>CM074751.1:4219943-4819943 GCA_037367245.1 Phrynocephalus guinanensis | reverse complement strand
ATCAGGAAAGGAACCAAGATAGAATAACAAAAGGCGAAAAGACATCATCAGCTGTTCTCAAATCCTTTTAAGGCAATACACAAAAGTGTTTCACATGCCATCAAAAGCCACTGCGCAATATGCAACCAAAGTCACAATAAGCAATGCTTAAGGTCAGGTTTAAGATCCCCCAGAACAAACAAAATGACAGGCAAAGAGATGGTGTGTTACTACTATAGCATCTCCTGCACTCAACTGACACAAGTTCATATGGCAAGTAAGCACACAGCCAGTTCAACAACACAGAGAGAATGCCCCATTGTTACCGCAACCTTGCAATGTCGTTCTTCTAAAAGTTTAAGAGACATGACTAACCAATCGCTCCACAGATCTTAAGGCAACTGGACTGGCTCATTTCACCTTCAAAAAATAAGCAACTGTGCTTTGAACTGAGAACCTCACTCTGAAATTTGGGGAGGGGGGAGCACCGCCTGTACACAGAGCAAATACCACTCGGTCTCATAACATCATATTGTGTTTATGGGGGGGGGTGTTATGGAGAGAGGCTGTGCTAAATGACCAAGAGCTGTTCACTGCCACTTAGCAGGCAGAATCACTTTTTTCAGCTACCAAGGATTGTCCACTATATTACTGTCTTAAAATATTGTATTTATTTACTGATTTCTATACTGCCCCTTCAGTGAGCCACTTGGGGTTGTTTACATAAAACTCAGAAACTGACACACCCCATTAAATAATACAATCAGTGGAGGGTGTCACTGATGCAGATGTAATACAAGAAAATACAAAAAAGAAAAATAATTAAAAAGTAATAGTAATGGCATCAAGTGATAAGTTATTTAAAATAGGATTTTAATTCACCAATTTCCCAAGTATCAAAAGGGAACAATCCTGGCATTCCTGAACTGGAAGCTTGTTCTAAAAACTGTACCTCAACAGAAGGTTGTTCGAAATACATTGTGTTGGCCCAGTGGCATACTTATCAACTAAGGCAATGAAAACATCACACCAGACAAGCAAAACATATAGTTTTTAAATGGACAGTAATACTATACAATAACCCTGAGCACTGAAACTTAGGATTTTTTTTTTAAAAAAACCCAAATATAATCAGCCACAGTAGCCCATATCAATATGTTCCACAAAGCCATTATTATGTAGTTCTCAGAGCCATGTCCATAGTACCTTTAGCCTAGTGCAATCATATTGAGATCTCCTAGTATCATCTACAGAAAGCCATTACATGGAATACAAGACAAACTATAACATACCTTCTTAGCAGAAGGTAGCATAATAAACACATTTTGGAAACTGGCTGACAGGGCTACATCCCACACAGCTACATCACAGACAGTTGACATTCAACCTACACGTAGCAACAGTCTGCAAAAATCAGCCTTTACAACGTTAATAACAATCCAAAAGGAGCTATATCGTATCTTTATCAGAAGCAAAGAAACTTCACATAATATTGAGCAAAGTCTGAAAATCATCATTATTCATCTTCTAATAAATCTATCATGCTACGGCTATGTTTGGAATTTTCCTTCTCCTTGAAGAAACCATCAAGATTATGTGCCATTTCCACACCTCCCCCAACAACAGAAAGAAATTAAGTGTTGTCTTTTATTATTGTCAAGCCTCTTCCACAGCACTGGAGGAAAACATCTGAACATACACACAGTATATCTCAATCAGTGCAAAAAAATAAAAATAAAAATGCACATTCATACGCCTATATGCTGAACGAAATATACCAACCGCTTACATTACTTGGGCCCCTTGCTACACTAGAACAACCTGCCAACTCTGGTGAATTTTTTAAATACTATACACTATTACTGGACCAATGAATCTTGTTCTACCATTTTAATTATTAAAAAACTAAGTACAGAAGTAATATGAGTTTAAATGCATCGTAAAGACTTTAGGAAAGGCAGTCAACTTTCTGATGTAACTCTGTCATTTGTGTGCTGAGATAAGAATGTGAAACTACCAGAATAGACATCATAATTAAGTGTGCCATCCATCCACTAAAGAAGGAATAGGTAATCTCACGTTCTTCAGATATTTTGGACTACAGCTCCCATAATCTTGAAATCCTGTTTGGTTTTGTCTAGGAACACACCAGGTTGCCTTTCGCTCTTCCAAAACTAAAGCATTAAACAAGACAAACAAAAACCAAACAGGAGGACAACAGGCAATGCCCACTTATCATGGATTCTGAACTGGAAAACTAAGCCTCCTTCATGAAACTAACAACAATCCGCAGAACTCTGGACCGGGGACAAAGAAATCTTACGTTTCATTTCTAGTTCCGTCACTGAATCATTATGTGAACTTAGGGCAGGTCACTTAGCTTCAAACCATTTCCTTAGTTTGTTTTCCTGTCATGGCCACGCCAGTAATACTTCCCTGTTTCAAAACAAGAATCAGGAAGCTAAGTCCATCCCTCTTTGAAAACTGCATAGGTCTCCAGAGGGAAAGGTACTTAGCAATCTAGAATTAACTGGCCTTAAAAAATGGCACAAGAATTCAATGAAACCCTAACCGGCTGAAGACTTCTAATTTAAATTCATTTTGAAAGCACAAATATATAGTCACTAATTCTAACAGTCTTTTAAAACGCAAAAAATCCCACATTGCTACAACTTGATTACGCACATATACTAATGTTCTCCACAGACATCTTACGCACAGGCACAATTTTAGATGAATACTACTATGCTCGTAATGTACTGCTTCCAAGTACATTTAATTAAGGGTTTTCTGTATTATTAAGAGAGTCTGTTTTCCTGAGGAAACCTTTCTCTTTTTGGCTTTCATTCAGATTTTCCTAGAACATATTCCACTCAGTATTATTTAGATGTAGCAAAGTATTTCTGAGGCAAGTGCTTTCTTCTCCAACTCCCCATCCATTCATCATTACAAACATTTCTGAATCAATAGAAGAAATTCAACCTAAATAAGCTCAACAACAAAACGTACTGCTATGCATCCTTGCATCCTTAAACCTCTCTTGCTTCAGTCTGTCCGATATACTGTACACCCTCTATTTGCAAGGTAGCCATATTAAAGTCAGAATAAACGGCAGAGTTACTCTGGATACGGCTGGTTAACCCAACCTGATAGCCTGCAGCTGCTGCGGACTACAGGAACCATCTTCCTCGATTGCATCCATGGTGGCTGGGACTGACAGAGATTGTAGTCCAAATGTTTGGAAGCCACCAACTCAAGGGGAAGCTATGTGCTACTAAGAGAGCCAACAAGCCAAGGGCCTCAACACTCACACTGCCCACTGATGTTTGGAAAAGCAGAGCAAGACCCTCTCATGACATCTCAAAATCTCTCTGATGCCCCAAAGGAAGTTGCTTGCAGAGTCGTCAGAGGAACACATCCTCACCTCACAGATAACACCAGGAAGGCTGGAAGTAGCCAGAGACAGTCTCCGCAAAGGAAATTGAGAACTAAGTGCCTAGCAAGATTGAACTAGGAAGGATACTGGGACTCTTATGAGGTTAAAATCTTGTTCTGTAAAGCTCTGGATCAGCTCCTTGGAGATCAGCTCTGGTGCAGCTCAGTGGTTAAGGGGGGCTGGTGACAAGTTGTTGACTTGGCCTAAGTCTAGATTTGACCCCTGATTGCCAGTGGGGCCTGAAATATGGAAGAGCCCTTCTAGAAGGGTTTGCCTCATTTCCTCCTCCTCGTCGTCCGTTTTTACAAGGGCTCTTAAAACTACTCTTAAGATGCCAGGGGTGTTTTTCTGTAGTCATAGCTTCCAGCTGTGTGTCTATAATAGCCAATACATTTTAATGATATTTTAACTGCTCTTTAATTAGTTTCACTGTAAGCAGGTGCAGCCCAACTACCCTGTAGCTGGCTGCCTTTTCCTTTGTAAACTGTCATGAACATGTTTTGTTTTTACCACTGGAAGGCAGGATATAAACACTCTCTAGGACCCACAAAGGAAACAGGAAGAAACCATACTGCAATCGTTACACATACCTCTGAAAGTAATGCAGAACATTGGAGGCTGAGTTGCAGTAGTGGTGTCATGACCTGCCCCAGGCAGGAAAGCACAGACCATAAAGAGCAAAATCTGGGGTGTGAAGGGAGGTGTGTAAGGCATCCCCATGTGCCATAAAGAAGAGTGAGAGAGAGCTATTATTCTCCTGATTCTTAAAACTACTCTTCCTCGTCAAAATGCCCTTCAGGTATGTTGGACTACCTTTCCCCTCTTCCTAGGCAGCCGCTGTCATGCAGGAGGGCACAGATCTGAAAACCATTTGTTTCTTAAAACATGTTGGGCCAGCTTATATATCTTGTATTTTCCCCCTGTGTGAACACACATATCGATGTCTCTATAATGGGGGGGGGGGTCAGGTGTGCACTGCTCTTTGTGTTCCTCAATTGCAGCTCCCATAAGCCCTCACCGCTGCCTAGGCTGGCTAGATCCAATAGGAGCTACAAGGCCAAAAACCTCTCGAGGGGCACAACTGCCTGCCTTAGGTATACTCTTCTTAGATACACACTGTAGCTCTCAGGCTGCAGAGTCAGCGGTTGGGAATTCGATTTTCCCACTGGGTCTCTTTGACAAGGTGATGATCCATAGGGTCTCTTCTAGTTCTGCAGATCTAAGACTTATTATCATTATGATCATTATCATTACCAGTACTGTATTATTATTAGGATATAGGCAAGTACTTAGTTAGACATGCCTTCCTCCTCAAGCCAAAGTGGAACTTGCATGCACACATGTATGTATGTATGTATGCATGTATGTATGTATGTATGTTTAAAAAAATTCTAGCTGCCCCACTACCAAGAGGTCTCTGGGCGGCATATATGTATATATGTATATACATGTACAGTGGCACCCCGACGTAAGAGCAGCTCAACTTAAGAGCAATTCGACTTAAGAGCGGGAAACTGTTGGCGTTGTAACTGCTGCCTTACCAATTTTAGATATGGTCTGCTTAACTTACATTCTTTTTTTCATTTTTTATGATTTTCTAACTTATTTTTTTCAATTTTTTTAGATAGGTATAAGAGTAGTTTGACTTAAGAGCATGCATTCAGAACGAATTAAATTTGTATGTTGAGGTGCCACTGTATATGTATATGCACGTATACATATACATGTATATACATATATACATACATGTTGTCCAGAGGTGTCTGGGTGGCATACATTCACAGTTTCTATGTATATAAATGTATTTGTATATGCATGTATATAAACATACACAAACAATTATACACACGCAGAGAGATACATATACACACATCTATATCTATATCGATCAGGCTACCTACACATACATCACATATCTATATCCATACCCGTGGGTGCGTGTGCATGCGTGTGTATACACACACACACACACACACACACACACACCTATCTATGCTCTGATGGCTCTTCGGAGTTCGGGGGTGGATGGGGAAAGCAGGGATCCCCACCCCGCCTTCAAAACAAATGTGCCTCTCCCCAAAAGCAGGAGTCGCCCTCGGGTCGCCCCTTCCCGACCCCCGACCCCCCCCCCCACACACACACCACCCCAAAGACGCACCTCTGGGCTCCACGAGTTTGACCCCAAGGGATGGAGATCCCACGGGAGGGCGGGCGGGGGGGGGTCGCCCCCGCTTTCCTCACGGATCCCCACCCACCCCCACCCCCACCCCCACCCCCTTTTCTCGCTCGCCCCCCTCCCTCCTTCCCCGCCTCAGCCTCTCACGCCCACCCACCCACCCCACCCACTCTCCCAGTCCCCCTGCCCTAACCCTACCCCAGGAGCGGGCGGGGGGGGGGGAAAGGTGGCTTCCCTCCCCCCCCCACAGAAAAGGGGGTGGGGGTGGGGGTGGGGCAAGAAAGGCCTCCCCTCCACTCTCCCCCCTCCCCAAACACACACACACACACACACACCACCAACAACAACAACAACAACGACGACGACGACCCCCCACCCCCACCCCCCGGGTCTCTCTCTCTCTCTCTCTCTCATTCCCCCCCCCGCCGCCCCCCCACCCCTCCCCCACTTCCCTCAAGCCTTCCCGAGAGAGAGAGAGAGAGAGAGAGAGAGAGACCGACCTCTGTGGGGGGCGGGGGGGTGCTTCGGTTCCGCTCCATTCCAACCCCCCCCCACACACACACACAGAGACCCTCCCCGCCCCTCCTCCCCTCCCTCCCCCCACCCAGGCAGGCGGGGGGCGGGGGGAGGGGGAGGAGGGTCGCGCGCCCGCACTGACCGTTGCTGAGGGACGCCGGTCGGACTGGACTGGACTGGTTCCTGCCTCTCGCCTCTCTCGCGCCTCCTTCAGCGCTTCCCTTCTTCCTCACACACCCACACCCACACACCACACACCACCAACACACCACATCGTCATACACACATAGCCTCTCTCTCACACACACACACACACACACACACACGCACACACACCGCCTCGGGCGGCCGAATAAGTTGGACCGCCCACCCTCCTCAGAGGAAACGGTCCCCTCTCTTTCCCCCTCCCCCTTTCATTATTATTATCATCATCATCATCATCATCATCATTATATTATTCATATATTGTTATTAACCTCTTCCTAGCACAACCGTCGTCGCTCCCCCCCCCCCCCACTCACACACACACACACATTCACACACACCTCGCTCCTCCTTCTCCTCCTAGAGTCCCTTACGCCGTTTCCGTAGCGTAGCGGCTCCTCCACCGGCGAAGGGAGGGCGGCCGCCCGCGGCGGGAAGAACGCCGGCGCCGTCGTGAATAGGAAGGGTGAGACTACAAGCCCCAGAGGGCCTTGCGGGAGGTTGAAACAGGAGGGGGGGGAGCGGGAAGGAAGCGGATGTGGCGGCCAGGCAGGCAGGCAGGCAGAGGCGGAGCGAGCGGGGCCGGGAGTTGTAGTCCTGAGGAGGGGAAGGGACCGCTCTCCCCCGGCGGCGAAGAAAGGGGAGGGTGAAAGTGGGGCGGCGGGTTCTCCTTGGAGGAAAAGAAGGGGTCAATGACGCGCCCACTGGGGGCGCCGATGCCCTTCCTTTTCCTCTCAGGGGCAAGGGCAGCCGCCGGCTTGGGACTACAGCTCCCAGGGTGCCTTTCGCCCTCCCGCCGGGCCCGGCAGCTGTGAGGCGGCTCACCGGAGGCTCTGCGGGAGGCGGAGGGAGTGGGCGGGGCTAAGCGATGCCCTGGAGGCGGCGACGTGCGCTTAGGCGGTGCTCCTTTCAAACCTCAGCTTGGCGGTTCGAATCCCGGGTGCCACGTGAGCGCCCGCTATAAGCTGCTGCCAACCTAGCAGTTCGAAAGCATGGAAATGCAAGGAGATAAATAGGTGTCATCTTAAAAAGCGGGAAGATAAGCAGTGTTCCAACAGTAAAAATGCAGGGGGGGCAAGATTCTTTTTTTTTGTAAAATTATTTTTTTTTATTATACAATATTTATTATGCAATAGTTCTATTTTGGTGGCGGGGTGTGTGTGACTCCTTTGCAAGCTCTCCCTGTCAAGTCCAGTCTACCGCCTAAGGAAGAAAAGGGTGCATTTCAATTTGGCTGTGTCTTGTTTGTAGTCTTGTATTTATTAGTGTTGTACACTGCTTTCATGCCTTCACATTGAAGAGGCTGGTTAATATTAGCCAGTAAATCTAATGAAGTCTGTGTGAGGCTGGTGGACCCGAATAGGTAGGGATGCCTCCTTAAATGTTCTGGGTTGTATATATATATATATATATTTACCCGCCTATATATATATTTTTTGACTCTATTACCCCATCTAATTATTCTTGTTCATTGTAGTTTTGTTATTGCTCTTTGTAATTGATTCTTTTTTTGTTGTTTTAATTGTGATGCTGTGAACCGCCCAGAGTCCCCATCGTGGGAATGGGGCGGTATACAAGTGTAAATAATAAATAAATAATAAATCAATATTGTAAGCCAACTTGGGTCCTTTTCCAAGGAGAAAGGCTAAATAAACAATCACAAACTGGCAAGAGGGGTCAGGGAAACCATGTGTGTATTGAAAACCCCTCTCTCAACAGAGGTGGGGGACTCAAGCACAATCTGTCTGCTACTTATCAAGCTGTTTTTTCAGCCAAAGCCATCCCCAAACAAATTAGAAACACTCTACACCTCCACCAGCAAGGCCACAGCTAAGGACCCATACTTAATGGGTTTGGGGAAGGGTTGCATAGGTGGGTCTTTCAGGCACCCCAGGCTATTGTCTACCTAACAAGCCTGTTCAGGCCAGTGTCCACTTGACGAGCCTATTCAGGACACTGTCCACCTAATGAGCCTATTCAGACCAGGTTGATGTGAAATCAAGGTGAACAATAAATTGGAGGTCTCCCCACAAACTTCCGTCAGACTGATGGAGCTGCTTGGATGAGCGGCGAAACGTTTAATTCTCTCAAGAAGAGGCCAACTGCCATGACTCAACTTCCAGATAACTTCACCTGGATGACTGAGAATCTTCACAGACATTTACCACAAACTGTCACAGACCCTCCAAAAACAAAACCTGGCTAGCACAAGCAACGTACAAGGAGCTGGACCAGCTGCCTCTCAAGATGATGGCATGGGAGGAGGTGGAGGCGGCAGCGGCAGCAGTTTTAAGGCAAGATGGGGAGGCAATGGGGACAGGGATGGGGGCAGGCATCCTGTCTGGCAACGGAAAAAGGAAGCAACGACTGGGATGGGGGGGGGAGCTTGGTGCTTCATTGCATTTTGGCAAAACAGGATTCCCCGAACCATGAACCAGCCCAGTTCAGTTCATGCCCATCTCTAATCTATAGTAATTAATGTTTTCCCACTATCCTGTTATCGTAAACAAACTGGAGAAGAAGATAAGACTGCTGCATTGTCCTGTGTACAATAATTGGACAAACCCATTTGTACTTTGCTCTCTTCTCTTGCTAGTCTGGAAGGCTTGTTTTGTTCCTGAGTTAACAAGCGGGTATGGATGCATCCTTGCCTGGGACAATCAGGAAGGGACATGTGAAAGAAGCTCAAAAGGGGGAATCTTGAGAAATGTTTGAGACAGACTCTTAAACAAGCCTGAGTGTTGGCATTTGTCCTCTTTTTAAATTGATTAACAGTTCTGATTGCTCTGAGTGGAGCCATGTTGTTTCTTCAGTTTTGGATTCGCAATATCTAGTGTTGTGGGCAATCCTTTGGTGCTCCTTAACCCAGAGGCAATTACAGCATCGCAGCAATGAAGCATGAACCTTGTCCATGTGGTTTAGGCTGAAATAATCAAGCAGTGCTTGTATATCAGAAAAATCAATTTAACCAATAACATTTTCGGCGGCAGCGGCTATGCCACTAATTTGAGGTGTGCAAAACTTCTCCCTAAACCTATTCTTCTGGTCATGGAGGGCCCTGTCTTAAAACCTGGGAAAAAGAAGATTCATTAGCACCAGACTACTGCCCAACCTCATCTATCTCAATTTAACCAGAAGGAATAAAATATGTAGGAATCCTGGGGTTTTCCTTTTTACTCCTGAACCTCGTGATTCTCCTGTTTTTGAACTCGTCATTCTCCTGTTTCTGTCCCCTACCAGGAGAATCACGCCTCCAAAATCCTGTAGGCCAGGGGTGGGGAACCTTCGGCCCTCCAGATGTTTTGGACCACAACTCCCACAAAGCCCTTGATCATGGGCAATAGAGGCTTGGAATTCTGGGACTGGCAGTCCAAAACATCTGGAGGACCAAAAGTCCCCCAACCCTGCTGTAAGCATACAAGTCTCAAGTGATGTAATGCTCGTGGTGAATCTCGGTCTGGGTAAAACACGCCCCCGCCCGCAGCTCCTCAGAGTTTGCTCAGTGCTTGGGTGGATTCTGCAGCGTCATAAACACAAACTCTACCTGCTCAGTCCCACAAACAGTACAATCGGCAGGTTAAATAGGAGCCTCTGATGGGGGGGGAATCAAATCAGCACCCCACATTTGCTACCCGTGAGAGGCACTGGCAAAGAAGCATCTGGTCCAACTTTGAAAACAAGGATGGTTTTATTTATTAGACGACTAAAATATAACCTTTGAAATAATAACCTTTGAACTGTTGATCCTTACGGATCATCAAGTCAAAGGGCTGCTGGAATCACAACACTCTTGATAATTCAGCCGCCTTTGGAGAGCACATCCAGGGGGTGGAAACTGCATCCAGATACGCACAGAGGTGCGTGCTCCATGGCAGGAAGCGTTCCTGCATTTCCTGGGCCCTGGACGCCGTCTCGGGGGGGGGTTGTCTCGCCACTTCATTGACACACACATTTCCGAAACCCTCCTGGGACCAACATATCAGGTCCAGGCTGCATCATTAAGCAACTCTTAAGCAACTCTGGGGGTGACATGCACTCCCCACAATGATTGTAGGTAGGGATGGATATTTTCACCACAGAATGGAAGTTTCTTTGGTGTACAACAGAATCCTTATGATTAAAGGAGACTAAAGCCTGCCCGTGCTTCCTCCTTTTGGACTTTCTGCCTTCTAAACCAAGGAAACTGGTTGGTGATGCTTCCCTCATTTACTCATCCAGAAACTCCTCGTTTTCTAAGTCATGCTCTTGACCTGAACGGAACAGAAACATGCAGTGATAAGGCAATGAATCAGAACAATCTCCCCTTCAGATCTGCTGACTGTAAGTTGAGAGGCTGCCTTGCCCTGTAGCCAGCATTTCTCAACTGTGCATTTATTATTGCCTCTCCAGAAAAAAAAATAGCTACATTATTCTGGTCTGCAGCAAACAAAGCCGAACAAAAAGCCAAAATATCTTCAAACAAAACACATTAATAGAATCCACTCCATCAGATACAGGTGTATTTACTCACGCTGTGAGGGTAATAGAGGGTGAGTGGCGGGGTGGAGGCTTATACAGTAAATAGGGAGGGAAGGAATGGGAAATTAAAAGCACAAAGTACAGATAGTGACCATCCAGTTAAAGCTTGACTATATGGGAAATAAACAGAGCTTAGAAAAGTTACTTTAGGGGCTTTTGAAGAGAGGATTGTGGTGATTCTATTCCCCAAATCTTTCACAAATTCTGAAAATGGACACAGTGTCTTTTCACCACAGCAGTATTAGCGGCACAACCAACTTAACAATACTGGCTTAATTTATATCTGGTGTAGGACATGAAACCATTGTCTCCATCCAGGCTCAGAGGACCAGAATCGAACTTTTGATGCATTGTAGTCTCACCTTGCGGTCTGCTCCTGAAATTGCTTTTTGCGCTTTCCTCTCCACCCTTTCCGAACTAGGAAATTTCAACCACCTTTGCTCCTTCAACTCAGATCTCTCCCAGTTTTCAACAGAATGACTCTAAATGGCTCCAATTTGTCCATGGGCAGATTGAGAAAACAGAGAGGAGGCAGTTTGCAGAAGGATCGGTCAGTGAGAAACACAACCTGAGAGCCAGAGAGAAGAGGAGTTGCAAGGTTGAGGGGTAGGCATTCTCTTTACACCTGACAGGCTCCAACCTGGGATACTGAAGGAGAAGGGTTTTTTGCAAGCGTTGACGGCCCGAGTTGCTTGGGGCATTTATACGAAAGCATTTCAACATCCATACGCACTTCAGAGAAAAATTGCTTTCCTTGTCATGTCCCTTAGAGATTCTCCATTTCCATTTTGCATTTGTAATGAGTGTTTAAAAGCATGACCGTTTTGAGTCACGAGGGGCATTTCAAATTTCTATCAAGGAGCAGATTTTTGAGGAAAAAATGGGAGCAAGTGGCGGGGCGGTGAAAGGAACGTCCTCATTTGGAAACTTTCCTGGAAGATTCTATGGGGGGGGCTAACAGCAAGCTGATAGCAGGGATGTTGGAAGAAAAAGAAACCAAGAACTGGGAACCAGAAAAGACACATCACCAGGGAGGCCTGGGATGTATGCGTTACTATTTCACTCCCAACTATGGAAAAACCGGCAGTCACCAGTCCTACTCCTGTCTCTGTCACCAGTTCCATCACTTCCATCCCACCTCCCTCCATCCTGTGAGTCAGCAGCCTGGCTGCACACCCCTCGGTCTCTTTCAGGCGTCGCAGACTGCAAATCATAGGCAGAACCTAGGGAAGCAGCTACGTCTCCAGTCTCCGGCTGTCGTGTACAGGGTGCAGGGCTGCAGTTGATGCTTATATGGATAAATCTGGAAACACGGGGTGCTAATTATCAGAGTTTTTCATAGCCAGCCCCCCTCCCAGAGAGTCCAACCCCCCAACCCACAGACAGCTGAAGCAGTCCATATTCACAAACAGCAGGACTTTTGTAAAATACATGGCTCTTAATTGCCCAGACCAAACAAAACCACACTCCAATACTTAGCATTGCTACAGGAATAGACTCTGATTTCTTGGGGAAATCCATTCATCTCCCTGTTAACTGCAAGGATGATAACTAAGAGAGAACAGGGAAGCCCGTGAAGAGTGTTGGATGATGTTATTGTCCCAGTTATTTCAAAAGCCCTGGAGCTTTGCTCCTGTGAACTCTGGCTCCATGACAGCAGTGTAGACTCAATACCTGCATTTCTTGAGTTCTTGGCCATTCCTGGCAGGAACTGCATGCAATTGACAGAAGAGCTTCTGTTGAGCTCGAGCTTATCCCCAGCCTCCATCCTATGCCAAAATAAACATTTAAAATGGGCGGGTGGCATTTTGGTCCAACATTTCTACATCTTCCCATTAAGTTTCCCTGCGCTCATGTGTTGCTCTAAAAAAGGTACACCTAATTCTGCGGAACAGCCAGGCGGCATCTGCAGAAAACAGGTCTGTCTTTCACACCCTGTTGCCTTTTCCAGTCATTGTGCAGAACGCAAATCCATTTGGCTGGCAATCTCTCACAACAAAATCCAATTAAGTGACAGCCAGAGCTGGGAAGCACACTGAAACGTAACTAGTTGCTTTTGGGGGTTATCAATGGTGATATTAAGTTGCATTTCAAAAGTAATTAACAAGTAGTTACAAAGTTCCTTTGTTAGTGAAATGACTGTCATTTCAGATTTCCTCAGCTTGAAAAGTTACTTTTAAAGGGCAAGTTCAGATGCATTTTTCCAGGATTTTTCTTTCAAATTCTGTGCCACTCCAACCCTAAATGACAGAGAAGAGGCTGTTTTGTTTTGCATTTTGAGTTTTTGTAAATATTTTCTAGAACAAATTTCAAAATTAATTGATCACCCTGGGGGTTGGGGGGGTTGCTATTTTTTTTTCTAGCCTGTAGCACAAAGTGGCAATTAAACACAACCCAGTCAAAATACTATTTGTGATCAAAGCTGGCGGGTTCTAAAGCAAATGGAACCACTTATTTAAAAAAAAATAAGGTGCGAATTTTGGTGATAACACTACAGCATCTGCTACAGATGCAACTTAGGGCCTTTTTACACGACCCCTAAGATCCGCTGGCCCCTTAAATTCGGACCAGAGATCTTAGGGGTTTGTCGCTCTTTGTGCATCTCCACCCCTCCGTACTTCCTGGCTGCCGGCTGCGTGAGGGGAGGGAGGAAAAAAAGGGACAGAAGAATAAAGCCTTACCTCCTGGTGTTGGTGGACGCTGCCGGGGGAGCCCCGGTCACTTCCTGGTTCCTCTTAAAGGGGCGGGAGGCAAAAAACAAAAACAAAAAGAAGCGAGGAGAGCCCAGCACATCCGCATCAAATATTTTTCACCTCCCAAGAGCAGGTACAAGAAAAGTGTGCTGAGTTGCGCTTAGGTGGGCGGGGTCGCACTTAATTGTCTGCAAACTCCGGAGCTGGTGGGGAAACATTTTTAAGCTCCGGAGCTTGCAGCCATTCGCAGCGGAGCTTAGGGGTCGTGTATAAACGCCCTTAGTCAAGAAAGTTCTTTAACAGCCATAAACCATTAGGCAATCACTACACTTGTTGTTAGTTGCCACCAACTGACTTATGGAGACCCTAATAGGAGTCTTGTAGGCATATGAGATCAAGAGTGCTTTTACCATTCACATACCCAGAGAGAATGAATTTCTTTACCATCACCATGCAAGCTCAATTTTATCCAGATCTTCATATCCATCATCTGACGGACCACATTCAGAAATGCCAACATTTCAGGCTTTGCATTTCCATTTGGAAATTAAGCATTCCACTAGTTTAAAAAATCATAAAAAACAGCAAAGGGATATCTAAAAAATGAGGGGAGAAAAACAAATTAAAGCTTTTCCTGATAAAGTGCACCCTTGTATAACAAACGGTTTGTATAACATAAAATCTGTACAGCATAAAAAATTCCGGAGATAGGGGAAGTCTGCTTAACAGAATCATCTCTGGGGCGAATCCGTACAACATAAAAATGGACGTGATTAGGGATTACTCTGTTTTCCAAAGTCCTATGGGAAATTTGTATAAAGGAAATTTTGCTTAAGATAATTGCATTTGGAACGAATTATTTCCTTTATACAAGATACTACTGTACTTTATATCACTCTACTCTTCCCTCTCTAACAAGGATGTTAAATTCCCCCCCCCCCCGCCGCCGCCCAATTTCCCATTTAAGTGGAAGGTTTTGGTTCTAGAGACTCAGTTGGATTAGAAAGGACCACAAAACCACCTCCAGCTTTCATTTCTGAGTGTGTAACGCAGGTGAGACAGGTGTCAGCATTTAGGTGGCCAGATCCCGAAGTACAGAGCTCTAACATTAGGGCTGAATTCCAGTGCTGTGGGATATGTAATCCAGTTGCAATATAACATCATTTGAATAGTCACATAATAATTTTTAGACTACACACAGACTACATACTTTCTCCCTATAACTCTGAGAAAAACCTTCACGTTGAAGAAAACCCTATTTTTTTTGGGGGGGGGGAATGGACATGGCTCGTTCACATCAGTTGTACTGCAGACCCTAATGGAGAGGTTGGCAAAATTACTTTTTGGTACTACAGCAGCTTCTGCACCACAGACAGCAGTGGCCAAACAGAGCCCATACTGACAGTGGAATGATGACAGCAGTACTGCAAAAAATGGATGTACAGTGGACCCTCATATAACAAACAGTTTATATAACATAAAATCTGTACAACATAAAAAAATTCCAGATAGGGGACATTTGCTTCACCGAATTGCCTATGGGGCGAACCTGTACAACATAAAAATGGTTGCGGTTAGGGATTAATTCGTTTTCAATGCATTCCTATGGGAAATTTGTATAAAGGAAATTTTGCTTAATATAATTTCATTTGGAACTTGTATAAATTAATTCCTTTATAGAAGGTACCACTGTATTTTCTGCTTCTGGTTTAAGTGCCCCATTTTTCTTAATAAACTACATTGACTGGCAAAAGAATCGAGGCCCAGGTTCCCTTCACAGAGGGAAAACAAAAATCTGAATATGTAAATTTAAGACCCGTGCATTTTTGCTTCCTGGTTTCAAAGGCAATAGCCTTCATTCAGAAGGCCATACCTCCATATTGTTGTTGTTGTTGTTGTTGTTGTTTTATTTATTTAATGAATCCTTATTAGGCAAACTAAGGAGAGGAGTTATGTTCTCCCACCAGCCCTGGTCTTGTCACAGACGCGTCTCCCTGTCAGCCCTCGTTCCAAAGGCAGCCTCTTACATCTCAATTTTGTTATCAACACCACTTCGCCAAGCCACAGGGTGGAATTTGAGAAGTAATGAAGAGCTGCAGCTGGCACCCGATCCATCCTGGAAAGCAGATGGGAGTAGGGAAGGGCTCGAGAAAAGCCGGTCAAAAGAAACACCATCCTACCTGTCCTTGCAGCATCCCCACCCCACCCCACCCGGTTTGGTCAGGAGCAGTGGGGGGCGCACCAGGGCAATGCATGGAGCAGGAGTCGAGAGGCAACATCACCCCTGCGTGTGCAGCAGAGCAGGCCCTGTGTTTCACGATCTCTCGCAGAGCTGGGGACAGACAGCCCCCCCCCTCCCCATCCATTGAGGATTGCTGTGTTGGGGGGATCCCCTCCTGGCTTTGACAGCCAGACTAACGTTGCAGCGCAAGACCAACCCTTGAGTCACTTTTGGTGCTCAACTGGGGCAGGAATGAGGGGATATGCTCTAAGAGAAAGGAGATACAAAGTTGAAGGTCGGAGGCAAGAATAACACAATTGTTTGTGGTTTTGAAAGCAAAATTATCTGCTTCCTTGTTCTTATCAAAGCATTGGAAACTTGAAAGTCAATGACGTACTGTATATGAAGCATAGGTAAAATTAAAAACCGTTTAAAATGTTAAGATAATTAGACTACTATTGACCCAAAGCAGGCTACTTCCATAGCATTATCTTGGCCATTTGTTAGATTTTCTTTTGTGCCTGTGATGGGGCATAAGTTGCATGCACATAATTGCTGCACTCATTTAGGTTCTCCACAGTCACAGAAAATTTGTCCTGTATCCAGGTGCCCCATTTTACTTGGCTATTCTTGAATCTTCCTACTTGGCTTCAAAGTCTATTATGAATTATGTGACTTCCAAGTGGACCAGCAAGAGTTTTGTCTTCTGAAGGAATCCAACCAAGGAGAGGTGCTCTTTCAAACCTCAACCTCAACCTCAACCTCAACCACAACAACAACAACAACAACAACAACAACAACGTTAGACCTGCAGAGTTGGAAGGGACCCTACGGATCATTGAGTCGATCCCGTCAAAGAGACCCAGCGGGGAATTGAACTCCCAACCTCAGATGCCTAAACCACTGAACGACCGATCCAGCAGTTCTTTTGAAACCAGCTTACGGCAATGGTGGCCAGTCCTTCAAAACTGTGGCGGAAGGAAGGTTTTTTTTTTAAAAAAATGTCCATTTCACAAATGTTCTTATTCAGCCTAATAAGCCTAAGTCAGTTCCCAGTTGCCCATGGCACTATAATGTAAACCTGGAAACTGCCCCGGGTGGTCCTACATCTTCAACAGCAGGCTTGATTTGTTCAGGGTCATGGAGCCCGGCCACTTGGGTTTTCTTCCAAGCGGGAGAACCTCTTCTAACAAGCGGGACAGATCCTTCAGGTTCTAGCGATTCAGCAATGCCACCTAGTGCCAGACCAAGAGACGTACTGGGAACCTTTGTCCCAAAAGCTGCACTTGGTCTTCAGAGCATCTTAGAAGAGGAAAAGACCCTCTGGATCATTACCTTACCTGGGAATGAAACCCACATCACGGGCAGAGTTCGGTCTGCAGTGCTACACTTTAACCACTGCGCCCAGAGGTTCCTCCACCACCTCCTTGTACCTGCAGCTTCTGAGGTCAATTTTTCTCGGGTGAAACGTCCCGACCGCTGTCAAACCCGACATCCCTCCCTGCCCCATTTCTAAATAGGAACAAAGACCAGTCCTCCCAGTGGTATCCCACTCCTGGCGGACTGCAGCTCACGGGCTTGCCACCACAGCCTCAGCTGTCCCCTTTTCTTGCCAGAAACACCACCACTAAGGAGAAACCATCGCACAACCCAGCCAAGACACAGGGAAACAGGTCTCCAGCCAAGAGACAGTAACAGGCTTTAATCGGACCAAGAATCAGTACACCTGTTAAGACAAATACCTCTTTTGCCTCTTTTTTTTTGGAAATTCCTTCACATACCAGCAGGGAAGAACAGTTTTCCTCAGGAAATTAAAGCTGTGTGCAAGCCAGTGCTTCACCTTTGTTTTCCACGTGCGCGCCTGCGCCCCTCTCCCGTGACTATTTACATTACAGTACCTCTTGTGTGTGATCAAACAGGGAGGTCACGAGAGGAGAGCGCGCGTTCATTATCACAGACATATGTGCCCAAGTTGAGAAAGGCAGATCTGATTATTTATAGATTTGTACATTATACATACATATACATACATACATACATACATTATATATATAGATCTGTGTGTGTGTGTGTGTGTGTGTGTGTGTGTGTGTGTGCGCGGATACATTGCTCTCTTCTTTAAAGTATTTAAAAAATTGATCAGCCTTCAATCTATAAAAAAATACCTAACTCTACAAGGTAGAAAACAAAAACATTTCCCTCGTAAAGTATACACTGATTTACAACCCCAATGCCTCTCGAAATGTACAGTACACAGATTCTCTCTCTCCCATTTGGAGGGGCTGGGGGGAGGCAGGCAGAAACGCCGAACGTGGAAGGATGAAGTTGTTTGGTCCAGTGAAATAGCAGTTCCTTGCATGGGGCCTCTTCTGTTTCTCATCTCTGCATGTGAAACCACTTATATATGTTCAGACAGGTCTGGCCCAGGTAGGGATCCATCCTCTTTGTGAGACTGGACAAAAGCCATCCCTCTTGACAGTGACTTTGGATTAGGGGAATACTCCTCCTTGTGCATTTTCAATTTTGGAAAAAGGGTTTGCAGAGGCTTCAGAGTACACCAGGGAGTTTGGAACTCAACCGCCTGATGTTCTCCAGGAAGAAGGAAGGCGATCCTGCTTCTTTTTAATGATGAGATGCGCTGGTGGTTCGTGCAGGCATTGACAGAAGCTGCCACATGTCTTATGCCTGGAAGTAGTGATTGTTTTATATAAACTTCAGGGGAAGTTCTTAAAGAGATAGAAGAGGCGGCCATGAGAAGCTCAAATTACTCCCTGCCAGAATCAAACTGTTGTTTGGAGTTCCTCCTACACCTTTTGGGGCTCCCCCTTGCTCATATACCAGCAGGCGCCATCCTATACAGGAGGACTTGCATGCCCCCTTTCAAATTCCCCAGTTGCACCGTTAAGAAGAAAATCCCCAGAGCAAAGCACGCTTTAAGACTAGTCCTCAAGGCCAGGAAAAATCGGGTGTAAACAGTGCACCTTTTAGAAGGGGCAAAGAAAACCTCTTCCCCTGAAAAAAGGGAGTGGATGGTGAACAATCAGACCCTTTCCCCCCAGATTATCCTAGTGATATGGTGGTTCTTCTTTTTTTAATCTGGAGGTAGGAAGAGAAAAGGACTTCCTCTTCTTAAAGTTATAAAAATTGAGTGATTTGTCCAACATCTTGCTACATTTAATTAAGCTTAACACTTAATTCTCAGGCCTCAATTCTAACATTAATATCACATGGTTAAGAGGATCTCTCGTACAGAAAGATGCTACCGTATCAGCACGGATTCTGTTTTTTAATCTCTCCCCACAAGCTCTCCTTCCTTCCTCATTTTTTTTTTAAAAACAGGTCATCAGAACATTTGGCATTCCCACCCTAAAAGTGACCAATCTGGTGAGGAAATAAAAGATATGCTTCAAGTAAGAACAAGTGTGCAATGAACAGCGGCGTGGACCAGTGGTGAGGGGCGGCGATGGGGATGGGGTACAGCTCGGCCTCCAGCATGTGTGTCATTAGCCAAGCACACACACACACACACACACACACACACACACACCGCTCCCCAGCCAGGCTGCCTCCTGCTTGCACCAGGCTAACCAGTCCCCATTGCCAGGTAGGGAAAAGCTGCCACCAGCCACCATTGGAACCTCAACCCAAGGATGTGTCACTGGTCCAATTTTCCGCCCGGTCGCCAAGAAGCTGTATCGCCAGGCGGCAATCCTAGTCGTGGCTACGCGCAGGTCACTTTTCTTAAGGCAGTGGGCCAAACAGGGAAAGGGGGGGGGCTTAGGGAACCCAGAGAGCGGCAGTCAGCAGGCACCGATTCAAGGATCTGCTGCGTGCCGGCTAAATAAAAAAAGTTTCTGAACCGCGTGCGGGCCAAAGGGTTCCAACGGCACAACAAGGGAGACATCCCAGGCACACACACCCCACGCCCCTTCCTGTTTCTCAGAGAGTGCGGACAGCTTTGGAGTACCACCTACCTGGTGTTTTGGGGGAGAACTTTCAGGACTAGAAGACAAAATCAAGGATGCCTGAGCAAGGCGAGGGAGGGAAGCCTTCTTTGAACTCCCCCCCCCCCCGTTATGAAGACGGGGTCCAGACAAATCCAGATTCTCCTTTCCACCATAATTCGGCCTCTGCTATGGGGAAGAGGTCTTATGGGTGCTTATGGGAAGGGTCTGGGTTTCAAGATGCCCCTCAGCTCCTGCCCCAGGAGGCTGTTGAGCTTCCACGCCCGCCCACCTCTTTTGTCCCCAGTCCCGGAGGTGGCATCCTTTCATTGCCAGTTTCCCCATGTGCCGCCACCCCCTCTTCACCCCAAAGAAGCCAGGAGGGCTCCGAAAGCCCGCCGTAGTGGAGCACAGCCAGGTATGATGCCTGGTCTTTTCTTCCCCACGTCCACGCAGGATCTGTCCCATGCCACCCAAGCTCAACGTGAGGCTTCCTGGTGCCACCTTCTCCGTGGAGCGAAGACTTTGCCAGTGTCGCCCTCTTTGAGCAGCAAATCCAACGTCCCCAAGTGGTGCCCCTTTGGAGCGCCAAGTCCTCAGCAACCAGCCTCCTACTTGACTTCCAGGATGGACGGGTTGGTTTCCATGATGGCCACAATGATCCGGTCAATGTAGTCTTGGAGTCGGTAGTTGATTTCTTCTTGCTTCTGAATGGCTTCCATGAGCTGTTGGGCAGAGCAGAGAAGATGGAAGGGGGGGGGGGTTAATAACAGCTGCTTTGCCATGGCTTTACTTTGCCCAAACACACCGAGATGGTCAGCGCAGGATTCTCCCAATACAGGAGCAAAATGAGAATCAACAGCAGATGTTAAGGAGAACACACATTCCTTCTCACAAAGGGTTTCATTCTCCCAAAGGTCCAAAATAGCCATTTCCTAAGGGACACATGAGGAATGAGAAACCAGCCAACTCAATTAAGCCCCTGTTGGCCTCTCTCTAACCAATAACGTTGGCCATCTGAAACAAAGCACGTTCAAAGCAAAATAAGTAGCCGAGGGCAATTGCATATGAGGACACAGAGGTGTCTTGCGCCATGCAAGGAAACATCCCAGAAAAAAAGCATGACAAAAGTAGGGCACGGTTTGATCCTCCTGTCTGTCATCTTAATTCCTTCTTAATGGCAGTAATAAAGGAATCATTCCAGAAAATGATGTTATAGCCTCAGGTACCTTATTATACAACTAACATGCAATTAAGTAACAGTGGGTAATTTAAACAGGCTAATCACATAGCAGGCACTTAGATATTTATCACTGATGAGTGATGTTTTATTTATATTTGGGGTTTTAAAACAAAGTAGTAACAATTGCTCCCCCCCCCCAATAATCAGATCTAGGGTCATCTAGTCTAGCCCCAGGAAGTCCACCGACTCTCCTTTCTTCTACGAGGCTTCCACCTTCCGTTGGTTCTGAGGGAAAGGAAGAATTATCAAGCTAGGCACCTTCTGCCCCCGGATCTCTCACTTTTTACCTCTTATTTATTTATTTATTTATTTATTTATTTATTTATTTACTGCCCGTCTTCCAAAGGAACTCTGGGCGGTTAACAATCAAGAACAATATAAAAAAAGAAAAAATGTATATAAAATGAGTTGACTATTCTAAGCCAATAAACAAAATAAAATAAAATACTCAGCAAGACGGCAGAATAAAATAAGAGAGAAAAGAAATAATAATAATAATAAATAAATAAATAAATGTTGGTGTAAACCGCACACGGGGGACAGAAACAGTGTCCCCGGGGCATCCCTTTGGGCCGTTCTCCTGCGAAGTAGGAGTGACAGAAGCTTCCCTGGAACCTTCTTCTGGGAGCCCTCTGGAAAATGGTGCTTCTCATCTTCATCTTAACCAAGACGTCCAGAGAGATACCATTGTGAGACCCTGGGAAGGGTCCCTAGGGGAATAATTCACAGCAATTGGGCTCTCCACTTCTCTCCCGGTTCAGACGGATCAGTCAAGGTGATGAAGACAATGTTGAACCAACCACGTCGACATGGGTTTCACTGATGTCCATTTCCCCTTAGTCGTCTATGTAGGTACAGTGGACCCTCGTATAACAAACGGTTTGTATAACATAAAATCTGTACCGCATAAAAGATTCCGGAGATAGGTGAAGTTTGCTTAACAGAATCGCCTATGGGGCGAATCCGTACAACATAAAAATGGTCGCAATTAGGGATTACACTGTTTTCAATGCATTCCCGTGGGAAATTTGTATAAAGGAAAATTTGCTTAACATAATTTCATTTGGAACGAATTAATTCCTTTATACAAGGTACCACTGTATTTTATTTTTAGCTATTTGGTTTTTTTTTTTGTCACATGCACACCCCATCTTTCATGGAATCTTAAGATCACAGACATGGTTCCCTCTCCCCCTTTTATCCCATGAGTCCCATGAGTCCTGAGAAGCAAAACAGGTTGAGACCGCCTGGTTTCATGGTTAAGGGAGGGACGGGCAGGGGGAATCTGAACTCAGGTCTCCTGAGACCGACACCAACCCATTCTACCACAGGGACTCTTCAACAACCTAAACGCATGAGGGACACTACTGAATTTCCATGTCCTGAATACAAATGGCGGGCACTGGATCAGACAAGCTGAGGTTTAATTTGCACTAGTGACAACATGCAGAGGTGAAGCGCCTCCCAAAACCAAAGCCGGTACGTTCTGAACGTGAAGGCACTCTGGATTTCAGCCGTGCCAACTTTCTCGTCACGCTTTTTTATTCCACGTCAGTGGTGAAAAAGGAAAGAGCTTCCCGCAGGCTGTCCCACCACTGTACCTCATCTCTGGACACGGAGCTGATTTCTGCTGCCAGGGATTCAGAGAAGGAAGCAGAGAAGAGGTTCTTGGCACCTTGGATGCTGAGGTTTATGATCTGCCCGTTCAGCTCGTCGTTCTGTTCCTTCAGGTTTCGGTTGTCCTGTTTGAAAAAAAAAAAAGACACCCCAAAAATGCCAAGCCTGCCATGGCCTCCATTTCGTTGTACTAGACCTGAGTCCAACCCGAGTCCACCGGACACTGAGCCCAACCTTGTGGCTCAGAACAAGCAGCCCCCTCTCGTAGCCAGAGGTCTTTCCGCAGCCTTGCTGCTGAGGCTCTTCTCCGCGGAAATGCAGAGGGTGACTCCAATATCTGCGTACGTGCGGCCAGAAAAGACATCATCCTCCAGAGACACACAGGACAAAGGGCTATGTCCTGACGTCAACTCCCCCTCTGAGCTAGGGGCAGGGACCCTCAGGCTCCGGGACCAGAGGTGGCTCTCTCGGGGGTCCCATTCTGGTGTCTCCGGATGGCTAAGCCACTCCTTCCCCCACAATGCCTTCAGGTGGAGGTCTCCCAGATCTCGTGTGGCAGTTTTCCCATCCCAAAATCTTTCAACACCTCTCCTCACATAAGATGGGCCTTAAATCAAAAAATAGATTGCCTAGTGCTGGGATGCAGCTGGCAAAAATCCCCCTACAAGCTGCCCTGAATTTGCCAAAATCTTGATCCAAAGTCAGTTTCAGCCATTCCAGCCAGGAACGCCTCTACAGTGGACCCTCATATAACAAACGGTTTGTATAACATAAAATCTGTACAACATGAAAAATTCTGGAGATAGGGGAAATTTGCTTAGCAGAATAGTCTATGGGGCAAATCCGTACAACATAAAAATGGTCGCGATTAGGGATTACTCTGTTTTCAATGCATTCCTGTGGGAAATTTGTATAAAGGAAAATTTGCTTAACATAATTTCATTTGGAATGAATTAATTCTTTTATACAAGGTACCACTGTATAGGATTTCTAGCAGAGACCCTGGGCCATGCCTATGACAGGCTAGAATATCTTTTGATGATGATGATGATGATGGTGGTGGTGGTGGTGGTGGTGGTGGTATTCAGGGACAGCCCTTTAATTCTGGCCCTAGTCCAGTCAGCACGCCCGGAAAAGCAGGAGCCCTGCTTTCCCAAATACCCAGAACCGCACCAGGCAGCCTTCCGGAGTGGCCGGAGCAGAGCGGCTGTTCAGCTCAGGCTTCGGAAGTGAGCTGTCTCTCCTTCCGGTGATCCAAGGGCTAGGAGGTAGGAGCACCCCCTAGCCAATGTCAGCCACGTGGCCTCTCTCCTTACCGCTGCCACTGCCACATCACAGCTCTTGAATGACTAGGAAGAAGGGGGGCCCTCCAGACGGCAGTGCTGCCAGCCGAGTGTGCCCCCCCCCCGACCCTCAGCTCCCTCCTACCTGCTTCAGCCTCCGGATCTCCTGCTCCAGCTCTGTTTCCCGTGTCCGGCTGTTGTATTCCTGGAGGCCGACGCTGCTGCTCCGGCCCCTCCGCTGCTCCGCCTCCAGCTTGAAGAGCTGCAGGTGCTCCAGCTGTTTCCGGAGATCCTCAATCAGCTACAAAGGCAGGCAGGCAAGCAAGGGAGATCACTGGAGGCCCGGAGCGCCGCCCCACCTGGCTCCCGCCCAGGGGATCTGCAGCCACCAGCAAAGGGATCTGCGGCCGGGCGCAGGTGTGGCGAAAAGCCACCCTGGATCCTGCCCGAGTCCCAAAGGAACTTGGAAAGGGCCCCTTTGTTTGCAACAGCCATCCATCCCCCAACCGGGGCTTCTTGTAATACAGTTGCCACCACTTCTCTCACCCTCTTGGGTCAGTTCCCTAGGGCCAGTTTTATGAGCCAGGGAGGGCAAGGCTCTCGTCTCTCTAGGGGCCTTTTCACACGACCCCTACACTCCGCGGCAAATGGCTCCCAGCTCCGGAGCTGAAAATTATTTCCCCACCAGCTCCGGAGTTTACAGATAATTAAGTGTGACCACGCCCACCTAAGCGCGTCCCAGCGCACTTTTCATGTACCTGCTCTCGGAGGGTGAAAATTCCTGATGCGGATATAACAGTAGTCACTGTCGGGCTCTCCTTGCTTCTGTTTGTTCTTTTTTTGCCCCCCGCCCCTTTAAGAGATCTGAATGCAGTGCCGGGAGCAAAGCAAGATGGCAGAACGGAGGTGAGCGGCATTCTTTTCTTCCTTTTTTTCTCCCTCCCCTCACGCAGCCAGCAGCCAGGAGTGCGGAGGGGGTGGGAATGCAGGAACAGCGACAAACCCCTAAGATCTCTGGTCCGAATTTAAGTGGCCAGCAGATCTTAGGGGTCGTGTGAAAAGGCCCCAAGAAGCCTGCCCCCATCACTCCAAGGTCCTTTCTCCCTTTCCATTCTCACAGGCTGGTTAATATCAGAAACTTGGGAGGTGGGGGTTGTTTTGTATCTCCGAATACCAGCCGCAGTTGCTTCTACATTGATGACTTTTTGCATTTTACTCTTTTGCTTGCTTTTGAAGTGCCGTTCAATGCATTGGGTATTTTTTTTAAACCAAGAAGCAAATGGAGTCATTTAGACATTTTCTTAAATAATTATTCTGCAGACGTCTCCCAGTTGCTTCTACATTGATCGCTTTTTGCATTTTATTATTTTGCTTGCTTTTGAAGTTCCGTTCAATGCATTAGGTATTTTTTTTAAAAAAACTCGAAAAGCAAACAGAGTCCTTTAGACATTTTCTTAAATAATTATTCTGCAGATGTCTCACTCCAGTTAGCTATTTCTCCAGTAAAACCTGAAATATGACCCCCTCTAATGAAATTAACTGGTTGCTAAGAACACAGTCCAGAAAAGCGCAAACGGACAGTCGTCCAATATGGACATAAATTCCCACGGGCTGCTTAAATCTGTTCAGGTTTCTCTGGATGACAGCCTCTTGACTGATCCCCCCCACACGCTGTCTAGTAACCCAAGCTTTCTGGCCGCATCCAGCCTCCTAAGGCCAGGAGAAATGGGACACGGGTGGCCCTGAATTCGTTACATGCCCTCCCCTCCCCGGGAGACACTCACCTCCTGCGTGGATTCTTTGTCCTTCTGGAACTGGTGTCTCTCCTGGTTCAACTTGTCCCCCAATTTCCTCTTGTTCTCCAGCTCCTCGTTCAGTTGTCCCGTGAGATCTTCAATCTCATCCAGCAACTTGCGCTTCTCCTGAAAGGAAAGCAAAGGCAGGATGGAGGCACCTTTCCCTCCGGCTCCCCTCTTCCCAACACCCTCATCCCCCCCCCCCCCACCCACACACACATTGCTTGCATTTCCAGGCAGGTCCCGACGCTCCAAGCAACCTTGAGGGTGCTTTCCAAGCCGATGCTGATCAAAAGACCGGCGTGTGCAGCTAGACCACCTGACCAAGATTGTGGAGGGGCGGAAAAGAAGCCGGAAGCATGCCCGGGGGGGTGGGGGTGGGGGGCAAAAGGTGGGAATCCCTGCCAACCTGCCCCCTTTCAAAACTCAGCCAATGAGGCAATGTAGTTGTTGCGCAAGAGAAGCTTCCAAGCGCCCTTGAGCAGGAGACCTGCATGGATTCCCACCCCCACCCCACCCCGCGCAGATCACGCACCTCACTTTAAAGGGAGGGCCAATGTGAGAAAATCCCCCCCCGATAATGTTAGACCTCACCCACCAGGACACTTATATCTGCCTCCAAAAGTCTCTTCCCACCTTTCAACAAATTCAGATAATTTTTTGATAGGATACATGAAAAAATATACAATCGTATAGGACTAAATTCTCCCAATATGAAGGGATTAAACTCTGTGGCAGGTGGAAAAACACAAGAACCAATTCTACAGAAGGCATTGATTCCCAGTCATATTCTCAGCCTCTATGCAATGGGAAGCTCTCAACAATCATGAGCAATGTACTACCAGTACATTTATTTATTTATTTATTTATTTATTTATTTATTTATTTATTTATTTATTTATTTATTTATTTATTGTACTTATATACCACCTGTTTTCCCCCCGGGGAACTCCGGGCGGTTTACATCAAAAGGAAATATAAACAATCAGACAACAAGTAAAACAGTTTAAGACAGAGTAATCTAACCGAGCAAATAAATTAATAATAGTAATTTTAAAAATGGTAATAATTAACAAATACCAGATGGCGGGTTTAAAAAAAAAATTACTATGTTACTGAACGCCTCTCGGAAAAGTAGAGTTTTTAATGCCTTCCGAAAGGCTGGCAGAGACTCTGCAAGGCGCACTCCGCTGGGGAGGTGGTTCCACAGGGTAGGGCCAGCCACAGAGAAGGCTCGGGTACAAGTGGAGGACTTCCGAGCCTCTCTGGGCGTGGCCACCCGCAGCATGTGTGCCCGCGACAACCTGGTCGGTTGGGCCGATGTTGACCGCTGGTTGATCCGCTCTGCCAGGTAGTCAGGTCCCAGGCCATGGAGAGGTTTTATAAATTAAAACCAAGGCCTTGAATCTGATTCGGGACGCAACGGGCAACCAATGCAGACGGGCCAGGACTGGGGTGATGTGGTCGAACCGGCGCACACCCAGCCACCAACTCTTTATACTGGTTTTTAAAGCCTTCTTTTCTTAATCCACTCAGTGCAAGGAAGGGATCGGGAGCAAATAGCTTGCATTTCACATTGTGTGTGTGTGCCCCGAATCAAAAGATCCCCCACGTGCATCTTTTTTTATAACCTTGTCTCTACCATCCCCAGAAAAACCAAAATCCCAAATCTGTTATTATTCATGGTTTACAACTGTGCCTCTCCTTTCTTCTGAAGAGAATCAAGGCAGCATCCAAGGTCACCTTCCTCGCCACTTTATCTTCACGACAACCCTATAAGGTATGTCAGGGTGAGAGCCACTAGCCCACATCTCCCACGTACTAGCCAACATTTTTACCACAGTACTTTCTCTAAAGGCCCCTGTGGAGGTCGCACTTCGACCGTGGCTTTCTGATTAATCATAGACATTAGAAATAGAATAAACCTGGTTGGTTGGGATCTTGTGACCAGGAGGATACACATTTGAACTTCCAGGTGTTTGGCACATCTGTCCTCCCTTGCTGATGGCAATTGGGGGGTGGGGCTGATCATCTTTGACTGCTTTTACACAACCCCTAAAATTCACTGCAGAATGCTCACAGATGCGGAGCATAAAATTGTTTTCCCACCAGCAGCGGACTTTAAAAGAAAAAAGTACGACCATGCCCACTTAAGCGCGCCCCAGCGCATTTTACAAGTACCTGGTCTGGAGGAGGTAAAATCCTTGTTGCTGTTCCTTGTTGCTGTTTTAAAGCATTGCATGCCTGGCCCTCCTCCGCTTTTTGTTTGTTTTTGTTGGGTTCCCCCCCCCCTTTTTTTAACAGTCAGGAATCATGGCAGGCAGAGGTGAGTCTGCCTTTTTTTCTATCTCCCCTCACCGCAGACAGAAGCAATAGAATCAAGAGTGCGGGAGGTGGGAACACAGAAAGCAGAACAAAAACCATGTTGGAGGGATCTGCATTTAAGTTTCCAGCAGAATTTAAGGGTCATGTAAAAGCAGCCTTTGCAAGCCACACGTGGTGGCAGGTGAAGGGAGGGGTGAGGTTCCCCAGCCGTCTCTGAAGATAACTAAGAAGTTAAGACAAAATTCTAGAGCCGCGGCCCAGCTCCATTCCATGGGCCCTGCTGAGGTCACATCACGTTTTGGCCAACAGCACAAAAGGGAAAAGCATATTATTTTTTCCTGGCAGAGCAAGCCAAGACATTTTGGTCTCAGGGACTGGGAAGAAACCTAACACAGGCAGTAGCCTAGGATTACATATTAGGCCGATGCCTTAGGGAAGGATGTCGGAATCAACTCCGACGGAGCACATCACGTCCTAAAGAGCACCCTGGAAGAACAGACACGGACAGGGCTGAGTCACTGCCGAACACTTCGTCCCTGTGGAACCGAGCAGCTGCTCAGAAGGGCCGAGGGAATGTGCGCCAATGCTTCTATTTTCAGACACGCAGGTGAAGGTCACCGAGAAGGAGCCCCTCACCTCCTCCAGCCGCTCAATGTTGGCCTTCAGGCATGGGACGCAGGAGCGCAGCTCGCCGTTCTCATCGTCCAGCTGCTGCAACCTGCAGTCGGGAGAAACACAAGTGTTTAGAAATGCCATAATTCAATCTACAGCAAGCTTCTGTCCACAATGCTACCAACGCACCGAGGAAGCGTTTTGTAACCCTTCGATCGATCACTAAATCCTCAGGAACTAGTCCCCAATATTTTTGGCCCCTCCACCTCTGCAGATGGTGGGGGTTTGCTAATTTTCTGGGGGAAATGGTGCACAGGAGACTTGACAATCTCACATGTTTTTGCAGCACATGAACCAAAAACTTGCATAAATGTCTACCAAACATGCAAGACAAAGAAGATGCGATTCTAAAAAGCTATCCTGCAGAATTTTGGTTGCGAATACCAGTTGCAGGGGAAGAACCTATACTAAGCACATGACATACACTGCTCTCAGGACACAATGTATGCTTCAGATTTTCCTCATTCTTGACAAAAACGGCTGCCTTGAAACTTTGGGCTGCTGAGATATTTTGTTCCATGCAAGACCCTAAAGATCAGCATTTTCCAAAGAACTCTCTCTCTCTCTCTCTCTCTCTCTCTCTCTCTCTCTCTCTCTCTCTCTCTCTCTCTCTCTCTCTCTCTCTGTGTGTGTGTGTGTGTGTGTGTGTGTGTGTGTGTGTGTGTGTGAGAGAGAGAGAGAGAGAGAGAGAGAGAGAGAGAGAGAGAGAGGTGTTTTTGGTTTTGTTTGTTGTTGCATGAAAAAAATTGTATTCTGAAAGAAAACAAGGCAGAATTTTAATCCACCTTCTCCATATCTGCACCATTTTTACCATCTTAAGACAGCACAGGCTCAACACGACACTCTCACTGCAGAGCTTCTCAAGTCTTGCAGGGGTTGTGCAAAGGCTCCCAACCCTTCTTTGCAAACCCTGGCAAGTCCTTGCAGGAGATGCGCATCACATTTTGGCTCCAGGCTGAAATCAAGCCTTACAACTGGGCACCTTCACTCCTCTCCTGTATGGCCTTGTGCCCGTGGTGGCCCAAGAACATGCCTGTAGGGGCACTTCTGCCCTCTATACCACGTTCTAGAAGAGCCTCCAAGGACACCCCCAGCCAGGAGGCTTCTGCCGCCCTTACCGCGCCTGCAGGTTTTCAATCTCGATGCTTTTTTCCCTCTCCATTTTGCTAAGCATCTCCCGCTGTTTCCGGATTTCTTCCACAAGGATCTCGTCCGATTTCACCTCCTGCTCTTTCAACTGCTCCTCCAAGGCGTTGGCTCTGAGAAGACATGGAAACAGGGGGGAGAGACTGAGGAGGCATCTCCCAGGAGTCTGGCTATTCGGAGGGCAAAGTTTTCCCCCACAGAACAAAACAAAATCTATCTGGTGGAGAGTTTTCATTTGGAACCACCTACTCTACGCTCACACCATGGACACGGAGCGGGTGAGCCCGTCGTGAAAGCCACACCCAATGCCATGTTGGCCAAGTCAACCCATCCTGGAAATATGGCCTGACTGCGTCCCTGCAGAAGCACCTTCTGGATAAAATCCATGTCCTTGTCTCAAGTGGGACATGGCCAGTGATGTGAGAGAGACACTCTGGAATCTTCCTCTCTGCTTCTCAATGGTAGACAAAAAAGGGGGGTGGGGGGCCTTGAGCAGCCTCTCACTTATTAGCTGCCATCTGTCCTGGGGAAGGATGCCATTCCTGCCACAGAGGGTTTGGTGCTCTTGATCCCTCCCCAGCAATGCTTTTCAAGGGCCATGCCCATGACACATAAAAACATAAGAACCTAAGAAGAGCCCTGCTGGATCAGGCCAAAGGCCCATCTAGTCCAGCTTCCTGTATCTCATAGTGGCCCCACCAGATGCATCTGGGAGCGCATGAGACTAGATCTCTGTCTCCTGATCCCACTCCCCTGCCTCTGGCCCTTGAAGGACCCTGATTTTTAAGCCTGGAGATGACACATCTCCATCATATCATGGTTTGTCACCTGGGATGGACTTCTCCTCCAGGAATCTGTCCAATCCCCTTTGGAAGGCATCAAGGTGGAGACCCTTAGTCTCCGAGGCTTAGAAGGTGCACAGCACTCATCCCCTTTCCTCCACTAAGGGGAAAGAAGTAGAATTCATCACAAAACCCTAAAGAGAAAGCCTGCCCCAGAAAGAGGAAGATCCAGGGTGGGAGAAATGCCAGCCGACAGAGACCGACGTTGGCAAGGAGAAGGTTTCTCCTCCGGTCTGCCTCCCCGTTGCTCCAGCCTCCCACCTGGGCAAGCGCCAGGAACAGGCCACTGTACAAGTGGCCCACTCTCTGCTTTGTAGCCGCTGGCAGCCTCTCCAAAGGTTACACCTGTTGCCTCAAAGATGTCCATCCCCTGTTTTTCCACTTTACCTGTGCACCAGCTGCAGGTTCTCTTGTTTTAACCGGCTGTGCTGCTCTCCGTTTGCAACGGTGTCTTTTTCCAGCTCGGTCACTCTTTTCTCTAAGAAGATCACCTGCAGAACCAGAAGGAGGGACAGTGATGGCAGTGAAGCACCAAAAAAGGCTCCTCCTTCACATTTTTATCTGCAAGGAGCAAAGCTATTGAAATGCCGAAATATAATATGACGTCCATTTGGTCACATCAAATGCCAGCTCCTCCATTCCCCTACACACCTCATTCCCTCCCAAGAGCAGTGGCTCCGTGCTGCAGCTTATCCATCATCCTTTGCTCTCAACTCGGTTAGAAACAGAGGTCCTGGTTGTGGCTGAGATATTAAAAACAGAGCTCTCCTTCTAGCTAATCCATTTAAGTCAATGCTGAGGATCTTAAAAGGAAAACACTCAAGACTTAATTACAGATCTTAAGCCTTTACATGCTTCTAATATCCCAGCTTGGAAGGTAGCAGCTTCTCTTTAAAAAAAATTTTTTTCATTGGTGCTCATTTGCCTATATTTAATGTCTATCCATCCTGAAAGAAATCAACCCCAAATGTTCACTGGAAGGACAGATTTTGAAGCTGAGGCTCCAGTACTTTGGCCACCTCATGAGAAGAGAGGAGTCCTTGGAACAAGTCCCTGGTGGTGGGAAAAATCGAAGGCAAAAGGAAAAGAGGACGACAGAGAATGAGATGGTTGGACAGTGTCATCGATGCAACCAAAATGAATTAGACAAAACTCTGGGAGGCAGTGGAAGATAGGAAGGCCTGGCAAGCTCTGGTCCATGGGGTCACAAAGAGTCGGACACGACTGAACAACAACAACAACAACAACAACAACAATGTCTTGCTACAAGCCAACATGTCTACAAAGCTCAGAAAAGCTACCTGCTTGGACAACAGCTGGAATTTTGAGGTGACGACCCTTGGAATTCTGGAACTTACAGAACTTTAAAAAGAGTTTTGCAAACTCTGCACACCCTTCTGAATATCTGGGAGGAACAAAGGGACTTTATGGGTGTGACTGCTTAAGAATGGAGACTCTTTTGCCCGATTGCAAAGCATAGGCCCGATCAAGTCATCGGTCCAGCTGGCAAAACTGATACAGAAAAGCAAAGAAAATGCCTATAATTAATGAAACGGTCCCCCAGGAACCGATGTTGAAAAGCAGAGGCTGCACAAAGTGGGTGTTCTACAGTGGAAAAATGCAAACCCACATGCAATGAAACGAACAGCATTTAACAATGGACAACGCGATCTAGACAGAGATGCCGTTTGCGCATAGCTGGCAATAGGAGTGTCCTTATGTTTGCATCTAACTCGAAGGAGGTGGGGTCCAAACGCACCTGGGGGGGGGTAGAGTGCAAACAGCCTGCCATTAGTCCAACGTCTCCTGTGTGCAGACATCAGTACAGCCTGGACCTTGCCGGCTGTATTCATCTCGTGGCGTCTTTGAAACCAACCCATTCTGCCTGGCCTAAGTTTTCGTGAGCCGCAGCCCCCTTTTTAGGTGCAGGGCCGTTCTTTGCAATGCACAGTTCTCTCCCGAATGCAGAAACAGGAAGGACAGGAGAGAGGCGGAGACCTTGCTGCGCACACAGTACTAAGCTGGCTCCCCATTCCTTTCCTCCTGCTGTGCCGAGGAACCTCATGCAAATAAGACCTCTTGGAACCAGGCTGGACTATTTCAAGGTGTGTAAAACTCTTGCCCTTGACGTCGAAGGGAAAAGGGCTTTACTGTTACTCCTTCATACCTACTCAGGAGCAGCAATGCCAAAAAACTCCCCATCAGCAGTCGCTAGAGGGCGCTAAGGGGCTGCTTCAGAAACACCAAGGACCGACTGAACCCAGGGGTGGGATATATACGGCACTGGCGTCGCCTTCCAAAGTCAGGGCTGGCCTCTAGAACAGTGGTGTCCAAACTTCAGCCCTCCAGATGTTTTGGACCACAGTTCCCACAGTCCTTTGTCACTGGCAAAGACAGGCTTGGAATTCTGGGGGACGTGGTCCAAAACATTTGGAAGGCCGAAGTTTGGACACCCCTGCTCTAGAAGTTGTCCGTCGGAGATCTAGAGCAGTGGTTCTCAAACTTTTTTCGCTGTGGCACCCTTGTCGGGCTAAAACAAAAAATCCACAGTGCAGCTACCCTTAAAGCGTTTTGAATACTTAGGGAAAGAAGAAAAAACTGTGCAAATTTAATACTCAGTTATCTTTAATGTGATCAATCAAACTGTTTGGGTTAATTTTTCATTATTTCCACATCACCCCTGGCATATGCTTGCAGCACCCCAGGCACACCCAGTTTGAGAACCGCTGATCTAGAATTTCCCCATCTCAGATGGACGACTGTTACCCATCCCCGCCCTGTCCTTTAACGCTGAAAACTCTGCTTTACAAAGAGGCCTTCTTGGGGTATCCCGATCTGATCCGTTCCCTCTTGCTCTGCCTGTCCCCGCGCCCCTGCCCTCCTGCACTGGATAATTACCCCCACTTGATGCATCGATCGATAGCTAATTTTTAATTTAATGAATATTTATTGTTTTAGTGGATTGCAAACCACCCAGACTAGTGCATTTGCACTGTTGGGGTTGATATACAAAACAAACAAAGAAATAAGTAACTGCCACAAAAATACCGAAAAGGAGGCTGCTCCAGTCTCTCTAGTTCAAGCCTTTGAGCTCTGGTCAAATGACAGAAAAAGAAAAGGTCCAGATGCAAGGTAGCAGTATCAGGAGACAGAGATCTAGCCTCGTGCGCTCCCAGAGGCATCTGGTGGGGCCACTGTGAGATACAGGAAGCTGGACTAGATGGGCCTTTGGCCTGATCCAGCAGGGCTCTTCGTATGTTCTTATGACCAGGGAGACCTGGGTTCAAATCTCCACTCCTGTAACCGATCTCGTAGGAATGTAAGAATGACAAAGGTAGGGTAGAGAAGCACTTGTGTTCACCCTTCCTTGCCTTCACTGGCGAATGCCTGGGATTAAAATATAACACGAATAAAGACGGGAACTTCGTCGACCACAAAACCTTTGAACAACCTTTCACAAACTCGCCGGCCATGAACACAGGGAGTGCAGCGAGGGACCCTGTACTTTGAGAGACCTTTGGCCCACCAAGCCCAGAATCTTCAAGACTGGCTGGCAGGGGTGATCCTGGCATATCTCTAGCCCTACCCGGCGATGTTAGGAGCTAAACCCAATGTCTTCTGCATCTGATGAAGCCGCTCTACTATTGAGCTGCAACCCCTTCCCTCTGTGCTATACACAAGCTACTCACACATGCTTCTAGACTCAAATCAAATCACCACAATCTCCAGGAACATCTGGGTCTCATTTTCTGACAACTCCAGTCCAAATAAGTATCCAGGTTTCCAAGCACTGGGAAAGAGTCGCCGTGGGTAGCAACTGGACCACTTAAAAATTGCAACTGCAGGTGATGCTGTTGGGGGGCAAGAAATCTCCTGGAACTGAGACACCCTGTTTGGTCCTCTGTGTTAGGACATGCAACCCTGGATCACTCTTCTCGGTCACTCCTTCCCCTCCTTGTGAGAAAGATCACAAGTAGAGATGGATGGGGACAAAACTATTTTTTTTTTAATTTTAATTTTTTCATTTTTTGTTTCATTCCCTAACAAAATGAAAAACAAAGCGACCCATCAAAGAAAATGAAAAGAAATGAAAATTTTCATTTCGATCTGTTTTGTCGTTTGTTTTTCCATAGGAATGCATTGAAGCCATGCATTCCTATGGGAAACCGATTGGGCGCAGGAAACAGCAGGCTTTTTATACGTGCCAGCTGATTGGCGCTCGGGTGGGAAAAAAGTTTTAAAAGCCTGCGGTTTCCCCCACCCGGCTTTTTAAACCTGTTTTTTTCCCTTATCCCAAGCCCAGCACGCCAGCTGATCAGCATTGTGGTGGTGGTGGTGGTGGGAAACCTTTTTTCCTCTACCCCAGTGCTGATCAGCTGGTGCGTGGGGCTTAGGGGAGGGGGGGAAAGTTGCACTAGCACTACACACACACACACACACACAAAGTTGCACAAGCACCACTCACACACACACACACACACACACACACACACACAGGACTACACACTCACACATGTTTTTAAAAAAGGAAAACGAAACAAAATGAAAAACGAAACCAATTTTTTTAAAAAAATATTTAAAATGAAACAAAATGGAAGGGAACTGAATGAAATGAAAAACGAAACACTATTTTAGCGTTTCGTGCCCATCTCTAATCACCAGGCAGGTGCCTCCTGCACCTCTGTCTGACCACTGGCTCTGCACGGTTCCTGACCAAACAGGCCCATCTCATTGGCAGAAATCAAGAGAGCAGAAACCCCATCGCCGTTACGGACACGGAAAGAAGCCCTTTCTCATTCTGAAGATGCTAGCCTGAGTTTTAAATTCAGGGAGCATACCTTAATCGAATCACACACTTAGCGAGAGCTTCCATGGGACATTAGCTACCCGCTGAAACAACAGGACTGGCTTCTCCCATTTTTGGTGGGAAGTGAGAAGGAACCTCGGGGTGGGGTGGGGGGATTCCTGCAGCCTCACAACATTTGTTTTGCTTTGCTTTGTGAGGTGGGAAGACTCACAAAGCAGAAACCAACTGGAGTCCAGTTTTCTACAGGAGAGTCCACTTGGATCAGGATCGCTTTCCCATTCAAAGAAAGCGGCTGCAGTGGCCAGATTTAAGGGTGACTATTTAAACCAGGCATGACCAAACTTCAGCCCTCCTGATGCTTCAGACCACAACTCCTAGAATTTTAAGCTTAGATTGCCAATGACAAAGGACTGTGGGAGTTGCGGTCCAAAACATCTGGAGGGCTGAAGTTTGGACATGCCTGATTTAAACCTATGGTTTCTGTCATAGAGAACTGGAAACAAATGGTTTTTTTTTTTTTTGACAACAGCTCCCAGCATCCACATGAGGGCTACACTGGGGATTCTGGATGCTGTAGTCCAAACAGGAGAATTTTTCCCCCCAGTGCGGTGCATACAATTTGGCCTAACAGGCATTCTCCCCCGCTTTAAATAAAGCACCTACCTTTTCCGTGATATCCTCTTCCAAGCACTGGGGGCTGTTCCTATAAGGTTCTTCCAGGGCATCCATAGTGAAGCTGCTTGTTTGGTGGAGGTGCCTGAAACGGAGACAGAGCAACGCAATGCAAACCAGGAACACCATCAGAGAGAACATCGCGGTGGGGAAGCCCAAGCTTCAAGAGCTATTCGCTCTCCTGTCTTCTGCAGAAGATCCCATAACCGCACCTTTTAAACCCCTACTGTGGCCCTGAAGTGGGTCTTTAATGAAAGACATCCTGGCTTGAATGAGAAGTGGGCTCCTAGAAGAGACATCCACAGCTCTGGACGCTCAGCCGCCACCTTGTGCCATGGCCCCGTAAGCGGGATACCCAACCTTGACCCCCTTGCCCAGCGGCATTTCGAGAAGGTGGTGGTACCAGGTATTTCACACGGAATGATCGCTTCCTTTGCTCTTTGGAATAATAGGAAGCGATAACGATCGGACTTCCCCGCCACCCACTTACTTTTTTGATCTTTGTGATGGAAAGAGAAAGAGAGAGAGAGAGAGAGCGCACCTGCTCCTGATCAATCAACAAGAAGGGACATAAGTGTGCGGAGGTGGGGGCAGGCAGGTCAGGAGAAGGAGAAAATGGGGCCGAGATACAGCTTCTCCTGCCCTGACGTTTCTCTCTCGCATGGCTCTATGTGGTAGTCCAAAGGCCAACCGTTTATGACCCAACGACCCAACCAGACATTTATCAGCTGTTAACCAGTAATGATGTTAGCGTGGAGAGGGATGGCCATGGCCACTGATTTCTTTTTGTTTTAATTACCTCAAACTTTAAGAATAACTGCACTGTAACGGGTGAATCGTAGTTTAGAGCTGTTCTACAATTTGGGGCCCTCTTGGGCAGGCTGGACTCCGGCCACCATCATCCTCAACCAATATATCCACTGGGTGACATAAACTAAAGTCGGACCACACTATCGGTGCGGGGGGGGGGGTGTTTGCTTCCAAGCCCATCCACCTCAAGAATGGCAAAATAACACACAAGCATCCGATGCTATCCATTGCATTCCACTGTGTTCCCAGGTTGCTAAAACAACTAACAGCTTTAACGGGAGGCCGGAGGGACATAGAGGACGACTCTAGTATTGTAGGAAGACCAGAGTCTGGCAAATTCTTCCTGGGTTGTCAGAAATAGCTTCCTCTGAGCCTCTATTCCATTTTTCATTTCATCGTTGCTTTTTATCTGACCTTCGCGTTCTCTCTCTGATGGTGCTGTTAACATTTTTGCATCTTGAAACTTCATTGCATAGAAGTCGTTTTCTGCTGTCACTTAAATAAACCTTCTGCTTTCACTGTGGAATTTTAAAAAAAAAATCCTGTACCAAGCAGAAGGTTGGATTTGAGGGCCTTAAAGACCCCTTCCATCTCTATGATTCTGTGATTTTTGGTAAATACACCCTGGAAGTACTCGCAAAGATGTCTTTCTGAGGTTTTTTTTTTTCATATTAGTATCTTCAGGCAGCAGATAAATGCTTCAGCGCACACTGATCCTGAAGATCGGGGGGGGGGGGATATTGTACTCCCATTGAAAACTGGATTAGATGGTCCAAACTGTTTTATTGTTTGGCATCAGGATTATACCGGCCATTACACCGGGATTACCGCTGGGACCAAGGTTTGCTTGCCAATTTTTCACACCTCTTCCCTGATCACCAGCTTCTGGAGAAACTATTAAAATCCAGGCCTTTGTGAGGAAGGACTGATCAAGGAATAATTTTGGGTTTAGTAATAAACCCACTCAATCTGCCACCTCCAAGGTGGTTTAGATGTAAGTTTCCTGTACTAGGACATTCAGAAGGGTGACAATGGCTAGATTTCTTCCATTCCACTGAACTCTGTTCTACCATGGGGCTTTCTGGATGACAACATCTCATTAGGCTGCATAGAAGGTACCTCCTAAAGAACTACAATACCCAGAAAACACCACAGGTGATTCCATTTTGAGGCCCTCCATCCTGTTGTTAAATAAAGTAGCATGGAACCTTTAAGGCAGGCTCTGGTTCTAAGTGAGCAAGATATCTGAAAGTCTCTATAGGCCTGGGCCTGGGGGCTTATGGGAGTTATACTTGCAGAACACAACTTTTCTAAGCTCTGCGTTAGGGGGTTAGCCTTGCAGACAACCAACTCTGGAAGGTCTTCCCAAGGCTCCAATACAACCCAACTAGTGGGCTGAGTGACTTCATGGGTCTTTTGCGAGGAGCACTGTCTCTAATATAGACAGAATAGCTAGCAAAATAACCAAGGAAGTGGCACTTTTGCTTGAAAAGCAAAGCCACCTGAAGAGATTCTGGGAAGCAAACCCTGAAGTCATGTTCTAGCTATAGCAGGACTATCAGGACTGCCTGGTATTAGGATACGGCTGAAGCATTTCAGGAGTGATCGTAGGGGATCAGAAGGGATGTTCTGCCTGTTTGAACGTGGTGCTTCCCAACAGCTGGTGGTGGTGGTGGTGGTGGTTCCACAGGAGACAACACAAACATAACAGAATAAATTGGTCTCTAATGCAGCAAAGTCGCCAGACTCCCCCTCCACCCTCAACTTTTGTACAAGGCTGGGCAACGTGGTTCTACTGCCTGGGCTGAGAGATGGAATCACAGAATTGTCTCCAAAAAAGAAAGTAACTTTCCTGAACTCAGGTCCGGAGCCCTGATGGCCAGCCCAGCTTAAGATTGCTAGCTCCTCTGAAAGAGGAGAGAGGCCACCAAGAACATCTTTTCACATGCAACGTGAGCTCCAAATTGAAGGGCAAATGCTCTCATTTTAACCCTCAAGCATCCCCACCAGACCACCCTGGACCTCCAAGGTCAAAAGAGGAGATGTGGAAGGAGGCCATTTCCCAGGCGAAAAGGACAGAAGCTCCTCCCACTGAGAGAAGGTGGCCTTGGGTCGAAAACACAGAAATTTAATCTCTCCATGAGCAATCGTCCCCTTTCACCCCAGGACAAGGAGAAGCCAGGAAGTCAGGAGGAACCTTTTCCCGGGGTCTCAAGCCCTTGAGTGGAAAAACCAATGAGTTGAACAGCTCTGCTTCTCAGGAGAAGAAAAAGGAACCACACAGTGTCCCAGAAAAGGTATTTCCCATCGGGAAGAGTCAACCAGCACCACATGGAGGAGAATGAACCCCGGGTGAGAGGGCTTTCAGAGGAAAAAGGAGGGAAAGTGGAAGAAGCATCCGCATACCTTGCTACTTTCTTGGTGGAGAGCCTCTTATTCGGACTGTAGAAAGAACAACAGGAAAATTAAGTCGGGAAAGAGAACACCGGGCAGCAACAAGCGAAACAGGAAGCAAGCAAGCAAAGACCGGGCGATGAAGCTGTATCCTTTCTAGTTAACAGCACAGCACAGCTCTCTCTCACACACAAACACAGAGAGAGAACATAGTACACAGCACACCCTGGGCATGCCTTGCGCTCCCTCCCTGTTTCCCCGTCTAGACCAGAGGCCACATTTTACACAGGTCCAGATAAAACGTTTGCCTGCCAGAACCCGGTCAGCTCTGCCAGAACCCGGAAGCTCTGATCACTCCCGGGAGGCCGAGGGGCTCTCCTCTCTCTCTCTCTTTGCCTCCCTCGGTTCACCCACTCAGTCCCTGAAAGGGGATCCTTCGGCTAAGAATAGAACACGGGTTCAGTGGGACTTGGGCCCGGGTCAGTGCTATATTCAAAGTGCTCTTAGTGAGAAAGTATCCGGGAATGGAGAAGGCTGGATCCAAGTTCCCCAGCCAACCAGAACTGCTTGTGTCAGACCTGGAACTCGTGCGGGGCAGGACAGGTTGGAGAACCGACGGTCAAAGAGACTGCACACCCCTGCAGAGGCCACCGCTGGTCCACACACACTCTCCTTGCAGGCACAGGATGCTCCACCCATGAGACATGCCCAGAATGTATCAGGATTTTAGTGCAGGTATTTGCTCCGGGGAGGGGAGGTGGAGGAAAGCATTTTTCTTTCTTTATTATTATCCTGAACAGGATCTCCTAAGTGACTGGTTTCTTCGTACACCGCCTGTTGGATCGTGCAAGGAGGCTGGAGCCAGCGCATTGTCAATGTCAATTAAAATTGCCGGCGAGAGGCACGAGGGTGTTTAGGCTGACCCAAAGAAGGCTTGCTTTTTTCAAAAACAACAGGGTTGAGAAATTCTTCTTGGCAAAAGCATCAGCCCTTGGGGTAAGGAGGCCAGGGCAGGAGGCTGGCTCCAAGCATGATGTGTGTGTGTGTGGAAGAACTGGTGGTAGTGGAGGTGGGGACCTGAACCAAATACTTTTAAACACAGCTTTATTTATTTAAAATATTTGTGCCCCGCCTTCTGAAAAAAGAACCCAGAGCTTCTGCAGAAACCCACCAAGGGCATAATGTAAAGGCAAACAAGAATATGCTAGGGGGTAGGAGGCATCCGTGTTTCCTATGGCGCTGCAGAAGACAGATCGGACAGCTCCGGTCAGCCATAAAAATCCTATCCTGCAGAAAGGAAGTCGTGTCACACAGAAAGCTTTTACTCTCGTTTCCTTTTCAGTTTTTGGCTTCAAGAGCGCTTTATTTTAGATGCTGACAATGCATTCCCATTGTGTTGGCCTTCGCCACTATCTGTCCACTACCTCCTTCCCTCAACCCCACCCTCACATTTTCAAACATCAGTATTGGCTTTCAGGAAGCATTCAAATATTGTTTTTGAAGCTTGCATGGTTTTCCTAGAATGTAGGATGCGTGATTGCATTGTAAGGATTTCAGAACCAGGCCGCTAGGTTTTAAAATACTCCTTGGCGAACTCATGACCCAACCGGGGGTGGGGGGGGAGAAGTGACCTCCAAGTGCCAGAAAGGAGTATTCACATAACTTGTTTTTTGCCTCCCTCTCCAAAACTATGTCTGGAAGTTGAGTCATGGCTACTGGACTTCTTTTTTTGAGAGAGAGATAGAAACGTTTCGCTGCACATCCAAACAGCTTCCTCAGTCTCCGAGGAAGCTGTTTGGATGAGCAGCGAAACATTCCTCTCTCTCAAAAAAGAAGTCCAATAGCCATGACTCAACTTCCAGATAAACTCACCTGGATGACTGAGAATCTTCACAGACATACTCCAAAACTATGGTTTTTATAGTGAAATTTTACCAGAGTGAGTTTCAGTTTTGGGTTCCAATAATGAAACATAACTGCTGGAATAAATAAAGTGCTGGTAAAATGGAATCCTTCCGTGATACCTTGCAGAGATGGGCCACATGCAACCCCCACCAACTTCAGTAGCTCTTGGACCCTTCAAAATGCTTCTCTCTGTGTCTCTCCCTCCCTGCCTGCCCCCTCCCCCCCCGGAAACCTCCAACACCAGGGTCTCTATCATAACTATAAGACCCATTCTGAGAATTGCAATCAACCTCTTTCTTCATCTCCTCCAACCCTAAGAGGGTTGGTCGCTCAGGAGCGGGAGGCGTTCCGGGCTGGAAAACACCCGCCTCCCCCCCCCACCCCAGCAACCACACTCAGGGAAAGTCTCTGTCACTCCATACGGACCATTCACAAACAGTTGGGAGGAATGATCTCGGCTGAAGGCAAGGCTGCCGTTCTATGCACGTGTACGCAGGACGCCATGCGGAACGTAAGGACCCTTCTGACGGGCTCGACGTGCGCATGACTGTCCTGGAAAACAGATCCCCGAAAGCTTTGCCTCACCTCTCCCTGCTTGGCCCAAGCTCCTCCATTTCCTCCGATCTCCACCCACCGGTATCACATCCCTTCTGCTGGGCTAGCAAGAGGATGGGGATGGGGGTGGTCCTCCAGATGAAGGAGGAGAGAAATTCCTATCAACCTTCACTGTGGGTTGTGTTTGTGTGTGTGTGTGTGTGTGTGTGTGTGTGTGTGTGTGTGTGTGTGTGTGTGTGTGTGTGTGTGTGTTGTGTCGCTACAGTCATGACCGACTCTTCTTGACCCCATGTCCATGGAGTTTTTCGTGGCAGAAACACTGGAGTGGCTTGCCAGTTCCTCCTCCAGGCGCCTACAGCACCTGGTCTTCCCTGGTGGTCTCCCATCCAAGTACTAACCAGGGCCGACCCTGCTTAGCTTCTGAAATCAGGCGAGATCGGATGTGCTGAGGGCATCTAGGCAGCTCTCACCGTGGGTTAGCGAGGGCTGAAGGAAAAGGCAGACCCACTGCAGCTTCCCTGCCCTCTCTCTTGCCCTCACGCCTCACCACGAAGGCTCATTTCTCTGCATTTTGATCTCCAGGGTCCAGGTTCTGAACCACTACAGACTCCTGCTGATCTCGCCTGGATCTCCAGGTCTTTTATCGGGTAAGTCCCCTCCTTCCCCCTCCACCCATCTCAGCAGCCCCAATACGGACCGTAAGGCACAGTGTGGAAATCAAGAAGGAAGGGGTGCTTTCGCTACATGCCCCAGAAGAACATGCAAAGGGGGCTGCTCACGGAACACGGAGACGGCAGGCATGCACAAAAAGGAAGGACCCTCACAGGGGAATATCAAGATATGCCGACACTTTGAGCAATTTGGAGAGTCACCCTCTGTCAAAAAGCAACTTTTCCAAATGCTCGGTGTCTTCCAGGCAAGAGTGGCTACTATGCAGCCGCTCCAGTGGCACCATCAGTGGTCAGGAGATGATGGGACCTGAAGTTGACCAATGTCTGGAGGTCTACAGCTGCTGCTTCCCTGGAGGAAAACAGCGTCCACTTTGTGTCACCAATGGTCCAGAGAGTAAACGGTTTCAACACTATGGGCTGACGTTTGTCACAGGCCAAGGAGTCAACAAGGCAGAGTGTAGATTCAAACTCAAAACCTGGTGGGGGAAAAACCCAGGAGCTACAAACACCAAACATCAGCTTGAGGCCTCCCTTTCTACATGGAACCCCAAAGCGGGTTTCGATTTAAGTCAAAGGGTGCTTTTACACAACCCCTAAAATCCGAGGCAAAGGGCTCCCAGATCCGGAGCTTAAAATTGTTTTCCCACCAGCTCCGGACTTTAAAAAAAATTAAGTATGACCACGCCCACCTAAGCGCGTCCCAGCACACTTTTCAAGTACCTGGCCCCCAGGAGGTAAAAAATTTTCCGATGCGCATTGTAAGGCTGTGAATGCCTGGCTCCCTCGCCTTCTGTTTGTTTTTTTGGCCCCGCTGCTCCTTTAAGAGACAGGAATCACGACGATGGGGCTGGTGGGGCTGCTTCCACCGGCAGAGCGGAGGTGAGCCTGCATTCTTTTCTCCCTTTTTTTCTCCCTCCCCTCCTGCAGACAGGAACTATGGAGTGCGGAGGGGTGGGAACATAGGAAGAGCAACAAACCCCCACGATCTCTGGTCCAAATTTAAGTTGACAACGGATTTTAGAGGTCATATAAAAGCGCCCCAAGAAAGCTCGCCCAACACCTGGAGGGGAGGAACGAGGAACGAGGGTCCTTCCTTCCTCAGGAATCATGCGCTTCAGTACGCGTGCCATGCCTCCAACCCGTTACCTATTCATTTCGAGATCGTTTAGCCGGGCAGAAAGGTCCTCGAGGCGGTTGATTTGTTTGTGGCACTGGGTACAGTAAAACTCAAACGCCTCATCTGTGAGGATGCTGTGCAGTTTCGCGGCAAGTGGGTTGGCACTGGAAAAAGTCACAAGTGTCATTCGAGGAGGAGAAAAAGAAAACAGAACATAACAGGCCGAGTCCTGGGTCTCCTTGTGGCTTCCAGAAGTTTAGACGGACACATCCGTTTAGCCCAACGGCTGGTTTCTGATGCAAGAGCTTGACCGAGAGCTGGGTACCTGATAAGGCCGTGTATGAAACGACCAGATCCAACCAACCATTTGGGATACTTGTACCAAATTTAAGAGCCTGATAATATCAAAGTGATATTACTGCTCAGTGCCAATAAATCTGGCTATGATTTGTTTTTGCCATCATAGCTGGAGTGGGGGTGCCTGGAAAGTTCATTTTTGCAGGCTATAACTCTTAGAATTCCCTAGACTACACGGCCCTGCTGGATGGAATATTTCAGAAGTTACAGCCCAACAGAGTAACTGTAGAGTTACTGCAGATATAAGCCGAAGAATACAGACAGCAGAGGCTCCCAGCTGCCTTTCGTCCCCTGCTGGTGGCTAAATACAAGTTCAAATCAAGATATGTTGGCAAAACTATTCAATATTTCCTAGAGACAGGCATACGTTCTGCCTTCTCTTCTGCTGAAAGAGACTTCTGGAAGCCACAACGGTCGATCACAGAAAGGTTAATGGTCAAAACCATGATTAGGAGTTTTAATTAAAAAGGCACGGACAGAAAGACAGACACACGTGTGCCCGCAGAAGTGAGCTGGCAGAAAGGAGGATAAGTGCAGACATCTGGAAGGAAACTCAGTTAGGTGTCTTTAGTGCAACCAGGCCTCAAGAGAGAGGGATTCAGGTGCCCCGTGAAATACATGGGAACAACACAAATCAGTGCATAACGCAAGCCATTTCCCTTCCGATAATTAGGCAGCCTTTGGCAGGCGGACCATTACGATGCTTTTATACTGTTACCAATTTCAAGTCAAGATTCTCCAAAACAGGCGCCAAACTCCCCCTCCCCACTGGGAAAAAGAAGAAGAGATTTCTCTTCTTCTCTTGGAAGATGTCTCTCTCTTCTCTCTCTCATAGCTCTTTAAGAAGGTGACTCAGGGTGTTTATACACGACCCCTAAGCTCCGCTGCAAATGGCTGCAAGCTCCGGAGCTTAAAAATGTTTCCCCACCAGCTCTGGAGTTTGCAGACAATTAAGTGCGACCCCGCCCACCTAAGCGCGACCCAGCGCACTTTTCTTGTACCTGCTCTTGGGAGGTGAAAAATATTTGATGTGGATGTGCTGGGCTCTCCTTGCTTCTTTTTGTTTTTGTTTTTTCCTCCCACCCCTTTCTTCTGTCCCTTTTTTTCCTCCCTCCCCTCACGCAGCCAGCCAGCAGCCAGGAAGTACGGAGGGGTGGAGATGCACGAAGAGCGACAAACCCCTAAGATCTCTGGTCCGAATTTAAGGGGCCAGCGGATCTTAGGGGTCATGTAAAAAGGCTCTCAGTGCTACTGGTGATGTAGCAAGGGGTGTGTGTGTGCCGTGATCAGGATTGGCAACGGAAGAGACAGATGTGTGCCTAACCCCTTGAATGTGCAAGATAAGAAGAAGAATGATGTGAAGCCAGGTTCTTCCAGGCTGGAGTGCAGGGGAGGAGAGGGGCAGGCGTTCTCCCTAAAACAGGAGGACTGCAGTTTCCATGGGGGGGGGGAAATAGACCAATTCCAAACCCCACCCCAAGCATATACCAGAAAACACGGAAGTATCGAATGCTATAGTTCAGGCATGCTCAAACTTCGGCCCTCCTGATGTTTTGGGCCACAACTCCCAGAATTCCAAGCCTGTATTTCCAAGGGCAAAGGACTGTGGCAGTTGTGGTCCAAAACATCTGGAGGGCTGAGGTTTGGACAAGACTGCTATAGTTAGTACATTGCATGTCACCCTCTAGTGTTCCGTTCTGGTAAATATGTCCTAAAAATACTGTAAAGTACTGTACAGTGGACCCATGAATAACAAATGATTTGTATAACATAAAATCTGTACAACAAAAAATATTCTGGAGATAGAGGAAATTTGCTTAACAGAATTTTCTATGGGGTGAATCCGTACAACATAAAAATGGTCACGATTAGGGATTACTCTGTTTTCAATGCATTCCTATGGGAAATTTGTATAAAGGAAAATTTGCTTAATATAATTTCATTTAGAACAAATTAATTCCTTTATACAAGGTACTACTGTATGTATAAATATCTAGGTTTTTTTTTTAAATTTAGTCTTTTTACACATCGGTAAAGTGAACCAGTAGATAGTGATCCTGTGGATTGGGGCTGGGGTGTGTGTGTGTGTGGATGTGTAATGTTATGGTATTTCACCTAAGAACCCAATGATAGATTCTCAAAATGCCAGGTGCAGGGGACTGGCATCTGGAGGCTTGTATACAGGTGTCTCACATGCCCCCGGAGGCATCTGATGTGGCTACTGTGAAACACAGGAAGCTGGACTAGATGGGCCCTTGGCCTGATCTAGCATGGCCTCATTCCTTGATGCTATCCAGTCTGTGCAGCACTTTGTCCAGGAGGGAATTTTCTCTCTCCCCTTCCTCCACCCCACCCGTTTCTGTTCCCCTTCTTCTCTTCTGGACCTTCACAGTTGTTCACACACAGTCGTTGTGCACGCATGCTTCTTACCCTAGCCCCGTCCCCCAATACAAAGCACTACTTTACTGTACGGAGCACCGCCTGCAACGTCCGACGCCCTAAATGCCAAAGGTTCATCTGTGATGATGAACCAGGCAACTGCGCTTCTTCTTTCAATACCTCTCCTTATACACAGATGCTGAATACAGCAACCGAGGGAAGAAGAAAGACAGCTGCCAGAATTCCAACTCCGGATCAGACATTCCTTCCGATTTTTATCTGCTTAAGAATCCACAGCTTCTGCTGCAAACACTTTTTTGGCAGATTCATTCAGCTCTTTGCAGTTCCCGACTAGTGCTGCAATGACTGGTGAGCAAAAGGCGCCACGTTCGTCACCACACATGTGGCAGGTAGCTTGAGTTCAACCCCTGGAGGAACAAAAGCATAGACATGGCTCCTTGCACCTGCGCACAACCACCCTGAGCACCAATCAAGCAGGCGTCATATGTCTGGGTCGTATTTTAGTTCTTTGTGTGTGCTTGCATTCAACTGATGCACAAATCATTTAATCAATGCCTTAAAAGAAATGGATTTTATTTAAATCAGACTTTTAAAGAACTTTGCATACAAAGTTGATAAGGAAAAATTGTTTTCCCTATCGCACAACACTAGAACTAGGGGGTACTCCATGAAACCTCTGGGTGCTAGGTCTCAAACAAATAAGAGCAAGTCCTTTTTCAGCCATAGGATCACTGGTCTGTGGAACTCCCTGCCAGGAGAAGTGGTGACCATCAAATCTGTAGCTGTATTACCCTGTTGCAGCAAAAACAACAGAGAAGTTTGATTTGGAACTTGAGAAATACAGCCCACTTATGAGGACAACGTATCTGACGGGACCACCAACCGCCTTTTGAAATTTTAATCCGTCAGTGAATTTTACCACTCTTCATAACACCGAGTTCAAAATTGGATTTTTAAAAGCTAAGGGATGTTAATTGATTAGGATGAGCCCAGCTGTTTCCAAGCTTTGGTTAGGGACCCAGGTAGAATACCACAGATAAGGGCAAGACAATCGCATAATGAAGGACCCTTCTTGCAAAGTCACTTCGCCGTTAGGTGGGCTCCTTCATCTCAGATGCACAGCGACCAAACCCAGGGAGAAAACACAGGCAGAAATTGTGTTCCATTGGGGTCCCCAGATGCAGAATCTGCCTACTTTCTGCTCCCCACTTCCTTTGATCGACTACAACCCCACATCGAAGTGTCTGTGACAGACGATCTTCTGTCTAATGCAGGGGGTGGGGAGCCTTTAGCCTTCCAGAGGTTTTGGACTGCAGCTCCCAGAATTCTAAGCCTGTACTGATCAAGAACGGAGGGAGATGTGGCCCCAAAACATATGGAGGGCCAAAGCCCCCCCGGTCTAATGTTTGCAGAGTTGGCTTGCAGACGTCCACAGGTAGATGCACTAGGTACCTCCTACACAGCGACGCAAGGCCAAGGAGACAGGACATGCAGGAAGCCCAGACAGGGACAATCTACTTCAGGGAGGCTCCAAGTTCAAGGACGCCACGAGACAAGGGTTATTCCCCTTACCTGGGAGAAAGGAAGGACGAACTGCTGAAGCCACTTTCTCCGTTGCATAAGCTGTCCGAGAAAAGGTCCACCTCATTCCCTTCCCCGTAGTCCTCAAAGTGCTCCTCCCCGCTAATTACGGTGACGATGGCGTGGCCGTTGACATCCGAGACCAAGGGCAGGTCATGAGGGTGAGAGCTGGGGGAGGAAAGGAAGGGGTAGGAAGTCAAAGACCAGGGAGGACCCCCCCTCCCCCGGTGCTCCACTGCACTCAAGGCTCAAGCCAAAGCATGCTGCTTCTATCCCACCCCATAGTGCTATAGCACTCTCTGGGGGAGGGGGTGGTTACAATTTAATTATGCGGGCTAGACATGCCTTTCCAACTCCCAGCTCCCTCCCAGTAAGCTGGGTACTCCGTTCGTTGACTTCGGAAGGATGGAAGGCTGACTCAACCTCCAGCCGGCAACCTGGGATTGAACCCAGTTCGTGAGCAGAGTTTGGGCTGCAGTACAAGCAGTTTAATCACTCCGCCGCAATGCTCAAGTGCAGTAGTGGCCAAACTTCGGCCCTCCAGATGTTTTGGACCACAACCCCCAGAATTCCAATCCCATATTGCCAGTGACAAAGGACTGTGGGGAGTTCTGGCCCAAAACATCTGGAGGGCCGAAGTTTGGCCACCGCTGCTCTAGTGGTTAAACGCCTAAGCACATGGTAATGATGCCACTAGTTCAACGGAGTGATCTTACTGCGGTGGCTTTCTCATGTCGTGGACCATCGAGTGTGGCAGGAGGCAAGGTAAGAGCCTCTCCCGATGGTTACAGCTCAAAGTTGGAAAATCCCTTCTACAAATGGCACAGTCCTGTTATTTGTTTTAGTTTTTGTCAAGTAATTCATTGTTGCTACTTGGAGGAGGTGGAGTTGCTCGTTGTGCAATTTGTTAGCTTAAAACCCAAAACACCCCTTTCAACATGCCTCTGAAAAGTTCTTTTTGAAACAAACGTTAACAAATGTTACTGGTTATACTGGGAAAATTACTTTGTTTCCAGCCGTTGTATAGTTTCCGAAATGCAACTTTGTCACATATACCCCACTGGTGTTTTGGTAACAAGATTACTTCGTACAAGTACAGTAACTGGAACTGCTGGAGAGCTCAGTGGTCTAGACATCTGGCTGCGGAACCAGAGGTGGGGAGTTCGATTCCCCATCCCCACCCACGTGTGCCCCCTTGACAAGGATTGGACTTGATGATTCGTTGGGTCCCTTCCAGCTCGCCAGTTCTAAGATGACGACGACGACGACGACGATGATATAATATGCAAATATTTGCAAATAAGGAAAAACTGTTTTCCCTATCACAAAACACTAGAACTAGGGGGGCACTCCGTGAAACTTTTGGGTGCTGGATCTCAAACAAATAAGAGGAAGTCCTTTTTTCACCCAGAGGATCACTGGTCTGTGGAACTCCCTGCCAGAAGAAGTGGTGACAGCGGTCAGCCTTGACAGCTTTAAGAAAGGATTGGACAAGTTCATGGAGAACAAGGGTATCCATGGCTATCATGATGGGATGCCTGAGGACAACCTCCGGGTTGGAGAAAGAGGCAGGTTATCTCTCAATGCCATTTGCGGGGAATCATAAGCAGGTGAAGGCATCTGCTTGGGAATACCCTGAAGCAAATGGGGAGCCATTGGGTGAGACAGAATGCTGGACTGGAAGGGCTGTGGCCTCTTCCAGCAGGGCTCTTCTTATGTTCTTACAGTATGTTCAAATACGTTACATCCAATCTCCAACCCATGGTATCTCCCATATGAAAAGAGTCAGGTAGCATCTCTCAAAGCTGCTACCAGTTTTTTTTTAAATCACACCCAGGAAGACAAGACTAACAGAATATCCATGTCGGAGCCAGATTTCTATGTCCCAACACTTTTAAGGTCACCAAATGTGAAGCTCTGGGATTTCGCTTATAGATGGTTCAAAGAACCCCTTTTTGAGATTTGCCCCTTCCGTCACGTCGGAAGTCTTGGAATCGCAGTCACAGTGGCCATGAGGACTCGGAAATTCTGAGACCACCTACCCTTAAAAAAAAAAAAAGAGGGAACTTTTCCAAAGGGGTCATTGCTAGGAGGCACAAATCTTCCATCCTCTTCTTCCAGTTCAAAGACAACCCCATCCCACCACTCCATTGTGAGGAACTGAACTTGCAACTCAGTTGGAGATGATCCATGGCTGACAAGATGATGGAGCCATGGTGCGTCATGAGTGGCAGAGATTAAACCAAGCATGGATAACGTCTGGAGATCCGGGAGCTGCACATGTCTATCAAATCTTGCACCCACTCCTTCAAGACTCATTCCTCAGCCCATTTTCTTTCTTTCCTTTTTTAACAGAAAGGCCCTCCTGCTCCCTCTAGTGGTCAAAAAATATTTTTGAAAGTTATTTTTGGGGTGATGAAGCATGGATGTGGCCCAAGGTTTCCTGCAGAGCAGAGGGCAGATTTCTTGCATGGATTAAACATCTGTTTTTTTAAAAAAATGGCAGGGGGGATGGAGTGTCAGGAATGAGGCTGCATGTAACCCACAGATTGTTCTCCTTGAAGGAATTGCCACAGAACACATGACCTAGCACTGGAGAAGCATCACGTGATCAAGCGTAGCAGCAGCCTAACTTGCAATCTTTGGTTAAGGACCATAAGAAAATATAGATAGCGAGGAAATTACATGGCAAACAGCAAAACCCAGCAGCCCTTGAAGCAGCAATAAATACAGTCAGCGGCATGCTCAACCCCTGGTATTAAACTGCGAGCGCACACGAGGTTATACAATCCTATTAATGGCTCCGGATTTAAAGCACCGTAACCCGTCAGTGGCCTGGTTAATTCCCTAAACATGGGCATTTCATTACAAGGAGCGAGCTTTGTGTACAGGTGCAGCTGAGTGATAAACAGGGTAGATTGGGTCGGTAAATCTGCCATCTCGGCCCAGCTGAGACGTTATGGGAAAGACTGAGGTCAGTTGCACCTCCTTAATGTGGAAAAATGGGGGTGACACTCACCCACTTTACAGGGGCATTGCCCATGTGTCCATGTCCTGGCTCGCCTGCACGGTTACCCGTTGCCCACCGGATAAGGTGCAAGGTCTTAGTTTTGATTTTCAAAGCCCTCCACAGCTTGGGACCAGAGTACCTGTCGGAGCGTCTCTCTCAGAGGTCAGCTGGGACCAGGCCCACGAGAATGGCGCAGGCGTGCTCACTGAGGGTGGCCACACCCAGAGAGGCGCGGAAATCGCTTACACACAACCGCGCCTTCTCTGTGGTGGGCCCTACGCTGTGGAATCAGCTCCCTAGTGAGCTGCGCCTTGCAGCGTCCCTGCCCGCCTTTTAAAAAGCCTTGAAAACACATCTCTTCAAGGAGGCATTTGGCAACCCTTCTGTTTAATTTTCCTTTTTTTTTTCTGTTGCCACATACGCCATCCTTTGCGGAGGGTATTGCACCCTCCTGTTTTTACCGGTGCCCCTGATTTTTATGCTTGTCTATTGTTGTTTGTTTTTCTTATTTTAGTGTACACTGCCCCAAGTTCCATCTCGGAAGATGGGGCGGTATATAAATATAATAATAAAGAAATAAATCTTCTGAGCGGCTTTAAAGAGCGATGGGAACAATGGTGGCAATGGTGTTTTTTTGTTGATATGGCATGCCATCTCGCACGTGGCACTTCTTTCCTCCTTTAAATATTCTTACAAATAATGTCTTTTGAGGATGTAAGCTGCCTTTGGTCCATTTTAAGGAGAAAAGTGGGGTAAAAAATATTTTAAATGACCTCAGATAAAGATTTTGCTAAAGTAGAACAGACACGCAAAAGTTGCACCGCAAACGGCCCATCATTTGGGGCCCGGAGCTTACAAGAACTCAAAAACAGGAAACTCGGAGCTATCGACAATTCTAGGGGTTGAAAACGCCTCTGCTATTTTTGCTTGAAGAGGCAGAAAAATATTTGCCGCCTTGGAAGCATGAGTCTGTGTTTCCAGAATTGTCCTGCCCTCCAAATGCAGATTAAAACAAACAAACAAAAAACAAAACAAAACCCTCCAATTAGCACGGAAATACAAAAGATAGACATGAGCCGGGGGGTGGGGGGGGTGGGGGAACAGAACCAAACCTATAAACAACTCCAACAAATATTGATGAAAACTTTTTTACTGTGCATATTTTATAGGAGTTATAATTTATTTATTTCTTTCTTTATTTATTTGTTTGTTTGTTTATTTATTTATTTATATGCCGCCCACTACTCAAAGGTCTCTGGGTGGCTTACAATCAAAAATTAAAACAGTTAAAACATCAGATATCAATAAATAATTAAAACAATAATAAAAGCCTTACACTAAAATCATTACACTAAAATTGCCATCAGAGGACCCACAGTCTATATTGTATCAATTAAAAAACTTCTGGAACAGGAAGGTTTTTACCTGGCGCCGAAATGTAATCAGTGTTGGCGCCAGGCGGATCTCGATTGGGAGGGCATTCCATAGCTTGGGAGCAGCTGCCGAGAAGGCCCTATGTCTACAAGCCATCCCTCTCACCTCCTTGAGGGATGGCTCTTTCAAAAGGGCCCCCTGGCTCGATCTTAATTGCCAGGTAGGTTCGTACGGAAGGAGGCGGTCCTTCAGATATCTAGGTCCTAAGTCATTTAGGGCTTTATATGTCAAAACAATCACTTTGAATTGGGCCCTCCTATAAGGCTGTTTTCTACCTCTGCTCAAGGCAGGGATACGATTCAAAGGAGATCTACCAGGTGGTTGTCCACATTTCTCTCGAAAGCCTCCAGTGTTGGAGTGCCTGCCACCTCTTGGGATCACTGGTTCCATTGCTGTACCGCTCTACAATTTGGGGAAGTTTTCATGATAGTCAACCTCAATTCCAGCAAATTGCGTTTCGGAGCCCCTGCAGGTTGACTTGCTTCCTCACCCGAAACCCACGCAACTCTCTCTTTCTCTCCTCCACAACCCACTCCGGTGCACCGGCATGCACAACACATTTAAGACCTACAGGAATGGCCCCATATCTCGCTCCCAACACGGCCAAACAAGGAGGAGAGTCACAGGAGCCTCGTTCCAGCCAAGTCAAAACTTTCCCCCCTCAAACCGGGTTACTTAGGAACCAATGCATCCGCGATGAAAACGGAAAGAGAGCCGTTTGTACCTACAGGCAGGAAAGTCCAAGGGACGGAGCCATACACCCAGGAGGCTGCGCCGAACGGACACAGGCTGGCATGCTTGCTATTTCTCTCCAAGAAAAAAAAAGGGGGGGGCTCAGCGAGGTCTTGCAGCTCAGAAGCCGATTACGGACTGTGGGTTAGCAACCCGGCAAGCCGAAGAAACAGTGCCTCCCTAGATAATCCTGTCTCCCTGCCCCCACCCGTCATCTGGGGGGGGGGGGGGGCTCCGGCATCCATGTATTCATCCTTTCAAACTCACTTTGCAGCTATAGGCCTCTCCAGATCCTTGGGGGGGGGGGGGGAGGGGAGGGATTCCCTTTCAGGGCTCCTTGCCCCTACAAATGGACGCGGAGAGGATTACCTCCAAGAAGGTTTGAAGATCTGGAGAAAGGCTCCCTTTTGTGTGGGGAGAGGGTTTTGTTCCGTTGTTAAGTCGTGTCCGACTCTTTGTGACCCCATGGACCAGAGCTCGCCAGGCCCTCCTGTCTTCCACTGCCTCCCGGAGTTTGGTCAAATCCATGTTGGTTGCATCGATGGCACCGTCCAACCATCTCATTCTCTGCCATCCCATTTTCCTTTTGCCTTCAATCTTCCCCGACATCAGGGACTTTTCCAAGGAATCCTCTCTCCTCGTGAGATGGCCAAAGTATTGTAGCCTCAGCCTCAAAATCCGTCCTTCCAGTGAACATTCGGGGTTGATTAACTTGATTTCTTTCACGATATATGGGTTTGATCTCCTTGCAGTCCAGGGGACTCTCAAGAGTTTCCTCCAGCATCACAGCTCAAAAGCGTCAATTCTGCGGCGATCAGCCTTCTTTATAGTCCAGCTCTCACTTCCAGACATCACTACTGGAAAAACCATAGCTTTGACTATCCAGATCGTTGTCGGCAAAGTGATGTCTCTGCTTTTTAAGATGCTGTTTATATTTGCTTAGGAAAGGGGTACATTCTCCCCAGACAGCTTGTTTTGAATAGATGATCAGCCCACAAGGAGGTTGGGTCTGACTTTTTAAGAGGAAGGGCGAGCCAAGGCACAGAGCCACAACTTGGTCAGTTCAGGTTAATAAAACTCAACAAAGTCACGCAAGTGTGTACATGAACTTGAGCTTGGGAAAGCTGGGAGGGTCGTGGGTTTGGACTCCAGAATCTCTCTAGCTTTGCCAGCCAGGGGATTCTGGGAATTGTAATCCACAAATAAAATTTCCAGGCTGGGCAGTTTTGGTGCCCGAAGTGGCACAGCCAAAGGGCACTTTTCTGCCTGCCAACCTATAGTGGCGGCCCGTGCCCAAGAGAAAGCTGTGGACAGAATGGCTGTCAATCATCCTCCTTGCAAAGAAGGAAACCACAGGCTGTGTCTGCCTTGATTGAGGCTGGATGCAATGCAGGCGGAACCATCCTCTCTTCTGTCTCTGACAGACACAGACTGGTTGAGGGGCTCCAGCCCGATGGAAAGCCCAGGAGACACAAAAGAAACAGTGGAAGGTGGCTCGTGGCACAAGGGTTAAAGTGCAGTACTGCAGCCAAAACTTTGATATTGAGATTTCAATATTTGCATTGCAACCCAGAGATTTCAGGGGAACAGAATGCAGAGAGACTTATTTAAATGATGATCCAAGAGGCCAAGCCCACGAGCCACGAGGTGAGAGCCGAGCTGCATCGACAGGGCCTCCATGCCTGGCAGAGGTGCCACGTTTTAACGTGATGCGAAAGCAAAGCCGGTGCAGGCATCAGCCAGCCCTTCAAAAGGCAGTATTTGAATATCAGCCGCTGGAAAGCAAGCAAGGAAGGAGGCAACTCACTGTCACGCTGGGCTTGTTACATGTCCCCTGAGATATCAGGCTGGATAAAATGAGGAAGGGGATTTCAGACTGGATAGCATAGCTCAGGCATGTCCAAACTTCAACCCTCCTGATGTTTTGGACCACAACTCCCAGAATTCTAAGCTTAGACTGCCAGTGGCAAAGGACTGTGGGAGTTGTGGTCCAAAACATCTGGAGGGCTGAATTTTGGACATGCCAGGCATAACTGCATTCTCCGCCCACAGCCACTCCATTCATCGGAAGACGGGTGCTGGGATGTGCAAAAGCTTCTAAACAATAAAAACAAGAAGCCCTATCGTCGCGTCCCCACTGTAGTTCGAGACCCCCTTCCCCCCGCCGTGGCCCACATGCCCGTCGGCAAGCCGGCCAAGGCACCTACCCATTCTCCGGCTCCTCAATGGGGTCCGTCAGCTCCGAGTGCACCGTCGAGTCAATCGCGCTGTCCGTCTCCACGTCCTCGTGCATCTCGTGATGGACCAGAGTGCTGGTGTCCTCGTCGGTGAACGTTTCGCACTCGCTGTAGGTGCTTTCCGAGCCCATGTACGCACTGTCAGTCACCTCATTGGCCTGGCAAATAAAACAACAACAAGGACTGCGTTAGGCTGTACGTCTACTAGTTCCTATTCAGGAGCCTCTTGGCACACTGGCAAAACTGTCGTCGTGCAGTCTAGACTCTGCTCAGAATCTAAGGGCAATTCCAATGGACTGAGGGAGCCATCTTGAGGTTGACTCAGCCTTCCGTCCTTCCAAGGTCAGTCCATTGAGTACTGAGTGAGGCGGGAAGATTAAATCATTGAATTGCAAACTACGGAGAGAGTGCTTTAAGCATGACAGGTGTGGAATAGATACAGCACCCTTTGCTTTGCTTTTGCGGGTCGCCAGCCTGGCAGGCAGCACCCACAGCTGCCAAGACATCTGTCCTCTGGTCATACTTTGGCCAACGCTGCACCTCCATGAGCATCAGAAAAACAACGTTTATGGGACCAAAGGTTGGGAACCACTGAGTCGGACGCCCACTTGGTGAACTTAAACCTGCCTACCAGTGATGACTCACAGCATAATTTTGCAAGTGATGGCACACTTTTATTTATGGTTATTCCAGCTGACTTAGCACATGGATTTCTTTAAATTACCCACCATGTGAACTTCATGCAGCATGTACGAGACGTGACTTGCAAAAGCAAAGAGTAACAAATACTTCCACATATTGTTCAAACTTTTAACAGGTGATTCAACAAGAGCATACTATGTATTCCGGCATCCCACCTTATCAATTCCCAGCCTTCGTTTAAAAGCCCTTAATGAATTGTTTGCATCATGGCATTTCTTTATACACAGGTACACACAGACTTAAGTACACAGGTGACTTAAATCAATCTGACACATGCAAAAAACTGATGTTTGCTGGAATTAATATGGACATTTACTGGTTCCTTCCTCCACCGCAGCCCCCAAATTAAATATTCAAATACAATGCAGACAGTTCAAGAGGATAGTGGGTTTTTTCAGTATCTCAAGGAATTTAATTCTGTAGCATAAAGTGAATGAGAGGAAGGAAGAGAAGAGAAGAGGGTGTTGGTTTTAAAACTGGGTGGATGTCCAAAAAGAGAGAAAAGAATTTGAAGACTCTGTATGTGAATACAGTACAGTAGGACCCTCGTATCCACTGATTCAATTATCCACGGTTGGCAAAGGATAAATACAAAATCCTGCAGCTGCAAAGCAAGCTACTGTCATAAAACAGCAGCTATAAAAAGCAAAGTTCTGCTTATATACCGCCCTATACCACTTCAAGTATTCTCTGGGCCGATTACAGTATGCAGACTACACATTGCTCCTCCTCCCCCCCCCCAGCAAGCTGGGTACTCATTTTACCGACCTTGGAAGGATGGAAGGTTGAGTCAACCATGAGCCTGCCACCTGGGATTGAGCCCCAGGTCATGAGCAAACAGCAGCTGTAAAGCAAGCTACTGTCATAAAACAGCAGTTTTGGAGGATTTCCTTGGTGTTCTCTTTTATCCACGGTTTTCATTATCCATGGGAAGGCCTGGAACCAATCCCCAGCGGATACTGGGGTCCTACTGTATATTCATCCAATTTTCATATAATAAATAAAACCTCTGCATGTTATTCTTTGAAAGGCGCAATACTGATTCCAGTGATCAGCATTAGAAACAGCTATGTGCTCAAGCAAGAAAACAAGAATATTTTTACAGACGTTTCCTTCTTGACACATGTGGGAATTACGTCTAGGATCAGAAACTGCAGTACTCCAGCTGTTCTCTTCTGAAGGGCGTAACAGAAGCGGGCGAATGACTCCTGAAGGACACCTTGGCCTCTGCTGTCCTCAAGCCAGAAAATCAAGCAAACAACACATATCCTTATCACTTCCGAAGAAACTAGTTATGCCTACACCACAAAGCTCAGCTTTGCAAGTCAACAGTGACGTCAGTGTTCAGCTCAGGAGCCACCTTTCACAAGGTTAAGGGAAACCTCCTGGAGCCAATAAAACAAAATGCATGGGACAGGTGACTGATAATCAGATGCAAACAAACACAGAGCTTGGCTGGTTAACCATTCCAAAATCTATAGTAGGGCAGTATATTTATTTGGCTAACCCAAAGGGTATAAGCAAGCTTGGGAGCTTTTGAGGTCAGAGGTCCAGGAAAATGCCGGAAAAAATAGGTAGCAGGGGTGGGAGGGAGAGAATATTCTGAGCTTGAGGGCTGTTGTCTTGGAATATAATGGAGGAAGGTTGGGTAAACATTCATTTCAATTTCTTAAAGCTACAAAAACGACACTTAAAACTGTAGGCAGAACTTAAGTCCAAACTAAGTCTTCAAGGGTGGTCTAACATAGGGCGCAAAGTGGCAGACCAGCTTTTAGATGTTCAAGGCATGCAAGAATATCATTTGGCCACAAATACAGGGGTAAGAACACCAATACATTTGAAGAAAGATGCTCTTAGGATGCCCATGGTCTCTCCTAAACTTCCATTAAAACAGTACCTAATATTTCTCAACGAGCACCTGATTCCTCAGATAATTTCTACAGCAGTGGCGGAATGAGTTAAAACCTGGATATAAGCTATATATACACTAGGGATGTGAGCAATATTTGAATATTGATTCTCAGCCATTTTCTAAAGTCTTGCCATATAAAAGGTCTTGGCCAAGATTTCCCAGCTCCCTGCAAAAATGAGTTTTCCAATGGGGGGGGAAAAACAAACCAACAAACACCACCCCATCATTCTTTAGTACAAAACACTGGCAATCCTGACACCACTTAACACAGTTTCTATGAGATATTGTGGGAGAAACATGCCATTGCTTGTAGCAATTGTAACAATTTGTGGTAGATTGAGTTTCTTCTCAAAAAAAAAAAAAATAGGAAGAACTTCCTGATGGTTAGAGCTTCTCAGCAGGAGGATAAGCTGACATGGAGGATGGTGGAGTCTCCTTCTTTGGAGGTTTTTAAGCAGAGGCTGGATGGCCATCTGTCGGGGGTATTTTGATGGGGGTTCCTGCATGGCAGGGGGTTGGACAGGATGGCCCTTGAGGTCTCTTCCAACTATATATGATGGTGAAACTTTTGAGAAAAACTGCAAAGATTTTCTAGGATAATTTTTTCCTTCACTGGAGGAAAACAAATCAGAATCACACAGCAAGATCTAAGGCGGAAAGAGAGACCCCCCCCCCGCGCGCCCCACAGTTCCACACTAAAAAGAAGAGATTGTCAGATGTATTGATTGATTTGCCTTGTACACCACCCATCTCGCCTAAGGCCGGTCACAGCGGTTCACAACACGGTCAAATAATTTTAAAAAATCATTGCAAATATAAAATAAAGCCCACAGATCAAATATACTAAGATACAGCAGCAATTAAACAAGGAGACACACTAAAGGTTTCAAATGAGATGAAGATGGACGTCCTTAGTATCTCTCCCCTTGAGCTCATTGGGAGGGGATGGGACAAATATTTCCTAAATTCTGAGCCCAGTATTGACCACAAAAGGAGAGGAAATTCTACCTGAGACTCCTAAACATGTCCCGTGAGTGAGTGCCCCCCCCCAAATGCCTGAACCCAACTTTGCCCTGACCTCTGCGGACACCCTCAGGAAGGACGGGGTCTTTTCCACGGCAGCTGTTCCGAGCCCTTTCACAGATTATTTTGCTACGGAAGTTTGCTTTTGTATGGATTGCCAGCCATCCTGACCTCAGCACATTTTCTCCTCTGCCGATAAAGCCTTTTGTGCAAGTTGCCCCGGGATGCTCAACCAAAGGCATTCCCGGACAAGGCTGAGGAAGGACTCGGTTAGATGAGATTTCCACACTGGCAGCCAAAGGACAGCCCAGACAGGAGATAACCGCCATTGCCTCCATCGCCAACAAAGAGAAGGCGGCACAAATACAATACAATAAAAAATATCAGCCCAGGTTCCTACCGTTTGCTTTACACAGAGCTTTGGAAAGGTTCTCTGTGTTGTTTTTTAAGCATTTGGACCACAACTCCCAGAATCCTCCAGTCTAGTCTTGCAAGGGAAATCCAAAGAGAGACTGCTGCAGAAGATCTGGAAAAGTTACTCTTAAGACTTTGTGGTCAGAAACCATCGACGGGAAGGGGAAGGATGGTGGCCACACTTGAGGCATTATGGCCAAAACAGGAGGGACTTTTCCTTTATCTCTTGAGAGAAGCAGAGAGGGGGAGTATACATGGCACCTTAAAGACTAACTGCTCTATTTTAATGTAGATGTCATGGATCAACTCCACTTCCTCAGACAAAAGCAGACATGAAAATAACGTTTAAGATACCACAAGGTTTTTGACTTCATTATTTTTTGTTTTGCTTTTGGTCTGACAGGCTTGCACAGACTCTGGAAATGTCTTTTCCAACTCTGGTGATTATTGTACAATCTAGCAAATACACAAAGACGCCTCTTTGGGCGTTTTTATATGACCCCTAAAATCCGAGGCAAAGGGCTCCCAGATCTGGAGCTTAAAATTGTTTTCCCACCAGCTCCGGATTTAAAAAAAATAAGTACGACCACGCCCACCTAAGCGTGTCCCAGCGCATTTTCCAAGTACCTGGTCTCCGAAGGTGAAAAATTTCTGATACGGATGTAAAACAGTGAGTGCCGGGCTCTCCTCACCTTCTGTGTTTTTTTTTTACACCCCCCCACCCCTTTAAGAGACTGAAAGAGATTGGAATGCTTCCCAGGGCAGCTCCCAGCAGCAGAGCAGAGGTGCATTTTTTTCTCCCTTGTTTTCTCCCTCCCCTCACGCAGACAGGAGCAAGGGAGTGCGGAGGGGTGGGAACATAGGAAGAGTGACAAACCCCCAAGATCTCTGGTCCAAATTTAAGTTGCCAGCGGATCTTAGGTGTCGTGTAAAAGCGCCCTTTAAGAGGTGTAAAAAACCTGCCCTGTTTTCATTGTGCATTGCAACCTTCCTAAAAGCATTCCATAGAATCAAAGAATCATAGAATCCTCATCCCAGTTTATTTCCATTTTGGCTTGTAAGTGCCTCACGAAGTGATGGAAGCGGCTGTGCTACCCCTTACTGAATGTCCATGGCTGAGGAGGGATTTGAACCCAGATCCTCTGAGTCTTGGCCTGAAACTACTCTACGCTGCTCTTCAAAGATGCATGAGCAATATTTATTTTTATTGATTGCTTGGATTTCTGTACCACCCGTCAGACAGAAAAAGTCACTATATGTACATTGAACAAAGGCACAGTGGTGCACTTGAGTATCCAATATTATCAGAACTGAGACCTCCTCTGCCTTCCTAGCCTTACTACAGCCCTCTGTGGTGTCAAAAAACCATTCCAGAACTTTCTAGAGAGTATTTATATTTTTCGGGTCTGGGGAGGCTGCAAATGATAGGCAGACTGTTGATACCAGTGGAATCAATGGGGTCCAATGAACATAAATCATTGAGTCCTCTGTCCTAAGGGTAGTGTTTTACTGATTTACTTGTGCCTTACATTTCCACCTTCTCTACTACTTGGCATTGCAGGCATTTGTTAATATTTAGGGAAAAGCAAATGGAGGAAGAAAATAGAAGGTGGGTAATTTTTAAACAACCCTTTTGAACTGCACGTCCCCAACAAAAAATTTCCTTATTCTAACTCTTGAGGAAGCCAAGATGGATTTTCCTTCTCATGTCAGCTTTGTCTTGATTGACCGGCAGTACAAACATATTTTAAATACTTATTTCCTTTGTCAAAGCTTAGAAGTAACCGGGTAAAAGTGACAGTGTTACCTACAGCGTTGGCAGGGCGGGAAATAATGAGGGCATATCGACATTATTTTGACAAACACAATGCAGGGCCTGGTAACAAAATTACTTTTGGGTTTAATAAATAACTTTTTACTAATCACGGGTCAAATGTTGTGTTTCGGGGGTGGGGGGATGTTGTGTGTTCTTGGCCCATCTTTCCAAAAGCCTGGTAATGATTCCAAGAAGGTAACCAGCAATACAATTATTTCCTTTAATTTTTTGCTTAAATAAATGGTGTCTTAACTTTAAAAAAAATCTGCTTTTTATAGCAACATCAATGTACATTGTTCATGAAGAATTGCAATAATCAGAAGAGGGTTTCCTGTCCGAAAGAGGCTACTCATCCAAACAGCTGTCAGTCTGAGGAAAGTTAACGGCAAGTCCTCCATTTTATAGTTCACCTTCAGTTCACATGACTCTGGTCTGAATAGGCCCATAAGTTTGGAGAGTGGCCACCTCATCTGGACCTCAAATGCCCAAGAGCAGCTCTGTCTTGTCTAGATTGAGTTTCAGTTTATTCCCCTTCATCCAGTTCGTTACTGGAATGCCAGGCAGCAATCTAAAACCAAAACAGCTTTCTCGGATTTAGAATGAAAGGAGAAACAGGGGTGGCCAGAATTTCTGGGAGTTGTAATCCATGAACATTTGGGGACGCAAGGTCGGAAGCCACTGCTGTATAGCATGGATAAGGTCTCCCCACCTATGTTGGAGCTAACATTCTCATCAGCTCCAATTCTGTTGGCTGGACAGGAAAGAGATGAACGTCCAACATGATCTAGAGAGTCGTATAGCCTATTTTACTCTAAATTATTTCATGAATCAAGAGCCCACTTCCCTGCTAATGATGGCCCTGATGACAGCAAATAAAACTGAAGCAAAGAAAGAAAGAAAGAAAGAAAGAAAGAAAGAAAGAAAGAAAGAAAGAAAGAAAGAAAGAAAGAAAGAAAGAAAGAAAGAAAGAAAGAAAGAAAGAAAGAAAGAAAGAAAGAGTGTCAATGCAGATTTTAAGACACAATTAGAGTTTATTGCTTCATGTAGTTTGCTTTAACTTAGTGTAAACCAGTGATGGCTGATGGAGAACCTTTTAGAAACCGAGTGCCCAAATTGCAATTTAAAGCCCACCAATTTTTCACAAAGTGCCAATAGAGCCAGACAGAATACTGGTGGCTGTGAAGGGGGCGATGTTGCCCCAGAAAGGGTCCGAGGGCCACCTTTGGCACCCGTGCCATAGGTTCGCCAACATTTGTAAACCGTCCAGAATGGTGGTTTGGCACTAACGGGGCAGTATAAGAAAGAAAGAAAGAAAGAAAGAAAGAAAGAAAGAAAGAAAGAAAGAAAGAAAGAAAGAAAGAAAGAAAGAAAGAGTGTAAATGCAGATTTTAAGACACAATTAAAATGCATTAAAATTTGTGGTTTGAGCCATGTGACCAGAAGAACAATTCTATAAGTAGACTAGGTGATACCTTTATTGGTCACTACCAAAACAAAAAATGTAAGCTAAGCTTTCAATAGCAACTGCTATCTTTATCAAAGCATTGTACCAGAAATGCAATCTTGATAGAGGATGTTGTCTATCAGGCACTGAGAATCTTTTGCGCATCTTAAAATGCATAGATCCAGAGAAATCTATTAATGGCAAACTCAGGCTCCAACTGTGATCTCTTATGTAACTGAAGCAAGCATAGTCATTTGCAAAAAGGAGACCTTTGTAGGCTTGGAAGAGCCCCGCACTTTGGAAAAGGACAAGCACACAAGCAAAAAGGTCCCTAGGAAAACTCTTTTACGTTGCAGGAGGGAGGCAGGTAGGGAGTGTACGAACCTTAGAACCCTGCCTGCATCTTGGCTAGAGTGGACTGACAAGAAAAAAAAACCACCAGGAGGTACGGGAATGGATTCTGGAAGAGTCTAGGACTGTCTGCCAATCAGGCCCTGAACAGTCTCTCTGCACTGCAACTTTTTGTCACACTTCCGCTGCTTAGCCCGTTTTGAAAGTTGTCGGCAATGGCTGCACCAGGTTGTGGCCGGGTGGGGGCATTTGTGTTTTAAAAAAACACAATAAATCAAGGTCCATGCACACATCCCACTCCAGAAAAGGTTAACCACCAGGACAATTATAGAGGCATCTGCCAGCCCCGAAGGTGAGGCAAGCATTCCAATAACATTATTTCCAGACAACCCTGGCTTAGACAACACAACAGAGAATCCACCGGACCTCTGAATCTGTGCAAATCCATGGGAGCAGAAATCTGTGCAAATCCATGGGAGCAGAAAGAACCACCCAGGTCTGGGTCTTCTCATTTTGGACAACAACTGCCATCGATGTAAAATCTCTTACTATCTGGAGAGGACAAGGGCTTTTTTCCTCGCTAGCTAATCTAAGCTAGGATGTCCTCTGCCACCCAAGCGCTGTTTGTTCAACAACCCTTGTTAAAGCTAGGCTCAATATTTGCACCTCTTACGTTTCCGCTCTCTGCCCTCCCGAGCGGGTGCCCTTAAGGCGATCCCCCCAGACATCCTGATTAAGAAGGCTCCAGTCCACAAAGGTTTAGGGGGGAGTCAAAAGGTCTTCAACCCCAAGGCACTGCTAGACTCTCTGGCTGTTGGGTTGGTTGGTTTGTTTTTAAATAAAAGATAGAGCTCGGTGACAGGTGAGTTTAGTTTGAACACTGGGGGCTGCAATTATATTGCTCAGCTTTTTTTAAAAAAGAAAAGGATCATAGTAAGAGTGATTTGGTTCTAGGTGTCATTTTAGAACTGGAAGGGGCCCGGTGGGTCATCCAGTCCATCCTTGTCAAGAAAGCCCAGTGGGGGAATTGAACTCCCAACCTCTGGATCCGTAGCCAGAGACCTCAACCACAGAGCTCTCCAACAGTCATCTCTCTCGGTGAACTGCACAGCCTGCGGAAGCCATCGAGATGCCTCGTCTAGTCATGGGGCAGGCATTCCCTTTGGCACCTCCGGTCCCAGTCTCGTCAACCACTGCCCCCTCGCACATCCTCAACGGGGTCCCGCCTCAACTCTTCCTCCCCATTCCTTGCTGCGTCGCCCACACAGGACGTCTGCCAATTTCAAATCTCTTGTTTACACACTAACTGGAAATGTAGTGGTTTGTGATCGCCCAGTGAGCATTGTGACCCAACGCGACTCCTAAATCATAGTCTGACACTCCAACCGCTATACTCGTGTTCCCCACCCTTGTGTGCCCAGATGTTCTTGGACTACAGATCCCATAAATCCTTGCCAACATAGCTAGTGGTGAAGGCTTTTGGGAGCTTTAGTCCAAGAACAGCTACTGTAGGAACCCAAGGCTGGAAACCATTACACTGTACTATATCAGTGGTGGTGAACCTTTGGCACTCCAAATGTTTTGGACCATAACTCCCAGAGACCTTTGTCATTGTCTATCTAGGCTTGGAATTCTGGGAGTTGCAGTCCAAAACATCTGGAGTGCAAAAGGTTCGCCACCACTATACTATATGCTATTCCACACTAGATTACTGAAGTATGCTGCTAACCTAGTGGGTGCTGGGTTACCATTGCTGTCTCTGGCTACTACCTATGGCTGAAGTTGTCACAAGGAAGTAAGCTCCTTTGTCCACATAGTAAATACCTTTACCAGGCCAACCAAGAACCTCCCCCACCCCAAAAGGTACAAGCCATTGAGACCACCAATCCCCTCAACAGGCCAGGCTGTGCAAGAATAAGTGGCAACCGAAATACTTGATTCAGCCCTTGAGGTCTGCAATGGTGAGTTGAGAGGAAGGCCATGTAAATAGTGAAGTATGGGTCAGCAGGTGAAGCGAGTGTGTTACGTTTCACTCCGCAGACTCGCCAGGATGTCAAAAAGTAGTAATTCAAGACCTGGCATGGTAGAAGGAGTCGAGCCCAGAAATGTTAGCTTGGCACCTACCGTTTATTTATTAATTTTATTAATTTTTATAGCTTGTATGCTGCCCACTACCCAATGGTCTCTGGGCGGCACACAATCAAAATAAACAATTCAGACAATTAAAACGTCAACATTGCAATAGAATTAAAAGAATAAAAACATTTAAATACAATAAATCCAATACATTCAAACACTACACTAAAATTGCCATCAGGACCCACAATCATCAGTTAAAAAAACTTCTGGAACAGGTATGTTTTTACCTGGCGACGGAATGTCATCAACATCAGAACCAGGCGGGTCTCACTTGGGAGGGCATTCCATTATTTGGGTGCATCTGCCGAAAAGGCCCCGTACCTACAAGCCATCTCTTTCACCTTCTTCATGGATGGCTTTTTCAGGGGGGCTCCCTGGCTACATCTTAATTGCCCGGTAGGTTTATATGGAAGGAGGCAGTCCTTCAGGTATCTAGGACCTAGGTTACCTTTAGGACAGAGGAGTGGTTGGCATTCTGGCTGTGGAAGATGGGAGTTGAAGTCCAAAGACACCCGGAGACCACAAGCATGAGGACAGCTGGTCTTACTGATTCTTTCTCCTCTACCAGGCTTCCCAGTATGGTGGCTGCAAGCGAGTTTGGCCAGACTAGTTAGCTAGACCAGAATGGTTTACTTGCAATAAGGGAGTTATTGCATGTCTTTCCCAGGAAAAGCAGCTCTAGAGGGTAGGTTGTACAACCCTCAACGTGCCTGGCAGCTGGATTTACCCCTCTAACACCAAGATTCATATCAGACAAAATTCACATTATTCTTCGCACCATTCCAAAGGGCATAAATATCTGGAAAAATCACCACTAGGACCTACTATCACACTACTAATGGTTAGGTTAACATACAGATGGATAGGTTAACGTACAGTTTGAAGGACAAAGATGAAGGTGAATTTTTCCAATCCTGGAATATGTTTTGTATTTGGCTAAACACACAAAAAGGGATGTAGTAGAATAATAAGAATTGGATGCAAGTTGAACTTAGCTATTAACTCTGTCAGATGAAATACAACGATCAAATGTACAGTCTTTTATATTTACAGTAGGACCCCCCATATCCACTGATTCATTATCCACTGATTTAGTTATCCACGGATGGCAGAGGAAAAAATAAATAAATAATTCAGCAGCCGCAAAGCAAGCTACTGTCACAAAACAGTTTTGGGGACATTTTGGTGTTCTCTCTTATCCACGGTTTTTATTATCCACGGGAAGGCTTTGAACCAATCCCCAGTGGATACTGGGGTCCTACTCTATATGTATATATGTAGGTGTGTTAGAGAGGGAGTGTGTTTCACTCTCTTTTTCTTTTCTTTTCTCATAAAATAATTAAAAATATATTTTTAAAAAACTACTGATGGTTCAGTAAAAATCTTGCCACCACTTGACAAAGCAATGTCTTAATGCAATGGTTTCCAAACATGTGTTCCCAGATGTTCTTGGATTACAATCCCCCCAAAATCCAGCGCAGGCTGTGAAGTCTTCAGGGAGCCTCGTAACGCAGCCTCCTTCCAACTGCATTACCTTATGGTTCTATGATTACAACTCCCATAATCCCCTGGGTTAACACTGAATCCATAGAATGCACATAAACCCACCTAGACTAGGAAAAGTCTCAAACTCTAGGAAGGAGAAGCAGTATAAAATTCCAGGGGCTTTCCGATGACAAATGAAAAAGATCTTTGTTGCATGTGCAAGAAGAAACAAGGACAGATCGGCTTAGGTTAATTGCTTTTTTTTCTGAAGAAAATCAAATTACTGCAGTGCTATACACTACCCTCAGTATCCGTCAGAGGACGAGGGAACAGATCTTTGACTTTTTCCAGGAAAAAGGCAACTGTTCATTACCTCCAAGATGCTGGGAATGTCCCTCCCCAGGGTGCTTATGGAACATCCTTAGTAAAATAATAAAAACTTGAGTGTAACTCCAGGAGCTGCTATCAGATCCATCAGCCTAAACCGTGGCTGGATATTTCAAAAGCACACAGCAATCAAAGCGATCCACCACAGGATGCACCACGGATTAATCCTGCATTCCCTGGAAGTCTATGGTTTCTGTTGGCAGCTTTGGGCCAAACCTACCTTCCCTACAGAACCCACGGCACACACAACAGACAAGCCCAAATGTGTTAACTCCGTAAGGCTTTGAACCTCTGGCTACAGAAAGCGGCTATGACGACCCACCCGCAGGGTCTCACAAATCCAGATGCCAACAGGTGGAAATATCAGATTCTGAGGAACAAGAAGTCAGAGGGAGAGGCAGACAGACTTCATGAGCGAGTGTGACCAAACGCTCTCGAAACCCAACCCTACTGGCTGAGAGAGAGAGAGAGAGAGAGAAAGAGAGAGAGAGAGAGAGAGAGAGAGAGAGAGAGAGAGAGAGAGAGAGAGAGAGAGAGAGACAGACAGACAGACAGACAGACAGACAGACAGACAGACAGACAGACAGACAGACAGAGACAGACAGACAGACAGACAGAGAGAGAGAGTTGCAAGGCAGACAGATCTGCTCCACCGGGCTCCAGCTGGTGTTTCAAGCCCGAGAAAGGGGTAATACTTTACCTGAAGGCGCAGCTCACCTCTGGAAAGCCCATGTCTGGACAGGCTGAGCTAAAGAAAACGCATACACACTCCCAGCCTTCTCAGGAACAGGGGAGGCGGGTGGGTGGAGGACGGACGGATCAGGAAGTGCAACTCAACAAACTAACCTCAGGTCTCACGACAGAGTTCCTTTTGTTGTTGGCCACAGCCTGAAAAAGCTGCAACCTCCCTGCACTTCCCTGGTTGTTTTTCACTGCCATGGCTCCAATCCCGTACCTAAACGGAAGCGCCTGGCCCTTGTAGGGGAAAGACAGCGAAAACTGAAAGAGGTCTCTGCCATTTGGGAACGGGCATGATGTCGTGTGCCACCCTCTTCCTTTTCAAAAGAAACAAATTCTTTGGAAGGTACAAAACAAAAGACTTGGCTGCGTTTGAAAGTACAGTGGTATCCCAACTTAAGAGCAATTCAGCTTAAGAGCAGAAAACTGTTGGCGTTTTAACTGCCGCCTTACAACTTTTAGATATGGTCTGCTCAAATTACAAATTTTTTTTACTTCTTTTTTTCAATTTTTTAGATAGCTACCCCAACTTAAGAGTACTTTGACGTAATAGCATGCATTCTGAACGGATTAAATTCATAAGTTGAGGTACCACTGTAACTCGTTAGAAAAAATCAGCTACTTCCAATTCATTTCTTTTTTACAATTCCTACCGTATGTAATTATATAACAATTGTAGTGCAACAAAGCATGATCATTCCTTTTGCACAGAAGCTTTAATGTTTAAAGTTATGGCTGTCACATGGTTTGACTACTGGGTTCTATAGACTAACCAAAACCTAACTAAAACACACACACACAAATAAGAACTAAAAAGTATTGTTATGGGGCAGTAAAGATTCACAGATTTACTTGGGGGGCGAGTTTTTGTGGCTTACCATCCACAAAATGAACAGCAGGGATATTGTCAAGTCTTTAGGACTCAATTCCAAGTCCCAAGTCTTTGAGACTAACTTCCAAGTCCCAAGTCCAAGTCTTTGGGACCGAGTCCCCATTAAAAAGCAAACTATTTTCTTCAGAAAAAGGGGAATTGAGAACAGAGTCCAAGTCACTGAAAAAGAGAACTCAAGCTCAGTTTGAACCAAGTTGCCAGTGCAACTTAAGTCCAACTTGACCGCAAGTCCCATGACTCAAGTCTCCATTCATGGTGGACATCAACCCAAGAAAGCTTGAACTGCAATCAGCTGTCATCCTATGGAAACAGATCACAACTATTGAGTTCAGTGGTTCTCAACCTGTGGGCCCCCAGATGTTCCTCGCTGTGCTGGAAGGGGTTTCTGGGAGTTGCAGTCCAGGAACATCTGGGGACCCAGCAGTTGAGAACTACCAATTTAGTTACTTTTAAGATTCTATGACAATTGGTTACTTTGAGGTGGAGGTGCTTTGAACTAATACTATCCCTCGTTTTTGAAGAAGTAACTTTCAGTTTTGACCCAATAATATATCATAAGCTCATGGTACTTATTTATCTTTTTATTGGAACCATTCTGCTTCCCTTCTTTGGTGCAAAGCTAGCTAAGCATTTTTGCTGTCTGTAGCAGAAAAAGGCATGAGTGCCACTCCCCATTCCCTGCAGGAAAAAAATACAACAGTGTCTAACTAAACAACTTACAATGGGAAAACCAAAAATGCCAGCTGAAGCAGCCACTTCACCCCGTTGAATGGTAGGGCTGGCTCCCTCCCAGTCACAACGCAAGCTCGGTGGTGGAGACCATGGACACAAAAGGGCTCAGGATCAATCCCTTGCTGTCTTTGTTTTAAAAAGTTACACTGGAGGCAGTGGAAAGACCTCTGCCTTGAGAACATTACAAGCCTGAACATACTGGACAGATCAATAATCTGAGCCAGTCTACAGCAGATGGAGACACTTAGGAACTGAATGAATTAACAAGTTTACACTGATAAACTATAATGCAAGTAGATGACCTTCTGCCCAGTCAGGAACTTTACTATCACTGCTCACCTGTGTATTCAACCCCAGCTCCTCCCAGAAACCAGAGGCTAATTAAGAACTACAATACCCAGAATCCCCGAAAATAACTCATCTCCTAGCTCTGGGTTCTCCCACCCCATTTTATACACAAAAGAGCCTGGGGCGAATTTGAGAATGCACAGGTGGCCCCAACTTACATGAAAAGATTTATCCCTGTGTGGGAATTCCAATTCCATCCCCCAGGACTACCCAACAATCTAACTGCTTCACCACACTGTCTTTCAAAACTGTTTTGCTGACTGTTTGTTGCTCCCCACCTCTAGGCTGCTGGGGGCAATGCTAGCCAAACGTTTATGGCAAACAGTTGCCTGTAGAGATTCTCAGTCATCCAGGTGAGGTTATCTAGAAGCGGAGTCATGGCAATTGGACTTCTTTTCTTGTAGGGTTTAAACGTTCCGCTACTCATCCAAGTAGCTTCTTCAGTCTGAGGAAAAAGTCTGTGGAAGGCTTCCAATTTATCGTTCACCTTAGTTCCCACCACCACCAACACCCTGGCCTGAACCAGCTCGTTAGGTGGACAATGGCCTGAAAAGGCTGGTTAGATGGACAATGGTCTGGGGTGTGTGAAAGTCAGTGAACAGTGTTGGACACTACAACCCCTCTGGGCCCAAAAGCAAACAAAATCTTAAAACAACATGTGCGAAATGGAGTTTTACAGCAACACCAAACCCCATGATTCTCCATAGTTTTTTTTTTAATACCGAAGGCAACAAGGGTCTATAAAAGCCCCTCCAAACTAGCTTCCCACAAGCCTTCCCTTGCTTAAAAACTCAAATCAAGATTCCCCACAACTCAGTGCCGTGTTCTGGCTGATTATCCCTTCAAGCTCTGGGAAAACTTTTCCAGAGAGGCGCTCCGTGCTTTTAAAGGCCAAAAGAAGGACTTCCCTCGCTGGTTTTCTCAAACACTTTAATCCCTCTGGCTTCTTCAAAAACAACATTTGCCCATGCTGACCTGTAACCACGAGAAATGCCATGCATACCACCTGATCAGCAAACCTGAAAACTCCCAGAGGACAAAACAACAGTCCAGCAGCCAGCGAAATCCTGATGACAGCTGAACAGCAAAAGGCAAACAGGTGAGACCGATCTTTTACTACAAGAGTTCCCAAACCTGGATCCTCTGGGTTGGAACTTGAGGGAAAATGTCCCAGCTGGGATTATTTTACAGACAACAGGCTTGCAGAGTTTTACAAGCCATATCTACTGCGTTCGTTAGACGGCAGAGGGCAGCATTGCCAGCTCTATGAAATATTCGTCTCCCTATCTTGACATAAATCTTGTTTTTGGGCTCAAGCTACAAAGCCTCCTGTCACAGTGCGATGCACTGGGTATTACAGTCCTATAGAGGAGGTAGATTCTGAGTATTGCTTTTATGAGCTGCTTCCAACTGCAATTTTTCAGTGAGATCAGTGGTGGCCAAACTTCAGCCCTCCAGCTGTTTCAGGCCACAACTCCCAGAATTCCAAGCCTGTATTGCCAATGACAAAGGACTGTGGGAGCTGTGGTCCAAAACATCTGGAGGGCCAAAGTTTGGCCACCACTGCTTTAGATGTAAGCCTTTTTCAAAAGTCATTTGTAAGCAACCAGTCAATGCAATTACCATTTGCATTCCATCTTTCATTCTGGTTAGTATTGTTTACAGCAGAGGGAATATTTTTGAAAAGGATATTTAGCCTTCTAACCAGCATCCATGAGTATCTCCAAGAGGGCTGACACTGTTACCCCAGGCGGCCATCTCATTGTGTGGCTACGCCGTCCACCTGAGAAACAAGCCAACTTCTTGGGAACTTGGGGCTACCTGGAACATCTGGAACAGCATTTGGCCTCCAAAACACTTGGCTTCATTTGGATCATATGCCAACCTAGAAGAAAACCTGCCAAAATCCCAAAGCAAAAGGTTTCTGCAAGGAACAGGATTCTTCAGAAGCTATCAGGAACCCGTCAGAGCACACAATTGCAAACACCGTGATAAACACCTTTGATCCTATGCAACTTTGCAAATAAATATGACAACCCAGGGTGAGACAGTTTATCCCGTTCAAAACAGGTAAACACAGCACTCAGGAAAAGGCCACAGAATCATTAACGGAAGCTTGACACCAACTACGGATGGGCACGAAATGGAAAAATAATGTTTTATTTTGTTTCGTTTTGTGCTCGCCCCTGTTTTGTTTCGTTTTGTTTCTTATGAATTTTTTTTTTTAAATAGCCTTCAGAAAATGGTTGGAAGGGCAGTTGGCACTGAGCACCACCTCTTGGTCTTTAAGAGTCATTAAAAGGTAAAGGTTTCCTGCGCACATGCATGCTAATTGTGTCTGACTCTAGGGACGGTGCTCATCTCCGTTTCCAAGCCAAAGAGCCAGTGTTGTGCAAGTCCGTGGACATATGGCCAGCATGGCTGAACACATTTCTCCGCACAGAATACTGTTTACCTTCCTGCTTTTTACAGTGGTACCTGTTCATCTACTTGCATTGACATGCTTTCGAACTGCTAGGTTAGCAGGAGCTGGGGTTAACAGCTTCACTCTGCTGCGTGGCACCCAGGATTTGAACCACAGAACTGCCGACTTTGCAGCCGACAGTTTCAGCGCTCTATCCCACTGAGCCACCATTAGGAGAAAACAAAAACGGGTGGGCCTAATTGTTGGCCGTGCTCTCCAGGCTTAGGAGCGGGAGCGGCAAAAACGGCAAGATCAGAGAGAAGAGAATGGAGGGATTGGGGGGCACCATAAACTGTGGTTCATTAAAAGCCAAAGGCTTGACCCCAGAAGATTAAATAGGGCATGCAAAATGTACTTGCCATGTTCTCTCCTCCATTTCCAGTTTCCCCCTTTTTCCTCTGCAGGTCCCTCAATGCTTTCATCATTCCGGGGCAGAGACACACACAAAGAGACCCAATTTTGACTCAACATGCAAGCGGCTGAGCATGTGTACTAAGTTGTTGCAGAAATGATTAGGCCTCCCTTTTCAGGCAGCTGGCCTCATCCCAAGAGACTTTTGCCGCTTGAGACAGAGCAGCAAAAAGCACCGACTCTCAGCAAACCCCCAGTGAGGTTCAGAGCACCCAAAGCAACGTGTATTATTTAAAAAAACACACACACACAACCAATGCTCCTCCTTGCCTTTGGAGGCATGAGCACAAGGAAGGCCATTTAAATGGTAGTTCTTTGTCATCACGTCTCTTCCGGCGTACGGGGACCCTACGAAGGAGCCATTGCCAAAATGTCCTCTCCTCAACAGCCCCGCTTGGCTCGTGCAAACTCTCAAGTAGAGATGGGCACGAAACGAAAAACGAAAAAACAAAATGAAATTTTTTTCAAAAAATTCACGAAAAACGAAAACGAACCGAAACGGACCCGCAACAAAAAACCAAAAAACCGAAATGTCATTTTTTTTTTCGATTCGTGCCCATCTCTACTCTCAAGTCTGTGGCTTCCTTTAGGAAGTTAATCCATCTCCTACTTGGGTCTTCCTGTTTTCCTCCTGCCTTCCGCCTTTTGCGGCATTATCATCTTTTACTTTGAAGACAGAAGTTGAAATCCAATCACTACGGTTGAATCCAATTGTAGTCCCAACCAGAGAAAAATCGCTGAAACAAATGGTGCTTCGTACTAACGTAGATCCCATGGATTTCAAAGTGTCTGCTCCACCTGGACACTAAAACTGGGTCATAACCACTAACACAAAAACACTTTCTTTCGAAGGACCTCCAATGTCAGCTACCTGGGTAGAACGCCTTAAATCACCCCCTCCTCTGACTTCAGCACCATTTCATATAATGCTGTAATGTAGCAGCTTACATCAGGCAAATTCCCACCATGAGTATTACATCCTTGGAACAAGGCTAAAAGGCCATGTAACGTAATCCACATGCGACTTTCTGCAGTGGAAACACAATTATTAATACACAGCCTCAACAAAAGAGAAGATCCTGGAGCCAAAACTTTGAAAATTTTATTTTTATATTTTACACCTCCCAGAACTGCTTACCAACCATGCTGCTGGGGTGATTTCCCCAAATGCCTCTTTTTCAAGAAGAGGAGGTTAAACAGGAGGCTTTGGTATTTTGCTTATTTATTTATTTATTTATTTATTTATTGTTAAATTTATACCCCGCCCATCTTCCCAAGGGAACTCTGGGCGGCTTAACAGTAGTCTGATCAAATCAGCAGGTATCCATAATAAACCACAAACAGACAATTACAACAGCATTAGAATAAAAAAACATATTGGCACTCTTGTCCTTTTCTAGATCAACGTGTGTGTGTGTGTGTGTGTGTGTGTGTGTGTGTGTGTGTGTGTGTGTGTGTGTGTGTGTGTGTGTGTGTGTGTTGTCGTTACAGTCGTGACTGACTCTTCGTGACCCCATGTCCATGGAGTTTTCTTGGCAGGAATACTGGAGTGGTTTGCCAGTTCCTACTCCAGGCGCCTGCAGCACCTGGTGTTCCCTGGTGATCTCCCATCCAAGTACCCACCAAGGCCGAACCTACTTAGCTTCTGAAATCAGGCGAGATCAGATGTGCTTAGGGCAGTGGTTCTCAACTTGTGGGTTCCCAGATGTTCCTGGACTGCAACTCCCAGAAATCCCTTCCAGCACAGCGAGCAGTGGAAGCTTCTGGGAGTTGCAGTCCAGGAACATCTGGGGACCCACAGGTTGAGAACCACTGGCTTAGGGCATCTAGGCAACTCGATCAACATGTAGTAGGAGTTATACTTTTGGGCTCCCTTCCTTGTTCCTCTGAAATGGCATCCTTTGTCTTTCTCCTCTGTTTTCGACACACTGAGCACAGCAGACCTTCACACCTGAAGGTTGCTGCAGGTGCTTCTGTAACAAAGTTCAGCAGCCTTTCTCCCGACCCTATTCCTAAATGGATTTCCCTAAGTAATAATTAATAATCTTCCTTCCTCTTGCCTTGATGGAAGTTATTTTCTTCTGCTGGCAAAAACCATCTCATAAACCTTCGCAGTTGGCCAATACAGACATCAAATGTCCACTGTATTTAGAAATACGTGTATAGTTAAGGCTTGGTCGGTGTGCATGGATGTTATAAAATGCATATACAGTGGACCCTCATTTAACAAACGGTTTGTATAACATAAAATATGTACAACATAAAAAATTCCGGAGATAGGGGGAATTTGCTTCAGAATCGTCTATGGGGCAAATCCATATAGCATAAAAATTTTATTTATTTATTTATTTATTGTTGTATTTATATCCCGCTTATCTTCTACATGTAGAACTCTAAGCGGCTAACAAGGGCAGTCAGTGCCAACCAACAAACAATCAAATACAGCGAAATATAATAATACAAGATCAACATGCCACAATAGAACAGACATGATATAAAATCCTCCTGCATGATTAGGGCTAACTCTGTTTTCAATGCATTCCTATGGGAAATTTGTATAAAGGAAAATTTGCTTAACATAATTTCATTTGGAATGAATTAATTCCTTTATACAAGGTAGGACTATATAATCTAAAAGTAATCATAGTTGGCATTGGTTTTTAACCAGAGGACACACATCTATTCCACTCCTGTACAAATGCACACAGGGAGTTATTTTGTAGCTGCTTCTAAGGCTGAGAATATTACAAAGACAATGTTGACCATCTGGGTGTTATTTTGTCACCAAGTTCAAAAGCAGGTCAAAAGATTATCTGCACACACACTTTGACTCTCCTGCCCCCAAATCTGGCAGCCCCTAGGCCACCCACCCTAAGCCTTCCGGTGAGATGAGGGCTGGTCTTAAGAAAAAATAAACAAATCAATGCTTGGGGGAGATGGTGAAAAGGCTAGTAGACCCTGCCTCTCTAGCAAACAAAAGCAGAATGGATCAAGCTAGCCCATTCAGTGTAGCCGAGATAAATACATATATATATTTGACCTCTGGCCAGTTCAGCACAGATGCATTGCTCTTTGCGATATCAAGCATTCTTAAGAAAATTAATGGGGTGGCAACACAGAGTGAGACAGGAAGAAATGCCTCCACAGAACGGCAGAGCATGGCACGGCCACTGTGCAACGCTGCCAAAACAATCCCAACTCAGATTAAGAAGACGAGTATGTTTGTTTGTTTTTTAAAGTAAGCCCCGTTCCTTTGTCCCTTACAGCTGAGCACACTTGGTAGGTACAACCAGTTCTTTTTCACTTGGGTTTGTCTCCCCAGAAGTCCACTTCTCTCCACAAACCTTGTGTTCATTACCTCTTTCAACAGAAACACATTTAAGCTTCAAAAAGCAGAGGAAGGCTCACCTGTATTAAACTGGCTGTTTTGGAGGATCAGATCTAAGCAGGGTGGATGAAAATCACTGATCTGCTTGCAAAATCAAACTGATTTAAACCAAAATTTAAATTTTAAAAACCAATTTTTAATATTTAAATAGACCAAAAATCTTATTCAAATTCTGATTAAAATCAATTTGATTTACCCCATTTTTCCATCTATAAGACACCCCATGTATAAGATGACCTCCCACTTTTCCAACCCAAAATTACCGTTTTGCAACTGCACGGCTCTTTCAACTTACTTCCGTATATAAGGCTCTCAATTTTTAGTATAACATTTTTAGGGAGAAAAGATAGTCTAATACTGTAACTCAGATCCACCCTGGATCTAAGCTTCATCATATGGTACATGCACAAACTTCGTCCACTTGCGTTTGGGCAACCATGGAAGACAAATCCGGACAACTGCCATTCACTAACACTTCCCATCATGGTTGAACAATGAACAACAGCAAATGCTTTCTGAACAAACCGTGATTTTAAACTATGACTTCCAAATGGTGGCTTGTTCAAAAAAAAAAAACAGTAACCAGCCTTCACTACTTGGACACGCAAAGAAATGATGATCAACCGCATCCTTCTGGCTTGTTTTGACATTTGCACAAAGGGCGAAGCCAAGTGGAATTCAAAAGACCACCACATGGGGATGGATTCAGCATATACACATCCTGGCTTACTCAGAGTCAGCAGCTGTTCTAAGGAAACACAGAGAGCTTCAGGATTTGGCCCCAATGGCACCATCCTCTTTCTGTTATAAAAGTAAACATTCCAGGTTCTGATTCAGAGCAATGGAAAGGCAGTCCTTCCTGGATTGTTGAGCAGAGAACTGGTAACATTAAGAGTGAGGTGTTAACAGAGGAGCAGACCTTTACCTGGGAGGGGATTACAGCCTGCCGACAGATGGCTCACGGAAGGCATCCCAGGATGAAACCAAGTCCATAGGGGGAAGTCAGTTGGCCCTCTCCACCTTGATTCCCCAAGATCTCTCCTGGGGAATCAATACAACCAAAGTGGCCAGGAAGGCCCAGCAGAGACTACATTTCCTCAGGGTCTTGCATAAGAACAAAGTGAAACAACAACTGATGATCTCTTTTTACCGGTCCACAATTGAAAGCATCCTCACATACTGCATTGCCATTTGGTATGCTGGATTGACAGCTGCTGACAGGAAGACACTACAGAGGGTGGTAAGCACAGCTCAAAATATCACGGGCTGTCCCCTAAGTGCACTTTACAACATCACTAGGGATCGTTGCCTCAGGAGAGTTGAAAAAATTCTTAAGGATGATTCACACCCCGGTCAGCACCTCTTTACCCTGTTACCATCAGGCAGAAGATATTGTAGTATAGCCTGCCGCACCAACAGACTGAAGAACAGTTTTTTTCCATGGGCTGTCAGACTGCTGAATGGGAAATAATGCCAGGACAAGTATAGAAGAACTGACCTGTGGGCTGGCGCATTCTGTGTCAAGTACACAGGGTGCAATAAGACTGAGTGGTTGCTAGTGGGATGGGGGTGGGATGGGGGTGGGATGGGGGTGGGGGTGGGCAAGGGAGACTCAGCCAGTTTTCATTGTGCACATCTTGTACATTGACAATAAAAGTATTATTATTATTATTATTATTATTATTATTATTATTATTATTATTATTATTATTATTATTATTATTATTATTATTATTATTATTACAGGCATGCTCGGGGCATGGAGAGGCTCCCACTTACCTCAAAGGCCACAAAGTCATCAAAGTCATCGGGACAGGCCGATGGTGGCTCGTCATGGGTATACCTCATCGCGCAGAGCTGGCTTTCAGGATCGGCTGCAAAAATACAAAAAAACGGAAACTCAATTATTACAGAACAGAAAGTGAAGCGTTCAACTCTGTACGCTGCTTAGCTCCAAGCAAGGGCAGCCGGAGAGCGGCTGGGATGTTGGAAATGACTGGCATTTATTCTAGTCCAGGCTTAACTTGGCATTGGGATTGTATCTGTACCCCCTATCCCACAGAATCTGAACAATCGCTGTAGCTGGGAGGGGTGGGAACCAAATTCAAGACATCATTTCTGCTTGCAATAATATCCTTTGAACATTTTGTACACTTTGCACCCCTGCAATATTAACTCTCTAGTCAAATTCATTTTAATTCTCCCAGGCCTTCCCTACCTCCAGATTGTAAAATCAGCTCATTGCACCATTTTTTGTTTTTAAAAAAGCAACACGGGGGCAGAGAAGTTCCTAGTCACAAAACTAAGGCTGCCTTTCACGGATGCACTTTGCACTCTCCCCCTATCAGGATCAGTCCTCGACCGGTGACATGTACCACACGGCACAGTCCTTGACAAATTAGATCTCTTCAGCAGGATGCATGACTGCCACCAACGGTAGCACCATAAGTCATTATGAAAAATGAACTTGGATTCACTCTTCAGCTGGTAGCCTGGCAGGAGAAAGTCTACTGCAAATACATCGCCGCCTGGTCCCCTTTCACACACCAACGGTCTTCTCCCTGGCAGATGGAGAGCTGCTAAATTCTGCGTACAGCAACGGTCCAGGATGGCAACTGTTTCTCTACAGGGGCTTTGCTAATGTTTGCTGTGACACACGACGACTCATTGTCACATTGTTCACAAGCTTCTTTGAAACAGGCAAAGAGCTCTGCATTTCTGAATGACATTTCAGGCCGGGAGCTGAATAAAAAAGAATTATTTCTGTTGTTTTAATTTTTAGTAGGGACTGTAGTAGACTCTCTAAGGGACCCCACCACCAAGTGGGACAAATGAGAAGAAAAAGAAGACTGTAGTAGACTCTCTCTCTATGTCTGTCTGTCTGTCTGTCTGTCTGTCTGTCTGTCTCTCTGTCTGTCTGTCTGTCTCTCTGTCTCTCTCTCTCTCTCTCTCTCTCTCTCTGTGTGTGTGTGTGTGTGTGTGTGTGTGTGTGTGTGTGAATGAGAGAGAGAGTGAGAGAGAGAGAGAGAAAACTCTAAGGCTTTTACTTTTCCCTAAATTAGAATTTTTCCTGACTCAGAATAAAAAAAACGCTTGGGTCCTTTCTAAGGAGAATGGTGGGATACAAATAGTTTAAACAAACAAACAAACAAACAAACTAGCTTCCTTGTTGGCATTAAAATTTAAAAAAAGGACCGATGTTCTCATCACTGAAAGGACTTTGTGATACCTTTTGCAGGTATTATTGAAGAGAAATCTCTCAAGGGTAAGAAAACAGCATTCACCCGGACTTAGCCTCACAAGTTGGCACCACAATCCTGTATCTGAATTTTTTAAAACACTAAGATTAGACACATGAATACATAAGCTCTGAAGAAAGGTGTTTGGGCACCTACTAACAAAAACAAAACAAGCAAATAAAATAAAAGGAATAGAAAGTGAAACAGTACTCTGGCAATATGGGGTTTTGTTTTGTTTTGTTGGTGGTTTGGTTTGGTTTATTTGGTTTTTTTTTTTTTTGGTATGGTATTTGTTTGATGCTTTGCAGGGTTTGTATACTCACTGCGGTAAGCTTTAGATATTGTCTTTTAATTATGTAAGCCACCTTGGATCCTTCTTGAGAAGAACAGTGAGGGGGAAATTAATTTAAATCAATCAATCTGCGCCTTGGGGGCCTATAGGCAGACCACCCCCATGATACTTGGCTGCACGAGGCAACTGGGCGCATAAGCATCATTCGACCTCCAAGCGCAAAAGCAGGAGAGGGGGCTCTCAACTCAGGTTTTTTGGGGGTGGGGACAGGGACAGGACGGGGCATGCCATAAAAATGCCTCTGTATCTTCTGAGAGGAGAAGCAGGAGCCCCACACATATGCTATTCATGGCGTCTTTGGAGCTGCGGTTAAGAGGCAGCAGGGATCCGGGCCCCACGCCAATCCCCTCATGCTCCAGCTTTATTAACGGCAGACAAGCCCAATGTGGGGTGAATTGTCCCCCCCAACTCATTATCACACACGCACACACACACACACACACACACACGGTACAGTGCTTCTTACTCCCCCAAACGGGGATGGCGCATCGTGTACACTGGAGGTTGCCATGGAGACCGCGCCTGCTCATCCCTCCAATACAATAGGTTACGTTAAGCTGTTCTGAATTCTTGTCCAAAGGACCATAAAGCTCCCCCACCCCACCAAAAAAAAAACAACCCAAGCCCACAAACAAAACCTATAATCGTTGCCGCTCATTAACGACACCAACCCGTAAAGGTCTCCCATGCAAAGGCAGCGAGCCAAGCCCTGTTCTGTCTCCTTGCTCGGCCTGGCTTCTTTCCTATCGACATGGCCTACAACAACCAATGCTTTGGAAAAACGTTAGTGCCCACGGCACCTGAGAGCCACCCAACTGTTTGTACGACGGGCCTGTGGGTCCGAGCAGGAAGTCGATCCGTTATTCCAACAGAGCACAGGGGCCAAACCCAAGCAGATAAGGAAGGCCTTGTGCTATCACCATATGACACTACTGCTACCTGCGTTAGTACCACACTATAGATAAGGGGTGGGTCACAAGTTCTGCATAGGTTGCATGCCGCCCCCATAAACTCCTGTTTTTTATAAATTATATATACAGCTCAAATGCCATCTGTCAGATGCTGTTGGCTGAGGCACAAGAAAATGGATGGGGTTTCAAATTGGTGCAATCTCCCTCAAGGCAAGGGGTGAGAATTTGGCATCTGGACACCCAGAGGTTATCCATTCTGAAACATAATGCTTCCTGCACCTCTCCTAACTTCTATCTAAGCAGGATGTGCCTGGAAAAAGCCATCATGCCATGAACTTTTGGAGTGTTGGTCTCCACACTGGTGCAGCCCGACAAAGTGGTGCTTGGATCCACAAAAGCTTGCATATTGTACGATGATTTTTAAGGGGTCTATAAGGTTGCCTGTGCATTGGGGTGGTTGATGTAGCAATCAGACAATAGACGGAATTGTCTTCTCTTTGCAAACTTGTCTCTTTGACTTCTTTTGGTTAATAGTCCGGAAGTACAAATGCATTTAATGCTAAGCTGTTGTTGAAAATTAATTTGACAGAGCAAAAATCTTTAAGAGGGCTTTATTAGCATATATTTGTTTATTTGCAGTTTTAATTTGCTGCATCATTGGTCATCAAAAAGCATCATGCAGAAGGGCTGAAATGACTGGTAACAAATTAAAGATAGAGGAAATAGTAATTATGACTTAGAAACAAGGCCACTAGCATTTCATTATTTTTGAAAAAAATCATTATTGAAAAATCTAATGAACTGGGATAACCCAGTTATAATGGTACAGGGGTTTAAATGTATGCACTGCAGATAAAACTGTGCTCACAACCTGGGGTTCAATCCCAGGTAGCAGGCTCAAGGTTCACTCAGCCTTCCATCCTTCCGAGGTCGGTAAAATGAGTACCCAGGGGGGATGTGTAGCCTGCATACTGTAATTTAAAAAACACACACCTATAAAACTGCTTTGCTTTAATTAGGTAGCATTTACACACTTGTAAGTAGATTCTTGCAGCTGTTGACTAGAAACCTGAGCTATGTTTTGAAATAATAAACCTGAGATTCTAAGAAAGCTGAATTTATTCCCCATTTATTATTTATTTTATATATCAGGTTTTTATACCACCCATCTGGCAGTGAGGTCACTAATGTGTTATGTTAGATTTCTCCCTTGCATTGTACAGAACTGTGGAACGCACATCGCTTGCTGTGGCTCTGCTATATCCTGCCTTAAAGGCATGATGCTGTTTTGGCTTGGTGAATGTGTGAGCAATACAGGAATCAGGATCTTGGAAGGTAATTTAACAGGAGGAGATTCTTTGCAGTCTCCTGTCACCCACCTCGTGCACATCAATATTTGGTGTGCAATCAGTGTCTTAATATTTGCAGAGGGATCTCTCTTGGAAAACAGCCCCCGCACTTCTCTGACGTGGGTTCTCTGGATGGTGGGAAGATACTGTGTCTTTTTCTGGTAAAGGGATTATAGGATTTATGTTCCCCAAAAAAGTAATTTTTCCAAAGCGCTGCGCTTCCTGTTATAGTCCATGTTTCCAAACGTTGTACCCACTTTCACTAGTGACCTATCTAATCTCAGCTAGTTTAGCAGGATACGTGCACGACCCAAAAACAAATGGGGCAGATCAGCCAGCCCGTTGACCTAGTTTTTGCACAGGGAGAGAAGCGGGAAGGAAGGTTGTAACAGTGATGTCAGCTCTCCTTAAGTTTTAAAGCCCCGACAGGAGGATGGCAGGAAATGACTTGGACACTCCAGCCTTGAGGGGTTGCATGGGCAGGTGGGAGAGGAGATGTCTGTTTACTTCCAAATCTTTTATTCCTCGGTTTCGTCTCTGCTCCTCTTCTTACATCAACTTGACACATTTGTGGGAGAAAAGCCAAGTTTGATGGTTTGTGGGTGATCCCTTCAGGAGGGATCCTAATCAAAATTTACTCAGATGTATCCTGCTGTTAAAAGCACAAAGGCAGCTTGTGCATCTGAACTCAGTGGTACCTTGTATAAAGGAATTAATATGTTCCAAATGAAATTCGGTTAAGCATTTTTTCCTTTATACAAATTTCCCATAGGAATGCATTGAAAACAAGAGTAATCCCTAATCACGACCATTTTTATGGTGTACGGATTCGCCCCATAGACGATTCTGTTAAGCAAATTTCCCCTATCTCCAGGATTTTTTATGTTGTACAGATTTTATGTTATACAAACCGTTTGTGATACAGGGGTCCACTGTATTCAGAATAGGAGCCTCATGGCACAGTGGTTAAATGCCTGTCCTGCAGGTAAAACTGTGCTCACGACCTGGGGTTCAGTCCCAGGTAGCTGGCTCATGGTTGACTCAGCCTTCCATCCTTTCAAGGTCAGGTAAAATGAGTACCCAGCTTGCCTGGGGGTGGGGCAATGTGTAGCCTGCATACTGTAATTAAAAAACTGTAAACCGCCCAGAGACTACTTGAAGTGGTATGGGGAGGTATATAAGCAGAACACTTTGCTTTTGCTTTGTTCAGCTCTGGCAGTGTACCATTTTCTGTTTATAAGATGCCCCCATGTATAAGATGACCCCCATCTTTCCAGTCCAAAGTCTCAGTTTCTCAACCACACAGTTATCTCCTCAGCTTACTTCTGAGTATAAGACGACCTTCAAGCTTTAGTCTAACAATTTTAGACAAAAATATAGTCTTATACATGGAAAACCCAGTTATAAGCCCAAAGTTACTAAGATGTGATCAATACGGTTACTTTCAAACATTGCTTTCCAAGGACAATTTAAGGTCTTAGAAGTTTCCTAACAGTTTTTTTATGCCACTCACTCACCAATTGTAACTGGCAGGGAAGTATTTGTTTGCTTGGAGCTTTTGTATTTTTACAAATGTTACAAAAGTCCAGTATCAGATTTCATCAACAGAAGAAACACTGTATTTTTCTGACCTGCTGGTGACAACAATGTAACACAGTTATAATGGAAATTAGATGCTGTTTCATGTTATTTTAATTTTATTGTCATTGTATTTTATGTATATTTTTATGTTTATTTTATTATATGAATTACATGTGTTTTACTACTTGCATTGCATTGCATTGCATTGCATTGCATTGCATTGTATTGTATTGTATTGTATTGTATTGTATTGTATTGTACTGAGTGGCTTCGCTGCCAGATGGGTAGTATAAAAATCCATTAAATAAATAAAATAAATAAACATATTGTAATGCACAACACGCCATATCGCTTGTGCAGTCTAAGCAAAGATGATGATCATAGCAACCTGGCTAGCCAGGAAGTAATAAGTAACTCAATAACTTCCTTTTAAAAGGTAACATTTGAAGGGCAGCAGATAAATTTGTAATTAAGCATAAGAAATCATAGCAACCAATGTTGGACGTAAAAAGAGTCATGGGGGGGGGGCGGCAAGACTTTGGATCCAGATCAGCCTGGTGCTATTTAAAAATGTGTCCATCAAGAAATTCCTACCATCCAGGGCAAGGAGTGAGGAGGTCGGTCCTGCTGACACCAGATTATTCAGGGTGATAAAAGCCTAAAAGGAATGTGTGTGTGTGTGTGTGTGTGTGTGTGTGTGTGTGTGTGTGTTGCGTCGTTACAGTCATGACCAACTCTTCGTGACCCCAAGTCCATGGAGTTTTCTTGGCAGAAATACTGGAGTGTAAGGCACTGCAAAAGGGTCTTTGCAAAACTGGGTGAATAGGCAATAAAACGCCCTTTACCTTTGGTTCCCTGGAAGCAAAAAAAAAAAAAAGCAGTGGGGAGGCAGAGAGGAATCCCAACATTACTTATGCACACCAATTGGTGCTTCATACGAATATAAGAAGAGCCCTGCTGGTTCAGGCCAAAGGCCCATTTGGTCCAGCTTCCTGTATCTCACAGTGGCCCCACCAAATGCCTCTGGGAGCGCATGAGACTAGATATCACTCCCTTGCATCTAGATGCACTCCCTTGCATCTGGCCCTTGAAGTACCCCGGTTTTAAGTCTGGAGATTCCACATCTCCACCATGGTTTGTCACCCGGGATGGACTTTTCCTCCAGGAATCTGTCCAATCCCCTTTGGAAGGCATCCAGGCCAGATGCCATCATCACATCTTGTGGCAGGGAGTTCCACAGTCTAACAACACGCTGGGTAAAAAAATGATATTTTCTTTTGTCTGTTCTCACTCTCCCAACCCTCCATTTGAGTGGATGTCCCCTAGTTCTGGTATTTTACTTTGTTGTGTAACAGACCAGGGCCCTTTGTACACAACCCCTAAACTCCGCCACAAATGGCTCCCAGCTCCGGAGCTTAAAATTAATTCCCCACCAGCTCCGGAGTTTACAGATAATTAAGTGCGACCACGCCCACCTAAGCGCGTCCCAGCGCACTTGTCAGGTACCTGCTCTCTGGAGGTGAAAATTCCTTATGCGGATATAACGTAGTGACTGCCCGGCTCTCCTTGCTTCTGTTTGTTCTTTTTTTGCCCCCTGCCCCTTTAAGAGATCTGAATACAGTGCCGGGATGGCAGAACGGAGGTGAGCGGCATGCTTTTCTTCCTTTTTTTCTCCCTCCCCTCACGCAGCCAGCAGCCAGGAGTGCGGAGGGGTGGGAACGTAGGAACAGCGACAAACCCCTAAGATCTCTGGTCCGAATTTAAGTGGCCAGCGGATCTTAGGGGTCGTGTGAAAAAGCCCCAGGAAAAGGTCACAGCTGAAGATCACCATGAAAATTTCAACCCCTGTTGTACCATCCACAATCAGCAAAGGAGCTGGAGTCCAGTCTGTGCTGCTCAGGCATAGTTTAAATTTGCCCAGTCCACCGGAATTTGGCAACAGATGTTACCCCCCCCCCCACACACACACACACACCTGAGTCCCTCCTGAATGACTAGGTTGTCCACTGATCTTTCTGGGATTTTTCCTTCCAATAACACCCCTCTTGTCTCAAATTTTTATTTATTTCTTGTGTGTGTGTGTGTGTGTGTGGTGTGTCGTTTCAGTCGTGACCGACTCTTCGTGACTCCACGTCCATGGAGTTTTCTTGGCAGGAATACCGGAGTGGTTTGCCAGTTCCTGCTCCAGGCGCCTACAGCCCCTAGTATTCCCCGGTGGTCTCCCATCCAAGTACTAGCCAGGCCCGACCCTGCTTAGCTTTCGTAATCAGGTGAGATCGGATGTGCTTAGGGCATCTAGGCAGCCTTCCCCAAAATCTTGCCCCTCCTCATCCCTGTTCTTCTTGGTATGAGGATAAGGGAAGGGAGGTGAATATATGTCACTTCCCAGCACAAATTGTGCACTATTCCTTATGCACCAGAAGATCCCAGAAACTAGAGCAAAAACCAGATGTCCTGTCACGTGGAGGCACAATCTGCTGAAAATTCCAAGCCAACGGCAGCCACAGTGGCACTATGACTACAACTCCTTAGTTCTAGTTGGTTTAATACACAAATCCTGGTTACCCCCCCGCCCTGTGACTGTCCATCACCAAATGACTAATCAAAGAGTCAAAACAACAAAAATCCAAGAGCAGAACCACTGCTGCCTCCATCTCGCTTCTCCTTATCTCTAGCCATCTGTTTTATGAAGGACCATCAAGGAAGCAACCTAAAATATGCCCAGGGTAAAAAAAAAAATCACAGAAAGAGGCATGCATTTCAGTGTGAAAGATTTGGGAACCACTGGAAGGACATTTCTTGGATCAAGACACATCAAAATAAACCAACCTCCATTTCTGATTGCTGAAATCCCTCGATAGAAGTCTTCAAAGCTGATGACACCGAGGCCGGCAGGATCCAAGAATCTGGTGAGGTCCTTCACCTGTAAGCAAAAAGCAGAGTACTGTTAGTCTTTCTACAGCTAGATTCCGAGCTCAGGCAGGGCGCAGTTGTGGACTACAACTCCCAAAATCCCCTAACCCGCCTGGCCGGTGATTTCTCTGAGTTCAACTAGGTTAAAAGTTACTTTGTGCTTGCAACACACTTTTGTGCCGGCTAAGTCAACATATTTTCCAGGTTTTCTCCAGCTAAGGGGGGGGGTTAGGATTCAAAGTAATGAATCCAAATTACAAAGGAGGCGATTCTGACTAAACATTAGGAAGAATTTCTTGACAGTAAGAGCAATGGAACAGACAGCTTCAGAAGGTGGTGGAGTCTCTTTCGCTGGTGGTTTTAAAATGGAGATTAGATGGTCATCTGTCAGGGTTGCTTTAGCAGTGGATTTCCACCTTCTGAAGGAAACTTGGTCTCAGTAACCACTGAGTTCCTTAGTTCTAGTTTAGAACTAGAAGGAACTTAGTTCCACAATTCTACGATTCTAGATTCCCTGTCATCTCTGCCTTGCAACCCCTGATGGGGGTTCAGAGCTTTTGCGTTGAACATCCAACCGTGGAATCTCACAAGAGACATACGTCTGTCCATCTGTCCGTCCGTCCGTCCGTCCATCCATCCATCCATCCAATATCTTTATATATTCCTCGGGAGGGTCTCCGCCCCCATCCTCCCATCTTCACACCAATTATGCAGAAACCATTCCTTTATTTTTTGGGTGGTCTGATCCCACTTCCAAGTCATTATTAGAGGAAATTATATATTTGAAACCCTCCTCCCAGGAATTCGGCACAGATGCGGTTAAGAAAAGGCTGCTTTCCTTGCGAATGGCCTCCATCGATGCCAGAGCCCGGATCGCACCTCCTGATCAGAGTTTTGACTCTGCTCAAAAATCAACATAAGGAGCAGGGCTGATATCTATTTATATACCATAAAAACCACGGCAGCACCACCTTGGCGGGGTGTTATTCAGCCGCTGGGCGACTTAGTGAGCCAACGTCTCCAGCTGTGCTCACACAAGGCGACTAATTTTAACCTCCCCAAAGCTGTCACTTGTCACTTCCTTTCTGGGTGGCATTTGGAACATGTGGAATCTGAAATGTCAACAGGTAATACAAACCACAGAACTCATTAAGCAGGGTGAGAGGTTTGATAACACAGGGGCTTTTCTGCTGATCTCGCATTCTCCTACGCAAAATTTTGATTTAGAAACACACAGAAGAGGGGGGGAAACACACACACACCAAACACAGGAAATTGATTTGAGTTTTCCAGAACGCAACACTATAAAGCAACAACAAAAGCCACATTACGCTAATTTGCCACCAAAATTGTTATAAACAAAAGATGCTGATGTGTTACAAATTAATGTGATGCCATTCTCTCTCTCTCTCTCTCTCTCTCTCTCTCTCTCATTTCTCAGAGAGAGGGAGAGAGAGAGGAGAGAGAGGAGAGAGAGACAGAGAGAGATTTAGGTATTATTATATATGTATCACACACACACACAATTGCAGAGTTTTGAATTTCTGGTAAATTTCTTTTGCTATGTAGTAGAAGTACCGAGTCTCACAGAGGAGAATAGGTATAACTTCCTTAGAATCCACCCCTTTCTCATCAACTGGCACATATGGTCTCAATAACTCACTCTGAGATCTTGGGGGGGGGGGATAAAAACATGTATTTACTTACAATTGCTTGAAATTCTATGCTGCTTTCTTTACTGCACATATACTTATCAACCAAACGGGCAGATCAACAGCAAAGAAACAACGGCCACCAACTCTTCAAAGCGATGGGAAAAGCACTCAGCAGACGGGTGGGGCTCTCTTTGAAATCACACAGACACATCCCAAGGGGTTTCATTTAACAGCCCAGATTGTATACAGTGGCGACCCTTTCCCAAGAGGGAGGAAAATCCATGCCATCCCTTCTGTGGCAGATTTCAAATGAGATTTTATTTCGATAATGTACTTATGCACTCAAAAACGCAGGCCAACTAGCAAGCTTAATATCTCACAGGTATGCCGCCGGCACCCATATGGCAGCACGAGCCATAATCGGATCACATTAAGCTTATACAGGCTCCGCACTAAACCGTCATTTTCCCTTAGGAAGGAAAATTTACTGCTTTGGCTTCACCAGTTGCCAAAGACAGATGGGCGGTGGGCACATGCGCAGATAAACAGCTGGCCCAGATATGGGAAAGCAAAGCAAAAGCAAAGTGTTCTGCTTATATACCGCCCCATGCCACTACAAGTAGTCTCTGGGCGGTTTACAATTTTAATTACAGTGTGCAGGCTACACATTGCCCCCCCCAGCAAGCTGGGTACTCATTTTACCAACCTTGGAAGGATGGAAGGCTGAGTGAACCTTGAGCCTGCTACCAGGGATAGAACCCCTCTGGTCGTGAGCACAGTTTTACCTGCAGTACAGGCAAGCCAGGGAAGTACAGGCAAGACAGGGAAGGCAAGCCAACTGACTGTCTCGCAGCACCAGGAGGAACAGGTAAGGGGGAGATGGAGCAGCAGGAATGGGCCGGGCAGGTGGTTCCCCTAGCACAGTGGTGGCGAATCTTTGGCACTCCAGATGTTTTGGACCACAGCTCCCACAGTCCTTTGTCATTGGCAATACAGGCTTGGAAATCTGGGAGTTGTGGTCCAAAACATCTGGAGTGCCGAAGGTTCACCACCACTGCCCTAGCACCAATCCAACAAAAACCAACTGTGAACCAGTTCATATTTTTTTTAGGGGGGGACATTTGTGATGATTTGTGGCTAGCCACGAACCACCAATTTTCCGGTTCGTGCCCATCTCGGTTAAATAACAATGCATTTAAAAAAGGAAATGGAAGGCAAGTGGTCCACCACGTACTAAAACAAGTAGGGACACGTGTCACCTACTTCCACCCCATGCAGGACAGCACAAAAATGTCCACCTCTCCAGCTCCCAGGAAGGCTAAGGGTTCCTCTGGTTGAATTGTAACATCGTGGCCTCGCCTGAAAAGTTCCATCTCCCTGCCTTCATCGCCATTCTTCCTCATTGGACGCCTTTCGGACGAAAAGATCTATCTCTGTTTATTTCGTAAGCCATCTGCCTGATGAAGAGACCCGTGACTTTTAAAACCTTGCCCCTCTTTGGTGCCTTGGTTGGAAGGCCTCCTGATGTTCTCCTACCAGCCCAGATCACACGAAGGATATGGGCAGAGAACGTACACCTTGTGGCCACTTCTGCTGCAGGTAGCCGGCTCAGAAATCAGGTGAAGCCTGGCGCCTCCCGCGTGTTAAAGAAACCGGGGTGGTAGCATGGACCAGCTAGGATTCAGGGGATGTAGGTTCCAGTCCCTGCTGAATCACAGATCTTCCCAGGTGGCTTCGGTTCATCTTTTCTCCTGACATGATCAACTGGGCAAAGTTGTTGTCAGGGGGGAAATGGGAAGGAAGGAAGACCTGCACATCACTTGAGCTCATGAGAGGGAAAGATGACATACATACAGTACTACAGATGGGGGCCTAAGTCATGGAACCCGGTGTTAAGTCAGACTTAAATCACACCCAGTGACTCAACTCAGACTCAACTCTGTTGTTTGTTTGTTTGTTTGTTTGTTTGTTTGTTTGTTTCAATGTCTCAGCTTTTACTCACAACTGAGGGCCTATCCACCCCTCCCTTTTTTCGGGAGGGGGGTTCATTTTTAATAGGGACTCAGGACTTGCTAACAAAGTCTTGGACTTGGTACCAAAGACTCAGACCTGGACTCAATGTCCTGCCGACACTTCCCTGTCACACCCCACCTTCTAAGGTCCTTTGTGAAACTCCTACAATCCTGATTCCACCTACATTTCTTTTTTTCTCATGTTTCTGGCCACGGCTGAAGGAAAAAGGTTGATTTAGGTCAGTGTTGCCTTGTGGCCCACTCCAAAACTTGACTGGCAGGTGATTGACGCCAGGGGTGGGTAAGCTGTGGGTCTCCCAGCGCTTGGGAAATTTGCTACGCTTGTCTAATGGATTCTGGCAGCTCCGGCCTCTGGTGGAAGAACAACCCACCCAGAAGTCTTGGTCATGATGGGCCACACTGCCTCTGGCTGATGAGAGGTGGAGCCAGGTGAAAGACTCTTTTTTTGGGGGGGGGGGTCCCATGTCCCAGCCTCCACCATCTCCCTGCAGTTTTAGCCAGGGAAGCCTTCCTCATCACTTACTGATCAGAGAAGCCGGGGACCTAATCTGTCAAATTAAGACTCTACATGCGAGTTTCATTCCCCTGACCCTCCCCTCTGGCTGTTCTTACAGCTTGTAAAGCAGTGGATCGTAAGAGTCAGTCATATCAACAGAAAAATAGGTTCTGTTTGCACAGGGCATTACTCCTTCCGTCTCCACCGCAGGGCTTTTCCCCAGGATTTCAAAGCGGGCGAGTCTCTGGCACACCCAGGAGTGTGCAGTGCACACTTGGCTTGCTGGAGCCTCTAATAAAAACCACACAAAGGGGTGAGTTCGCAAGGAAGCGCGAAGCCAAAATTCGTGGGAACACCAGGCTTCTCACGGGCAAGCCCCACGCTGGGACTGCTCCCCGCTGGTAGCAGAAGCCGCAAACAGTCGGGTGGAGCACCGAGGTTGGTTTACTGTGTTGTCTGGCAGCCCTTTCGCTTTTAAGTTCTTTGTTTCTTTCAAGCCATCAAACAAACAAACAAAAACCAGAGAAACGTGTTCTGTCGCTGGCAGCCACAACCCCATCCAAGCCAACTCAGCTTGCTTCAAAAGGAGGCCTCCTGCGAATGCACCCGCTCCGACAAAAGATCGCCAACCCCTTCCTTGATTTTGCACAGAGGCCTGCTGGTGATTTTAAAATTCTGGACAGTCAGAACAGCTGGCGCCGTTCTCTGAGCATCCAAGGGAAATCCTTCCTGCCTTCTTGGACGTTTTACACCGTCAAGGGACTAGCCCGGGATCCATTATTTCTCAGAAGTCAAAGGACTCAAATAGAGAAGTCAACTGTTGACAAGAGATCTGTTTGCTTAAGAAATCTGCCAAGCCAGGGGCAGAGAGATTTCACCCATCTGGTATACTCTTGCTGTCCTCACCATGTGCCATCACGTCGCCTCCGGCTTAGGGAGGCCCTTGGAATGATCCGCATTCAAAATGTCCCGTGCTCAGCAGCTCTACTTGGCACTTGTAGACGCAACCTCGTGGTTTCTTTTAGGGAGTCTGACCACCTCATCTTTGGTCATCCTCTTTCCCTGCCGACTTCTATCTTTCCCAAAAAACCCTGCCTTCTAGGAGTTGCCCCAAAAAAGACAGGCTTAGTTTCAACACTTTTGCCTCCAAAGATAGTTGATTCGATGGTTTATCTTCCTAGCAGTCCAAGGGATCCACAAAGCTCTCCTCTACGTTGCCAATGAAAGAATTCTGCAACCCTCCCCCCAGCTTTCTGTACATGCTTATACTACATCCGTCGATCTTGATAGGACAATACACTTTAATTGTTCGTGGTATAAAAGACTAAGCCCAGCTACCTCTCTAGAAACTATTGCCAGGTTGCCAATAACTAATATAGACATGACCAACAAGTTAAATATTCTAACTAGCAAAGATGCCACCGGCCTATGAACAGGTCATCAGATTTAAATGTAAACTATGTCTCTTGGAAGAGACCTATTTTTCTCAAGAGATTAGGGCAATATTGTCTCCTACTCTCTGCTTACTAACACCACACCACCACCACCACCCCCCAAAAAAATTGGCTTCTGCCCTCTTTTGACCTGTTGTATTCTCATGGGGGGTGCATCTTGGATCAGCTCACCAAATTGTTATTGTATAGAAAATGGCAGAACGAGATGAGAATAAAACGGGAACATGAAAGCTATGGAAACGCATTCCGATTCCGCAACCAGAGATCTCTCTGAGCAGCTCTGCTCTAGAAGGAACAGATCCTGGAGGAGATATTTATTACCAGGAGCCCTCGTCCAACACCCGGGGAAGGTGCTACAGCAACTACATCCCTTCGTTAGCTCCCTCCTTTGAGAAGCCAGGCCACCCACTCCCCCATTAACTGGCCTAATTGGGATGCACGCCCGTTAACACACCCCACTGCCTTTCACCCAGAGGGTGTTTCTGATCTATTGCATTTATATCCAATTAATCAATCATTAACCATGCCCTCCGGAGGCTGTATCCCATTGCAGCAACTGGCCAAGGGTAGAAGGAGCAAAGGCAGATCCCCGAATTCTGAAACACGCCCGTCATCTCTCACGAATAGGAAGCCAACGCATGTGTTTTGCGTTTGTTGGCCCCATCAAAGCTTGGCCCAAGACTTCAAGAGCGCTGTATGGGTCGGGACATGGAAGGCTGCCCCCTACTGGCTCAAATCCCATTGCTTTGATTAGCTATGTACCCCCCTTGCATCAGTGAGGGTTTGGGGGAGTCAAGTAAGTTCCATTGACGCAAGTGAGCCTACACTATGCTCAACAAAGCCACAACTAGAAGATTACACAGCCCCCTGTCCGAGATGGTATGAGGTCTCCTGCTTTGGGCAGGGGGTTGGACTAGAGGACCTCCAAGGTCCCTTCCAACCCTACAATGATTCTGTGGTTCTATGCGGCCCCTTTAAATCAATGGGATCTTCTGGAGGAGTTGACTCAGCCAATCCCCACTGATCCAACGAGTCTATTTTAGCTGCAGCTTGGTCAATGAAGCAACTCAACTTCAGCCACTGGAACAAAGCACTGGTTCTCGCCATATTCCAGTATGATCAGCTTGACCGACACTGGGGCACTGCTTCCAAGCCTTAACTGGACATGCTGGGAGTTCAACCGGGGGACTTTTGCATGCATGGACCCTTCCCATTGTCGCGTCAGGTGTTCCCCGATGGTCTTCCCTCCGAATTATAACCAGACCAGAGCCTTCTTAGCTTTCAGGATCAGGCAAAATCATCAAACCTACAAAGTGCTTCTTATATCCACATGTGGTGCTTAGAACATTTATGCATGTCCAAACATTGGCCCTCCAGATGTTTTGGACCGCAGCTCCCACAGTCCTTTGCCATTGGCAATCTAAGCTTAGAATTCTGGGAGTTGTGGTCCAAAACATCAGGAGGGCCGAAGTTTGGACATGCTTGAGTGCTATGCTTTGTGCTTAGAACCAAGAATGATGAGCCCATTATAATCTTGGGGATCACATTTTAACTCAGCCACACTCCAAAAACAGGTGGATGCTGGAACGGGCCACCTGTTTTTCAAAAGAGGCCTCTTGACACTTTCCAGTGTATAAAGGCAGCTCCCACTGATGTTACACCATCTAGGGGTCAACGGTTCCCAGCCTTGGGTCACCCAGATGTTCTTGGACTACAACTACCAGAAATCCCAGCCAGCAGAGCGAGTGGTGAAGGCTTCTGGGAGTTGCAGTCCAGGAACATCCGGGGAACAAATACTTAGATCAGGGGTATCCAAACTTCAGCCCTCCAGATGTTTTAGACTACAACTTCCAGAATTCCAAGCCTGTCTTGCCAATGACAAAGAACTGTGGGAGTGGTGGTCTAAAACATCTGAAGGGCTCAAGTTTCAACACCACTGGCTTAGATGCCTAGGGATGACAACTTCCATTAACCCCAACCGTCACCCACGCCAGCCAGGACTGATGTGAACTGCAAGCCAAACCACCCGAAGGACGCCATATCTAAGCGCAAGCATGAAGCCTCCAGCTCATTCCCTCAAATCTGCAGCTCAGCTCTGGAACATACAAGAGACCCCCTGAGCATGGGCAGAGGGCACCCCCTTCCGCAACAGGGAACCATAACTCGCCGCACCCAACACCTGGCTGTTTTAAGAGACCGCTCAGAAAGCATTGCACACGTTCCTTCGAGGGAAGGTTCTGGATGAGATCCCAGCGAAACAAATTCCTTCCCTCTAGGTTAGGTGAAAGTTTCCATTATTGATGTTATTTCAGGAGGTCCCGCACGGAGGAGCTGGCGACGGATTCCAGGTTCTCTTCGGCGCCAGTCAAAATGAGCTGAGAAAAGAAACCTGTATTTCAAGGAAGTCGAAAGAAACCCGATCCCGGAGAGGGGAGGAAGACACACCAGCATCTATTTGAAACCAGGGGCCTCAGAAATAAAGTCAAGAACGTCTCTCTTGAAACCCCACGCTTCTCCATCCGGATTTGGCTTCGAACTTGAGAAAACTACGATGTGGTTTCTGTCAGGGCGCTCAGCTTCCCAAACTGGAAGGAAAAGGTGGAACGTGAGCCAGAATACATATGTGAACAGATTTCACTAGATTTGCACTGTGAGAGTCTTTCATGTTGATACAGGATTCCAGCAGGGTTTCTTTACTATCAGATCCAGGAAGGGTTACCGTTTTTGGACTCGGCTTCCCAACACAGCCAGGCGGGTTGTTGTAATCTTAAAAACCAACTTCATAAAGTTCTCATTTTATTAGGATATTTCCCCCCCAACATAGTCTTCTGGTCCGTTCTAAGAAAAGCAAGAGCTTGGGTGAGCCGCTTTGAGGGGGGATATGATTGAGACGTACAAAATAACGCAGGGCATGAGTCAAGTGGATAGAGGGATGCTCTTCTCCCTCTCACAAAACACCAGAACTAGGGGACATCCACTCAAACTGCGGGTTGGGGGAGTGAGGACAAAAGAAAATATTTTTTTTCACCCAGCGTGTTGTTAGTCTGTGGAACTCCCTGCCACAGGAGGTGGTGATGGCATCTGGCCTGGATGCCTTCCAAAGGGGATTGGACCGATTCCTGGAGGAGAAGTCCATCCCAGGTCACAAACCATGATGGAGATGTGTCCTCTCCAGGCTTAAAACCAGGGTCCTTCAAGGGCCAGATGCAGGGGAGTGGGATCAGGAGACAGAGATCTAGTCTCATGCGCTCCCGGACGCATCTGGTGGGGCCCCTGTGAGATACAGGAAGCTGGACTAGATGGGCCTTTGGCCTGATCCAGCAGGGCTCTTCTTAGGTTCTTATGTTCCAGCTCTGGGAGTTGCAGTCAACAAAACAGAAAAGCCACACACCTTGAACACACCGAGGTTCTTTGGGAGTTGTCATCCAGAAAAGGTAATTTCCCCTAGCTCCAACCACGCCTTCAAAAAAAGCAGAGGGACTTGGAAACCAGCCTTATGTTGAGATAGAGCATTGGTCCTGTCTGACTCAGCAGGGTTTATTGTGGTCGCATTCAGGCGTCGCAATAAATGCATCCTAGAAATGGCCAACTCTGGGATTGGCAGTGCAACCGTGCTTCTCATTGCAACAGCAGGAGCTCAACAAACTAGGTTTAAGAGCCAACTCGCTGGTTTGTCCCTCGCTAGCCAACAAGCCAGAGAAACAAGCCAGGGTTTGTTTTAGGGTCAGTCCTCCAGCAAGCAAGGCAGATAGCTGCCTGTGAGGTTTGCAGGTCACTCTACACCCCCATCATCCCTAACCACCAGCCATGCTAAACAGGGCTCATGGGATCTGTTGTGCAACAAATATCCAGACATCCACAGGTCTGGTGCAACGTTGCTGTTACATGCCACCAAGCTGCCTCCGATGACTGCAGACCCTACAAACAAGCGATCGCTGAGATAACCTGTCTTCAACTGGGCGGCTCAATTCTTATAAACCCAAGCCTGTGGCTGTCTTTGGAGAGACAGTCCATCTTGTATTTGGTCTTCCTCTTTTCCTCCTGCCTTGCACCTCCCCCAGCATTATTCTCTTTTCCTCAAGAGAATTTGGTTAACAGATTTAATGAATCCTTTGGTTTGGTCGTGTTTATTTTATATTATCAGGAATTCATACGTTTCGTTTAACGCCAATAAAGGTTTTGATTGATGGATGATAATGAATCCCTTGGTTTAGGGATTTAAAAAGACAGTCCTTGTCCACCAACAAGGGTGAAAACATTCGTAAATACCGCATCTTAGAGGTCTGCCGTGCTGCCAGGAGACACATGCAACAAAATCAAGGCTTGGATTAAAACAGTGAGTCTGATGCTACTTTCTGAGACCAACAAATTTAGTCTGAACAGTGCCACCGGGTGCTTGTTCAAAAAGGCAGGACTTGGATTTCAGGAAAACAACGCCTGCCTTACACAGGGACATTTCATCTCAACCATAACCCGACAGAGCTGAAATCTGATACAAGGGACAAGCGACTCTGCACCCTAGCTCCTGTTACAGGTTGAGCTGAGATACGAGACTTTTCCTCTTTGATCAGGGTTCCTTTTATGTGTTGTGTGTTGTGTCGTTACAGTCGTGACCGACCCTTCCTGACCCCATGTCCATGGAGTTTTCTTGGCAGGAATACTGGAGTGGCTTGCCAGTTCCTACTCCAGGTGCCAATAGTACCTGGTCTTCCCTGGTGGTCTCCCATCCAAGTACTAACCAGGCCCGACCCTGCTTAGCTTCTGAAATCAGGCAAGATCGGATGTGCTTAGGGCATCTAGGCAGCTCTCCTTTTATAGAAACCACCAAAAAAAATCTTGTGAGCTGGGTGGAATTTTTGGAGAGGTGGGGAAGGGCCAAGTCAGCGGCTTTATTGAATTTCAGATCGCAAATATTACACCGAAAGAGAGGAAGGTGTAACGCTGCCAAGCCAAAAGCAAAACACTCTAGCTCCCTTGACCACGCCGCCGCCAGTGCCAATCCGAGGCGCTCCCAAAGCATGGGTGTGCCTTGACACAAAATATATTAATCTCCCAGAGGCCGGAAAGTTGAACCGCGATCAACCTTCCTCCACACAGAACTCCCCTTGTCAGCCTGTCTCCTGTGAGCAAGGAACAAGATGAAAACTGCAGGGGTGAAATAATGCCAACAATTCTTAACGCAGGCTGAAGGATACACGGGAAGGGAGCAGATGAATGGGTTCCACTGAAAACCATCTCCTGGTCAGGAAAAGATCCATAAATTTTACCTGCGGTGGTTGTTCATTTGGAAAAGTAAAATCGTGATCCATTTGTATATATGCCAGTCGTTGCTTGATGCTGCAGATTGTTTGCAAGGTGCCATGGGGTACACACAAAGAACCGATTCATTAAACATTTCAGGCTAAAAACAAAGAAAAACAAAACAAAACAAAAGACACAAAACACGTGGCACCTTAAAGACCATCTTTCATATTGTAAGGTAACATTTCGTGGACGCGTCCACTTCTTCAGACATAGAGCAGCAGATTCATTAAAAGGGATAGAAACAAGGTTCTTGTTTTTTTTTTGCGGGTCTTAAATGGTTCTAAAACTGTATTAATGGAGCGTTTGCTTTCACGTTATTATCTCTTTAATGATGCTTTCATGCTGTAAGGCATGAATCTGTTAAGTCAGAACCAGGCTAAGAGTGAACCCCCAACAGTGCTTTCAAGATATGGGGGATACTGCAGGCGCACCAGAGTCACCCTAAGTAAGGATTCGTATCCAGGTCTCTGTCCCTCTATCCAGTATACCAGCACCTCCCAATCTTGGGTCACCCAGGTGTTCTTGGACTACAGTTCCCAGAAGCCTTCACCATCGGCTATGCTGGCCAGGGGTTTCTAGGATTTGCAGCCCAAGAACACCTGGGTGACTCAAAGTTGGGAACCCCTGCATAACCACTCATGAAGGTTATGCCTCCAAATACAGTGATATCTTGTATAAAGGAATTAATTCGTTCCAAATGAAATTATATTAAGCAAATTTTCCTTTATACAAATTTCCCATAGGAATGCATTGAAAACAGTAATCCCTAATTGCGACCATTTTTATGTTGTATGGATTTGCCCCATAGGCGATTCTGTTAAGCAAATGTCCCCTATCTTCGGAAATTTTTTCGTTGTACAGATTTTATGTTATACAAACCGTTTGTTATACGAGGTTCCACTGCATTAGCTGTTGGGGGGTGGCGTGGTGGTTCAGTGGACTAAGGCTTCCAACAATAGTCAGCTGCAAAGTCGGCAGCTCGGCAGTTCAAATCCTGGGTGCCACGCAGCGGAGCGAGCTCCCACTGGCTAACCCCAGCTCCTGCGAACTAAGCAGTTCGAAAGCATGCAAATGCAAGTAGATAAATAGGTACCGCCATTAAAAGCGGGAAGGTAAACGTGTTTCCTTGCAGCCATGCTGGCCACGTGGCCATGGACTTGTACAACACCTACTCTTCAGCTTAAATATGGAGATAAGCACCGCTCCATAGTTGGACACAGTTAGCACGCTTGGCAGGTTACTTAAAATTTTAAGCACTGCGGGTACTGAGCACAGAATTTTAAGTACCTCACCAAATTACAGATCCCAGACTTTCTTAGGGTGGGGCCATTGCTTCAGTCACTCTAAAAGTCATATCAAACTAGTGCTGACCCCCGAGATTTTAAATGTGTGTATTCTTTGTGTATAATTTATAATTTTTTGCCTTTCTCCCATTAAGGAGATTCAAGATGGCTCACAACATTAAAACGGACAGAATTAACAAATTAAATTAATCATATTATTAGTAAAAACATTAAAGTTAAACATTAAAAGCTAATTCAATGATATGCAAATTAAAACAAAAAAAATAATTAAAAGTATATCAAACTAGTGCTGACCCCCGAGATTTTAAGTGTGTGTATTCTTTGTGTATAATTTATAATTTTTTGCCTTTCTCCCATTAAGGAGATTCAAGATGGCTCACAACATTAAAACGGACAGAATTAATAAATTGAATTAATCATATTATTAGTAAAAACATTAAAGTTAAACATTAAAAGCTAATTCAATGATATGCAAATTAAAACAAAACAAAATAATTAAAAGTATGTAAGCATGAAAAACTATTTTGATTTTTAAAAAGGCATTTGGGGATTCAAGATTGTTAATATCTCAGCAATTTTATTTTTGCCTATCTATCTATCTATCTATCTATCTATCTATCTATCTATCTATCTATCTATCTATACTCACCACCTCAAGGCTTGCTTTCCATTTGTGACATATTTTGTACAGTGAGTGTTGCTTTTATGTCCAACAGATGGCACAGATGTGACATCAATATAATAGTATGTATATAAAAATTAAGATGGAGTACAAGCAAGCACACTTGCTCACTGCAGGGAAAAATTGAATATATGTACATCTATCTATCTATCTATCTATCTATCTATCTATCTATCTATCTATCTATCTATCTATCTATCTATCTAGATAGATCTATAGATAGATAGATAGATAGATAGATAGATAGATAGATAGATAGATAGATAGATAGATAGATAGATAGATAGATAGATAGATGTACATATATTCGATTTTTCCCTGCAGTGAGCAAGTGTGCTTGCTTGTACTCCATCTTAATTTTATCTCTTTCACATGAGGGGAAATTTATTTAATATTTTAATATCGGATTCCTAAGGTAGCAATCTGCTGGACACGCACACACAGGGTGCCAAATGGCAATGAAGACTCCCACAAATAAAATGGCAAAGAACAGTGACAAAAGACAGTGTGGCACCGAATGAAGAATTCAGGACAGGATTTTACAGTTTTGGCCGTAAAATTCAGGTACTTAATTGTAGGAGCACACGTCTTTTATTTTCCAAGTTAAATTTAAGATGCACCGAAATCTGCTGACCTGCATCTTAACATTCATGCAGTTCCAGTTCAAATCTGGAAAACCTGCACCGGGAAAACCTATGAGGACTCAAGAAAACACCCTAAAGAGCAACCTTAAGGAATTGCCCCAGGCCACCTCCACAGAGAACAAACAGGAAAACTTGACCTTTCCTTATTAAGAAGTCAACAGCTTACAGGTAATTGTTGTGGCTGAGAAAAGATATTTCATGTTCTGTCTGATACTGATGGGAGAAACAGCAATGTGCTGCTGCTCGTCAGTAGGAGGGGAAAGTGTCTGGCGTAGTCCAAGTTGATGAAAGCATATAAAAAAACAACAGCACACAAACTACTGTGGGAGAGAGGGAGGAGAAAGAAAGAAAGAAAGAAAGAAAGAAAGAAAGAAAGAAAGAAAGAAAGAAAGAAAGAAAGAAAGAAAGAAAGAGAGGGGGAGGAAAGAAAGAGAGGGGGGAGGAAAGAAAGAAAGAAAAAAAAAAAAAAAGGGAGGGAGGGAGGGAGGGAGGAAAGAAAGAAAGAAAGAAAGAAAGAAAGAAAGAAAGAGAGGGAGGGAGGAAAGAAAGAAAGAAAGAAAGAAAGAAAGAAAGAAAGAAAGAAAGAAAGAAAGAAAGAAAGAAAGAAAGAAAGAAAGAAAGAAAGAAAGAAAGAAAGAAAGAAAGAAAGGGAGGGAGGAAAGGAAGGGAAGGAAGAAAGAAAGAAAAGGAAGGAAGGAAGGAAGGAAAGAAAGGGAGGGAGGGAGGGAGGAAGGGAGGAAGGAAGAAAGAAAGAAAGAAAGAAAGAAAGAAAGAAAGAAAGAAAGAAAGAAAGAAAGAAAGAAAGAAAGAAAGAAAGAAAGAAAGATTTACTGGTTCTCCCTTGTATTCTCGAAGGCTTTCACGACCAAGATCCGATAGCTGTTGTGAGTTTTTCGGCCTATTTGGCCGTGTTATGGAAGTTTTTCTTCCTTGAATTCCAACCGTTGAATTAACCCCCTGTTGCAGTTTTCATAAAAGAGGGTTTTCCTAGGGCTTTATGTTTCTCATTTTCAGAGGGAAAAGATCCAAAAGTAGACCTGCAGCACACACACACACACCCCGGGGAGTGGGGAAGATAAAAGGGAATGAAGAAATTTACAGAGTGAGGGAACAAAAGATGCTACGTTATGTAGGGCAGGCGCCTCGCCAAAAATCACCAGCCACTTTCCGTAGCCAAGGTAATTGTCAGGGATGATGACATCTTCCCCCCCCCTCCGTAATGCCTCTGAAAGGAATCTCTGCACACTCCCTTGAACACGATGACTTTAAAACAGCCCAAAGTGATAACTTGCCTACAGAGATGGTGGCAGACACCATGTACAGGGACCGAGATTAGACATGAACAAAGAAAGCTCTGTAAATATTTCTTTTTTTTTGGGGGGGGGGGGTCTAGCAAACAAATGCCTTTTCTAAAATAAAAAATAAGGCATGGCTTTCCCCCCCCTTTTCTTTCCAGAGTGCATTTCTTAATGGGCTGCTCAAGCTCAACAGAGCCTGATCCTGCAAAATAATAATAATAATAATAATAATAATAATAATAATAATAATAATAATAATAATAATAATAATAATAATAATAATAATAATAATAATAATAATAATAAACCACACTCACCCAAACCGAGATGAGTGTTTAGAACAGGGAAATGAAAGAAAACAGCAGGGGTGGTGGGGGTGGTTAACTCATTTTGTTTTTTTCTTACACTTTTGCTACTGCGTGAGTTCAGGATACAAATTCTGTGCAGGACCAAGCGCGCCTATTCTAAGATGTATGCACCCCTGTTCTCTTTTTGCAATATTACACAGGTATCCTTCCCCCCCCCCCAATTATGCAGAAGCAGCGCTGCCTACCAGTTCCACCAAGTTTTGGAGGGGGTTGAGTCACTGGATGCCCCCGACAGCCCTGAACACAAGTCGTCTTTGTTTTAAAAAGCCAGGGCCAACAGCTCTGGAATCTTTCATTAACTTGTTGCTCTTTCAAGCAACGGCCGCTCGGGTAACACAACGGCGCTGTTGACTTTACAGAAAGGAGGGGGGAGTTTAAAGGGAGCAAAGAGAAATCCATGCCATCTCTCTAGGATGAAAATTGGGCAAACTACTGTCCTGGCGGAAACTACCACCACAAATATGCACAAGCCTCCATCGTCATCATATTCTCCGTCCAGCAATGCCACCAACTCAACTTTCTCTATGGCATCACCCACAGAGAGAAATTCTTGGGTGTCCTTCGTTGCACCTTGAAATACTGTATATACTCGAGTATAAGCCTATTTTTTCAGTCCTAATTTTGGGCTGAAAAAAGGGGTCCTCAGCTTATATTCGGGTCAATACTTTTAGCCACTGAGGCAAGTGCTTGGGTCGGTGGCGAAAAGTCATTTTAAACATTGTGCGCCACTTCTCCTGACCACCACCCCCATGTTTAAAATGACTTTTAGCCACCAACTCAAGCACTTGCCTCAGTGGCTAAAAGTCATTTTAAACATCACGCACACACACCCAGCTCACAAAGGAGGAGTTGCCAGGCCCTGCTGCATTTCCCACCCTAGGCTTATACTTGAGTCAATAGATTTTCCCTGTTTTTTGGGTTTAAATTAGGGGCCCCGACTTATACTCGGGTCGACTTATACTCGAGTATATACGGTACATGTGCTGGCCTAGCGTCACAATAACCTCAGAATCGTTCAAGCCAGGGAGAGAAGGAGAGGTGTGGAGATATTTTCAAGGTCTGTTCCTTTTCAGAGGAGTAACAAACATGATTTCACACAATGTCGGCTCCTTGCCGGTGCACATTTCCTTAGCTGCTCAAAAACAAAAAAATTGGCAGCTGCCACGTGGAGCAAAAAAAAAAGGCCACTTCCAAACTCGTGGTCTTTTCTTTCCTTAGAAATGCACTGATTTTTGGCAGCTTCCCCCTTATAACAACAACAAGGACCACAGATTACAACATTGAGATGTGACTGAGCAGCAAAATTAGTGCACTGGTTGTTATGGAAAACAATGAAACTTGCCAGCCTCAAAAACAAAAACAAAAACAAAAACAAAACAAAACAAAAAACAAAAAAGCCCATCAGGTAGAGAAGATTCCTTTTCCAAGGAGAAAGCTGGGCTAAAAATATAGATAGATAGATAGATAGATAGATAGATAGATAGATAGATAGATAGATAGATAGATAGATAGATAGATAGATAGATAGATAGATAGATAGATAGATAGATAGATAGATAGATAGATAGATAGATAGATAGATAGATAGGAATAGAAATACAGTGATACCTTGTATAAAGGAATAAATTCATTCCAAATGAAATTATGTGAAGCAAATTTTCCTTTATACAAATTTTCCATAGGAATGCAGTGAAAACAGAGTAATCCGTAATTGTGACCATTTTTATGTTGTACAGATTTGCCCCATAGACAATTCTGTTAAGTAAATTTACCCTATCTCCAGAATTTTTTATGTTGTACAAATTTTATGTTATACAAACCGTTTGTTATACCAGGGTCCACTATAGATAGAGAGGGGGGGGGGAAGGAAGGAAGGAAGGAAGAGAGAGAGAGAGAGAGAGAGAGAGAGAGAGAGAGAAAGCAAAAGAAAAGGATAGATAGATAGATAGATAGATAGATAGATAGATAGATAGATAGATAGATAGATAGATAGATAGATAGATAGATAGATAGATAGACAGACAGATAGGCAGGCACAGTGCTAAAACAGGGGGGGAACTGTTCAAGGAAAGTTATAGCTAAAAATCATTGACTATTAAATATATATTTTAAAAAAATAAAAATCAGGAAAAAACCACCCTCCATGGTCTAGGAAAAGATGCTGCTAAAATAGAGACCTGCTAAAATAGAGACCAATGACATCTTATAAACTTATAGGTTTGTGTGGGGGAGTGTCGTTTGGCCCTATAGATATTTTGCCCTACAAGCGAGGGTCAGCTTGGCTTTTTAACTTTCTCCACTAAATAACCCTTTTCTCGCGTCATCCGCACAAGGACCAACTCGAGACCTAGTCAGAGTTCTATTAATTCAGTAAATCAGGCTTTCCTACCACTAAACAAATCCACTTACTGTTGAATAAGGACTGGATTGTTTATGCAAACTTTAGCAGAAAAGGGCATGGAGGCAGCCGGGTGAGGGACAGAGCAACTCACAAAATGCAGTTCAAGGGTCTCCAGCTATTAAAAAGTAACTGTCTTCTTTTAAGAAAACCAAAGTGTTTCCAATTTAGAAATAAATACAAACAAAAGGAGAATTCAGTTGGCCACTGGATACTGTAGCTTCAAACTCGCCTTAGAAGAGTTGGCTTGGCAAAAGTTTGCTCTGAAAGTTCCTGAGCTACTGGAATCTGCCCCAAGGAGGGATTTTAAATCCACGAAATCTTCCCTTCAACGTTGGTGCATTCTGTGGTACAATATAAAACTAGTCAACGTGTCTCTCCCATTTGTAAGGTGCAACGATCCCACAAATTCCCTTGAGGGTCGATCATTCAGTCTTGCTTTCTGTCTTTCTATCTGGAAGTTGAGTCATGGCTACTAGACATCTTTTTCTTGAGAGAGAGAAACGTTTCGCTGCTCATCCAAACCGCTTCATCAGTCTGAGGAAGCGGTTTGGATGAGCAACGAAACGTTTCTATCTCTCAAGAAAAAGAAATCCAGTAGCCTTGACTCACCTTCCTGATAAACTCACCTGGATGACTGAGAATCTTCACAGACGTTTCTAATACTTCCGTTGAGCATATGTTTTATTGGTATCATCATCTCATTGGGCTTTCATTCAGTGCGTTTATCGTATTCCTTGTTACCTGACTGACATGCAATGAAGCACCTTCTTCATCAGCTACTTTATTTATTTATTTATTTATTTATTTATTTATTTATTTTTTATTTTTGAGTATTTTTACCCTGCCTTTCTCCTTAGGAAAGGACCCAAGGTGGCTTGCAGTCATGAGGGATAATATACAGTCCAATACAATTAAGACATGTTCAAGTGTTGAGAACAGGGAATTGAGGAACATCTTACAGCCTTAAACGGCAACATTACATTAAAGCGAGCAGACAATGTGATCAGATAAAAGGAGAGCAAAATTCCACGTAAAGTTATGAGTGATGGAAACTAACAATGAAAACATAGTGTCAGTGTAATCACACAAGGTTATAAGTGGTTATAAACACAAAGTCTATGTGATCCTGTAGATTCACATGAAAGACACATAACAGGTAGTCAGTCTATCATTCAGGGGAAGCTTGTCTGAAGAGAAAGGTCTTTTGCCTGTTTCCGGAAGGACAACAGAGATGAGGCAGTCCTGGCCTCCAGTGGGAGGGAGTTCCAAAGTCTGGGCGCAGCAGCTGAGAAGGCCCTTTCATGAGTTCCCACAAGATATACCTGTGAAGGTGGCGGGATGGAGAGAAAGGCCTCTCCTGATGACCTTAATACCCGAGTCGGTTCCTACTGCAAGATTCAATCTTTGAGGTGGCTTGGACCCAGGGCGTTTTGTGCTTTGTAGGTTAAGGTCAGCACCTTGAATTGTGCCCGATAGCTGATTGGCAGCCAGTGGAGCTGCTTTAGTAGGGGTCAGCAATCTGGCTGCTGCATTTTGGACCTGATGAAGTTCCTCATCACAACATACACAATTTCACTTCCTCCAGAGTAAAATCTCAATAAGATCCTAGCCAATACATTCTTGGCAATTTCCCCCTAAACCTTGCGTCCCAACTGGCATCCCACTAACAAATGAGAACTACTCTATCGAGTAGGGAAAAAAATCTCTCTTGCTGCTAAGTCTTCTCTATATCTTTTTTCACATTTCAGCCAGTAGGGAAGGGCTCTTGGCAGAGACCAGCTAAATTCCTTTGCAGGACAGATGCGTGGAGGATATCTTAGGAGCCTAAGTGGCTTCGGCCAAACAGAAGTACTACACAGAAGCTGCGTGCCCCATGGCCAACAGAGTCAAGCTAAAGGAGGTGAAATCTTTCTACTGTGCTGAGGAAGCTATTTTGGGCCGTGTCCCGTTGCTCCTTAAAACCAGAGATGCAACATTTCTAGAAATTTTGAAGCCACTAAAAAAAAAGTTGCAATGGGGGTTGTGGGGGGGAGGAATGTTTTTCTGCCCCCCCCCCCCGCCCAAGTTTCCAGAAACTTTACATCTTTACTCAAGACATTGTCCAAGCCAGAAATAATAGGACTCAAAAAGTCAAGTCCATTAAATACTCTCATCCTATACACCAGCATCTCCCCCAACCTGGAAGGAAGGAAGGAAGGAAGGAAGGAAGGAAGGAAGGAAAGAAGGAAGGAAGGAAGGAAGGAAGGAAGGAAGGAAAAGAAAGAGAGAGAGGAAGTATGGAAGGGAGGGAGGAAGTAAAGACAGAAAAGAAGAAAGAAAGAAAGAAAAAGAAAGAAAGAAAGAAAGAAAGAAAAAGAAGAAAAAGAAAGAAAGAAAGAAAACCAAAGGAACGAAGGAAGGAAGGAAGGAAGGAAGGAAGGAACGAACGAAGGAAGGAACGAAGGAAGGAAGGAAGGAAGGAAGGAAGGAAGGAAGGAAGGAAGGAAAATCCAGAGGAGGGAAGGAAGAAAGAAAGAAAGAAATCGGAAGGAAGGAAGGAAGGAAGCGGGGGAGGTAGGTAGGTTGGGAGCCAGTGTAGCTAGAAACCCACTTAGAATTCCATTTTCCTCGCTTTGGGATCAGGATTTCTGCATCTTGTTCACAGCAGAATGTAAATGAATTAACTCGGGCCGACTGACATGGAAGCTGGCTTAAACCCATCTTTTAAGTTAGAACGAGAAAGGGAGAGTCGGGCAGGTGGTTAAAGTTGGGGAGGGGGAGAAGGGTAGCCTCTGTTCTGCATGAGACCTCTCGGGGCGCTGGAGTGAGCAGGGAAGCGTGAAGAGACACCCACCCGCATGGATCCTGACAAACAGCAAAGCTGGCCAACCACCGTCACAAAAGGCAGAGAAGGCAACCCGGGGAACCCAAACGGGGAGGGTAGCGGGAGGAATCCACCACCGCATAGGATTCAAGATCCAACAGAGAATGTACCTTTGGGGGGGGGGGGTTGGAGGACGAGGAGGCAAAAGCCACTGAGAAAAGCCAGGCAAGAGCGAAGCACAGGGTGGTAACTCCTCTATGGCACATAAATATTAGAAGGCTTCTTTTTCTGCAGGTAGACCCACGGGAAAGACGATACGCCGCTGCGAAGAGGAGCGTGCAATTTAAGGAGGGCAACGGAGGAACAACATCAATAATACAAAGGAATCATGGTGGGACTCCAAGCGGGGAGCCAAGTGACCGTGGGACATCTAAATCCTGGGCACAGACTAAATTATAGCCCCCGGGCACAGGGGCGTATCTAGGGAGGGACAGAAGGGTACATCCGCTCCAGGCGCAGCAATCTGGGGGCGCCTGGAGGGGGAGCAGGAGGAGGAAGCTGTACGCCCTCCAGCAAAACCTCTAAACATTAACTTAAAAGTAAAATATAGATCTCCACAGGGTTATTCATGTCCTTGAGTTTCTGCCCTCTACCAGGTGCTGAGAAGTAGAGAGATTTGTATCAAGCCAACACAAAAGCATGCACAGAACAGAACGGAAGGGTTGGTTTTGTTGGAGTTATTACAACCTCGCATGCTGCCTTTTATTAACAGCTGTGCCTAATACTAGATGTTTTGTTTGGCTGGCAGGAACTTTTCTGGGCAGAGGGGACTGTCAGTCTATCCAGAAGTAGCCAATCATTCCTTACTTGACTTTGAATCCAAAGATGGATCCCCTTCTCTGCTCAGTGTCCCCCCCCCCCCCCCCCCCCCCAACATTGTCTGTTGCAAGTAGTGAGTCTGTTGAGGGCCGCCGCTCATAGCACTCATGTCTGTTGCTGGCCGTTACCTGTTCACTGTAAGGAAATGAAGCTCTTTTTATTCTTTCTACTCTTAATGTCCTAGAGTGAATTAATGAGGTTGTTTAAAGGGGTGGTCCACTCAGGAGAACTTGAAGCTACTTCTGCTTTTTTTTGTACCTGCAATTCAGCTGTGCAGTTGGAGGAATTGAACCAGAAATTCAAAACACGGGCCACGGGATCAAGGGAGATTGCTCTCACCTTTCCAGCAGGATCACACGCAACCCTTTCTTGCTCTCTGATCCGACCCTTGAGTTAATCTCATGAAAGGTATGGCATTCAGAACACAGCCTTAGAAAGAGGTCTCTGTTTACCTGTGCTGGTCGACTGGAAATAGCAACTCATTAAGCCCCTGTCAGCTCTTTGACCTTTCATCTACCTCTAAAGACAGGGCTTACAGAGCTGTCTCTCTTCTTGCGCAGCTTTGGAAAGTACCCGTGAGCAGATGACAGGCATTTATCTACATCTTCGGGACTAACGATTGTGAAATCGTTGTCTGGGTGTTGATTCTTAGGCTGCTGAAGGTGCACCATCAAGGAGACTTGGGGGAACTCCTTGCAGTTCACAGAAGCTCAGAAAAACTCTTGTTACGTGTGTGTGTGTGTGTGTGTGTGTGTGTGTCAGAAGAAAGATTACCAAAACCAGACCCACCAGGGCCACAGAGAACTGCTTGTTAGGGTGAGGCAACACAATATTTTAGAAAAGAGTTTAACTGCCCAACAGCAAGCTGAAAAGGTACGTTTTCATGCTAAAACTGGGTGTCACTTCTACATCCGTTTTCCCACCATGCAACCAAGGACCTCGGTCTTTCAACAAGGAATGATTATTTTTAAGGGCAAAACCGAGAATTCTGGGAGTCGTGGTCCCATCCACACCCATCCACACACCTCTCGTGTTGAACAGCGGGAGGCTTAACTAGATCACTGCCAATTTGATGCAACACAGAAGGATTATTTATTTATTTATTTATTTATTTAGCTTGTATGCCGCCCACTACCCAAAGGAAAATACCAATTCTGGGGCACATACTCTGTGGCTTTACTAGTGAGCTATCTGCCCACTAATGGATGGCCTCTATTACACCTGTTATAAGGGAGTGGATAAGTATGCTGGACAGGCATTGTTGGTTTGATTGTCCCAGCCACATTCCCTACTCAGCAGCCTTGAGCAAGCCATCCTAAACCTCTCCTTGTCTCCTCCCCATCATCTGCAGCATCATTGATTTTAATAAGATGGCTGAAGCCAAGATGACCAAGGCCATGTAGGAAAAGCCTGAGGAACAATGCCTTGTGGGAACACAAAGTATGATTATTTATAATTCAGGCAACACCACCTCTACAATAGGGGTGGCATTTAATGATGTAGATGGGGTGTGCGTAAATGAACAAGAACTGCCATAATATTATAAACCACACAAAGCAAGGCCACCTGAGCCAACATTTAATGCTCAACCGCTCTGTACGCTGTGTGCAATAGCGCTATATTTATACTCGCACGTGACTTGATGCAAAAGGCCTCTGACATCTTGCCTTTGAGACATCACTGGATTGCTCTCATTTTGTTACATCACATTCCTACACACACACACACACACACACACACACACACACACACACACACACACACACACACACACACACACACACACACACACCCTCCCGATTCGGTTCTCTCAGAATTCCACTTCCGACATCTAAATAAAGAGTCCCCAGTCTACCGCTATGACACTAAAGGGGCAGGACATTTGATTGTGCTTTTAAAGAGACAAACCACAGAGTGTCTTCAGTCGGGGGGGGGGGGGACCCTAAGCTACCGCTATTACAGAGAAGCCCATTTGTAAACACTACGCATCTCTCAGGAACGCATGCCACTAAACTATAAACTGAAACTCAGCGTTTAGGTAGCATCGGCACTAACAAACCCAGAACGCCACCTTTCTCGAGCTCCAAAATTTCCCTTTCCCTTTTAGATTACATCACAGAGCCCGGCTGGTTTGACCTGCAGCAAGGTGATTCACAACACCCGAAGCCACCTCACCAAGGTGGCGGAAGCTTATACGTCAAGTTTGCACCTTGAACAAAAAAAAACAAAAAACAAAAAACAAAAAAACAGCGGACAACTACAACGGAGAGGAGGAAACGGGTCCAGGTCAACCCCTGAAATTGATTGGCCCTAAGAGTCTTCCAGAAATGTACAGGTCCATAGGGTCCCTCACAGCAATTCTAGCATTATTCTAGAATTGGTTTATTATTATTATTATTATTATTATTATTATGATTATTATTTGACATGGTAGCGCCTCTGCTTAACTCCTTCTCTGCCTGTCATGTACAGAAGCATGTTTTGCTCCAGAAGGATCAATTACATAACCAAGCACACAGCCAGAGACATTATCACATGATATTTCAATCCTCTTCCCAAGAGTGTCGGAGGTGGGCATACCAAATGTGTCTTCCATTTATTCTCACAACCACCTGGTGAAGTTGGTCCCACGACAAGCAAGAAAGGGGGGGCGTGAAGGAGAGGACAGTGAAGGCAACGACACTGAGAAAGAGGTAACTCTCAACATGCTAAACCCACAGGATGGTTGGGACTCCAGGCCAACACAAGAAGAAGACACAAGGGTGGTGGAGCTGGCCTTAATTGTCACAGGCGCCTTTGGAAAGCAAGGCATGGGTTTTGCAAGGATCTTTAGACTGACTACTCCACTTGCTTCTGTTTAGGGAATTTATGCTACATTTAGAGTTTATTGCTTCATGTGGTTTGCTTTAACTTAGTGTAAACCAGTGATGGCTGATGGAGAACCTTTTAGAAACCGAGTGCCCAAATTGCAATTTAAAGCCCACCAATTTTTCACAAAGTGCCAATAGAGCAATTTAACATGAATACTGGTGGCTGTGAAGGGGGCGATGTCGGGTGCCCACAGAAAGGGCTCCGAGGGCCACCTTTGGCACCCGTGCCATAGGTTCGCCAACATTGGTGTAAACCGTCCAGAATGGTGGTTTGGCACTAACGGGGCAGTATAAGAAAGAAAGAAAGAAAGAAAGAAAGAAAGAAAGAAAGAAAGAAAGAAAGAAAGAAAGAAAGAAAGAAAGAAAGAAAGAAAGAAAGAAAGAAAGAAAGAAAGAAGATAGCAGGAGAATGGAAGGAAGGAAGGAAGGAAGGAAGGAAGGAAGGAAGGAAGGAAGGAAGGAAGGAAGGAAGGAGCAATATAGCTAGATGCTAGAAGCCCATTTTTAATTTCCTTTTTATAGGTTCAGGATCAGGATTACTGCAAAATCACTTCATCTACAGGCTTTCCAGAGTAGGAAAATTACTTTTTAACATTCATGGGGTTTTTTTCCCAACGAAGGGGAATCTGCACGGCCACTCTCTGTAGACTGTGGAAGAAACTCAACTTGTCAGAGGCATTTGCAACAGAGATTCAATAGTCAGAGGAATGTTAAGCACCCTCTGCTACCTGCAACGAGTTTCTAAAAATAACTGCCTGTTAATAGAGACTGGGTTGGAGCTTCCATGTCGTTTCCACCAGATCTTAGTCTGGTTCAAACAGCAGGAGCCGATGATGAAAGAGAATTCTACAAGTCAAATATTTCTTTGGTTAACTTTGAAGATCAGCCAAGCCGAACCTTACACGATAAAGAGGCAGGGGAGCAAGCAAGGCTGGCAACCCGCTTGGCCTCAAACAACACCCCTTTCCACGACGGGTGCTATGGAACAAGCCAAAAGGAATCCCGGCTTCCTTCCCAAACAGGAAGTGTGCAGATGTTAGTGGACAAATACTGCCACCATTCCTCCCCAAATGGCTACAGTTTAGCAACATCTAAGGCAGTGGTTCTCAACCTGTGGGTCCCCAGATGTTCCTGGACTGCAACTCCCAGAAACCCCTTCCAGCACAGCGAGTGGTGGAGGCTTCTGGGAGATGCAGTCCAGGAACATCTGGGGACCCACAGCTTGAGAACCGCTGATCTAAGGGCTACAAATTCCCCACCCCTGTTGTGGAATTGGGAGACGACCCTTCATCAGTGACTAAACACAGTACCATGCAGTAGCAAACAACCAAAAGTAGAGAGTTGGTTAATTTTGTTCCCCTTGTATTTTCTAGATCTACATGTAGTTTTGTAATCTTAGGCCTCCTTCCACTGTTCTTTTCTAAGGCGACTTCCTATTTCTTCACGGTTTCCTATTTTAGGGGAAAAGAGAATTGCAGGTCTACAGATGTTTTAGAAACTTTCTCCTCCTACAGTATCCTAAAAGTACAGGATTATCTGACTCAATCAACAGGAAGCTTCACTTTTTATTTTACTTCCCACCTCTAGAAGCCAGTATCTTACTGCTAGCAGCAGCTGGGGAAAGACCCTTGACTCAATGGGTCTTAGATAAAGGGGAACTTATCATCCACCTGTTTGTTTCCTTTGGTCTACTCATGAATTGAAGCTGCCTAGCTGCCCTCAGCACATCCGATCTCACCTGATTCCAGAAGCTAAGCAGGGTCGGGCCTGGTTAGTACTTGGATGGGAGACTACCAGAGAAGTTCCTGCAGTAGGAAGTGGCAAGCGACTCCAGTATACTTGCCAAGAAAACCCCATGGACACGGGGTCACAACACACACACACATTAGCAGCTCAAGTTCATTAAAAGGTAGCCCCTTGCCTCTTCCCAAGGAAATGTGGAATTATTGCATTTCCTTGCTGATAAATCTCTGGTCCAGTGTCAGGAATAGACTGAACGAGGGTGAATAAATTGAAACTTAACCAAAAAACAAACACACACACACACACACACACACACACACACACACAACAGAAGTGCTCCAGGTCACTCAAAAGCCAGACCAAGGAAAAGAGACACAGCAGATTTTAACATATAAAGCCCTAAATGGCTTGTGTGTGTGTGTGTGTGTGTGTGTGTGTGTGTGTGTGTTGTGTGTGTGTGTGTGTGTGTGTGTGTGTGTGTGTGTGTTTTGTTACAGTCGTGACCAACTCTCCGTGACCCCATGACCATGGAGTTTTCTTGGCAGGAGTACTGGAGTGGCTTGCCAGTTCCTACTCCAGGCGCCTACAGCATCTGGTCTTCCCTGGTGGTCTCCCATCCAAGCTCTAACTTCCCAAATTAGCTTCCCAAATCAGGTGAGATTGGATGTGGTGAGGGCATGGCAAAGCCCAGCCTAAATGGCTTTGGCCTATAAAAAATATTGCATCTTCCTTTATGAGCCTGCCCAGGCTTTACGAGCGTCAGGGGAGGCCCTTCGATCCATCCCACAACCTTCACAGATTGCATATCTGAATGACCCTTCTCGGTTGCCGCTCCCAGGCTTTGGAACTCCCTGCCACAAGAGCCCAGGCTGGCTCCAACTTGCCTGTCCTTCCACAAGCAGGCAAAGACCTTTCCCTCTGTGACCAGCTGCCTGACTGGGGCTTTTTTTAGAAAAAAAATGGCCAGTGCACCTTACAGTTTGGAAGGTGTTTCGGTGTTGCTTTTGTTCCCTAGGATGGCTTCTGTCTGATCCTTTTTACTTATCTGTGTACTTACTATCGTGAGCTTTCGTGTGGTCCTTTGAGGATGTCATTTTAAGGGGGAAATAAATAAATCAGGAATCAACAAAAGGGGAAGGTCAAAACCAGTCCTGTCTTGCATCTTTCCCTGGTTGCTTCCTGGGCAGGGAAGAAAAGAGAGAAGAAAATATTTCTCGCCAGAGACGCTACTGAGCAGCATTCGAACCCACTACCTACTGTGTGCTGTACCAGCAAACGTAAGCATCCCAGTTTCAGCAGAAAAGTATCGGCACCAAAGCAGCCCATTGGGTGTGATTCTAAAGTAAGAATCGTTACTACCAACTGGAGGCTGTGCTCCAACAAAAAGCAACAGTCTGGGGGTGGCTCATTTAAAAAACAAACCTTGGGGCCATTTGTGGACAATTAAGCAGGATCCTATTGCAGCAGGTCAATGGAAGCAAGAGTTAATTAGGGAAGCAGACAAAGCAAACCCAAGTTGAGATATCAAATGCCAAGCAGAGGCTGCCTTATAAGACAGAGCAGATCTCTCTCACACATTTAAGGATAGGACCACAATGAAACATGGAATTAAGAGCACTTTGACTCAGCCTACAGATATAAACAAACAAGACTATGCATCCAATAATACCATCAGCCAGTTGGTGTTAGCATGGCCTTCACCTAAACCCATGGTTCTCAACCGGTGGGTCCCCAGATGTTCCTGGACTGCAACTCCCAGAAATCCTGGCCAGCTCAGCTAGTGATGAAGACTTTTGGGAGTTGCAGTCCAGGAACATCTGGGGACCCACCGGTTGAGAACCACTGGTCTAAACACCTCCAACAGCAACCCCAAACAAGCTTACAATTCCTTGCATGTAGAAAGCTAGCCACTCAGGAAGAAGGATCCAACCTAGCCTTGATCCGAACATGCTTTCTAGAAGTGTGAGGACCATGTTCAGGGAACCAGACTCAAATGAGCCAGGGAGAACTGGGAAAATTTGTTACCCATGTATACTACTGGGAGCCTGAGTAAGGCCTACGTGAGGCCAGCGCTAGCATTAGGCAGCACAAAGACTACCCCTCAGGCAACGGATCCTGGGAAGCAGTCTTCTGCTGTATTTTACTGCAACAGCAAGACTTCTGCAGATCTCCCTTGTATCTCAGGCACCATAATACTTTGCCCACCCTGAAGAACTATGTTTCTCGCTTAGGGGAGAGAGCACCATTTGCTCTTCGGCATCTGGAAGCCAGAGTCTTGGGGTAGCCTCGGTTTGAGAATAAACCTCGCCGATCTCAACAGGACTAGTGCCAAGTAAAAAGGAATACAATTGGGCAGGGTCAAACGCCAGAATGAGCAATCTACCAACAGCAAACACTGCAGGCCGAAATTCCTCTGTGAAACCTTTTTCCAAGCCAAGAGGAGATGGGCAGCATTCACACACACACACACAAAAGAGACTCCCTGAAGCAAGCCAACACAATGGGAGGTACAATGCACGCCAATGTATAAGCATTATGGACACACTCGTACAATATTTGTGTGCGAGTCCGTGCCTATTTTCTGTGCTTGCTATCTTTATAATCCACCTTTCTCTTGATAAGATAAAAGCCCCACAAGCTTTTATCTTATCTCCTCCCATCATTTGCACAACAAGCCTGTAGGGTAGGACACCAGGAGTTTCACAGGCTGGACCTGGGTCTCTGGCTCCAAAACAACCCTCTAGGCTGCTGGATCCCTGTAGGGACCTATATTCTGCTCGTGCCAGCCACCTACAGACCCGCCACTCACAGAAGGCAACACAGGGCAATCGGTGAGCTTTGGGGAAAGTCTGCCTTAAAACCCGGGACGGAGAACGAGCGCTTACCTGTTCGGCGCCGTAGACAGTGGCAAACTGGATAAACTCCTCAATCCGGACAAATCCATCTCCGTCGCGGTCCAGGGCGTCGAAAACCGCTCGGAGCCGGGGCCCGTTTTCCGGAGAACCGGGGGCCTCGTTTTCTCCCAGCGGTTCCGCCGGGCCAAACTCCAGGTGTGGGCCCAGGGGGTCGGGAGCCTGGGGGGAAGGGAAGCCGCCCGCCCCGGGCCCCGCCGGGGGGCTCAGGGCCAAGTCCAAAGGCCTCAAGGCAGGGCTGTTGGGCTGGGGGTCCTCCATCTCTATAGTCCAGGGGGAGCTGAGGCGGAGGTCTGCATCCAGGGGGGCTCCCTCCTCAGCATCTAAGACCCCTTCCCATTGGGTCTGGAGGGCCTGCGCCTGGTTGGAAGGGCAGAGGTCCTTCGGCCTCCCCTCCTCCTCCTCCTCCTCCTCCTCCTCCTCCTCCTCCGCGTTGTCCCCTACAACCAGTGGTAAAACCTGAGGAACGGGAGACTCGGCCAAGCTCAAGAAACCAAGCACAGAAGGCTCTGGGTGTTCTTCTCCTCCTTCTCTCCCGGCCTGCCTTCTTTGTCCCTGCAAAGGGACCGGCCTCAAATCCAAACCCACTTCCCCCAGATCGTCCACACCTGAATCGGTTTGCCCGTCGCTGATTGGCCCTTGGTCGAGGTCCCGATCCTCCGGGCCGCTGTTGCCCTCCTCCTCCTCCTCCTCCTCCTCCTCTTCCTCTCTTTCTTCCTCGCCTTCCTCCTCCTCTTCTTCTTCCTCCTCCTCCTCCTCTTCCTCCATGCGGTACAAAGACTCCACGGAGCCGTCCGGGAAGGAGGGCGGGCAGCGGCGCTGGATCTCGGCCAGCTTCATCCCGTTGGTCCTCCTCAGGACCTGGTCCACGAGAGCGAGAGGCGCTTTGGGGCCGGGCGCCCTGGGCAGGAGGATGCTGCTGCTGCTGCTGCTGCTGCTGCTGGGGCGGCTGGGGTGGCCCGAGGAGGCTTCTCGGGCGAGCAGCACCAGATCCGGGCTGGGTAAGGCCAGGAGGGGCGGCGGCGGCGGCGGCGGCGAGGGGCTCCGGGCGGGGGGCTCCAGGAGGAAGTATCTCCCGCCCAGATGCTGCTCCAGCGACCGCAGGGGGTCTCCATCCCTTTTGCTCCCGGGATCCGAAAGAGTCACTAACAAATCCGGGTCCATTTTCATGAGAGGTGGAGGATGGTGTGCCTCCCGAAGCGCGCGGGGGGTGGAGGGCGATGGGTGGGGGGGTGGGGGGGCAGAGGCTAGCTTTAATCCGCCCAGCGAAATAACACCGGGAAGGAGGTTTCGCGTCGGTTTCGCCGCTCTCCCCTCGGGGGAAAATTAAAAAAAAAAAAAAACACCCTCTCGATCCGCGATCACCAAAGCGGCTTCGCTCGTGAGCTTGTCGGCGCAGAAAACGGGTCCAGGCCGCCGCCGCCTCCGCCGCTGCTAACCGTAGTGCCGCCGCGATGCTGTGGCCGCCCTTTCGCCTCCATCACCCCTTTGGCCCCCTGGGCATCGCCTTGGGAACAGGGGGGTCGTTTAAAAAAATATAAAAAGCCCCCCCCCCCCACGGTCCGGATTCTGCTGCCGCCGCCGCCGCCGATGCTGCTTCTCCGGGCGCGCTCCCCAAAGGCCGGGCTGGGCTAGAGGGGAAGAAGAAGGTGGGGGGGGGAGAGGAAGGAAGGGGGGGGGAAGCCGATGAGATCCGGCACCGAACCGGTGTCGATCGGAACCCTGGGAGAAGGAAATAAGCGAGGCAATGCTGGCCAAGCGATGCACGGGGGTGGGGTTTTGGCCCAGAGGGCCCTGGTGAAGGCGGCAGGCGATAAGGGTCCCCCCCCTCCCTCCCTCCCTCTCCTCGGGCCTCGATCGGGCAGGAACGGAAAGGATCGGGCCCCTGCCTGCCCTCCTCCTGGTCCTTTTCTCTCTCTCTCTTCCCCGTTGCTTCCCTACCGGCAGGTTGCTCTCCCGGGACCGCCGAGCTCGCCTTTGCGGCAGAAGCGCGGGAGGCGCGTCTCGGGGCGCACAGGCGGGCGGCTCTTGCTGCAAAGCCGGCAAAGGGAAGAAGGGAGGAGGAGGAGGCAAGGCGGGCGAGCGCCTGACTTCTCCTCCTCCTCTTCCTCCTCCTCCTCCTCCTCCTCCTCCTCCCTGTCTCCTTGCTTGCTGGCTAGCCTGCTCAGCCAGCCGGCCGGCGACTCACCGACAAGCTCCGCCCGACCGGGAGGAGGAGGAGAAGGAACAGGCCAAGCCGGAGGGAGGGAGCCAGGCAGGGGGAAGGAGCCCAAAAGGAGGGGCGGGTTGGGTATTGTGCGCTTTTGGTTCGGGTTCGGCCCCGGCTCCGATCTGCCCGTGCCTCGCAGGACAGGATGCTCGTGGCAGGCGGGAGATCCCTGGGGACGCCGTGTAAACACCCCACCACCACCTCGAAATCCCTCGGCCTTGAGCTCGGGGTTAACCGGATTCCAGCGCTTTGGTACCGAGAGAAGGGGCCTGGCTGGGTGGGGTCGGGTGGAGTGGTTTTCTCTCCCCCCCCCCCGATCTTGATTTAGGCATCGGTATTGCCGCCGAAACGGGAGTCACACAAGGCATGCTTCATTTGAGATGGATATAATTTTTTATCCAGCGTGTTGTTAGTCTGTGGAACTCGCTGCCCCAGGAGGTGGTGATGGCATCTGGCCTGGATGCCTTCCAAAGGGGACTGGACAGATTCCTGGAGGAGAAGTCCATCCCAGGTGACAAACCATGATGGAGATGTGTAATCTCCAGGCTTAAAACTGGGGTACTTCAAGGGCCAGATGCAGGGGAGTGGTATCAGGAGACAGATATCTAGTTGTCTCATGCACTCCCAGAGGCATCTGGGGGGGCCCCTGTGAGATACAGGAAGCTGGACTTGATGGGCCTTTGGCCTGATCCAGCAGGGTTCTTCTTATGTTCTTATGTTGAATGGACTGAAACGAGAGTCCAGCCCCTCACCTCACCCCAGTGTGGCACCAGGGGCGCATAACCCTGCCTGTCCGCCCACCCCAGTTGCAGCCCTGCCATCCCGACTGGCCTTGGGCAAGCTGCACAGCCCCCCGCCCCAACCCCGAACTAGACTAAAAGAAAGAAGGGCAGGTCCAAGATTTCCCAGGGAGTGTTGGTGGCTGAGCCAAGATTAGACTACAACTCCCATCAACCTCGGCGTACACATGTAGGAAGTGCAACAACATTTATTTATCCATCACCATTTCCAGTGGCCTGCTTCCATTTTCAACCTGTTCCAATGAGGTGCTCCAAGTGACATGTGCCATTTTGACATCACTTGCCCACATCACGATAATCTTGCGAGGTAGACCAGACAGAGTCGGTTTCCATGGCAGAATATGGACTAGAACCTGAAGTAGAAAGGGAGTGAACCCACCTCCCTCCTCCCACAAGTTGTTAACATTGTTGACTACTTCTGTTTTTAATGGGCTGTTTTTGATCCGCTGTGGGATTGTTTGTTTGTTTGTGTTGGAGGTTGGATATTTGTTTTCTTTTATAAACTTTTCTGATAAAGCAGCTTTCAGATTGTTTTTTTAAAAAATCTTCAATTAAATGCAATTATTTAATATCCTTAACCCAAGCCTTCTGGGTATAAAGTATAGTAATATATGAAACACAACAAGAACAGGGATGACAGGATATCAAGGCAAAAATAAAAATAAAAATGAGACCGATGAAGCTGTTTGGATGAACAGCGAAACGTTTCTATCTCTCAAAAAAGAAGTCCAGTAGCCATGACTCAACTCCCAGTTAAACGAACCTGGATGACTGAGAATCTGCACAAAAATGAAGATGTTAAGGATATAAAACCAGCAGCAAGAGGAGAAGTGCAGAGATCTAAAACTCCATCATGCCATACAGTAGGGCCCCCATATCCACGGAATCATGATCCACTGATTCAGTTATCCACGGTTTGCAGAAAAAAATTAAATAAATAATTCAGCAGCCACAAAGCAAGCTACTGTCACAGACAGCAGCTGTAAAGCAAACTGCTCTCATAAAACAGCAGTGTAAAGCAAGCTACTGTCACAAACAGCTGCCAAAAAGCAAGCTCCTGTCTCAAAACTGCAGCCAGAAAGCAGTTTTGGGGGAGGTTTTGGCATTCTCTCTTATCCACAGATTTCATTATCCACGGGTAGGCCTGGAACCACTCCCCAGCGGATACCGGGGCCCTACTGTATTTTTTCCCCAAAGGCAAAAGTGGAAAACGTCTGAATCAAACTGGGTGTTTGGACAACTGACATAAGGTGCCGTTGTAAAGCCTTGGGGACCTGTAGTGTGCAATTTGCCCGCCCCTCTTCCGACAGGTCCATCTACTACCCAATTTCTATCTTTCCTGACACGGTCTTAAGCCAGGCATTTTTCGAGAGGAGCCGAAGCGCCAGGTCAGCAATAAACAGGGCCAGACGAGGCTGGCAGGCGATTACAGGAGAACTAACTAAACGGTTGGACTGTAGAGAAAAGGGGGAATCATAGCCGGGCAGTAAAAGCCAGAGCAGAGATGGCCCGGAGCTGTTTCTTTAAGACGAGGAATGCAAAGGCAACTAAAAGCAGAATCCCAGCTTTTACAAGGTCCCTGAGCCTTGTATTCCTTGTATTCTCGGTTCTACAGTATGGAGGCTTTTTAAACACACGCTGCTGCCGTGGAAAAGAGAGAGGCATCTCGATGGTGGATTTAGTCTGGGATGCAAAGCATCTCCTGAAACAACATCTAAGATGAACCTCCTGGGGGGGGGGAACCCTATCTTTTGCCCTGTTTGGACTTTTGGAATTTGCTTTGAAGTAGTGGCATTTATCCCTGAAAGCTTAAACAAAGATCAGCAGTGGCCTATAAAGGTATCTTAGTGTAGTCTTGCTTTTGTCTTTTGTAATGGCCGCAGGGGTCCAACTTTATATATTTCACCAGATCAAGAGACTTAGTGACAAAAAAGTGCTAAGGTGAACAAGTCAAGACTGAGGCCGCTGAACAGGCAGGAATTTCTCCTCAGGAAGGGATCCACACCGTCCTAGGTCTATGGGGCTTGGCTTCGGGGTCTTCTACCACTTCACATCACTGCCCCCCGGACACGTTCCATCTTTTTGATTTCCCTCTGAAATTGCCCTTATGTCCCCCCCCCACACACACACCCTTGCACACTGAGAACCCAACATTGCCAGTCCTGATGGGAGATCTGGCAACGTCCAGACGGACAGCTGTCACTCGCTGCTGATCGAAGCCGCTGGAAGGGTGGATGGCAGTTGTTCTCTAGTGTTCCAGATGTTTTGCACCCCTCTCTCTGTGTGTCACACACACACACACACAGGGGTAGTGGAGGTGCAACATCTCTGGCGGATCCACAGTTGAGGGACCGAGGTGTATGGAAAGCCTGGGTGGCATCGGGGTTAAGAAAGTTGGAACTTGGGAAACCGAGGTCTCAAACCCTACTGGCATGGGGCCAGTCCCTCAGGCTTCACCCGCCTCGCAAGACTGTTGTGAAAGGGGAAGAAAGAGAGCCACATGGGTAGGCCTTGAGCTCATCGGAGGAAAGGTGGGTGCTCAAGGTGTCTCAGCCGCTCACCCACCCCGGGGTAAAAAACCTACTACTTTGTGTCTGTGTGGCCACCCTTCCCTTTCTCATCCTGGGCTGGGAAAATCCAGGAGAAATCAGATCTGGTGAAGGCTGTGTGGAAGTTGGCCAGGAACCGTATCCCTCCCAACACCTGCTTCGTCTCCTACTCTTGGAGGCGTTCCTGGAGTGAACTCAAAATGAGACATTCCAAGGCATTGACCTTGCAAAATATCCATTGCCTCTCTCCATCTCTCTCTCTCTCACACACACACACACAAAACGTCAGATAGCCATGGAGCAAGGCATCCGTAAGACACGAGAACTGGATGCTGAGTTTCTGCAATCCCTTTTTATACAACATAAAAGAGCCGTTCAGCACCTGTGACCAACACACATCGTAAGTCCCTTTCATGCTGCTCAGCGCTGAGCGCTACGGGCAGGCAGGTAAGCTGCATATCTATTTATCTCAAGACCAAAAAGGCAGTTTGGAATGGAAAGGAATGGAAAGTAAGTAAAGATATAAATAAATAAATCATACCCTAACATTTCTAGCTGATGCTTGTAATTCAGTGCCAAACTGTCCACCTTGTTCCAGCATGCTGTCATTTTTGTTACGGCCCGCCTGCTTTTCACTCTGTCCTGGCTTCCTGTAACACAGACAAGCCCTAATCAGGCCTTTTGCAAAGCCTTGGATCACATCTCCCATCATCCCCCCATGGGATACACAGGCTGAAGGGATGATGGGCTCTGTTCTCCAAAACCCCTGAAAGGGTGCCCGGTTGGGGAAAAATCTGATCTAACCAAACCCAAGAATCCTGTTTTAAGAAGTACACACACACCCTCGCAAAAAAAAAACAACCCAAAAAACCAACCAATAAAAACGGAGTTATTGCTTTGTTTTCTCATGTGGAGGCCTCTTGTTCTTATTTTTAGAAATCAGGTGCTGTAGAAATTTAACCCACTGAATAAAATTAAAGCCAGGGAGGGAGGGAGGGAGGGAGGAAGGAAGGAAGGAAGGAAGAAAGAAAGAAAGAAAAAGAAAGCTGCTTCTATTGCTGAATCACACCAGCAATTCTGATATAAATCACCATCACAGCCGGTGTCGTCACATATCCAGGGAAATTCATTGTGCCTTTATTTAGCCTGCAGCAAAACCTGATCCAAGCCCAAATATGGCTGGAAGTAAATAGAAAATCAAATTGATTACACAACACCAAGAAAGAACAGGCTTCCCGTCAGGGAATGAGAGCAAGCCCATGGCCGAGTGGAAATTTGGCTTATTAATAACACACACACACACACACACCCCAATCTGACTAGGGGATTTGGGGTGTTGTTGCCTTATCATGTTTCCGGATGCTGAGTTGCCCTTGCGATTACTACAACGGGTGAGATGAAGATCAAACGATACCTGCCAAAGAGTCACCTCCTCCCCCCCCCACCTCAACTTCTTCAAAACAGCTCAGTAGAAGAGAGGGATCTTGGAGGGCAGGCAACACAGGAGGCTGGTGGATGCTGGGATTCGTAGTCCAAAAACAGGCTTCCAAGCTCTTGCCGATATAAACTATGCAGATAATAATAAATGCGTCCCTCCTTTAAACATCGTTTATCCTTCCACGGTCTGAGACAGATTCTGCCCAAGGACCCGAGCCCACGCTGCGTGCTCCAAGGGACGGATCCCTACCCCGCAGATCCCTAAATCTGCATTTCCCTGGGATTTTCACACTGACCAAAACACCCGCTTAGAAAACCATCCCCACCTCTGGTGGTGATGATGCTCTCAAATCACCTGCTGGTTGCTACGGCGACGAGGCAGGGCCTCTCCATCTCGGCGGAGCCAGCATCCCACTGGTTTGGGGGGGGGATTTGTTGCCTAGCAACCGTTCACTTGACAACATTCCCCCGGCAGCCCTACAAGGAAGCAGGCCTGACACAGTGATAGCAATGCCTTCTGACAGACATGGCAGTGGCGGGCACTAGAGCAGCATGCCAAGGAACTGTGGCACATTTTATAGGGAAGGATCATATGTCCCCCATCGTGCCTGTTTCAGCATCACCCAACACCCTCTAGAATCAGTGGGTCTAGATTAGAAGTCTCCAAAACTAGGTTCTCATTGAAAATAAGGTTTACCATCCCCCCCATACATACACATATCTTATTTTAAAGAAGCAGATTATTTCAAATACCCATAAGCAATGTATACAATGACAGGCTCAATGAACACTTACTATTAACATTTTAACACAATATATATGATTGAAATTTTTAAGAAATGCCGAACTGAACAGCTTCCCTCCATTTTGTTTTCATGTTATGGGGAAAATAAAAAAATCCGAGAGACCCTGGTGTTTAAATCTTATGACCCGTCTTCCTTCATTTCTCTCAAGACGCAACAGGCACCCAACGGTCCCAAGACCAAAATGTCTCTCCTCCTGTCCCTGTTTTTTGCAAATTCTGGCTTCGTGAGGAAATGTGGAGAATTTCAAAAACCTGCATGTATTTCAGCTCCCCTCAGGCTGAGCTTAATAGAGGCTTTGCCAGTATGGGGCGTTTGGGTTAAAATGTTTGTAACATTTAACCAGTCTGCCTAATGGCTCACAAGGTGTACCAGAAACATAATAGCAACTCAAGTTGTGGTTTGTTGAATTTTGACTTCTTGTTGTGGTTTCTTGCTCCCACACCTGCAAACAAACTACAAGTTGTTGGCTGCTCCCCAACCACAACTGGAAGGTCGACAACGACATGTTTATTCACAAACCCGGGCTTGTTGAAACAAAAGCTCAGGCATTGTGTCTAAACCTGAACTGTAACTTATCTCTTCATCTGTCGACTCCGGAACAGGAGAAAATACCGGGAAAATACAAACAGCAGCAGTTAACCACGGCCCTGGTTTTATTGTCACTGAGAGAATGTGGTCGCCATAGAGAAAACAAACCCGTTTTCCAGGATACTCTGTGGATACAAATTAGCCACAGTGCTGATTACAGCAGCAGATATGTTTTGCATCCAGAGGACGCTGCAAATACAGCGGCCTCAGTTCCATCTTTTTTTATTCTATGGAGTGTCTTGGCCTCGGGTGACACAGAGAATGCAGAGCATGGGTAAAGTGGATAGAGGGATGCTCTTCTCCCTCTCACAAAATACCAGAACTAGGGGACATGCACTCAAACTGAGGGCTGGGAGAGTAAGAACAGGCAAAAGAAAATATTTTTTCACCCAGCGTGTTGTAAGTCTGTGGAACTCCCTGCCACAGGAGGTGGTGATGGCATCTGGCCTGGATGCCTTCCAAAGGGGATTGGACAGATTCCTGGAGGAGAAGCCCATCCCAGGTGACAAACCATGATGGAGATGTGTAATCTCCAGGCTTAAAACTGGGGTACTTCAAGGGCCAGATGCAGGGGAGTGGTAGCAGGAGACAGAGATCTAGTCTCGTGCGCTCCCAGAGGCATTTGGTGGGGCCACTGTGAGATACAGGAAGATGGACTAGATGGGCCTTTGGCCTGATCCAGCAGGGCTCTTCTTATGTTCTTATGTAGGTCAACAAAGGAGCATCCCCAATTTACTCAACTTATGACTTATAGTTACTCCTGCGCAGGTGTATGTTTCGAAACACTGATGTGTCTGTTTATAAGAAATGGAGCACAGGAAACCTACTTACTGAGATGACCTCTAATTGTCAACCCAGCTGTGTGGGGCTTCTTTCTGTACGTTTGCATGTGCAAGAGGTGCTTGTGTGTACAACCCCCACCCCCCAAGCACAGGTTCCATTGCAACCATAATAAAAATAACCACAATGATGTGTGGGGCTAGGACAGCCCCGTGTGGAGGGGGCTGGAGCCACGTATGCATGCACTTTAGATGGAACCTTGCTACCTTCCATCCAGTGTGGTGTAGTGGATGGCGTGATGGACTACGACACTGGAGAACCAGGTTTGAATCCCTGCTTAGCCACAGAAACTTACTGGGATTGTGGAACTAGGGAAATAAACCTCCTTAAATATCTCACTTACCTTGAAAACCCTATTGGGATCACTATGAGTTGGTTCTGCCTCGACAGGACCGAACACACATACACAGGTCATGTTCAGATTATTTTTCAGTCTGCAAAATAGCCTCACCCAAGGCATTAACTTTGTTTGTTTGTTTATTAGGCTTATATACCGCCCATCTTCCCGGATGCAAAGCAAAACTCCTTCCAGGGAACAGCCTCCCTCCCCAACAAAGCACAGCTCTACTCCCTTCAATGGCTTCCCTGCATGCAAAGCTCAGCTCAGATTTCTGTGGAGCATTGGAAGGCCTTTCAGTATCATCTCCAGTCTTACAGCAGATGATTAACAGAAGCAGGGTACAGGCTGATGCAGCCTGAGTGCCCTTCCCTCGGAGGCAGGCCAACAGCAAAACTCAGCAGCCCCTCAAGGCAAGGATTTCGAATGCAGTTTATTAGAGAGGTTATAATGAATCTATTTTGAGGATCCAGGGTTTTTTCTTGTCTTTAAGCTAACTAAAAACATTAAAAATATTGGCCAAAAAGAAAGTGCAGAATCACTTTTTTTTTGGGTCCAGAAACAGTACTGATTCAAGTTTGAGAGAATTCAGGCTGGATTGATGGAAACACACATATCCTATTCCAGTTGGAAGGCTTAGATGGCAAACATCACGGGCAAGGCAAAAGGTGCTAAGCCTGCTGTAGCATTTGACACCTCCACCGAATACATATCAGAAGGATACAGTACAATGGGTCTTGAGGTTTACCAACCTGGACAGCTATTTCATACCAGGCTGAGCATAACTGGCAAAGATAGAAAACTCACAAGTGAAAGGACAAAAATTTGGTAGCTCTGGGCTAGGATGTACAGTAGGACCTCCGTATCCTTGGGGGAACTGGTTCTGGGGAGGCCCGTGGATACGGAAATCCACAGATAAAATCAAACACCCTGTCAGCACCCACCCACCCCCAAAATCAACAGTGGCTGCTATTTGTGACAGGAACTTGCTTTGCGGCACACTTTTGCGAGAGCAATTTATTTAATAATTTATTTTTTTAGCGGCCAATCATGGAGAACTGAATCAGCGGATGCCGAATCAGCAGATACGGGGGTACTACTGTACGTAGCTCTCCAGATACTGCCAGGACTAGATCTTAGCCAGAAAGAATGGGCGAGGAATGATGGGAACAATGGCTAAGGAACCATCTGGAAGACAATTTGCTAAGTTCTAACTCTTTTGCAACCATCACTATCCAGTCCTCTTTGATCCCAGGACACATTGCCTTAAATTGTCCCATGGCTTCCTGCTAAGCTAAGCTAACCTGCAGCTATCAAAGCATTGGGGCTACCACCTTTGGCCCTGCACAGGTGGCCGGCCGCGGGGAACCATCTCAGCGGTCGCGTCGTCTTCCCCGTGAGGTGCAGAGGATCCGTCTTTCATTTAACTTCTTTTAATTCTGTACTCCAGAAATCTAGAAGGAACAAGAGGAGAGGGCGCCTGAATGGATACGACATTCATAGCACTGGGAGGGAGGGAGGCACCAAGGGGCGAAAAGTGCTCTCCCGTTGGACTGATGAGAAAAAAAATCCCATCTTAAAATTTATGTGGGCTAGCTCTGAAGACCACCCAATTTAGGTGAAAAGCATCTGGTTATTTACACAGAAAATGGGGGGGGGGACAATGAAACAAACAAATAACATGTTAGAAAGTATGTTATTTTCAAAAAAGGTACCCATCAAGACTCCAGGCAAGACAAACGTCCAAGAGGGGATACATTTTAGTTGCAAAGAACCAAACACATTGCTAATTGTTTACATGCATCTTATACACAGCCTGCAATCCGGATCACACTTGCCTGGGAGTAAATCTCTCTGAAACTATGGCCAAGATCCTGGCTGCTAAAAATGAATCATGCAAGTGCTGCCTCTACAGTCGTCACCTCTCCCTGGTGACAAGAGTACAAGTAGATCTTGCAATGACAGGCAACATTAGGTGATCCCCATCTAGTTTCTGCCGAACGTTTTCGGTCGGTGCATCTCACCAATTCATAGACAAATACAACACAGGTTTGGTGAGGCTCACTTCTACTTAACGAGTGCAACTGGATTTACTCCCAGGAAACTGGACAGAGGATTGCAGCCACGATCCATTCCACTTGCTACAGACAAACCGGCTAAAGAGAGACGTGCAAGCATCCACTACAAACACAAAGCCAAGGTAGAGGCGGTCTAGGGCTTGCCCTTCCCACTCAGACAGAATCAACATGCAAGACTTAATGTTGTTATATCAGTAAGACCTCCTTATCTACGGTGGATCAGTTCCACCCACCCACCCACCTGTGGATACTGAAAAACGTGGATTATAGTGAACACTATATATAGGATGGTCTCTGTCTCCCTCCAGTGGCGGGTTCTGGTCACTACATCTTTAGATAGATGTTTCTGGGGGTTTTCCTTTAATATTTTCAGTCTGTGGATAGGTGAACCAGTGGATATTGAACCCACAGATAAGGAGGTCTTGCTGCAAGATACTAAAGGAGGGATGGACAGACTTCATGCTTGCAGGATCTACTTGGTCTGCTTGCTAGAACCCTACAAGGTCTTGTTAACTGAAGCCGGCTGTAGAATAATAGCTCCAGGAAGTAGGGATCCCTTAATACAGTGGTTCTTTTATATGTGACGGAGGCAGCACCAGTGGCAAACGGAAGCATGCTTGGTGGCAGGGTTTCCATAATTATTAAGAAAAAATTTCCTGCACGAATGCTTTGCCACCCCCAGGTGTGCTCCTCGCCACCCAGTCTCTATCTGCCCCCCTCTGGCATGGCAGAGTACCCTATGTCTCTCCTGTTCCTTGTATTCTCCTCCTCCCCCCCCCACTGCCATCTGTCTCCTTGCCTTTTTTATACTATGAGCTTAAATTGTTTAAATTGCTTTAAATTGTTTGTTGCTTGTTTATATGGTTGTATTTGACTGTTTGTTGTTGTTTTTTCTTTGTTCTGTCGTGAACCGCCCAGAGTTCCTTCGAGAAGACGGGCAGTATATAAGCCATAAAATAAATAAATAAAATAAATAAAATATTCTCGATCATCCCAGGCTGCAGGACACCAAATAAGGGGCTCAAGCGACAGGCAGCTGGGCGTCCCACCGGCGCCACGGAGCTTGGCGGGAAGGGGGGGATGAGCAGGTGCTCCTCCACCACCACCACTGCCACGGAGTTTGGGGTGGGTGGGTGGAGCAGTTGCGCGGACTTGGGAAAGGAGCCCGCGAGGACGTGCCATGGGCAAAAGGAGCCCGCAGGCTGCTCAAAGTTGGATCTTTATAAAAAACAGAAAACGAGGCCCCGTTCCTAGTTTTCCCTTGTGACTGTAAACCAGATGTTTTGGACCACAGCTCCAAGAATTCCAAGCCTGTATAGCCAATGATAAAGGACTGTGGAAGTTGTGGTCCAAAACATCTGGTGGGCCAAAGTTTGGGCATGTCTGCTGTAAAATTTCTTTTAAAGTAATTTCCAGCTTTTATCTGAATCCCACGCTGGACATGTCTTTTCTGGAAGTAGCAATGCAAGAGAGAGAGAGAGAGAGAGAGAGAGAGAGAGAGAGAGAGAGAGAGAGAGAGAGAGAGAGAGAGAGAGAGAGACCCAAGTTCTGTTGGCTTTTTTCCACGCTTTCTCTGTTTCAGGAGCCCGGCTTGGGAGCCGGGTGGGAAGCTTACCTCTGAGATTCAGGGAACCCTTAAATATTTTGGAGTCAAAATACTTTGCAGCTGGAAGATCAGCCACTCAGAAGGTCTACCCAGGAGGGCTGACCAACCTTCCACTCTCTCACACACACACACACACACACACACACACACCAGTCTGCAAGCAAGCCACTGGCCTGACACACCAGAAAACCATTATGGGCTGTCGGTCCCCACAAAGTGGGAAAGAAACATCACCTAGAGTTTAGCAGAGTGTGAGCCAATACCCAACAGTGCGGGGAAGTTGTTCTCAGTGGTCATCCACGCACCGCCATCCACCACCAAGGTCGTTCCTGTCACGTAAGACGACAAAGGGCTGGCCAGATACAGCACACTGTGGGCAATCTCCGTCTTATTCCCAGCCCGCTGGAGGGGGATCTTTTGGAAGATGTTCTCCTTGGCTCCTTTGGGAGCTAAAAAGGAAGGAGGGAGACTAAATCAATCAATCAATCTATCTATCTATCTATCTATCTATCTATCTATCTATCTATCTATCTATCTATCTATCTATCTATCTATCCATCCATCCATCCATCCATCCATCCACCCAGCCATCTACTTATCTATCTATTCTGATTTTCACACACCCCTTTATCCTTAAAAGGACCATTATCTCCATCCCCCTGCCCGCCCCCACCCCAATCCTCTTTCAAAAGCAGAAGAGTTTTAAGTAAGTTTCAAGACGCTTCTAGTCCTCAAGATCCCAGACTCACACATGGAGCTGCCGCACAATCTCCTTACGCTTTACTAAAGACAACAGGAGTGTTTTCATTGATGTGCTGTACTACCACATTCATAATAGCACTTCTGCAGGCACAGCCGCAGCCAGGCTGGCTAGAGTAAGCCCGGTCTGGATGGTGCTAGTAGCTGGATACGAGGGAGAAAAGGTCCCATCTGTCCCAAGGTGATGGGAACCGTAGTCCAGCACATCTGGAAGGTGCAGATACTCAGCACGTGCACACCATGTCTCGGATTCCTACCTAAGCGCCGAACCCCTTCTGTGCCCGTGATGGGACCTGGAGCCACGCTGTTCACTCGGATCCGGTGTGGTCCCCATTCCACGGCCAGATGCTTCGTCATGGCGTCTGTGAAGGAACAGGCAGGTCCCAGAATAAATCTCGGGATGGGGTGGGTACAAAAATAGAAGACTTTTTTTTTATAAAAAAAACCAGATTTTATTTAAATTGACTTTTGGAACCACGACCCCCGGGGTTAGCCAGGCCGGTGTGGCATCTGTGGAACTGTCACCCGATCGGTGTTTTTGAAGAAGAGAACAATGAGGACTAGGGACTTAGCATCTTAAATGTAACTTAGGAGTATCTGAACAGTTTCACTGAGGGCTGAGCAACTATGTCCTTGAAGACTGTAGTGGCCACTCGGTGGTTCGGAAGACATGGTCTGTAAGAAATGGGAAGCCTGTATGCTCAGGAATGCAGGGCACTTGGGGGTGTATTTTAATACTACTGTATTAGGAAAAGAGACAGATGGAAAATGGGCAGAATTCATAGGAATACTCAACGCTGTAGAAGCAGCCAAGAGAGCGAAATATGGTGCTGCTATCAAGAAATTTCTCCAAAGCTAATGGGAAAATTCTACAAGCCGGTGGAATCTGGAATAACAGGACAGGATTCCCATAGATAACTAGGGAGATATCAGGTACCCTGGTTAGAGCAAATGGTTTAACAACAGACGTTGGCATCTCTTTCCTTCTTTAAGACCTCCAACAAGCAGGGCACTCATGGCCAAGAACCAGAATTGGAATGGCTACTACCCAATCGTCTGGTCAGCAATGGGTAGTGATCATGCCAGCTAGGAGGATTTTGGGAGGCGTCATCAACCACCAACCAAGCAACCATTCCATCACACAACCAAATAACCAAACAACCAATCTATCAACCCACCTACCAAAAATCAATCAACCAACCAAGGAACCAACCATCCATCCATCCAACCAACCAACCAACCAGTCTCAAGACCTGCCTAGAATACGACTGAGCCATCTGTGGTTCTCCAAACTGGACTACAGATTCCATGAGCCATAGCCAGCAGAGTCCACGATAAGAACTGGGGGCAGCTTCAGTCTATCATCTTCAAGAGGGGGTATATACACTCCCCCAATCCCTAGAATGATTCTTGACAGCTGAGAGTCTCGGTTTTAGAACAAAAAGGCTGGCTCAATGGGCATCCTTCTTGATTGAGGAGAAAAGTGCAGCAACAATTTCTAGGACACTGGAGTGTAACTGTGTGTGTGCACACTCACACATGTGTATAAGAGTGGCAGTGCCTAGACCCTCTAGGGCAGCGGTTCTCTACCTGTGGGTCCCCAGATGTTCCTGGACTGCAAATCCCAGAAACCCCTTCCAGCACAGTGAGTGATGGAGGCTTCTGGGAGTTGCAGTCCAGGAACATCTAGGGACCCCCAGGTTGAGAACTACTCCTCTAGGGGGAAAGACCCGACCAACCTAGATGGGGTTGGGATGCAAGGAAAGAGGAGGCGTCAAGATGACGGAGATGACTTTGCCATACCTACGGCGGCCTTCGCTGTCCCAGCGTGGACCTGGAGAGCTTGCCCTCTGTAGCTGAGGGTCGCCGTGATGTTGACAATGGTTCCACCATGGTCCTAGATCAATGCAACAGGAGTCAAAGCATGCCACAACACACACACACACACACACACACACACACACACACACACACACACACACACACACACACACGTGGCAGAGATTAACAAGACACAGCAGAGGGCGGAGTGCAGAACCATATTAAATTGGGACAGCCGAAACAGTGAACAGAGCGACTCTGCCGATGGCGAGACCTTCAGCGTTGCAATTGGGGTGGGCACACACCTGGTGTTCCTTTGGGAAGACAGTGCTGAACAATACTTTGGACCAGCAAGGTTCCCATAAAGACCTGGGCCAGATAAATGATGGCCCTTCCAACATCAACTCCAGCCAGCCAGCAGGGAAAATTGTACAGACCTGGAACCTAACTTCAACCATCTGGAACACCGGTTTCCAACCTTGGGTTCTTGGACTGCAAATGCCAGAAGCCATCACCACCAGCGGTGCCAGGCGGGGTTTCTGGGAGTTGAAGTCCAAGAACAGTTGGGCGACACGAGGTGGGGACCCATTGATCTGGAGGACCAGAAGCTCCCTGTCCAGAGATCTCAAGCGGATTGCCAGTACAGTATGGGATCAAGCGAAGGGACCACTTCTCAAATTACGTCACTCCCGGGCATTTTTGGAAGAGAGAAACTCACCCGCAGGCACTTCTCATACAGGACTTTGGACACATTGAACGTTCCCAAAGTGTCAATCTCAATCACGGTTTTGTAGCCGTTGAAGGACAGGGCGCTGGCCGGGCACAGAAAGTTGCCGGCAGCATCTGGGCAGAAAGAGGGGAGACAGTCAGGGTTTGGGAAGCCAACAAGACTAGTACCAACCCCAAGTCACGGGGTCAATGGGAAGCCATAAGAACATAAGAACAGTCTTGCTGGAAGAGGCCACATCCCATCCAGTCCAGCATTCTGTCTCACGCAGCGGCTCAACAAGGAATGTCTTCACCTGCTTAAGATTCCCTGCAAATGGCATTGAGAGATGGCCTGCCTATCTCTCCAACCCGGAGGTTGTCCTGAGGCATCCATAATAATGGCCGTTGATACCCTTGTTTTCCATGAACTTGTCCAATCCTTTATTAAAGCTGTCAAGGCTGACAGCTGTCACCCATTCTTCTGGCAGGGAGTTCCACAGACCAGTGATCCTCTGGATGAAAAAAATACTTCCTCTTATTTGTTTGAGATCTAGCACCCAAAATTTTCATGGAGTGCCCCTAGTTCTAGTGTTGTGAGATAGGGAAAACAGCTTTTCCTTATCTACTTTGCCCACGCCGTGTATGATTTTATAAACGTCAATCAGTCCACCTCTTAGGCGCCGTCGTTCAAGAGTGAAGAGGCCCAGCCGTTGCAGCCTCAGATGGTAAGGAAGGTGTCCCAGTCCCCTCATCATTCTGGTTGCCCTCCTCTGCACTTTTTCCATTTCCATGATACCCTCCTGGAGGTACGGTGACTCTGTACACAATACTCCAGATGGGGCCTCACTATAGATTTATAAAAAGGTAAAATGACACTTGCTGACTTGTTTTCTATACCTTTCCTAATGATCCCTAGCATTGAGTTTGATTTTTTCACTGCTGCGGCACACTGGGTTGACACCTTCATTGAGCTGTCCACCAGGACATCTGGAGGACTTAAGTTTGGGCTCTTCTTGGCGGCTACTCCGTGCTCGTTTTCTACCCAGCCTAGGAGCTGAAGACGCGTCAGTAAAACGGAGGCCAAATGCTCACTGTTCACAACGATGTCGATCCTCTTGAACTCCTTTAAGGCCTCATCCACCGCTGCCATGATTGTCTGGGGCTGCCGGACGTCCAGAGTAAGCGGCAAGCATCTCTGGCCAGTGGCTTCCGACAGCTTCTTGGCAGCCTGGGGGGGAAAGGAAGCCTTTTCAAAAACAGTGCCTAGTTGCCCACCCTCTCTTTTCTTCCTAGCATGGAACGTTTGCTGGAACAAGAGGAGTCTGGAAATTTGAAGGAAAGTCCCCCTGCCTAGATAAACCTGCCTAGTCTCTAAGAACTGCTGGGAAAGCCTGCCTCTGTGTCTCATCACTGGACACAGTTTGTTATGTGGAAACATGAGTGGTGGGGTGTTGTTTTTTTTTAACCCATCACACCCCAACTATGGAATGCTCCCCCCTTAAATGCTGAAAATGGCATCGATACAGACCGCATCCCTGCACCAACTCAAGACTTGTCATTTATTTATTATTATATTATATTATATTATATTATATTATATTATATTATATTATATTATATTATATTATATTACAGTGGACCCTTGTATTACAAACAGTTTGCATAACATAAAATCTGTACAACATAAAAAATTCCGGAGATAGGGGAAATTTGCTTAACATAATTGCCTATGGGGCAAATCCGTACAACATAAAAATGGGATCACTCTGTTTTCAATGCATTCCTATGGGAAATTTGTATAAAGGGAAATTTGCTTAAAATAATTTCACTTGGAACGAATTAATTCCTTTACACTGTATATTATATTATATTATATTATATTATATTATATTATATTATATTATATTATATTAAGATTTATCAGAGCCAGGTGGATGCAATGTAAAGCACAATTAAAACTGTAAAAAATTGGAGTATTGGCTCATTTCAATTATTATTTTTTAAAAAATGTTTTCTAAAATTTAATTTCTAATTTAAATCCATTTGATTTTTAATTAAGCCTTGCTGATTTTTATTCGCCCTGATCAGCCTCGGGTGCACGACTTTTCTCAACCTGATTTTGGCCAAACAGCTTAAAGAAAAGGGAGTCCTAATTGCCTAGCACCACTTTATAATGACAATAATTCTGATTTATGGCTACTTTTTCCGGGTAAAGAATACTCAGAAGTAGTTCTTCTGGAGGTAGCTCTGTGCAGCTGGCCCAGGGCCACCCAGGCTGGATTTACTTACAGGAGTCCCAGTGGGGGAATCGAACTCCCAAACGCTGGCAGCCGCTGAGTTTATCCAGCCAGCTAGCACAAGTGTCATTTTTCGCAGAGATTCTTGCTCAGCAGACCTACTGAATGGGTTGCACTCGCTGCACGGATCTGCATTTCACTGGACTCCCGTTTCTACCCAATCTCCTAGCTGGAACAGCACCTGGCACCAAAACTGCTTCGCCAGCGCCTGTGCCGTCCACTCACCTCTGTCACCCTCTGGAGGTTCCTGCTGGCGATGACCGTCTGGCAGCCGTGCCTGCAAAGGAAACGTACGAGTTAAGCAAGTTCCAGACAGAACCGGCAGGGTCTGTGCTTTGTGCATGTCTGTTAAACCCTGGAGCTACTGAGGACACTGTCTTGTCTTGTTTATCTCTTCTTGTTCTTCTTGTTCTTGTTGTTCTTCTTCCTTCCTTCCTTCCTTCCTTCCTTCCTTCCTTCCTCCTCCTCCTCCTCCTCCTTCTCCTCCTCCTCCTTCTTTCTTCTTCTTTCTCCTCCTCCTCCTCCTTCTTGTTCTTCTTGTTCTTCCGCGTTGAAGGAGAGAAGAAGCGAAAGTGACAAGACATGTGGATGTTTGATCACGAACGCTCCTGTTTCTTGTTCTTCTTCTTCTTCTTCTTCTTCAAGTGCCGTGTTCTTGTAGATCAGTAGCATAATCTATTTTTTTAATCTAAAGCTATTTGAAACAGAGAAGCTTTGCCCATTGAGAACCATTGGCTTAAATTCTTAAGCCAGAATGTTCTTCTATGCCCCAGGCCATGCTTCCCATCTATTTTTCCTTAAAGGATAACCTGCAGCAGATGGTATTTGTTACTGCACAGGATGTGACCCAACTATTATAATTTTCTTCTCTTTATAGCATTGAGAAGTTCTAGCTTTTTATTCCTGAGCTGTAATACAGACACAATAGCGACTCAGGCTGTCCAAGGTATCTTCAGAATTAGTCTCTACATCCACATTTCAAATGTTTCCAGCTTCCTGCCTAATAAAGTAATACCCTGTAAGACAAATGCCCCTTAAGACAAAAAAATTGTAAGACGAATGAAATGTCCAGGAATAGGAAAATCTCTTAAGACAAATTTTCCTATGGGATGCTTTGCAAGACAAATTCAATGCATTCCTGTGGGAAACCGCATTAAACCTTGTTTCGTTGGACAAATTTTTCATAGGACGAATTGACCCATAGAACGAATTAAATTTGTCTTCAGAGGTGCCACTGTACAACCGTAAGGGTCCAACTTTCAACACCATAGAGAAGTATACTAAATACACAGGATCGGAGTGTTAAGTTGTCATGACTTTCCTCATTTTCTGGAATGAATTATCTAGCTTGTTCAATTCTACAACGGATTTCGCATGAAAAATCCCAGCCTATCCATTCAGCTGACTTCAACTCTTGGTTGCTTCTGTGGGCTGATGTTCGCTGTCCCTTTCTGTCTCACGTATTTTGGGTCCATCAAACTAAAATCTGGACACCCCCAGATTTTTTTGTGGGGGTGGGAGTGCGAGTTGGGATGGCTGATCCTAGAAGCTGTCGCTCATTTTTCTTTTCTTTTCTAAGCTCTGGGCAAAGGCTAACACATAAGATCACCCCAAAATCAGAACGGCAGGGTTCGCCTTACCTCATCAGGATCTCTGCTATGCGAAATCCAATACCAGAACCACCTCCCGTGATGAAGGCAACTTTGCCCCTAGGAAGATCAGAAAGAGGGCATTATTTATTTATTTAAACTATTTCTACCCTGCCTGTCTTGCTGAAAAGGACCCAAGAAGGCATTATAAAGCAGAATGGAAGGGATTCACCTGGACAGCAGCAAGGCTCAGGGGAGATCAGAATGCAGCAAAGAGGAGGATGAAAGAGACTTATTTAGGACTCACTTGAGACTTTGGCAGGACTTACTTGAGGATATCAGGGCTGAAGAGGTAGCGGTATTCATGGAGGCAGTCGTCCGTCTCCACATCAGGGGGAGGCTGGCAGGCGGATCCTTGTTGTGCCATGGCCTCTCCAGCGGTTCTGTAGAAAATGTGTGGCACGTCACCACTGACCCAGGGAGGAAGAAAGCCAGCCAGCAGGGCTGCTACCCAGACTGAATCCCCACCCCACGCCCACCCACCGTACCCGTCTCCTTCGCACGCCAAAGGTACTGATGGCAGCTCCGCCCCAAGACGGAGGGACGGAAGGCTGAGTGAACCTTGAGCCTTCCACCTGGGATTGAACCCCCAGGTGGTGAGCACGGTTTTAGCTGCAGTGCAGCCGAAGGACCACCCTGGTCTCAAAATGCCATGGGTGTTATCACTCTTGTGCCCGGAAAGCTTTGCTCAAGGATTCATAAACAATCAAAGTTCCTGCAGCACCGAATGGTACTTGAGCGATGCATTACCTTTCACCACAGATATTATGCAACTCCCTTTGCGTAATCACTGCCTGCCTGTTTGCTTCAAGCTTGACTCCCAAATCACCTCTCACCCTGTCGATCATTGGAAACAAACCTGCTGTTTTGCTTAAGGCTCATACCCCTGACTGGCTTGGATTCTGTACCACTTTAGACCACCCTAAGGAGCAGAGGAAGATGCCTTATACTGAACAGGCCAACGGCCCCCATCGGCCGACATGGCTACCTCTGGTGATCTTTCATAAGGATTCCAGCCAAGGTTCTTCTTGCCCAGTTCATCCCAAACATTTCCAGGCAACACGCTTCGCTTTTGATTTTTTAAAATACCCCATGCCTTCCCATCACTCTTCTGCAGGAAGGCAGCTACCTTTTACCCCATGAAAAATTAAAATCAAAGGCAAAAAAAAATGGAGAGGAATTGTTTTGCAATTTAAATGGGCACAGTTTTGCTTGGGAAATCGTGGACAAGCAAAACGATGCTGGCTTGAATTTCAAACGGTATCCATCACTGAAAGAAGTTTAAGATTTAAAAAAAAACACTTATGACAATCTCATACTCCTATCATTGCATTCACTTTGGGCAGCGAAAGAGGAAGATTAAGTTTAATATTTTTCTTTTTTCACATTCTCGTTCCAATCGTCTCTCTTGTATACATACGCCAGCCCATTGCAGTCTCCTCATGTTTTGGGGGCCCTTGGAATTTCTCCATGATGGGGCTGCCCTTGCCCGGAGCACCCGGGTGACCTCTCATCCTGGGAGCCACCAGGACCGGCTTTTGCTGAGCTTCTAAAATCCGACCGAGCTCACGTCTAAACAGGTACAGTGGTTCTCCACCTGTGGGTCCCCAGATGTTCCTGGACTGCAACTCCCAGAAATCCTGGCCAGCTCAGCTAGTGATGAAGCCTTCTGGGAGATGCAGTCCAGGAACATCTGGGGACCCACCGGTGGAGAACCACTGATACAGAACCACACCGCTCCACGCAATCCCGACTCTTTCCCGTTGCCTCACCTTCATCCTGGGAGCGTTCCGTTCCTCCTCCTCCCCCCCCCCTCCTTAACTCCCCAATCATTCTTGCTCCAGCCCTGTTGCAATAAGAGGTCTCCGGCCAGGGTTTTTGGACTACAACTCCTATCATCCCTGGCCGTGCTCGGTGGGGCTGATGGGGCGTGGAGTCCAAGAAACACCCGGAGGCCCGCTAGTTTGTTTTTTTTTTCACCCACCCCCACCAAACATACATGCACGCTTCCGGGAGAGGGGGGGGGGGCTTGCACCATTTTTGCAGAGTTCTCCCTGGGGAAAAACACAACCAGGCGCGCAAAAGCGACGGGACGCAGGGATTGCGGAGGGAGGCGATGCAAGGGTCCCTTCCTGAACGATGGACTTGCAGGCGCGCACACACACCCTCCTCAAATGCAGTTTTTTGCACACACACAAACACACACACACACGTCCATCGGGTCCCCCCGACCCCCCAATTTCGCTACTTCCAGCTTCTTTGCAAGAGCCCCCCAACCTCCGCATACCTGCCCAGGGACGGACTTCGTTCGGAGCGCCCACACGCCTGCGCGACTGCCTCCCCCCCCCAACCCCCGCGCGCGCCTCCCCCCCCCGCCGCAAAGAAGGCTGGGAAGTGTAGTTCCTTGGAGAGGAGGCGTGGCCTTAACATCTGGCAGGATTGCCAGAGGTGTTCTCCAGAGGGAAAACAGGAAAAAAAATATTCGCCAGTACGTCCGCATGCAATAAGCTGGGAGCATTGGAAATGTGGACATGCACAAGAATTCCTGAAGTGGCTGCATTTACAGCTCACGGAATACAGCTATCGCAATAGTGCATGAATTAAAAGCTAGAAATCCTGATTACGGTAAAGAGAAGAAAATTGCAATCTTTCAGGCACATCATGAGCAAGGAGGAAATGCCATCTGCTGCAGGTTATCCTTCAAGGGAAAATAGATGGGAAGCGTGGCTCAGGATGCCATAGAAGAACATTCTGGTTTAAGAATGTAAGCCAGTGGTTCAGATTGGGCACAGCTGCTCTATTTAGAATAGCTTTAGATAGGAACCTGTTCAGGCTACTGATTGCTACCAGGACATGGCACTTGAAGAAGAAGAACAACAAGAAGAAACAGGAGCGTCCGTGATCAAACGTCCGCATATCTTGTCACTTTCGCTTCTTCTCTCCTTCAACGCAGATTTAGGCCCTGTCTGCCTTTTTTTTGGGGGGGGGCTAAAATTCCCTGTATCCTGTCTAACAAGCATGCCAGCTGAGGATCTGGGGACTTTATAGTACCAAAGAAGATAAAATAAAACCAGACTAAGGTGTCTAAAGGCTGTACACTTTGCAGGCCATCCGTGACTCGGGCAGCAAACTTTCAGGTGTTTGTTTGCTGTCAACTACCCAGAGAGTGGGTATTTTTGAGCCTGGCAGGAGAGAGGTGAGCAGAAATTCACAGCCCCAGGGTGCCCTCTAAGGAGAAGGGAACCGCTTCCATTCTTGGAAAAATCTGAAAAGGAGCCATAAATGAAAATTGACAGCATAGCATCCCTCTAACACTTTTAAATTTATCATTATTATTGTTGTTGTTGTTGTTGTTCTTCTTCTTCTTCATGATGATGATGATGATGATGATGATGATGATGATGATGATGATGATTTGTGCAGTGGGAGGCATCATTGTGGGATTCTGCAGGTGGGGAGGCTTCCTATCACTTGCGCGACAATTTGCACTTGGCTGCCCTAATGATGCTCGGATCGAAATCCGTGGGAGCCCTTCTCGTCCATCAAAATGCCAGCACGGGGGTTTCCACCACCAGAGTATGCAAGGGGATTTATTTCCTAACGAGTATGCAAGAGATTGGGGCCCGTTGCTGCACCTTTTCCACATTTCCCGAGGGGAGGGGCAAGCCGTCCCATGAGAACCAGGCATATACTAGTGCCCCACTGGCAAAGTATACTAAAACTCAGAACAGCAAGTCAGCAGCTGAGTGGGAACTCAGAAAATCGCCTTGCTCCTGCGCCCGTAGCCCATTTTCACGTGGTGACCATCAGGCCTGCTCTGTGCGTGTGTCACGGGGTCCAGGCTCTTCAACAAAGGAAACCTTTTTCTCTGCCCAGTTTTCTGAATGCAAAGGGGGGGTGGGGATGGGGGGGGATCAGTTTGAGCAACTGATGCCTCCTCTCTTAAGAGCCTTGAAGACGGAGTCTTGAAAGAGGAAGCAGACAGATGAGCCTCAGAACTACAGGACTTTGGCCTGTCGGTGTACATAAATTTATTTATTTATTTATTTATTTATTTATTTATTTATTTATTATATTTTTATACTGCCCGTCTTCCAAAAGGAACTCCGGGCAGTTTACCACAGGTTAAAAGAACGGGAAAAACACCAGAAATAAGAAGAAGAAGAAGAAGAAGAAGAAGAAGAAGAAGAAGAAGAAGAAGAAGAAGAAGAAGAAGAAGAAAGAAGAAAGCATTAATAAAAAGAGTCATCGTCAGGAGGCATCAAAAAAACTGAATTAAATTGTCTGTGTGTGTTGTGTCATTACAGTCGTGACCGACTCTTCGTGACTCCATGTCCATGTTGATTTCTTGGCAGGAGTACTGGAGTGGTTTGCCAGTTCCTACTCCAGGTGCCTATAGCACCTGGTATTCCCTGGTGGTCACCCATCCAAGTACTAACCAGGGCCGACCCTGCTTAGCCTCTGAAATCAAGCGAGATCGGATGTGCTTAGGGCATCTATAAAGGTCACCAAATGCCTCTTGGTAAAGCATGGTTTTAAGAGCTTTTTTGAAGGCAGGCAGGGACTCATTCGCTATATAAATGTACTGTATATAGATCTGAAGCTCAGTTATTTTATGCACCTGGAGAAGTGGACTGGAATTGGTGAAAGGCCATGATAAGATAAATCCCAGGCCTCAAGGTGGCGGAAAACGGTCAGGTTTCCTTCCCTTTGTTTTGCCTCCCACTGCAAATAATAAATCTGTGTTGTGATGTGACGTCAAATGGCCTCAAATGGGTGAATGGGTGTTGTCCGAAATATCCTGTCCTCGGACACTCTGTTCAGCTTTTGCAGCCTCTAGCCCATGGCTTCTTTTAGGAAGTGAATCTATCCCTATTACCACTGAGATACCAGCAGGAGACTTCATTCCCGTGATTTTAAACACTGTTTCCAATCTTTCAAATGGCTTTTCGCAACTGTTTATATCCTTCCCATTCTGTAGCTGATTCACCCCTTGATCTTGGCCAGTTCGTCCTCTCTGCATTTTTTCCTCGCAACTTTGTAATTAGTTTTCACTAGTTTGAACTTCAGTTTTGCTTTGTAATTTTTGTTTACGCTTCATGCACCCAACTCACTTCTTCTCTAGTAAGCTCTTTTTTATATATTTTAAAGGCATAAAACCAAGTCATATAAACCTAAGATAAAAATAAAAATTAAAAACTAAAGAAGCATAACAAAATAATTTTCACAAACCAAGGGCCCCCGCTCCTCTTGCTTTCTGAATAAATTATCCATATTTTGTTTCAGATTTCCTGGAAATTTCTCCAACGTGAACAACAGGTGTAAATGAGAAATTGATGTCAGTGTTTTAGATGCCCAGTTAAAAGCATAGATTTCGGAAATGGACTTCGTTTTTTTTTTAAATATTATTATGTCTAATTCTGGATAGGTCAGCGGCTTTGGCTGGAAGTACAATTCCTCCTGTACCCCCTTGAGAGAATCCAGATTCCCTGATCCATAGAATTGCTTCCAGCAATTCAGTTCTATGTTGAGGGCTATACTGATGATATTTCTTTACCTCTGCTCTCCAAATCTGTCCCAATTACTACCAGACTAAGTGGCCGCTATCACACACATACTAAATGTGCATGTTGATTTGATGCGTACTTTCTCCAAGACGAGTCACGTGACATTTGATGCACACTTTCCGTCCCCACGGTAGCATTTTTTGATGCTTTATTCACACATCCCCATGGGCCGAAAGCGCATCAAATTGCTGATTTGAAAAGCTGTTTTCTCCATCACTATTGATAGATAGATAGATAGATAGATAGATAGATAGATAGATAGATAGATAGATAGATAGATAGATAGATAGATAAGGGGCATGGTGGCTCAGAGGACTAAGGCTCCAAAAACTGTTGGCTGCAAAGTCGGCAGCTCGGCGGTTCGAATCCCAGGTACCATGCAGCGGAGTGATAACCCCAGCTCCTGCCAACCTAGCAGTTCAAAAGCATGCAAATGCAAGTAGATAAATAGGTAATGCTATAAAAAGCAGGAAGTTAAAACATTGTTTCCTTGCAGTCATGCTGATAACGTGGCCATGGACATGCACAACACTGGCTCTTCGGCTTGAATTACAAAGATGAGCACCATCCCTAGAGTCGGACATGATTAGCACGCATGTGCGGGGGGAACCTTTACCTTTAGACAGATAGATAGATAGATAGATAGATAGATAGATAGATAGATAGATAGATAGATAGATAGATAGATAGATAGATAATTTTGATTAATATGCGTGGATTACCGGCTGGAAGACATGACTAACTTTTTCCCCTGTATCAGTAATCCACTTTTAATTTTAAAGAGCAAATAAATTTTAAGAAAATGTCAATAAATTGAGATGAATAACAAAAAATGCACACTAACAACGCCCCCACTTCCTTTTGATGCGCACTTCAATTCTCTGAAAATGCGGATCAACAAATTACTACCGGAGGGGCAAGGATCAGGAAAATGCGGTGGGTCACATTTCAGGAGGCATGGCAGAGGCAGGGAGGTTTTTTTTTAAGTGCATCATGGTGGGGACCGGTACTCTAGATGCGAATTTAAAAAATAAAAAATGTGCTTTTTTACGTGCAGTGTGATAGAGGGTTGTCACACGACCGGTCTTTGAGAAAGTACGCATCAAGTCAACATGCGCATTTAGTGTGCGTGTGATAGAGGCCCATGTCTGGACAGTTTTGTGGTTACGGACTGTTCAGTGGTTACGGCACCTGGCTGTGGAGCCTGAGAATGCGAGTTTGATTCCCCAGTGTGCAAACCTTGACAAGGGATGGTCTTGATGATCTTTAGGTCTCCTCCCAGCTCAGTAGATCTAAGATCTTAAAGAGGATGTGCCTTTCCGTCTAGTGCACTCAGTGGGTATCTAGCTCCCCACTTCATCCTCCCAGCAGCCCTAAAAAAGTGGGTCAGGCTGAGGGAGAGATGGACTCACCCCAAAGCACCTCCTGAGTTTCATGACTAGAGCCAAGGTGCGAGTCCATCGCTCTAACCACTAGGCTACGCTAGCTGTCTTGGGAGAAGCAGCGCTAAAAGGGAGAGGCTAAACCCACGAAGAAGGCCGGTTGTCTCCCTTCACGATTTTCACAGCAACATAAATATCCCCTGCAGGTAAAGGGATGTTGGCGGCAGTTCTTCTTTTAGCAGAAGATGGGTAAATGCTGGAAACAAGCAATTGGAACAGCGTTTTTCAGAATATCGGGCAGATATTCAAGCGTGAAAGGCTGGCGTTTCTCCAACATGGCAATCAACGGGCAACCAAGATGAAATCAGCCACTATTCAGGCGACTGTATGAAAAACAACACTTCTACGTATGCAAGAATGATTACAACACAGTGGAGCCATCAGCCAGAGAAAGCATGGGTGTCCCATCATCCCAACTGCCTCACAAAGGACCACATTTGTACAAACTGTGTTGTCGTTGTTAGTTTTGTTTAATGCGATTCCTTTTACGGCCCATGCTCCACCTTTTCCCCCATCAGGTTGGTCCACATGTCCAGGCAGTGTCTCCATGTGGAATCTGAGGAACGTAGAACCATCCAGATGACCTGTGCAGATTGGGGGTGCAGGATGTGTGGCCCTCTCCCCTGAGCGGAGGCCATTTTGGCTGAAGAGGTCTCCCCTTAGTCCTTCTTCTGGATTGGAAGTCTGGAAATGCACCGGGCCAGAAAGCAGAGCGCTCTGGAGAATTCACATGTCAGCAGAGGTAGCTGCAAATCCACTCTGGAGTGGGGGAGGGGGAATGATGGATGAGGCCAGGTCGTCATCAGAGTTCGTACATAATTTTGTGGTCGCAACAGTCCCAGTTTACTAGCTCGTCACTGCGGAACCAAAGGTTGATCTCCCGCTGGGCCGTCTCCACCGAATCGCTGGCATGAACGACGTTCCTGGTCCCAAAAGAAATATGAACGTTAGAGAGATAAATGTGTTCCACGCCTCACCCGCCCCTTCAGAAGCTCCCTCTGAGACGTGAGCTGTCAAAGGTCCTTCACCCAAAAGATCCTGGGAAAAGTCACTGTCCAAGAGCGCAAAGAACTCTTCATTCATCATAAGTCTTTCCACAGAGAGGTGTAGATCTACAAACACTGGAAAAGAATGAGCTACAGGAGTGGCGTCCAACCTGGGGTCCCCACATGTTCCTGGATTGCAATTCTCAGAAGTCTTCATCATTAGCTGAGCTGGCCAGGATTTCCGGGAGGCAGTCCAGGAACATCTGGGGACCCACAGGTGGAGAACCACTGAATGCTTCTAAGGAAGTTTCATATTTTTGGTAACATTCTGATAGGAACCAGTCTACATCATCAACATTGTCGTCGTCATCATCATCATAATCACATACTTTCAACTTCTAAGTTAAAGTGACCCTTCTTGGGTACAGAGCGGTGGACCATTCCCTCTTTCTAGGGGTGCTCTGAGAGCCGGAAGCATGCCCAAGGTGACACAGACTGGCTCTTCGTCCTGGGAGGCACACCAGAATTCCCAAGCGAACAGGGATCTCAAGGGTTAAGCAGGCCCCATGTACTGTATCGATAACAGGAGATAACCAGCTGAGAACAGCATCCTTGGCGGATGTCGAGAGACTGGATGTGCTCGCTCTCTCATGATTGGACAGGATCGGTCCAATCAAGGCCAATCTGGTGATTGGGTACCTGCTGACGTGGACACCGAAGTCTCCGCGGACAGTCCCAGGTTTGGCATCTGCAGGGTTCGTCTCTCCCACCATGGCCCGGGAGGTCTTGACAACATTGTGCCCTTCCCAAACCTACAGAGGATCCAGGGTAGGATAAGAATGGACAACCATTGAGGCCGATGTGGCATCAATGCCCTCATTTGTGAATGCATCCATCACCCTTTGATTAGACAAATAGCACTATCTAGAGCGTGGCTAGATTATTTTGTGGATGAGCACTCCCTGAATTCCTCCACTGAGCATTATACAGTAGGACACCCCACCATCGGCTGAATCAGCATCCACGGATTCACTTATCCGCTGCCTGAAAATAATAAATAAAAAACCTCAGAAAAACATAGTTATAGTTCCATGGTGTAAAAAGCAGAACCGACCACCAGAGGGAGTCAGAGTTGATGGACATCATTGTCAATAATGCAGGAAATGCTACTGGATTGGGGCCTTCTGATTCACATTTTTCTCTATTGACTCCATGATGTCAGAGTCAATGTGAATCAGCCTGGCTGTCCCCATTCCTTTGTCCTCTGTAGTGGTTTCCTCTGTTGCTGGGGCTTCTACTTCGTTTGGACATTAGACCTATTTGCATTGGTTCAGGCAGAATGAGTGCTTGACCAATGCAGCGAAATGTTTCTCCGGGGTGCTAGTGGTTGGTGCAGCAGTAGAGGGGCAGTGTAAATACAACAGGAGGGTTTTATGTTTATGAAGCAATGTCCTCCTTTAAAAAAAAAAGGCTTGGAGCCAACATGATTGTGCTAGGCCACCTCCAAAGAAAGCAAGAGGAAAAGGGGGAAATGGGGGAAATAGAGGAGGAAATTGCTTCTCAATCTTTGTTCGCAACTCATTATGGTAGTTTTGTAGCCCTGCTTCCTGCAAATCCGGAGGGCTGCAGGACATCTATGTCAACAAGCTGCAAACAAGGTTATCCATTTCCTCCTCTCCCCCTCTGTAGCCAGCTAATATGAATTTACCTAGGGAATCCTGATTTCGCAGGTGAGACTTCACAGCAAGTCAGTACCCATTTCTCTCGCTGTGTAGTCAACCCCAGGGATGCAAGAGATGCGAGTTCAAATCTTGCTCTACCAACAGTGCATATTGGGTACTCTTGGGCAAAACAGTGGAATCACAGTCCCGTGAGCCAGGGTTGTCTCAAGACATGTTGCTGCTGGAGATGAGGACAGAACAACCTCACTCTGGGCTGACTGGTGGTTAAACATGATTCCACGGTGGTGATGAGGCACCACCCTTGACTGTATATGAGAGCAGGAGACCAGCTGTGAGGATGCAGCTACAACCTGATGGTGTGCATACCCTCAGTGCTGGCCATTTATACAGTCCTTATGGCCATCTTACCATGGCAACCACTGGTCCGGAGGTCATGTACTGTATCAGCTCATGATAGAAGGGCTTCCGACGCAGCTCGTGGTAATGTTCTGAGAGGATCCCTTCGCTGGCCTGCCGAGAAGAAAGAACGGTCAAGAAGGGTGACACCTCCTGATTCCTCAATGGATATCCTTGGTGCTCCAGGTCTGTCAGAAAGACCCCGGTTCAAGTCCCCTCTTCTGGAGAAGTTTGCTTCCTTGGAGATGAGGGGAGGAGGTTTTTATCTGCTGGGTCAGAGGTGCAATTTGTGCTGCAAGCGCAGCTATGTCAACAAGCTGCAAACAAGGTTGTCCATTTCCTCCTCTCTCCCTCTGTGGCCAGGTAATATGAATTTACCTAGGGAATCCTCATTTCACAGGTGAGACTTCACAGCAAGTTAGTACCCATTTCAGGGTACAACATGTTCTGTGACGTCCAGCAATCTGCTACCCAAAGTTACGGGGGCAACAAGATTCAACAGAACAGAACAGAGCAAAACAAAACAAAACAACTGAAAATATTAAATAAAAGCAGTTACTACCCCATTCAAAGCAGATTTCGAAAGAAAGATCAAGGGCATGAGATCACTCATTGGAAAAACCCTTCCTTGGCGTGAGTTGCTTTGCCTAGAAGAGAAAGCTTTTTTGCCTGTTGGCAGAAGGATGGGAAGAGTCGAACGCGGGACTCTCTTCTCGCCTGTGTTTGCAAAGGGTGGCCCCCTGGTCTCCGTTCATCCCACGCAGGCAGTTTGGTTCCGATTTCACCCCGATAAACGTTACCTGGAGTAACTTGAGTCCCACCAGCTTGAAGCCGCGCCTCTCAAAACGTTTGATGACGTCGCCTAGCAGTCTCCTCTGGACCCCGTCCGGCTTGAGGGCTATCAGCGTGCGCTCCTGCAGCCCGGGTGGGCCTGTGGAGCAAGAAACAGAAGTCTAGATGGGGCTCTGAGGAACCGGCAGGGCGAGAGAAAGGCACCAAGAAAGGCCTATTATAAGACCTTCAGGAGGAATGCCGTCTGCAGAAGCTGGACAGACACACAAGACTTATTGCATGCACCACCTTGTCCAGTGATAGCTTGGAAATGTTAATTTTTGGGGGGTGGAGGGGCTAGATCTCCTAGATCCTTTCAGCCAACATGGCCCCTGTGGCCTCGCCAATACACACTTTGGTTTAACCGTGGCTGATTCAGGGGTTCTAACAACGTTAGCCCCAAACAGTAGAGCTTCTACGCTCTGGGTATCAAAACAGTGAAATTCCCCATGCCATAAAGGTGGCCACCATGCCACTTTCAAAGGGAGAATCAGAAGCGTTTGTGGCAAATTAGACAATCCATGTGGACTCGTCATCCTGGTGGTATAGTACCAGCATGATAGTTGGAGTTTTTACAACCTCGCATGCAGCCTCTAGTCAATGTGGCTGGGAGGGTCCTTTCTGGGCCGGGGTGACTGTCAATCTACCTAACACTAGCCATCTGATTCACAGAGAGCCCCATCCCTACGCTGAGTGCTTTCCCTTCCCTCTCTTTAGTCTGTTGGAAGCTTTTGTTGGTTTGCCGTTGATCCACTCACAACTGTAAGCAATGAAACTTTTAAAAAATCTTTCTCCTACAAAAGTCTCTGAGTCAGTAATACCTTAAATGCTAGTTAATTTTAAAAAAGGGGGGGCTGTCTGGGGAACTTGTAGCTATTCTTCTGGGTGAGTCTCTGTGCTTCCAATTTGCTGCTAAAGGGATTCTAAGGGCCTTTATACACGACCCCTAAGCTCCGCAGGAAATGGCTGCAAGGTCCAGACCTTACAAGTGTTTTCCCACCAGCTCCGGACTTTGCAGACAATTAAGTGCAACCCCGCCCACCTAAGCGCGACCCAGCTGCACTTTCTTGTACCTGCTTGAGGTGGGTGAAAATCCCCAGGTCCGGATTTAATCTGGTCAATGCAGGGCTCTCCTGGCTTCTGCTTGTGTTTTTTTTTTTGCCTCCTGCCCCTTTAAGAGAAGAGGTGGGAGGAAAAAAAGCAAGCAGAAGAGAAACAGAAGAGAAACAGAGCTCCGGAAGCTCCTCCAGGTGAGCTGCATTTTTCCCCCTCTTTCTCTGGTGGGGAGGAAGGAAGGGCAACGAACCCCTAAGATCTTTGGTCCGAATTTAAGGGACCAGCGGATCTTAGGGGTCGTGTGAAAAGGCCCTAAGAGAAATTCAGAACTCGGCAACAGATAGGAGGCTGTGTGCTTCTGAATAACCAGTCCTGGGCAAAAGTAGCAGTTCAAGTGAAAAAGAAGTGGGCAGGTGTCTTTCTGGGAGGTATCTGATTGGCTCCTTTAGGAAAGAGTATGCGGGATTAAGCTAGGCCTTTGATCTGGCCCAGGTAGGCTTTTTCAGTGTTTTTTAACTGATTATTGTGGCTCCTGATGGCGATTTTAGTGTAGTGTTTTAATGTATTGTATTTATTGTATTTAAATGTTTTATTATTTTAATTTTATTGCAATGTTGATGTTTTAATTATCTAAATCGTTTACTTTGATTGTGAGCCGCCCAGAGACCTTTGGGTAGTGGGCGGCATACAAGCTAAATAAATAAATAAATAAATAAATAAATAAATAAATAAATAAATAAATAAATAAATAAAATGCAGCCTAAAGCTGTCTTCCTGTCGCTTGACCCCGTTATTCTGTGTCCTGCCTTCTCAGAGGATGGAGAACGGAGCCCGGCCCCTTTCCAGCATCTGCTGAAACATTAAGACGGGTTCTGGCCAGGCCAAAGCACTCTTGCTGTCCGAGCTTCTACGGGCAGCAGCAAAACGGCCTCTGATTAAATCTGCTGTAGCTGACAGGCGCCTGCCAATCCTTGGCGAGGGGGGGCGTCCTCTCTCCAGTTTGCGAGCCCCAGCGTGGGCTTCGGGCCAAGACGCTGAAGTTTGTGTGTCTCTGGGAGAGAGGAGGAAACCAAAGCTTCCAGTCTCAGCTTCGCAGCCCCCGAGGGAGAAGACCCTGGCAGAGGCCGCTCGATGCCTTGACGTAGCAGATGATGATGAGCTGTTTGTGTGGGACCAGAGGCAGAAGGCAGCCGGGGTGGGTGGGTGGAGGGTGAAGAATGTCGGAGCCCCGACACAGAACACTTGGGTTCCGCTTGGGGGTTTCTCAAGTCCTGTGAGAGAGGAAACGGAGATATCCTTTCAACGTTCGTGTTCCACTTCCTCAGCACGAGTCAGTCCAGAAGGATAAGGCCCTCAATACCTGGCCGCCGAGGCAACCAGATCTTTTTTTTAACCGCCGCTATTTCTCTGAATCCGAACTGGGGAAATAAACTTAACATTCAAGTTCCCCAGATCTACCGGCTTAAAAGGTCGAGAGAATGGTCCGTTTCCCAAGCTCTCAGTTGAGGCCACGGGGCTTGACAGGGCTCCCTTTTCTGACTTACACATCCTCCGGGATTCCCAAGCCACTCTGGCCCCCTGGTTTGAGCATCCTGAGAAAGGCTGACAGACTCACCCTCCAAGTTTGCCCTCACCCTCCGCTTGCCAGCTGGCCAGGAACAAAATTGTCTGTTCACCGTGGAAATAGCCTAACAAACTGGGCAGGCTAGCAATTTGGCCCCGGCCAGCCAGTTTTTGTGGTGAGTCAGCTGGCTGGGTACCTCACAGAGGTTTTATGGGGTGTAAGCTTACAGGGTCCTTCTCCCTGCTGTGGAGGTGGAGGCTGCAAATTCCTACCAGGGGAAGAGCCAGCCTGGGTGGCCTTGGGAAAGCTGTACAGTGCCCGCTTCACTCCCAGAAGAGCCAAAGAGTACAGAATCTTCTAGGCTGAGAAAATCCTGGCAAAACTCGTCATTGTTGTCGTCGTCATCATCATCATCATCATCATCATCTGAAAGTCATTCCTGCTCTTACCACACCTTCTGCAGCTCACCAGAGAACATGCTAAGAACTGTTTCCTGATGACGTGCCATCAAGTTGCGTCCAACCTAAGGAAACCCTGACAGAGTTTTCAAGGCATGCGAGATTGCTATTGTACCACCACCACCACCCACCTCTTCCTAGTGAGTTTCCCTGGCCGAGGAGGGATTCCAGCCCGGGTCACCTGATTCCTAATCCATCACTCTGTCTGCTACACCCCCTGGGACTTTTAAGGTCCTCTCAAGTCATACATCAAAAAGGTTGCAACATGCACAATCCGTTATCAGCCAGCTGCGTCAATAAGCCGTGCACAAGATGTCCTGATTTTACCTGCCACCCATGGGGAATATTGGCTTTCTCGCTTTTCTCTCCGGTTTCTGGATCTTTAAACCAGAGAAAGTCCATAAAATCAACCAGGAGGAAGCCTTTGTGTGGGCCCTCTGGACTCCCATCTCCCATGCAGCGTGGCCATGGGCAAGGGACGATGGAACCTGATAGACCACCAGTTCCCCACCCTTTTAAAAATACTTTTTTTCATGCAAAGGACTGGCTTGTGCCAAGCAGGTCTGATGGACACCTTACTGCATCTAGGGCAGTGACGGTGAACCTTTTAGAGACCGAGTGCCCAAACTGCAATTCAAAACCCACTAATTTTTCACAACGTGACAATACAGCCATTTAACCTGAATCCAGGTGGCTGTAAAGGGGGCAATGTCAGGTGCCCACAGAAAGGGCTCCGAGGGCCACCTTTGGCACCTGTGCCATAGGTTCGCCAACACCGATCTAGGGCATCATGAGAGGTCTGTGGAGCGGTCCCCACCTGATGCCACCATAGTGGGAGGACGTGACAAAACGGGCATTTAGTGAAAGAGAAGAAGGTTCTAAGCCAGCATTCTCCAAGCTCTTGAGCCAGAAATCAGACACCACCATCCCAACTGCAGCACAGCTTGTCCAGGAATACTGGAGGGTTGTTCCTGTCCCCCCCAACCTCAGCTCCAGCTACAACTCCTGCCTAGTGGTTACAGCCTGGAGGAAGGTGGCGAGATGGAGTGACAGCAATCCGGGCAAACCAGAGACACAATTCCAGGCAGAATGGTCCAGTGCAAAGCAGGGATGCATCCAGGGTAGAAAATTTCCATTTTGGGCAGGCATGGGGACCCCCGGTAGCTTTAGATCAGAAGGCGGGGAAGGGCTGGCCTTTCAGTGAATCTGGACTACAAAGCCCATACTGCTTCGCCGTGGGCTGGATGGGGCAGAGAGGAGCTCCCCGGCATCACACTTTTGTAGAAACGCTGCGCCTCAACCCCTACACCCCACCTCGGAAGGCGTGCCTAGCGGTTACAGCCTGGTCAAGAGCGCGCGCCCCATGCTCATTGGAGGGAGCGCCGGGGAAGGTCCCTCAGAAGAAGTAACGACGGGTGGGGGAGGGCAACGGGCCCCGTTACTCCAAGTCCTGGCTAAGTAACGAGCGTTTCTCCGCCTTAAACGGTGGCGATCTCCAGCCGGGCGCTGGCAGGCGATTGAAAGGAGGAGGAGGAGGAGGAGGTGGTGGTGGTGGTAGTGCTAATGTCAGCTTGGGAAAGTTCCTTTTTTCGGGCCCCAGCTCCAAAGGGCTGGGGGGTGGGGGGAGGGAGAGAGAGAGAGAGAGAGATCGGGGCGCTCCGGATCCCTCCCTGCTGGACTCCACTCACCCGTGCTGGACCGCCGGGGCCCTCCGGGGAGGCGCTCCGAGGGCGCTGCCGCCCGAGGCAGGAGGCTCTCCCGGTACCCCAGGAGGCTCCTGGCCACGGAGCGAGGCAGGAAGACCATGGGGGCGATCGAAGCGGATTCGGGGCGACCAGGACCCAGGAGGTAGGTGCCTACCGGGGCAGGGCGGGAGGCAGGGAGACGGGGACCCCGCCGGGTTTATAAGCCGGGCGGGAGACCGGACGGACAGCCGCCTGGGCACCGCGCCCCCCCCCCGGCTCAGACACACAGGGGCGGGGGGCGGGAGGAGAAGGGGAGGATCGGGTTACGATCCTCCTCCTCGTCGTCGTCCCACCCCGAGTCCTCAAAGGCGGCAGCCAAAAGGCCCACCCCCCACCCCCACCCTAAGGAAAGCCGGGTCGTGCCAGAGATGCGCAGGGCAGGGGCCACTTGGATGGGCGATCGCCCTCTCCAGCCTACCGATCAACTCGGATACAAAAAGGGGGGGGTCCTGGCTTGAGCCGGGGTCCCCCCTTGGTGTCCAGTCCTCCTCCTCGCCCACCCGACACCCCCGTCGGCTTACATACAATACTCCACACCTCCACCACCAAGTCAAGGGGAGACTTTCAGCACCGTCTTAGGCCATGGTCCACCTAAGGAGAGATTGTCCATCTTGTCAGCCTATTTCAGACCAGGGTGAGACGAGGTCAAAGTCAACTCTAAAAGGGAGGACTCCCCACGAACTTTCCTCAGGCTGACGAAGCGCTTTGGATGAGCAGCGAAACGTTTCAGCCTCTGATGACAGAGAGAAAGGGCCAAAGGCGCAATGAAAGAGCAAAGTAAGAGGAGGTTTGGTTTGCTGGATCCTCTGTGTTCTTGTGGCTAAACATGCAGAACATCTAATTAAAAGAGCTCAGGAGGAAATCATGAGCGCATTAGGAACCAAGGATGGCCCCGCTTCACCCATTAAAAGCAACGTGGTGCATTTCCTAGACTTCCTGTCCCTGAAGCCACAAACTGACCTAAGAAATTAGGGTGCTGTACCGCCAGCCAGAATAAAATGGAGTTGTTTCCCCGTTTCCCATGGTGTGCAATAATCCTTCCCTCTGCCTTTCAAAATGGCTGGCAGGAGACCAACGCAAGGAAGCGTAGGACGAAACTCAGGTCCAGTGAAAAGAACAAGATTCGCATTCCTCTCACGACATACCAGAACTAGGGGACATCCACTCAAACTGTGGGTCGGGAGAGTGAGAACAGACAAAAGAAAATACTTCTTTACCCGGCGTGTGGTTAGTCTGTGGAACTCCCTGCCACAGGAGGTGGTGATGGCATCTGGCCTGGAGGCCTTCCAAAGAGGATTGGACAGATTCCTGGAGGAGAAGTCCATCACAGGTTACACACCATGATGGAGGTGTGGAATCTCCAGGCTTAAAACCAGGGTACCTCAAGGGCCAGATGCAGGGGAGTGGTATCAGGAGGCAGAGATCTAGTCTCGTGCGCTCCCAAACGCATCTGGTGGAGCCGCTGTGAGATCCAGGAAGCTGGACTAGATGGACCCTTGGCCTGATCCAGCATGGCTCTTCTTATCCCATCAATCAAGATTGGTGAACATGTAGCCCTCCGGAGACTGGACTACAATTCCCATCAGAACTAGCTGTCATCACCAGTGGGGAGGGAATGATGGAAATTGGCGTCCCACACGTTGCGGCCACTCTCTTCTCAAGCGGCCGTAAATTGTTTTCCACACTGAAGCCTTGGTCTCCTGCTCTGCACGCAAAGTTCCGAATCGATCCATCACCCCACACTGGCTGCAGTCCAGAAAGGCCAACAGGCACTTTCCACCTGTGGTGGAGTTTAATGCCCTCGGAACAATGACCCCCGGGGGGAAAACATCGCCAGAAGCATCAAGGGGAGAGTCTCCTTGCACCTGTCCCAGACAAGGGGGCTGCTCTTGCAGCTGACACAGCGAAAAGAGACACGTGGAGCTCCATTGCCTCTGTTCCTTAACCTAACCTTCCTTTGATCTCTCAGGTTTTGACCCCCAAACAGTCATCTCTGAGGGTCACAACAGCAGCCGTTGCTTGAAGGGCAAGCACGGATTAATCTTGAGCAAACCGGATGCCAATTGGGTTTTAAGGAAACAAAGGTGGACTCAATCCGGTCTTGACCCCCGGATTCCACCGAATATCACCCCAAATCTTCCCCCCCCTTATTTCATAAGGGCGTGAGAAGAGCATGCTGAAGGAAAGACCTGTGTTGTCCACCATTTTGATGCCACAGGGGCCAACCAGATGCCTCTGTGAAGCCCAACAGCAGGACGTGAGCACAAGAGGAACTCCTGTCTCACATTACCTCATAACTAATACACCAAAGCCATCCTAGATACTATTTCTCAGCAATAATTGGGCCTTAATTTTGCCTCTTTCTACTCCTAACAGTCTCAGCTGACCAAAGGGGGTCTTCTACTTCAGTAACCTTCTTCTCCTCAGATTCCTGACTCAACCCCCTCAAACGATCACCGTGCATCTTCTCCTCACCAGATACAATCAGCTGAAGTACGTGGAAGGTCTTTTGCTGACCACATATTTCTTTTATTTATTTATATTATTTTTACCCCAGCTTCAAAAGCATCAAAGGACTCATACATGTGCTGTCCACCATTTCTGGGAATGGTAGTCCAAGAGCATCAGGGTGAGCCAAGGATGGGAGGCCCCAGAGATAGGGGGGGTTGAAGGGGGTTACTGCTGAAATCCTGTTGCCTTACGGTGCTAGCGGCAGTTTAGAGAAGGGCCACCAAATCAGTGGGGATTTTAACATAAAGAACCCAAGAAGAGCCCTGGTGGATCAGGCCAAAGGCCCATCTAGTCCAGCTTCCTGGATCTCACAGTGGCCCCACCAGATGCCTCTGGGAAAGCATGAGACTAGATCTCTGTCTCCTGCAACCACTCCCCTGCATCTGGCCCTTGAAGGACCCTGGTTTTAAGCCTGGCGATTACACATCTCCATCATGGTTTGTCACCTGGGATGGACATCTCCTCCAGGAATCTGTCCAATCCCCTTTGGAAGGCATCCAGGCGAGATGCCATCACCACCTCCTGTGGGAACTCCAAAGAGATCAATATTGAGTTCAGCATGAGCAAGAAATACAGGAGACGATCAGCATGATTATAATTAAGCAGACATGGCATCGTACCCGGCGTAGTGTAGCAGGAGTCTTGGGTTCAAACCCCGGCTTTGCTATGAGTACCCATTGTGTTGGCCCTGATAAAACCACTTTGTCAATATTTCACTTACCTTGGAAGCCCTGTTAAGGCCATTTACAACTTAAAAAAGCAAAGTGTTCTGCTTATATACCGCCCCATGCTACTTCAAGTAGTCTCTGGGAGGTTTACAGTTTTAATTATAGTATGCAGGCTCCACATTGCCCCCCCCCCCCCCCCCCGGCGAGCTGGGTACTCATTTTACCGACCTGGGAAGGATGGAAGGCTGAGTCAACCATGAGCCTGCTACCTGGGATTGAACTCCAGGTCGTGAGCATGGTTTCACCTGCAGGACAGGCATTTAACGACTGCGCCACGGGGCTCACACACAGACTTTGCACAAGACCACAAAATAGACCTGAACCCAGCCTTTCCCAACCTGGCACCTTCCACGCTGTAATTCCCATTCTCCCCAGTCACCACGATCACAATGGGATTTGGAGTTCCAGCTCATCCAGAGGGCACCGGCCGAAGGGGGACTTGCTTAACGCATCCAGTCCTGGCTGCCTTCCAAACGCACGCCCTTGATCCGTTGCTCCCGACAAGGAAACATGCATATTTGTTCTGGGTCAACATCACCCCTGCCAAGGGACACGCAGGTTAACCAGGCTGCCACCCCTTGCGCCTCACCAGGGACACGAGAGTGGTCCTGCCAACGAAACCGGGCAGAAACAGCTGACTTGCCGCATCTACCTTCACAAAACACAATACGATGGCCAGGCAAGAGACTCCAAGGCTTTAAAAAATACCCTAGATCTACTCTTCATTTAGTTATTCCCCCTTAAAAGAAAAAGCCATTGGCAGACATGACAGATGCTTGCAATGTGAAAAAATTCATCTCCTCTGCGTCTCCGGGTTCCAGATTCATAGGCACAAGAACCAGGGATGGTGACTTGCGTCAAGGGACGTGCTATCAAATCAGACTTACGCTGCAGAGGTGACTTGATTCATCCCCCCACCACCACCGTTTCCAATGACTCCAGGGAAAATTCCAAGCCAGCAGGGCATAAATACGTCCTATGTTTAAATACATGTGTGCATGCAGCACTGGAAAAATGTGTTCCGCTGATACATGGAGCAAGTGGACATGAAAAAATGCACACAGAACAAAACATACAGTAGTACCCCCGTATCTGCAGGGGGTTGGTTCCAGGCTTCCCCGTGGATACCAAAATCCATGGATAAGAGTGAACACCCTGTCAGCAGCACCCCCCCCCCAAATAAATAGTGGCTGCTATTTGCAACAGTAACTTGCTTTGTTAACAGCAATGGATTTAATATTTATTTATTTATTGGGTGCCAAACCACGGATAACTGAATCAGCGGGTGCTGAATCAGCAGATACGGGGGTACAACTGTATCTTGTTTATACTGTGTATTGTGTGTTGCTTATTGTAGGTGGGGTGGGGCACAGTGTGGTGAAGGGACGGGATGAAAGAAGACTGAGAGGTCCCTGCTTGGCCATGGAACCTCCATGGTAAATTCCAATAGTAAAAACCACCCCTTAACTACCTCATATACAGTAGGACCCCAGTATCTGCTGGGGATCGGTTCCAGGCCTTCCTGTGGATAATGAAAACCATGGATAAGAGAGAATGCTAACCCCCCCCCAAAAAAACCCGCTTTATTGTGACCGTAGCTTGCTTTACGGCTGCTGAATTATTATTTTTCCTCTGCCAACTGTGGATAACTGAATCAGTGGATACAGGGTTCCTACTGTACTGTGAAAAACCCATCAAGGTGCTCCCAACATACTGCAATCACTTCCAAAAAAAACACACATCCATTTTCACTAAGTGTGAATATGCCACATCTGTTCCGTGCACACCATAATTTGTCTAAACCTGTCAACGCCTGTCACTTGACTTCCATAGGATTTTGCAACAAAATAGAACTTTGCGGGATGAAAATACCCCCAGCCTCTTGCTAGCAGCGGGTTAAATATTACCAAAATACATTTGGGAAGCCATCCACACGGTTCAATGAGTAATTTCTGCCGGCCGATTGCTGAAGTGATGCCCTCTCGCTTCTTATACGAAAGGGTCTAGGTGGCGTTGGAAGTTTAAAACAACCAAATAAGCACTTTATTTCCATTAAGCACATTTTAGTATCACAATGGAATGATGAGAAACAACTTTTCTTCTTAAAAAAAAAGAAAGAAAGAGAAGTCAGTCCGCCTGTCTCTCTCTCGGTCCCTTCCGACGGCATCGAGACGTCAAGGCCATTTAAAAACAAAGGCAGGGGCGGAAGGGGAGGTAATGCCTCCTGTCAGCAAGGGAAGGAAGGAAGGAAGGAAGGAAGGAAGGTGGAATGATGTGCAGATGGGAACATCTGAAGCAGTCTTTGGCTCTCCGGCCTCATGATTGATGCACAAAACCAATCACCGAAACCTGCAGACGCAACTGAATGTCACGGTTATTTAAGACAAAAACAAAAAAAAGGGGAGCCGAAACACCCAGCGAGGGAAACGGACCTGCAGCGGGGCTTCCAAGGCACCTTGCAGGGCACAAGAGCTGCCGGCTCAGCTGAGGGGCCAAAGTTGGAAGGGGAATAAGGAACATGCAGCCCCTGCGTGCGGCCCCCACAAGACGCGGCACCCGGCAGGCCCGGCGAAACCCGAGAGCCGTGGCCGTGGCGAACGGGTCGGCCTCTCGGTGGCGATTCGCGCCGAGTCCGGGGCCGAGAGCTATAGCTTCACCGTTCCCGGGGGCAGGCTGTCGTTGCAGAGTCTGTAGTAGCGCAGGTCGTTGACCAACCGGTGCACATTCTGCGTAAACGAGGGCAGGTCCTGGAAAGGGAGAAGATCCAGTGGAAAGAGGTTACGTCGAGGCTCTTTCCATGACATTGTGATAATCCACGTAATCTTACGAGGAAAAGGCAGATGGCTTAAGGAAAGTGTATGCATTTGTGGTAAGCTGCAATGACCGAGCAGATGGTACACGAGGGTATCAAAGCAGAACCATGAAAGGTCCAACTTGATTGACCTCCTGAAGCAGACTCGCAGTGCTTAAATGCCTGTCCTGCAGGTAAAAGTGTACTCAATCCCAGGTAGCACGGCTCAAGGTTGACTCGGCCTTCCATCCTCCCAAGGTCGGTAAAATGAGTACCCAGCTTGCTGGCGAGGGAGGTGGGGGCAATGTGTAGCCTGCATACTGTAATTAAAAACTGTAAACCGCCCTCTAGTTGAAGTGGTATGGGGCAGTATATCAGCAGACCGCTTTGCTTTTTGCTGTTGCAGATGCCAGAAAGTTCTGCGTGCACCGCACGAGCGCTGGGCTCTAGGGCTTCCTGCCTCCTTATGGAGCCCAGGGGAGCAACCGGAGACCAATGGTCAAACATTCAAATAACCTGGGTTCAACACAGCCTTTCCAAGAGGAAAAGGATCAGGGGAGAAGCAAGGTGAACTTTAAAAGAGAGGGGGGGGAACCCTGAGAAAAATTATTTTCACATGCATTATAAGAACTGGCCACTAGGGAGCTCCAGGAACCATGCTATGCATTCTTCAGGAGCAACCATTCATAGCATTGACTCTGGCTCCCTCTAGTGGCCGCTTCTGTTAATACACATGATTTCCCCCTCCAGAGCGTGAATAAGGGAAGCTGCGGATAATGACATACAGAGGTCCCGCTGCCCATTCAGCAAGGGCCAAAGCACGGAACGAAGAGGTCGGAAAGTCAAAGAAGGTCTACGAATGTTGATGGGCATGTTTGTGTGTGTGTGTGTGTGTGTGTGTGTGTGTGTGTGTGTGTGTGTGTGTGTGTGTGTGTGTGTGTGTAGATTCGTACAGCAGAGACCTTGCCCAAAATGGAATCCCAGGCAAAGCTAGGGCCCCCCTTCCTCACCCTGTCTACTTTGAAGTTCCTTCTCAGCACGCCCTTCTGGTTGGCATCTATCCCGTCGCAGTTGGCTAAGAACTCCGGGAGGAAAGCCGAGTAGAAGCTGTCGAAGTCGACGGAGGCCATGTTGTAGATGGCAATGCCGATCTCCTCCTGTAGGAGGTCGTGGGACTTGTGCACCAGGACCTGAAGGAGGACGTTGACAAACTGGAAAAGCATGGCCGTCCGGAAGATCTTCTGCAGGGCAAAAAGGGGGAAGAGGAAGACTCTCAATGTGCAGTGGTACCAATCCCGGGGGTGGGGGGGTGGTCGGGGAAGCAGACCGGTGAGCAGAGAAACGCTCTGTGATTGGAGGAACTGAAAAGGCAGTGCCGAAATCTGGTCCTTCTGCGACGTTTCAGGTCTCTTCCCTTTCCCCCATACCCTTGTTTCTCACGGCACGTGGGAGCTCCTTTATGATGCTCTTCGGTGCAACAACCGTGCCTGTTCCCCTGCCTGCACAGCGAAAGAGGGCGGCAGAGACCCAGCGGACACTCGACCTCTGCTCGCCACGGAATCCACGTCTGGTTCTTGATTGACGCAGAGCTACGAATCCTTTGAGCAGTGGTGGCGAACCTTCGGCCCTCCAGATGTTCTGGACCACAGCCCTCAGAATTCCAAGCCCATGGCAAAGGACTGTGGGAGTTGTGGTCCAGAACATCTGGAGGACCAAAGGTTCGCCACCGCTGCCTTAGAGCACAAGTGGACAACTGTCGGCCCTCCAGATGTTTTGGACCACAGCTCCCAGATTTCCGAGCCTGTATTGCCAATGACAAAGGACTGTGGGAGTTGTAGTCCAAGGGAGGGCCGAAGGTTCGCCACCACTGCCTTAGATGATTGTTTCATATCTCTGTGTCAAACAGGAACCAGAAGTGGAGGCCGCGCGCTTGGGTCTCCTTCCCTTATCTCTACGGTCCCTGGTGGAGGTTGGTGGCCTCATCTCACATTAGAACCTGGAAGGAGGCATTTGCTCAGTCAATTCAGGTTGGAGAATGGAGATGGGTTGGCCAGTGTTTGTGTGTTCTTTCTCCCGTTTTACCTCTATCGAGGTTTCAGGGTGCCCTCTGGCGCCGTGGCACATAGCACGTGGCACACACCCCGGCTTTAGAGTACGATAGGCATGTCCAAACTTTGGCCCTCCAGATGTTTTGGACCACAACTCCCACAGCCCTTTGCCATTGGAAATATAGGCTTGGAATTCTTGGGAGTTATGGTCCAAAATATCAGGAAGGCCGAAGTTTGGACATGCCTGGAGTACGAAAAAGCCTCGCTGGACTCAATCCATGCTTCCAAAACGGGAGGGAGCCAAGCAGTCCCGTATTGGGTGGGATCCTGCCTGGCGCTTAGGCTGGCGAGCCGCCCTCTCTGGCCTGTGCTTTGACCGGGGACCCTCTTCTGCTTCTCTTTGTGTAGGAGGAGCTCCCAATTACACCCTTGGTACCCCCACCCCACCCACATAAGAACGTAAGAAGAGCCCGGTTGGATCAGGCCAAAGGCCCATCTTGTCCAGCTTCCTGTATCTCACAGGGGCCCCACCAGATGCGTCCGGGAGTGCACAAGACTAGATCTCTGTCCCCTAATACCACTCCCCTGCATCTGGCCCTTGAAGGACCCCGGTTTTAAGCCTGGAGATTACACATCTCCATCATAAGAACATAAGAACACAAGAACAGCCCTGCTGGATCAGGCCAAAGGCCCATCTAGTCCATCTTCCTGTATCTCACCGTGGCCCCACCAGATGCGTCTGGGAGCGCACGAGACCAGATCTCTGTCCCCTAATACCACTCCCCTGCACCCGGCCCTTGAAGGACCCCGATACAGATAACCGGAAAGGGGTTCCTGCTCACCTTATGATAGAGCTTCTGCTTTGCGTTCAGCGTCTCCAGGTAGAACAAGTTCTGCTTGAACAGGTGTATGTCCGACTGCAGGAAGGACTGGCCAAACGCCTAGAAGACAGAAGAGCTCTCAGGAAGACCGTCGGGGCTGTTAGCCAAGGCCCCCTGGCGGAAGCAAACCCAGGGACTATGGCCAACCCCAACGAGCCCGTCTCCTCCTTCCAAGCTCTGGGATCCGTGCCCACGTAAAGAGCCGCCAAGGGTGACCCTTTGGCAGGGCCATTTGGGGGGGGGGGAGAATGACTGGCCAAGACTCTGTTTCGGTTGAATCCATGCCGGGTCTTACTTTGGCCGTAAGGAAATACTCAGACGTGTCCCAATAATGAGCCAAACGATGAGCCGTGCTGATCAACCAGGGTAAGGGTGGGAGAACAGGGGATGAATAATCCCCAAAAGGTAACCCCCCCCCCCCAATTCCTGGCACTGCGATTCAACTGCAGTACGGCAGTCAAGACTCTGCTCACAATCTGAGTTCGATCCCAACAGGTTTCGGGTCGAGGCAGCCTTCCAACCTTCTGAGGCTGGTAAGCAGAGAACCCAGCTCTCTGGAGGAAAGCAATGTGTAGCCTGCCTCATTACGTTGCCAAGTGTCCAGAGAATGCTCTAAGTCAGTGGTTCTCAACCTGGGGGTCCCCAGATGTTCCTGGACGGTAACTCCCAGAGGACTTCATCACTAGCAGAGCGGGCCAGGATTTCTGGGAGTTGCAGTCCAGGAACATCTGGGGACCCACCGGTGGAGAACCACTGCTCTGAGTGCTATGGGGTGGTATATAAGTGGCAACGCTTTGCTTTGCCTATGCTATTCCTTTTACAACAGGCAAGTAAACAGAACATTCGAGGAGCCTGGGCATACAGCATTCAGAAGCACCAAAGAAGAATGCCAAGATATTAATGATGTCAGGTACAAAAAGATGAAAAATTAAAAGACTCCGAGAACCTGCAGAAGGTCTACCATGGATAGCGCTGGCCAGTTTGTGCCAACAGAAGGCAATGGTTCCCTTTGCTAAGCTGTTGTTTTCTTATTTATTGGGTCTACAACTTACTCTCCTCCCCCCCCCCCCGCCGCCAAGCCCCAAGGTAGCATACTGTGTATTTCTAAAAATTAGGTCAAGATTTTTAAAAATACCTTACAAATAGTAGAAAATATACTCAGGTTTTCGGCATTAAATATGGCTTAAAAATCTTCCTAAAGCAGGGGTCCTCAAAGTTTTCAAACAGCGGGCCGGTCCACCACCACCCAGACACCACTGGGGGCCGGATTACAGTCCAAAAGCAGCTGCGGAGGCTGGCTTTCTCATAAAACGGGGGGTAGGTGGGGGGTGTTTGCAATTTGTCCCAGGGGCCGGATTCAGGACCTTGGGGGGGGGGCGCATCCGGCCCCAGGGCCTTAGGTTGAGGACCCCTGTCCTAAAGCAACGTCTGTAGGGGGATCCATCACGGCAGAGCTATTTTTCTGATGGACAAATTTCACTCCCTTGCTTTTGGGGGTGGAGACGTACAGCAACAGAGAGGCAAGTAGACCTGCTCTCAGAACTGGATCCTTTTCTTTAGGCTAAGGGGGGAGGGGAATGGGACCAGGGAATCTCTTTTCAGGGCTTTCTCCAGCGAAGTGAAACAAGGAAGAGCGCATCGGGGCTGGACTCTGACCCCCACCCAGCGCTAAGCAAACCACAGCCTGGTTGGAGGCAGGCCTGCAGCGCCAGGGAAAACATTCAGAGAACATCAAACAGAAGTTTCTTGCTCAAATATCGAGACCTGATCGGCATTGCCAAGTATCGGAAGCGCTGGGCGTGGAATCCACGGTGAATGAAAAAGCAGGGGAGCGGCTTAGCTATTTAGCAATGCTCTGCTTATAAATGAACAGAAACGTCATCTCTCGGTCTGGGGAGGCAGAAAGCGGGACAGCGAAGGCCGGCTCCTTAGCCATGGCCCAGGACGGCAGGAAGCGACAACAACAAAGCAAAATGAACACTCCCTGAGCTTCCTCAAACAACTTCTCAGGATCTAAACAGAGGCACAACTAGAGGTGGGCACGAGAGGTGGTTCGGTGTGGTTCGTTTGCCAACTGAACGGTTGATTTGTGGTTCGGTGCCCCACCTCCTCCAGTGGGCGCCCACTCAGAGGGCAGTGCCTGGAGGGGGCGGGGTGCTGAACCGCGAATCAGCTGTTCCGCTGAGAAACGAACCGCACTGAACCACTGTTTGTGCCCACCTCCATTCAGAACGAATATAGGAATGAATCTGGACACAGAAAACGTATCGGGGGGTTAAGAGGTATCTTCTCCGACAAGACTACTGCTTGCGCCAGCAAACTCTTCAGGTCTCAACCAATGTCCAGTATACAGCGTGTTAGCATTAGGGGAACCTGAGTCCGGTGGCGTGTGAGTTCAATTCCCTACTCTGCCTGCAGGGAGAAGAGCCAGCCCACCTGGCCTTGGGTAAACGGAACAGTCCCAGGGCACCCCCTAGAAGAAGGTGGAGAAAAACAAAACAAACAAAAGAAGCAAACCACGCCCAAGAGTTGCAGCAACCCTAGCGGACAAAGGGCCCTGGCTGGAAAAAAAAATAAGATAAAAAATAAGGCTAAACCCCCTCTCTAAAGGACTTGTGCAACTCCTAAAGGAATATAATAATATTAATATGATAGATCAGTGGTTCCCAACCTTCCTAATGACATTCTTTAGTACAGTTCCTCCTGTTGTGGTGACCCCCCTTGCCCTGCTTGGAAGAGGCAAAAAGCCCCCTTTGGCAGGCCACTGACGCAGGTGCCATAGAGAACTTCCTTCTACGGGCACCCTCAACCAATCGCAGCCTCCGGTGCCACTGACTGACATCCCCTCCAACCTATCAAGCTGTAACTCACTCCCCCCTTTCTCCCCCTCTCCCCCAGTCCCAAGCCGTTTGTGTCTGTTTCTTCACTGGCTCATGGCGACCCCTGTGAAATGGACGTTCGACCCCCCCCAAGGGGTCCCAACCCCCAGGTTGAGAACCACTGTGAGAGATGATCTTAGTCCCTTGTGGCTGAACAGTCACACGTACTTGGGCTTTCCCAAGTAAGACCTTCTTCTGATTACCTGCATGATGGCACTGAACTGGCCTCCGTTCTCCATCTGTTCCTCCGCTGCTCCTCTTTGGACGCTGGTCAGAACGGTGGACTTGAAGAAATAGCGCCAGTTGTGGTGCAGGACCCGGAAAAGCAGCTCGAAAAGTTCCGCCTTCACATCAGGAGAGGAACGCTTTGGGACAAGGGAAAAGGACACACACAACAGGGGGGTTCACAGGGAGGCTCGTCTCAGAATGGATCTCCCTAACTAGACACAGAAAGAGATGCTCCGTAGCGGCCCCCGCAGGAAAGTGATGCAAGGAGGAAGCAGTCTGTGCTCCTCTGCGACTGGTCCATGGGCATCGCAAACCATCTTTCGGAGATTTCTGGTGTGTCAAGGTCACTGATTTGTTTTTGAGCAAAATTCAAAGGTCTTGGAATTATCAAATGACTTACACCCCACACCTTACTCGACTTAACGCCTCCTCTTGCATAAAAAAAACTTGTCCTAACCTAAGCTCTGATGGGCAGACACTGCTGGCAAGGAGAAGGGACTTCTTGGTAGCCACAACAAAGGTCCGGAATCATCTGTCTCATGACACCCGTGCAGGTGCTCTGTTTTGGTTCTGCTTCATGGCAGGCGCCTGGTGGTTCAGGTGAGCACTTGCTCCTTGAGTGTTACCTAATTTACCCAATGTAAGCACCCATTTTTACTCCATTCTACAACTAGTTGGTGGGTGGGGGAGTGTTCGGGGATTTTTTATGTGTGTGTGTTGAAGGGTTTTTTAATGTGTGTGAGAGTGTTGGGGATTTGTGTGTGTGTGTGTGTGTGTGTGTGTATGTTGAATCTGGTCTCTGGGTGTCTGAATTTCGTTGTATGTGTATACTGTGTATATACACATAATGACAATAAATTATTATTATTATTAATTATTATTATTATTATTATTATTATTATTATTATTAGTCTGCATTCGCTGATTTCAATTTGTCACATGTCCTAAGTGGCGTGTTAGTCACGGGACTGGATAGACGTTTTATGTACAACAAGACCCCTGTATCAGCAGGGGATCGGTCTCAAGCCCTCCTCTCTGTGGATACTGAAAAACACAGATTTTAGCCAGTGCTGTTCATTGCATGGTCTCTGGTGCCATCTAGTGGCCGGTTCTAGTAACTACATCTTTAGAAATCTATATTTCTGGGATTTTCTTTGGACCGTGGATAAATGAATCATTATTCGCTGATTCACTGATGCCACAGAAGCAATGAATCAGTGAACAAGTGGGTCCTCATTTATTTATTTATTTATTTATTTATTTATTTATTTATTTATTGGATTTTTATACCGCCCATCTGGCAGCGAGGTCACTCTGGGAGGTTTAAAACAATTAATAAATCCAAATAATTCATACAATAAAAACATAAAATGCAGTAACATAATAAAGTAGAAATAAAGCTAAAATTAACATTAAAATGACATAAAATAATGCAATATATATATGCCAGTAGTGGCCAAACTTTGGCCCTCTAGATTTTTTGGACCACAAGTCCCAGAATCCGAAGCCTGTGTTGCCAATGACAAAGGACTGTGGGAGTTGTGGTCCAAAACTTCTGGAGGGCCGAATTTGGGCCACCACCGATCTATGCGTTTGGACCAGCGATGGTGTAACAGCCCTGCAGAAGCATCGGCCTTGTCGCCTCCTGTAGGCGTGGGCCCTTGGCTCATCCCTTCAAGAGACCTACCTCGGCCACAATGGGGTAGACTTGCTCCATGCAGAGTGAGATGATGTTGAGCAGAAAGGGCTTGAACACTTGCCCCGGCTCTTGGACCACCACCTGGAGAATCTTCAGAAACTTCTCCACCACCCGGCAGCCGGTGCTCCCATCATGAAGGATGCTCTCTGCCAGCTGCTCTCTGGGACACAACATATTTATTTATTTATTTATTTATTTGACTTTTATACCACCCATCTAGCCCTAGGGCTACTCTGGGCGGTTGACAACATGGAATCACATGACAAGCTAACAAAGGAACACATTAAAAAAAATACAAGGAGCATTAATAAAACAAAATATACATAAATCAACCACAATAAACTAAAATTAAGCTACAATTGAGATATAGTTGTCCCCGGCCCTTTTCGCGGTTCATATACTGCGGTCATGGTATGGTCCACAGTATATGAAAAAAAGGCCCCCTGGGTTAAGGAGGAAAGGCCTTCCCAGGCCCGTCGGAGGCCCCAAAAGTGCTTCCCCGCAAACCGGAAGTGACTTCCGGTAAACCAGAAGTGACCTCCAGGTCACCAGAAAGCACTTTTGGGGCTTATGGGAGACTGGAAAGCCCTTTGCATGCCCGTTTGGGGCAGCGCCAGGTCTGGGGCAAGTACAAGAGCCCCCAGAGAGCCCGCCCAGTCCCGACCTGACCCAGCATCCGCATATTGCGGATTTTCAACTACTGCAGGTCAGGTTGGGTCCCTAACCCCTGCGATAGGTGGGGGTTTACTGTAAAAATAGCAGGAGATTGATAAAACGGGATGGGAGAGAGAAGATAAGCGGTATAATGAAGGGTATCTCTTTGGATGTTTGAGAAATCAGGAAAGGCCGTTCTATACAACCAAGATCTTAATAGTTTTTTAAAAATTCGAAGCGAGGGTGCCAGCCGAATTTCAGGGGGCAGATGGTTCCATGACTGGGGGGGGGGCAACTATGCAATGTAGCATGCGCAACAAGGCCAGCGAGGGAGACGCGAATTGGGATGCCGCGTCCGCAGTACAGACACGGAAGAGGACCACGAGGGCAGGTGGGGAGCGCACCCGGCGGGAGATGCGCCATCCGTTTTTGGGAGCGATCTCCCAACACCCCCAGCAGGTGGGAGGCCCCCGCAGACCTCCCTAGGCGGGGAAGCCAACCAACCGGTTACCTGGTGAACATGTTGAGGAACGTCTGTATGACCTGCTCGGTGAAAGGCACACCCATCTGGACCCGCAGGCTTTGAAAGAGGGTGAGGAAGAAGCTCAACATTTCATCTGTCACGTCTGGGGAAGAGGAAGGCGGAAAGGACCAGAAAAAGAAGAAGAAAGCATTAGCAAACCCACGGGAGCTCGAGAACCGGCCTTGTCGGGGCAGGGATCACGACGGTGGTCCTGATGCTGGGAGGTGCATCCGGAAGCCCTCCCTGCGTGGCAGGGCTGGCTCCTTCTCACTCTCCGTTCTTAGCAAGGGCCAGAAACATAGAGCGAAGTGGCTGAGGACAGGACCCTGAGCGCCATTACGGTGGAGAAGAAAATACAAGCGCCACGGCTCACGCAGAGATGATGAATTTGTCCTTGGAAGGGTTTACATTGGACTCTAGTGGACGGCTGTAAGCAATGCAAAACCAGAAACCCATTCACTCGCGCTCGGCTTTGAACACGACTTAGCTTTTCTACACACAATGTGTGTAGAAAAACCAACACAAGAAAACAGATACCCATGTGTTCTCAAAGGCGGGATCTGATGGTTGTTGTGGTTTTTCCGGATTATTTGGTCATCTTTATTATTTATTTATTTTAGAGTATTTGTACCCGGCCTTTCTCCTTGGAGAAGGACGCAAGGCAGCTTACAGAATGAAGGATAATATACAGCGGTACCTCTACTTAAGAGCAGCTCTACTTAAGAGTGTCTGTGACTTAAAAGTGTCCAAACTTCGGCCCTCCAGATGTTTTGGACCGCAACTCCCCCAGTCCTTTGCCATTGGAAATACAGGCTTGGAATTCTGGGAGTTGTGGTCCAAAACATCAGGAGGGCCGAAGTTTGGACGTGCCTGCTTTAGCTCTCTTTCATGCCCAACAGAAATGCCACCAGGTGCTTTTTCAACAGACCCCCTGTTGATAAATCAAGGACAGGCAACCCAGGAGACAAATGGACAGCCGCATCATCCATTTCCACAGAATTTACAGTTCAGCTCCGCAATAAATATGCTTTTCACTTTCTCGCTACCACAGACCAAATGTTGGGCGATCGAGGGAGGGCTGAGCGGCCGGATTCACACTTCGGGGAAAGTCGGCTGGTAAAAAGAACCTCCCCCAGGAAGCAAAACAAGGCAAAAAGGCCTCAAAAACTACGGATCTCGGGAAAAGGCAGGCACAGCGAAGGAAATGTGCCCCTTGCTTGCCCTGCCCTATGGATTCTCAACAGGACCTTCCTTTTTTCATTGGCCTGATAAATAAAAAGGCTGAATTAGATGGGACAGCCCCATGGTAGTCAAGGTGACCCAGATGGATATGATCAAGAGACCTGATGCACAGGTATGGAACTGGTGCCGGGGGGCAGGGGGTGGGAAAACAAAACGATATGCAAAAAGAATGACAGGTGAACATTGGGAGCGGATGAGATCGAGGGGACTGGGATATAAGGCTGCTGATGAACAGTTGTGGCACTGCTTATACCTGACTGATGAATGAAAGCTGGGAAGAGGGCTAGGGAGACCTGCACAGATTCTTGCAGCGACTGGTAGCAGATCTGGCGTGACTTGGTGGCTTCCCCCGAGACGCTCTCCACCATATCTTCCAGCACGCTCAGGGTCTGATGGATGAGGGCCTTGGCTGCAAAAAAAAAAAAAAAAAAAAAAAAAAAAAAAAAAAAGCAGGAGTGGAATAAAAGCGCTCAGGCAAGCAGACAATTCCGTGGCACCAGGTAGTAATTCGGAAGTGAAGGAAGCCGAGTGGGTCAACTGAAGCTCCCTGAGTGTTGGCCAAGGGCAAATGTTCCACTTGGGATATAAAGGTCCCCCGTGATGCCGAAACAATGAGTTAGAGCTGACATTTGCCTTGTGGTTTACAGCAGCCACCACCCCCTCCCCCAATTCGCGGGACTGATATCTACAGTTAAGCTTATCCGCAGCCTGAAAATACTAAAAATATTAGGAGGAAAAAAAAATAGAAATACACATTTTCACTCTGTATTTACCAGAACTGGCCACTAGAAGGAGCCAGAGACCATGCTATGTATTCTTCTTGTTGACAAATATACAGCAGGGTCTCTAGTGGCCATTTTAAGTAATACATGATGAACACACTTTTCCCCTGGCTTTTTTAATGTTATCATACAACGCATTGAAAATCCGTGATCTGCGGATGCAGGTCAGGTCGGGCCTGGGGGGCCTAACTGAGGCCCCTGGGAAGGCCCTCGCAGGCCCTTTCCGGGCAGCACCAGTCCTGGGGTAAGTATGGGAGGCCAGAAACAGCCTTTGCCCCCTAACCTGGGGGGGGGGCTTTTTTCATATACTGCGGTCCTGCAATATAGTGGGGCTGCAGTATATGAACCGCGAAAGGGCGGGGGTGGGGCACTGTATCTGATCCAGTGGGTGCATCCCATCAGCCAAACAAAAAGCATATCCAAAAATATTTTTTCTATTCCTCTCCCTCCATTAGCTAATTACTGGCTGTATTACTTTACTGAGACACACCCTTCGTCCCTGTCTATCCTGCCAATTGGAAGCACCCTCCTGCAGCACCTAAATCATGTGTTGTTCAAGTTTTTTTGGGGGGGGAGGGGGGGCTAAAAATGCATTGACGTTTGCCTATTCTCTCTTGGCCCACATGAGGTGGGTTTGCCTGCACATCCAAGGAGACATTCTATGGACATCAGAGGAGTGTTAAAGAGGAATTAAAATATATCCTTGGTGGTCCCTTGATGGAATGACATCCCCACACCTCTCATCAAACATCTCTAGATGCCTGTACGAGGCCATAATGAGTTCTGAATAGAAGGGGGCGAAACCCACATTGTTTTCATAGGGAATGCCCTAACCCAGTGGTGGCGAACCTTCAGCAATCCAGATGTTTTGGACCACAACTCTAACAGTCCTTTGTCATTGGCAAGACAGGCTTGGGATTCTGGGAGTTGTGGTCCAAAACGTCTGGAGTGCCAATGGTTTGCCACCACTGCACCTCCCCTTATGGTACAGACTACAAACTGCCCTTGAGGAATTCCAGGCACTTAGGAAACAAACAAACAAAAAACAGGAACATGCACAGCACAGCCTTATGTGATGGAAGATCTCAGTGTTACACTGGGTAATCATCAATGCACCACTCGGGCTTTATTTATTTATTTATTTATTTATTTATTTATTTACTTTTGCATTTCTATACTGCTCCCATTTCCCGATGGGAACTCTGGGTGGTTCACACAAAAAGTTAAAGACAAGAACATCAGTAAAAAAAATATAGGAGGTACTAGGCAAGAGGCATAAAACTTGACAATAAATAGAAGCACGAAAGCCAGGCTCTGCACTACAATTGCAGCCCCTTCAAAGCAGCGGGTCTGATTTTCCTAAGCTCGGAAAACTTTACATTTATGGGGGGGGGGTCTGCATCTCCTAGAACCCCAGAGCTCAAGCAAACGGTCACAGGACAAAAACACGGCTTTCCCATGCCTGTCCCGAACAAGCTCTGCGTCTCTAAACCTTACCAGTTCTGTAATCACAACCGCGTCAGCAGCTGCTTTGCAGTCACCAGAGAGGCTGAAGGCCTCAGTCGGGGAAGACTTACTGTCGTCCTGCTGGATTTTCCTCTGTGGCAAGATGGCATTGGATTTCAGGTGGCGGTAGTCCCTGGTGAGGGCGGCGACTAGGCTGGCATGGTTAGTCGAGCGAATGGCCCACTGCTGTTCACTCTCGGGCAAGTTTGGCCACGGAAGCAGGAGGATATTTGAGAGGGCCCTGCACACGAGTATCTGGGCCTGCAGAGAACGAGACAGAGCAAAGAAACTAAAAGTTCTGGTGCAAAAAAAAGGGGGAACGAGGAAGCATGCATGCATGCATGCATGCATGCATACACACACGCGCGCGCGCGCGCACACACACACACACACACACACAAAGCTATACTTCTGTAAGGTGGTAGAAGGATGCGGGCATCAGACAGTACAGGTGGATTTGACCACCACAAAACCTGGGGACCATGGGCTCTCCAGATTCTGTTTGACTCAAATGACCATGATCTCTGCTCATCAGGCTGACAGGGACTGGGAGATGGGATCCCATCACCCCCTACAAGGGCTCACTTTTCCTGACCTATGATACTATCATCATCATGGTCATAACCGTAGAAATGCATAGCTGGGAGAGACCCGGTGGACCATCAAGTCCAGCCCCTGATAAGAAAGGCAAAGTGAGAGTATCCGACTAGCAGCCTTTGGTTCCTCAGCCAGATGCCTTTGAGCCGATTGCAATTCCCTATAAGATCTCAAGTAGCATCAAGTCCAACCCATCACCCTGGGAGGGAGTCCACCTCTGAAGAGATGGCCCTTGGACCTCTCCTTCTGCAAAGCCTCCTAAAGCAGACCTGTCCAAACTTTGGCCCTCCAGATGTTTTGGACTGCAATTCCCACAGTCCTTTGCCATGGGCAATCTAAGCTTAGAATTCTAGGAGTTGTGGTCCAAAACATCAAGAGGGCCAAAGTTTGGACAGGCCTGTCCTAAGGCATTTAGTGCCCCTTCTATTTACCTTCTCAGGAAGGCGCTGGGACGAGGTATCGGTGATGCGGTTGAACATCTTCTGGACAGCCGGGATGCTAATCAGAAAGACGGGCCGTACGGTGGTGGCTAAGGACACCAGCAGGTGGCAAGCCGACAGCAGCAGCTTCTCTTGTACCTGGGAGAAGGCAGTCAAGACAATCATCAGACCAAGCCAGGAGGCACCGGTTCATTTGGTAGACGAGAAGGCACTCAAGAAGGGGCAGTTCGTTTGCATAGGTTAGTCCAAAACAAAAAAATGGACAATAAAGAAGACAAAAACGGTTGTGGTGCCTTAATGACTACTATAGTTCAATGCAAGCTTTCGTGGATGGAGGCCCCTTCCTCAGACTCGCTTGTGTAACCTTCGCTGCACTGGCGTTCCAAAACCCGATCAGCCCTTTCTATCTTCCGTTTGTGGGAGGAGAGATTCTTGCTCATAACCACTTTCGTCAGTCCAGGACTACCGGGGGGGGGGGGGGAGGTGAAGACCTCGGACCCCCAAGAAAAAAGATAAGTCAGCCACATATCCAGAGAGGGTACTGTCTCTCCAGATGTTCCTGGACTACAACTCCCAGAAATCCTAGCCGGCACAACTAGTGGTGAAAGCTTCTGGGAGTTTGAGTCAAAGAACATTTGGGAAGCCAAGGACGGGAACCATTGTCCTAAAAAATACTGGGGCTCAAGTCTGAATGGCGGCCACGCAACCATCTTGAAGAGAGTCCTGTGCCGTTTGTTTGAAAACCAAACAACAAACAAATGGCAGAACGAGATTTTTCCTCAACCCATACATTTCCTGGATGTTTTCCATTGCAGCTACAGAGCAGCAGAGCTGATCTGACAAAGGAGGAGTCACTGCAGGTCTTTGGCTACCGATACTGCGGCAGAGGCCTCTCGGGTGATGCTACCTTAGAGCTGACAAGCGGCGTGATCGCCTCCAGAGCGGTCGAGACAAGCGAGATGAATTGTGCTGGATTCTGCCGATGCACTTCGCTGTAGAACTGGGCTAGCCAGTGACAGTAAGCTTGCAGGGCAGCCAGGGACTGAGCGTGCCTGGGGAAAGAAAGTCAGAGAGAAGTCAAGACACAAGCAAAGGTGTGGGAATGGCAGGGGACTCGTGCCTCTCACCTAGACATGGGCGTTTCGTTTTGGAAGGGGACTGGTTCCGAAACGAAACCTCGGAACGCAGCCCCACCCTCCGGAACAAAACCAACCACTGTCTTACCTTGCTTTACCTTGCGCTGGGCGAAATTCAAGTCAGGAAGCGGCCTCCGACGTGTCATCTTTCCTTCTCCCTGGCACTGGCCAATCAGAGAGGGTGGCAGGATGATGCATGTCCTTGCACAGCTCCTGATTGGCCAGCGCCAGGGATAGGGAAAGATGACCCATTGGAGCCTGCTTCCTGATTGGAATTTTGCCCAGCGCGAGGTGAAGCAAGGTAAGACAGTGGTTGGTTTTGTTCCAAGGGGGGGGGGAATTGTGTTCCGAGCGCCAGCTGTGCTGGCATATTTCATTTTGGAACCAGCCCCCTTCTGAAATGAAACACCCATGTTTACTCTCACCCTCTCAGGTGAAGGTGGGGTGATCGTTGGTTCAAAGAGCCACTGGGTAATCGTCATGGGAGGCGATCCATATACAGTACTGGTTCTCAACCTGTGGGTTTCCCAGATGTTCCTGGACTGCAACTCCCAGAAGCCTTCATCACTAGCTGAGTTGGCCAGGATTTCTGGGAGTGGCAGTCCAGGAACATCTAGGGATCCACGGGTGGAGAACCACTGATATAGAGCCTGCGGGAAGGGCAACCAGGAAGGAAGCATCCATAGACCAAGATTGCAATGGGCTCTCAAGGTCATCAGCTGGGGAGGTCAAGTCTAGGAATGGCCTGTCTTGGACCGAATGCAACACTTGCGACCCTCTCCTCCCTGCTGGACGGCTTTGCTAAAAGCACTCCAGCCAATGGCCTTGCACGGGACCTGACATTTTCTCGGCTTGATTCAGCACGAGCTTTTTAGGGATGTGTTTGTCACCGAGCGTGGAAAGGTTGCTTCTTCTATTCCAGCTCTCCGAGTTGTAGTCGGGGGCGGGGCGGGGGCGAGAAAGAGTGAGTAAATTTTCCACGCGGTGCTTCGTGGTGTGTCCTACTCACACGTCAATAAGGTCAGGCTTCAGCACGGATGGCACGGCAGTTTCAATGTTGTAGAGTTTGATCTGGGACCCGTACAAAGTCACCTTGACCAGCCTGCCGGGAGAAGTCAGCCAGAGAAGAGAGGAAGGTGAAGGACAATTCTGGAAGAATGTGAACTGCTGAGGAAAGCTCAGTGGCTTAGGGCAGTATATAAACTGAATTAATTAATGAATAAACAAACAAACAAACAAACAAACAAAACCAAATTAGGAGGAAAATGTTCGGTCCTTTGCTTTGCTTCGGCAAAACGGGATCTCTGAACCGGCGCCTGAACAAACTGCAAAACAGCCCCGTTTGTTGGTTTTTTTGCTTTGCGGTTCGGTTCGTGCCTGTCTCTACTCAGCGCCAGGCAGAAAGCCAACAAGAACAAATGGAGTAAACTAACCCCCTGTCTATCGTGGGGGTTAGGGACCCACCGAACCCGCAATCAGTGAAAATCCGCAATATGCGGATGCAGGTTGGGTGGGTTGGGGCATAATTTTAAACATCACACTCTGCTTGCCAGCACACCCCAAGGGGATGTGGGCGAGCGGCCGGCGATCTTTAAAAGAGCGCTTGGCTCCGCGGCTGAAAGGCCTTTTAGCATCGCACACTGCTTGCCAGCACCCGAGGGGGTGGGGAGAAGCGGCGTGCGATACGTCCGGAGGCAAGCCCCAAACTCCAGCTGATTGGCACTGGGGTGGGGGAGAAAAACCTTTTGCTTCCCCACCCCAGCGCCAATCAGCTGGAGCCCGGGGCTTGGGGAAAGGGGGGGGAAGGTTTAAAAAGCCCCCAAACCTCCCCCCTCCAAGCCCTTTCCAGGTACTGCGGTCCCGTGATATAGCAGGACCGAAGTTTATGAACTGCGAAAGGGCGGGGGACCACTGTACAAACAGCCGTAGCTAGCAGCGGAGGGCAGCCCGCCCTGCATGCTGTCCCCACCATCTACTCCGGCTGTAAGAACAGCCCGCCGCTGACCTCTCCACCACGGTGTGAGCGTCGCTGAATCGGGCCGCAAACATGTCCCCGGTGAAGTACTCGGCTAGCCGGCCCACCGCCTGGAGCAAGGAGCTGAGATCTCGTAAGGAGCAATGCAAGCGCCGGCAGTCATTCTCAGCGGTGATGTTCAGCCTGTGACCTGGAAGGACAGAGGGGACAACCCCAGATTAAAACCAGAACAACAACAAACAACGTAGGGGACGGATGGAATGCCACTGCCTCTGTTAGCAGGGACAAAGCGCTTACAGTCGAGACGATAGTAAGGGCTGGTTTCCATCTCTCAGCTGCAAGTCCAGCTTGTGCAGAATTCAAATACAAAACGTGTCAGTAACACACAAACCACTCGGAGGAGAAACCTAATTATGGCGCTCGCTGAGCAGGAAATGAAGCATTTAGTATAATTATATTACATGCATTTTGCTCTACGCCGGCCGCTTTGTAGGTCACAGTTCAAGCACGAAATAGTTGCAGATTGTTAAATGGGTCCAATTCAAGAAAGGGAAATCAGGCAAGGCTGTTCTTGTTTCCGCCGCTCATAAGCAGTTCCCCGGCCGATTGCCTCGAGGCTCAAACCCAGTCCAGCATCCAGGAGAGACTCAGTTTATGGCACTAGACCAGTGGTTCTCAACCTGTGGGTCCCCAGGTGTTCCTGGACTGCAACTCTCAGAAACCCCTTCCAGCACGACAAGTGGTGGAGGCTTCAGGGAGTTGCAGTCCAGGAACATCTGGGGACCCACCGGTTGAGAACCACTGCACTAGAAGAATACAAATACCTAGAGCCAATCTGGCTGAATCGGAGAGAAAGACAGTCTGGTTTAGAGAAGCTCCCAGAAAAAAAAGTTGACCTGCCACTAGGATGAAGATCTGTGCGCTCTTCAAAGCCATCTTTGATCACGGGTGCTGGACAATACAGACTTTCTAAGAGATCCTCACCACTACCAGCCCTAAAAGATCATCTGGTCAAATTGAGCTGTACCTCACAACATCTTAAGACTGCTGGTCCTCAGCCTCTGGGCTTCCAACTCCCAGAATCCCCGACTACACTGGCCGTGGCTTCTGGGAGTTGATGTCCAAACTATCTGGAAGGCCATTGGTGGAGGAGTACTATCCCGGGAAGTCACGCCACACAGTGGAACCAGCCTAATAGTTTGGTGTAGAAGGAAGCTGCATTTGGGAAGAGAGATGCCGTGCATAAAATCCAGCTGTAGGCCACATCTTACTGCAAAGACTCCAAGAAAGAATATTTGAAAGAAAGGCTTGTGCCTCTTCACATCATTATGCTCCGTATTTACCCAACCATGTATTTCAGAGTCACATGCCCAACAGCAGACCTCTGACCCATGAAAAACAGAACCCCGATGCCTAAAGTTTACCGACCTGCGATGGCCTGAAGGACGCACAACCAACACGTTAGATCAGTGGTTCTTCACCTGTGGGTCCCCAGATGTTCCTGGACTGCAACTCCCAGAAATCCTGGACAGCTCAGCTAGTGATGAAGACTTCTGGGAGCTGCAGTCCAAGAACATCTGGGGACCCACCGGTGGAGAAGCACTGCGTGAGATCAAGATGGTATTCTAACAATGGCCCAAACAGCGGAGCCTCGGCTAAAGATTTGAGACACAAGAGTTTCATCCTACCTGTCCCTGAGGTGACGACAAACTGTTGGAGTCCCAGATACACGTCCAAATTCTCTTGGAGAATGGGAAACTGTGGAGGGAGAGGAAAAGAGAACACAGCGGTGAAGGCTGGACGTGTAGCCGACGAGACGTTACATTAAAATATGGAAGTTAGTTTTAAAGTGTCACATGTTTTGTGTCTTTTGTTTTGTTTTGTTTTTCTTTGGTCATGGCACAGAATGATCTTAAACCCCACACTAAGTACTTGTGTGTGGGCTTTGATGACTCAGACTCATTGCTGCTTCTTGGGAGGAAAGCAATGGCAACCCTGGGTAGCATCCTAAAGAGCAGAGACATCACTTTGCCAACTAAGGTCAGGATAGTCAAAGCTATGGTTTTTCCAGTAGTGATGTATGGAAGTGAAAGCTGGACTATAAAGAAGGCTGATTGCCACAGAATCGATGCTTTTGATGCTGTGGTGCTGGAGGAGAGTCTTGAGAGTCCCCTGGACTGCAAGGAGATCAAACCTATCCATCCTGAAAGAAATCAACCCCGAATGTTCACTGGAAGGACAGATTGTGAAGCTGAGGCTCCTATACTTTGGCCACCTCATGAGAAAAGAGGAGTCCTTGGAAAAGTCCCTGATGTTGGGAAAGATTGAAGGCAAAAGGAAAAGGGGACAACAGAGAATGAGATGGTTGGACGGTGTCATCGATGCAACCAATATGAATTTGACAAAACTCCGGGAGGCAGTGGAAGATAGGAAGGCCTGGCGAGCTCTGGTCCATGGGGTCACAAAGAGTCGGACACGACTGAACGACAACAACAACAACTCATTGCTGCTGCTGCTTTCTGTATGCTTTCAGTGCTCTACTGATACCACTGAGATGATTTGCACGCAACACGTGGTATCTTTGAAGGCAGGCCGGTATTTCATCTTTGTAAGTCAAAGTTCATAAGTTAATGCTTTTGCACCAACAGGACTATCAACAGACTCTCTTACGCACAACATAAAAACACAGGACAACAATAACTGAAGCAGACCAACAAACCATCACGGGTGTACCTTTCAAGACAGGGAAGGGAATAATACATATAGTGCCTCGGACCTCTGTGCGTTTCTGAGGCTGGCATTACTTTGGGGGGAAAAGATTCACACACTTTTATCCATACATATGTCAAATGTGTATGATATACAGATTTGGGGGGGAAATGCCCACAAACACAATAGAGTCAAAAGGAAAAAATTGTGCACAAATAGATAAAAATAGATTTGTTTTGGAAAAAAAACAAGCAAACAAATGGGCACTAAACATGCACAGCTTTCCAAACAGGAAGGAAGAACAAGACAAATCTTGCAGCCCCTGTGTGGTGACCTTTCTCGTGACCTCCAGCTACCTTTCCCACAACAAAGCATGTCTCTGATGCAGCAAAGAGCATCTGAAATTAGTGGATCTTAGACACCCCCCATGGGCTTACCAGGGTAGAGAAGGCGTGTGTCGGCAGGAGCTCCATCACCCTGGCCACCACTTCCAAACTTTGGCGTAAGTACCGCTGCCACTCCGTCTGCTGCTGCATAAAAGGAACGCCCGGATTTTAACTCTTCCCAATCAAATGACCGGAAGGAACAATACGATGACACAAGAATTTCCGAAGCGGTAGAATGGATTTATGCAACTTGACTTCAAGGGGAGAGATTTGTTTTTTTTTAAAAAAATGTTCTCCTCATAATGAAACAAAGCACCTGCACTTTAAAAAGTAGCAAGGAAAAAAAAACACATCTACAACCTGCTCAGTTTCTACTTTCAAGGAATTTTGAAGGGAGAGTAGCTCTGTTGACAGATGACCAGACAGCCAGATGGGCGGGGTATAAGTTTAATACATGAAATAAAATAATGCAATAAATAAATAAATAAATAAATAAATAAATTTCCCCCCACACAGAGGATTAAAAATGATGTTCCTCAAATACAGTCTAATCTGGGACAGTGCATTTCACCGCTTCATTTTGTTTGTGAGGAAAAACCTTGGATGCTTATCTTTTGAGATTCTGTTATGGAATCTGGCTCCTTCACACATTCCTAAAACTCGACTTTCAGCTAGGCTGGCGATTCCAATCCCACAGGGTTCGAGAGTACCGAACCCTGTACCGGTTTATGCCAGAGTCTCTGAAATTCAATTTTCAGAACCTGATATCGGGGTAATTTTTTCAAGTTGTTTCTCGGTGACTCTACTCTCGCCTGGTATAGCAACATCAATGATCCACACTTTTTTCTTCTCCACAATCACAATATCCGGGGTATTATGCTCCAAAAACCTGTCTGTCTGTATTCGGAAGTCCCCAAGTAATTTTGCATGCTCAGTTTCAATCACCTTTTCAGGCTTATGATCCCACCAGTTCTTTGCTACGGGCAGATGATAGTTCTAACACAAATCCCAGTGGCCCATTATTATTATTATTATTATTATTATTATTATTATTATTATTATTATTATTATTATTATTATTATTATTATTATTATTATTATTATTATTATTATCATCATCATCATCATCATCATCATCATCAATAATATTTTTGGCACAGAAACGGCTCTGGGGAAACGCATGTGACCCCCCCCCCAAGTTCTAGATCTACGTTTCCAATGATCCCTTCTCCAATCTGTAGGGTTCTCCTCCTTACATCATCATCCAGCGTTTCGTCATCCAGTTCTTCCAGCTGGGCCTGGTTGTACCTGAACTGTATTCGATTCAACACCTCGGTCAGCAGGAGAACCAGAGCATCTTCGTACCTGGGAACAGGCGAAATCGCAAACATACAAATAAAGGGAGCAAAGAAAAATAGGAAAAGAGAGGAGTCGAACATCTAGTTGTAATTGAAGTAGAATACGACCCAACCCACTTTGATCTATTAATCTGTAGGGTCAACTCTCAATTTAAAAAAAAATTGTTGTAGGTTTTTGGGTCACCAGGGCCAGCCCACATGCCACTATGACAAATCTATCCTTCCAGTTTCTTCGCAAGGGTAGACAACACAGCAGTAGACATCCTGTTGGGTTTAATCTAGCTGCTTAGTTAGTGACAGAACTAATCATATTTATCCTTGCTCTCCCCGGTTATTGACTGACTGCCTTCCAATCTAAGGGTCTCAACTTCCAGCACTATCTCTAGTTTCATTCTGGATTATCTCATGGTAAGCTCGTGAAAAATAGTAAATATTAGGAAACCATTTCTCAATGGGTTTCTTCTTCTATGCAGTATTAACAAGTATTAGTCCGAGTGTCCCTCTAAGTGGCTGTGAAGGTCCTTCCGTCCGTCTATCTATCTATCTGAGGGTAGCACACAGGATACTGGGTGGGAACACAGCAAAACTACCTACACATTTCCTAGAGGACACAAAAGGACCTCAGCACATTTTTAAGGAAAAAAAATTGTTTGAGAAGAGACCTCCCATATGGGGCTTAGTGACCAAGCCTCGCCTTGCCTCCCCTATGCGAACACGTCCTTTGCTTTCCTGTAGAGTTTCATCCTGTTTCCTGGCAAACCTTTGACTTATCAAACATGGTTGGCTGTTCTAATGCCCTCTCACTTTTTCTCTCTGTGTATTTGTGAAATACACTTAATGTGACTATCATCCTCTCTGTTGTTATTTTAAACAATCCCTGAAAAACTGTCTTTTAAAGGTAAGTCTCAGTTCTTCCACACCTTTATAATAATCCAATCAAATCAGTACAGGCATGTCCAAACTTCGGTCCTCCTGTTGTTTTGGACCACAACTCCCAGAATTCTAATCTTAGATTGCCAATGGCAAAGGACTGTGGGAATTGCAGTCCAAAACATCGGGAGGCAGGGCCGGCACATCCATTAAGGCGAACTAGGCAGTTGCCTAGGGCGCCAAAATGGAGAGAGGGTGCTGGCCAGCCTGCTGCCCCCCCCCGCTGCCGCCCCCCCCGGCTGGCCACCGCCGTCCGTCCCCCACGCCCGTCGCCGCCCACCCCCACGCCCGTCGCCATCCCCCGCCATCTGCCACCTCCTGCCGCCCTGCCGCCGCCCGTCCGGCCAGCCCCCCCGCCGCCCCCTGCCCCGCTGCCCGCCCCAACCCCGCCCCTCGCCTAGGGCGCAAAAAAAAAAATAGCACCGGCCCTGTCTGGAGGGCTGAAGTTTGAACATGCCTGAATTAGTAGATCAAAGATGGAAAAGGGTTGGTCTCCTTTTAACTTCCTTTCTTTTTTTTTAAAAAAAAAGTGCCTTTTTTTAAATAAAAATACATTTTACACTTTTACAAAAAGTCACGGTTCCTGTTCCAGCATTGAGATCCCAGACAGAGATACCACGGTTGTTCTGGATCTGAATTCCACCTGCCTTAGCCAGCATGACCCATGACGAGAAGAGACGGGAGATGCAGCCCCGTTCGTTCAGCGAGGCGCATCGCCATGGCCCTGCGACTGGGTTAAAGAGTGTGACTTCGTTCACCGATGGATTCTGCTTCTCAGCTCAGCCAAGAGCGACTGCGCAACCGCAAAGGCGGAAGTCAAGAGTCATTTTCTCACAAGCGCTCCCAGTTGCTCAAACAAAAAAAGCACACACACACAAAAAAACGCCAAGCTCTCAGAGACTGACATCAACCGGTGGTGACATAGCAAGCAGACGGGAGCACTCGGTGTGCCGTCGTGCTTTCGTAAGAGCATCATCTTAAGAACGTTTGCTCCATCTCTCTTCTGGGGCAAAGCCTGACGCACCTTCCCGGCTTCCCTGGGAAGAGTCAGGTACGGAGCGCTGCAGGAGAGGTTCTGGGGTTATTTGAATCTCCTTACATCTGAGAGTCTAAACCCGAGCCATTATGTTAAAGCAACCCTGAAATGACTTCTTCACCTCTGCAGGCAGGAAAGACGGCAGTAGTGAAGCAAAGCAAAGTGTTCTGCTTATATACCGCCCCATACCACTTCAAAGAGTCTCTGGGTTTACAGTTTCAATTACATGATGCAGGCTAAACATTGCCCCGCCCCCAGGCAAGCTGGGTACTCATTTTACCGACCTCGGAAGGATGGAAGGCTGAGTGAACCTTGAGCCGGCTACCTAGGATTGAACCCCAGGTCGTGAGCACAGTTTTTACCTGCAGGACAGGCATTTAACCACTGTGCCACGGGGTAGTAGTGGATATTTATTTCGGTCACTGACCAGACAAAATACAAAATGCATTCCGTATAAAACCAAAATAAAAGCACGCACACAAGAACAAACATAGCACAATAGCATAACCTTTACACCAAAGCCGGAGCAGGTAAAATCTTCCCCGCCCAGTACAGGAGGGAGAGCACCTAAGGGAGCTTGAGGTATGAACGCAGGGCGGCCGGGGGGGGGTGCGGACCAGGTAAAGTGTCCAATGATTTAGGAGTTCACCAGCCACAACTGGGCTAGAGAATTTCTACTTTGCACTTCTCTGAATAAAAGAGGCTTCATCTGAACTGGACGGGAAGTCTCCATTGCCGCTCCTGTGGTGTAACCACAATAGTATGTAAACACCCGCTTACACCATCCGGCTCACACGGACCGCTTGCAAGAGCGGCATTTTCAAAGCACACACTCGCAAAGAATGACGCAAGCCTCTTTCGCTCGCGCTCTCGTCAACAGCAAAACCGAGGTCTGCTGTTCAGTGTGCAGCACCTATCCCTGGCTCCCATTTGCCCCACACCAAATACTTAGCAATCCGGAGGCAGAAAAGAATGAAGACTTCTACTCTGCGCTACAGCTGCCTAGATGCCCTAAGCAAGTTATGGAATGCCCTCCCAAGTGAGATCCGCCTGGCGCCAACACTGATTACATTTCGGCGCCAGGTAAAAACCTTCCTGTTCCAGAAGGTTTTTAATTGATACAATATAGATTGTGGGTCCGCTGACGACAATTTTAGGATAATGATTTTAAAGAAGGTTTTTATTACTGTTTGATGATTTACTGATATTTTATTTATAACTATTTTAAATTGTTTTAATTCTTTGATTGTAAGCCGCCCAGAGACCTTTGGGTAGTGGGCGGCATATAAGTTGAATAAATAAATAAATAAATAAATAAATAAATAAATAAATAAATAAATAAATAAATAAGCACATCCGATCTCGCCTGATTTCGGAAGCTAAGCAGGGTCGGCCCTGGTTAGTACTTGGATGGGCGACCACCAGGGAAGACCAGGTGCTGTAGGCGCCTGGAGTAGGAATTGGCCAAGCCACTCCAGTACTCCTGCCAAGAAAACTCCATGGACATGGAGTCACGAAGAGTCGGTTACGTAACAACACAACACACACACACACACACTCTGCGCTACACTGGGTCTGGTCACAAGCGCGAGACGCCAGAAAGGACTTTTAAGGCAGAGTTGCCTTTGAAAAAAGAATATTTATTCATTTATTTTTAGACTTATTGACCGCCCGATTTTCCCGTAGGAACTCAGGGCGGTGTACAACATATAACATATAACAGCAACTGCCCATAGCTACTAACCCAAGACAACCCCCTCACAATACAAATACAGAAAATAAAATAAAATAAATATAAATAACCATAATAATACCAGTATAAGGGTACTAAAAACAATTAAAATAAAATGGGCCATAGCACCACAAACAACCATGGCAGGTCACATGCGGGAGAATGTTTGCAGTGCAGCTGACAACCTAAGCTCACACTTGTCTCTCCAACAGGAATATTTTTACTTAGCTTGTTAGAATGTAGTTGTTTTTATGGCCTGGATCCTAGATTCTACCGGAATCTGATGCTTTTGCCAGAATCGTCAATAATCTCCACCTTTTGCTGCCCTGGTGGCCACAAAAAAAAAACCTGCTATGGAGGGGCAGAGAAACCCTGCAGATCTGGGCTTTTGGCTCAGTGGTTACAGGAAGAAGGGGAAGGGTCAGTTCTGTTCGCTCTGCATTGCGCCCAATATGGGGATCATTCAGAATAACCCGCACGTGGATTCCTCCTCCAAAAAAAAATATTATATCACCTGCTACCTTGTGCTGTACAGATCTGCCCCTGTTTTAACAATGCACCAGAATTCAAATTGCCCTCAGCGTGTCTAATTGCCATCTAAATAGATTCTGAGAGTACACGGACCATACGTTTCGGGTGTTATTCTTTTCAGCTGAAATCTGAAACAAGTAGATGCACACTTAAATCAACGGGGAACACCCCTGCCCTGCTGGCAGGCACACAGGTTTTAAAACCCATTTGCCGTCTTTCACAACACACAGTAGGAGAACATACCCTTCGTATGATCAGGGGATTTCCCCCCCCCCACGGCGTTGCCTTATAAATAAGCCCGATTGCTCACCTGTTGAGGACTGATTCTTTATCTGCCAGCCGACTCTTTATTTTATTGGTCAGGTAGTCCAAGAAAAGAGTCCAGATGTCTAAGCAAGAGAAGTAGCCTTCATGCGTGGGCTGAAATACAGAAGTCAATGGCGCAAGGGATCAACAAATATTCGTTATCAGGTTGCAATCATCACTTCTCAAGAAGCTTAAGCTTTCTTCACTTGAACCATCAAGGTAATCCCATTGTTTCAAGTGTTTCTACAGGCTAATGTGGGAAGGGAGATGACAGAACTGCAATGGAGCCTGGTCTTAGTCGGTCAACTCAACAATTGCATTCCCTCTCCTGGGGAATTAATACAACCAAAGTAGTCAGGAAGGCCCAGCAGAGACTGCATTTCCTCAGGGTCTTGCGTAAGAACAAAGTGAAGCAACAACTGATTATCTCCTTTTACCGGTCCACAATTGAAAGCATCCTCACATATTGTATTACCGTTTGGTATGCTGGATTGACAGCTGCTGACAGGAAGACACTACAGAGGGTGGTAAGTACAGCTCAATATATTACGGGCTGTCCCCTAAGTGCAGTGGACAACATTGCTAGGGATTGTTGCCTCAGGAGAGTTGAAAAAAATTATTAAGGATGATTCACACCCCGGTCAGCACCTCTTTACCTTGTTACCATCAGGCAGAAGATATCGCAGTATAGCCTGCCATACCAACAGACTGAAGAACAGTTTTTATCCATGGGCTGTCAGACTGCTGAATGGGAAATAATCCCAGGACAAGTCTAGAAGAACTGACCTGTGGGCTGGCGCATTCTGTGTCAAGTACACAGGGTGCAATAAGACTGAGTGGTTGCCAGTGGGATGGGGGTGGGATGGGGGTGGGGGTGGGCAAGGGAGACTCAGCCAGTTTTCATTGTGCACATCTTGTACATTGACAATAAAAGTATTATTATTATTATTATTATTATTATTATTATTATTATTATTATTATTATTATTATTATTATTATTATTATTATTATTATTACAAAGGGATATCTTATTTCTGAAATGTGTTTGTCCCTCAATGGCCAAGTAACATTGACCAAGGGGGGGTGGGGTAGGGTGGAAATTTCCCTTATAATTGTCTGCCCTGACAGGCGGGGTTCTGTTCCTTGCACATTCCTGACTTTGCTCCTCCATGCAAGCACACCACAGCCACCCACGTGGGTCCCATCGCAACAGAAAGAAAAAACGTTGTTGCAAAGATGCAATGGAGGAAAAACGCTGCCCGGAAGAGGGGGGAAGAGGAATGCGTGAGTGCCTTAGAGCAGGCATGTCCAAACTTTGGCCCTCCAGATGTTTTGGACCACAACTTCCACCAGTCCTTAAGCTTAGAATTCTGGGAGCTGTGGTCCAAAACATCTGGAGGGCCAAAGTTTTGGACATGCCTGCCTTAGAGGGAACCTTGGGCGGTTCCCACAATATCTACCAACTCAACTTATCTCCACTTGACCCCAAACAGAGCCTCCCAAATGCTGATCTAGTCCGACAAGGCCCTTCCCCATGGCCTGACTGGCTTTAGAAGCTGAGCCAGTGAGAGGCACTGCATTTTTTTGTTGTTTGCGGCATTCTGGAATCTTATCCCTCTGGTGACAGCTTCAAATTGCCGTTCCCAAAGTGCCTTGAAATCTTGTTCACACGGCCCACTTCCAGCCCGGTTCAGTCGGTTCTACATTTTTGTCTCACCACCGCAACACAACGGCCCAAATCTTTCTTCTTTCTTTCTTCTCCTTCTCACCAATTCCCTTTGAAAACGTTTGAGAGATTCCATGCAAGTCAAACTCTACATCACGAGTTTCTAAATCCTGGCAGGTCAAAATAAGAAGACGCTAGGTGCTGGAAAGGTTTTAAGAACGTTGAAAATATGCTGAAAGGCCATCGTATTTGCTCTCCCCTCTCTGTTCTGCTGGAGTGTGTGGGGGGGCTCAGTGGGCTAGAGCGCTGAAAACTGTTGTCTGCAAAGTCGGCAGCTCGGCGGATCGAATCCAGGGTGCCACACAGCGGAGTGAGCTCCCACTATTAAGCCCAGCTCCTGCCAACCTAGCAGTTCGAAAGCATGTAAATGCAAGCAGATAAATAGGTACTGCCATAAAAGGGGGGGGGGGAGAGGTAAACAGTGTTCCATGCACGGAAATGTGTTCAGCCATATCGGCCACACAGTCACGGACTTGCACAACACTGGCTCTTTGGCTTAGAAACGGAGATCAGCACTGACTCTAAAGTCGGACACGACTAGCATGCATGTGTGTGTTTTGTGTGTGTGTGTGTGTGTGTGTGTGTGTGTGGGTGGGTGGGTGGAGGGGAACCTTTACCTTTACCTCTGTTCTTCTGCAGTAAAAGAGCTACTGAAAGATTTTGCTCTTAGCCAAGGCTCCTACATTGTCTGACATGGCATATAATTTCCACACATACAAATTCCTAAAACATGAGTACGAGACTTTCAGCGATTGCTGCTATTCCGAGATGCCAGAGAAAACGCAAATGTTAAATAGCAATTGCCATCTTAGGTTCTTCATGTGGAATCTCTGAAGCAAGAGCTTACAAGAAATGCTGCACTGCATAATCCAACTTTTCCCCGTTTAAGGAAAATAAAAAATCCCAGCACTGTACCTGATGGAAGGTGTACTTGAACAGCAGCGCAAGGAATTCGACGACAGGGAACTGAGAATAGGACTCGATCCTCCTTAAATGGACGCTTACAAAGAGGCGCAGGAAATCAGTAAACTTCTCTATGTAGCTGGGAAGGAAAAAACAAGAGAAAGCTCAATGAAATGCATGCGGATATTTTCAAAATCTTCAGGGGAATACTGAAGCCAATTTAGTACCTCTCGTTCAACAATAAATATGAAGGTGTTTGGAAAAATAATAATAATAACAATCCAACCAGAAGCTCCGCAAGAATCACCTACAGGGTGGACAACTTTTCATTCCATTATTATTTGAAACCCAGCAGGAAAAGACTCATCCAGAGCAGCTGCGGCTCCTTTAAAAATGTCTTCTAAGAATCTCCCACACCCCTTTCTGAGCATTTCCCCAATTCAGCCTTGAATTCCCCCTCCCGACCTGAAGTCTGAAATGACTCACTCTCACACCTCCTCTTGAAAACCTGGTTGTTGGGGAAATTAGGTAATGCAAACAGAATTGTTTCCTTTGTATGGGGGGGGGGAGTCTTCCCTGTTAGAGCAGTGTGACAATGAAACCAATTACAGTGGACCCTTGTATAACAAATGGTTTGTATAACATAAAATCTGTACAACATAAACAATTCCAGAGATAGGGGAAATTTGCTTAACAGAAATGTCTTTGGGGTGAATCCATCCAACATAAAAATGGTCACGATTAGGGATTACTCCGTTTTCAATGCATTCCTATGGAAAAAGTTTATACTCGAGTCAATATGTTTCCCCAGTTTTGGGGGGTTAAATTAGGGGCCTCAGCTTATACTCGGATCGACTTATACTCGAGTATATACGGTAGATAGATAGATAGATAGATAGATAGATAGATAGATAGATAGAAAGATAGATAGATGATAGATAGATAGATAGATAGATAGAGCATAAGAAGAAACCGGCAAGTGCAATTCCCCAGTCAACCCAAGCCAGTTCGGCACCGGCGGGGCGGCCGGCAACCTCTCCCTTACCTCTCGTCCAGCTCTTCCAGCCGACTCTTTACGGTGTGGGAGTTGTTCTCCTTCGTGATCTTCTGCAGGAGGTAAAAGGTCTGCTGGAACATTCTGAGCAAGTACTCCTCGAACTCGACCGGCACGCAGTTCTTGGACATCAGTTCGTTGATGCAAGCCATGGCGAGCACCCCCAGCCGGCCCCGTTCTTGATGCGAGGCCGCGTTCTGGCTGCTGCCGTTGATGGAGGACATCTTCCTGGCCCGGGTGTCGCAGCCGAAGCGGGCAAAGTGGAAGATGGTGGTCAGGAGGGAAGGGGTGATGCTCGTCGAGAGAGGGATCCAGCTGAAGAGGTGGGCCAGGCACTCCAGCGCCAAGGAGCAGACGTACTCGCTCTCCGTATCCAGAACAGGGACGGGCTGGTTCAGGACTTTGGCTGCCCTGGGACTCTGCAACACGCTACTTAGGAGGTCGCCTAGGGGGAATTGAGGAGGAACGGAGAGAAAGACCCCATAAGCTCAGAATTCACACAGACTGCATAACTAAGCACCTCTTTAATTTATTTAATTTAATTTAATTTAATTTAATTTAATTTAATTTATTTATTTATTGTTGAATTTATACCCCGCCCATCTTCCCGGGGGAACCCTGGGCGACTTCCAACAGGCTGACCAATGCAGCAATATTCATATACAAAATACAACATAACAGATTCAAAATACAAACACAGTAAAACCACATCCCTTTTAAAAGCATGCCAGAGGAAGCGTGTGTCCTATCCCCTGTGTAAGGCCACTTTCACTTCGAACCAAGTTTAAAAGCAAGGGAAGAAAAGAAAAGAGGACACACTCTCACGACACCTAAATCATTACGTATACTTCCCCCCCCCCCTTTAATCGTACGGAGTCTGCCAATAGCACACGCACCGAGAGAAACCTCCGAGATCCAGCGAAGGCTTGGAGAAGTCACAGAGCAGTGATAGCAAACCTTTTAGGGACCGAGTGCCCAAAACCGCGATTCAAAACCCACTAATTTTTTGCAACGTGCCAATACGGCAATTTAATCTGAATCCAGGCGGCTAGGAAGAGGCAATGCTGGGTGCCCACAGAAAGGGCTCCGAGGGCCACCTTTGGCACCCGTGGCATAGGTCCACCAACACTGTCCTAAAGTCTTCCGGCAAAGTGATGTAGGTTCCCGGGGAACGAAGCCTCTGTGCACATGTTCTACCACTGCCCTTTAAAACTCTCACCCGAACTTCCCTTGCAAGAATCTCCCAGTGACATATCCATCTCTTGCTCATACCAGTCTAAAGAAGATGTTGAGCCAATATAAGAAATACGGCAGAAATTATTTGAAAACATGGCAAAACCAGGCTGGCCACCTTGAGCTCTGGGAACGGTAAGTGTGATATAAATGGAGCAAATAAGCAATACATGTAATCAATAGTCAAACAATGCATCGCCCATCATCCTCTCTTCATTTTAAATTCTTGCAAGGCAGGTCCCACACACACCAATTCCCACTCCTCCAGGGCAAATGAGGCAAGGAGATACCAAAGCTACAGTCAGCGGCATTAGCGAGGGGAGATTTGAGATGAGTGTGCCTTGGTCTAGTCCCCTGACTCCCCCCCCCAATATGTTTTGGACCACAACTCCCAGAATTCCAAACCTGTGTTTCCAATGGCAAAGGACTGTGAGAGTTGTGGTCCAAAACATCTGGGAAATCCAAAACATTCAAGGAAAGGGGCTGGTACTGAGAGACTATGGCTTGCATAAAGATCAGTCTCAGTCACCTGATCAACCTTGTTGCCCTCTTCCAAACTCGTTCTAGTTTGTTGGCCTTTTTCTTCAAGTGCAGTGTGTCCAGAACATCAATACCCAGATGAAACCTAACAAGCGCTGAATTGGGGGGGGGGGGTTAGTGCCTTGCCGGATTTCAAGGCCGTGCAAGTATTTCTGTGAATGCATCCTAAAACCGTATTTGCCTTTTTTGCAGCCACATCACACTGCTGGCTCACATCCAACATGCCATCAACAACCATTCCAAAGATCCTTCCTGTAGTATTACGGAGTCAAGTATCTCCCACCTTACAATTTTTCCTAATTTAACTCTTTCACTCCTTCTAGGTGTAGAATTTAGCACTTAACTCCGTTAAATTTCATTTGGTTGAAATTTGGAACTACTGTGTTACTGTACTGCCTTTCACTGGCCCTTACTCCCTGACAGCAGATTCCTTCAAAGCAAAAACGAGGGAGTATGTGCTGTCCAACTGCAAATCCCAACAATCTTTGGTGTCAAAACGTTTTGGGAGCCTAATAGAATTTAATGGCCCAGTTTTGCATAAGGTGTTGCCACCATGAAGCCTCCTTCCAGGGACGCACTTTCAAAAAACCCTTTCCCAGGTTTTCCTTTGAAAGGTAAATTGAGATTTAAATGACTACACGGGGGAAGTCTGCTGAGCTTGTTTCCATTTACCAGAAGCCCGGGCAGAATTTGTTCAGCGAAATTAAGTCCTTTGGTATGTCGGCTGTATCTTAATGCATCTCGCGCTCCTTGAAGTGGACTTAATGTGCCCTTTAATTAAAACAGCACCGCAAATGTCAAACAGAAGCACTTCTGCGTGCGATTTACGCAGCTTGGCTTGGCTTTTAAGTGTCAGGCCTCTTGTATGGTAATGAGATATAGAGAGCCTTCCCAAACGGTTCAGGACTGCTGCGGAAGATATTAATGACTGGCGTCGGGCGTGCGCTCCTTTGCATTGCAAACGCCCTGCCTGCCTGAGATGCTGTGAAATAATGCATCTTATTAGAAGGTGAATTCAGACACTATACCAGTGCAATCCAGCTGCCCCCTGCAATGTGGGCAAGTCGCAGGGAGAGATGTCAGAGGAACCTCTGGCCACATGGGAGGAATGGACAACGAAGTGCCAATCCAGTCGGCATCATTCCTTCAGAAAACAGAGCAACGGTGGCATGCCAGGGGCACCTTCTCAGCACAAAAAAAAAAAGAATGACCCCGCAACCGTTCCCATAAAGCTGAGATTTCCACTTCCCCGCTTTCCTGCAAGCCCACCCTTTTATATTTCATTCCCTCTGTAGCTGAGATCCAGGCTCCGAGTTTATGAGTGAGGCACACATGCCACCAAAAATACTGAGAAGGAACAAAAACTCTTCCTCTTTAAGATGCCTTGTTCTCTGTGTGCCTCGCTTTACTTCTCAGACTGTAAACTCAAGGACAGGGACTGCCATATATCACATCTGTATAAGCTGGTTTGGAAGTCTTTTTCAGATAAAGGCCTAGGCATGTGTGTGTGTTGTATCGTTACAGTTGTGACCGGCTCTTCGTGACCCCGTGCCCATGGAGTTTTCTTGGCAGGAATACCGGAGTGGTTTGTCAGTTCCTACTCCAGGCACCTACAGCACCTGGTATTCCCTGGTGGACACCCATCTAAGTACTAACCAGGGCTGACCCTGCTTAGCTGCTGAAATCAGGTGAGATCGGAAGTGCTTAGGGCATCTATGCAGCTAAGGCCTAGGCCAGTGTTGGTGAACCTATGGCACGGGTGCACAGAGCCCTTTCTGTGGGCACCCAACATCGCCCCTTCACAGCCACCTGAATTCAGGTTAAATCGCTTTATTGGCACTTTGCAAATAATTAGTGGGTATTGAATCACATTTTGGGCACTTGGTCTCTAAAAGGTTCGCCATCACTGGCCTAGGCATAAAAAGCATTCCAACCAGCAAACAAACCGGCACGCAGGCAAGCATGGGGTGGGGTTGACTTCAGCCTTACCACTTCCTCCTGATGTTGGAGAGGGTGGTGGAGTGGCAGCAGTAACACTGTATTTATCCCAGATACTTTCCAGAATACCTACGAAGAGAGAAGAAAACATCCTTTGATTCATCTTCCTGCCCCCTTCCGACTTCAGGATTTCTATGAGTCTAAGAAAAGCCTTAGCAATGGCAAGCAAGGTGCTACACTTTTCTATGCCTTAAAACACACTCTGTGGCAGAGGCTCCCAGATGTTCTCTGACTGCAACTCCCAGAAACCCTGGCCAGCACAGCTAGTGGTGCAGGGTTCTGGGCAGTTGCAGGCCAAGAGCATCCGGAGACCCACAGGTTGAGAACCACCGTTCTGGTGTCAGTTCTTGGCACTACCGGAGGCAGCCATCAGAACACACAGGTGGCTGCTGCCATTAAAATACCCTAAGAATGCTGTTGGAACTTGGAATTAAAAGTTAACTCTTGCACTTCCCAGGACCGCCGTTTCAGCAGATGAAACGGAGATGGGTTTCAGTTTATGAACAAAAACGGACCTCATCAGCTGCCTGGGAAGCCCAGTATTCAAGGATGTTTTGTACGGATGGCAGCTACGTGAGACCAGCTTCAGCCATCTGTGGTTCTCATTTAAGGTCAGTAGAAGGTTGTTACTGTCCCCTTGGCAGCCACTCGTCCTGTCAGCTGGGACTCTTGTCAGTTTCTAGATGTCAAGGACTTAAGACAGGGTGGGTGGAACGGAATGGGATGCCACCTGTTGATTCAACCCTCTTCGGGTCTCTTTGCCTGCATCACAGAGGTTCTGGAAACTTCCGTTGGTGCAAGGAGCTGGCCAAGGTGCTTGGTTAATCCGCCAAAGCCCTGAACTGCTAGTATGGGACCTGGCTATCTAAGGGATCACCTGCTTTGTTACGAACCTGGCCAGATATTTGGGGAAAGCCTTCTTTAGAAGAAGGGCAGCTGCAGAGGACCAGGTGATGAGCATATGGGGTAAGGTTTCTCCTGCATCTCTTCTATCTAGACTAGTGGTTCTCAACCTGGGGGTCGGGACCCCTTTGGGGGTCGAACAACCATTTCACAGGGGTCACCATGAGCCAGTGAAGAAAAAGGCACAAACGGCTTGGGTCTAGAGGAGGAGGGGGAGGAAGGGGGAAGAGTGAGTTACATCTTGATAGGCTGGAGGGGATGTCAGTCAATGGCACCAGAGGCTGCGATTGGCTGAGGGTGCCCGTAGAGGGAAGTTCTCTATGGCACCTGTGGCAGTAGCCTGCCAAAGGGGGCTTGTGGCCTCTTCCAAGCAGGGCAAGGGGTCACCTCAACATGAGGAACTGTATTAAAGGGTCGCAGCATTAGGAAGACTGGGAACCACTGATCTAGACTGTGAGAGGTGCTCATCTCAAAGCTGGGAACAGTCTTCTTACTTGCTAATTTTAGAAAGAGTGTGAAAGCACACTGGACTTCAACTGCACCTAATGCATTTTTAACTCCTTTGAGCTGTGTTGATTTTAGCAACTTGCGTGGTCTTTTTAAAATTTGGTTTTAAGGGATCCATGTTTGAATCTGTTTATACATTGGGGCCTTTCTTACGTTTCTCTGTCTGCAAGCTGCTTTAAAGACTACCGTGGGGTCGCGGAAAGGGAGGGCCTAAATGAAATCGACGACACGACGAGAGCCACCCTCGACCATCCGGGTTCACCTGTGAGGAGCCCAAGGACCGTCTGAACCTGGTCAAGAAGCAGTTTCCGCAGCTCTTCCTTCCGCGCAATGCTGAGGTCCTCCCGGGGGCAGGCCAGCTCTTCCGAGGTCGTCTTCAGCATGATCAGCCCAAGTGGCGTCGTCACCGGGGACTGGATCAACTGTTGAATTAAGAAGCACAGGGAGAAGCTGGTCTGGAAGTCTTTTTCAGATCAAGGCCTAAGCATGCGTGTGTGTGTTTTGTGTCGTTACAGTCAGACCGACTCTTTGTGACCTTCGCGTCTCCTTTAGAGGACATCGCTCTTAAAAGCCGGCGAAACCAACCTATTCAGACTCTTTTTCTCCAGCTCAAAAAGCATTTGAGGGTCATGCGACAAAGCTCAGAAGTTCTGGAGACAGACTTGGAAAGTGGCACAAGAAATTGTACAAACTAAATTGAACTTTAGACCAGAAACGTTGTTGCTGAATATAATGCCAGAGATTATTGACAAAAAAATAAAATATATTCTCTTGTACATATATACGGCAGCTAGACTGCTCTGGGCCCAGAAATGGGGAAAAAGTGAAATACCAACTAAGGTTGAACTCCTGAAAAAGTTACTGGACATTGCAGAACTGGATATGCTCTCAGAGGCGTTACGAGACCACCCAAGACATTTTGTAAAGGAGAGCTGGAAGATGATATATAATTGGGCTCAGAAGCAGACAAATGAACAAGGGGCAAAATAGGCATAAAGACGTTTAGATAGTGACACCAAAATCTGAAAGTTTTGTAAATGGCTGTTCAAGTGTGGAATCACCAATACCTTTGTATTAGCAATAGATAAGTGGACAGATATTGTTCACAATAGACTCTGGTTTGTGTTAATATTCTAAAGTGGCTCTTAACATTGTTGAATTTGTTTGTTCATATTATGTGAAATAAATATTTAAGAGGGGGAGAAGCATTTGAGGGAGAGACACTCATAAAACCCAACTTCAGTAAGGGGGGATCTCTAGGAGCCATCGTACCTGCAAAATATTCGTAAAGAAGTCGTGGTAGAACATGGGCCAGTCTTGCCGCCCGATATCTACAATAACTTTACAAAGCTTGTTCCTGATAAAGTAAGGCAGAGTTTTGTGGTGAGCTAGGAGAAGTTTGGGCAGACAGCTCCGAATCTCCATCTTATCTTGAGAGGGGACCCCAAGCCACATTTTGTTAATAAGGTTCTGAAAAAGAGAAAGAGAAAGAGAGAAAGAGAGAGAGAGAGAGAGAGACCATCATGAGACATTAGCCTTGGGATCTCTGAAGAGAGGACTTCTCATTGCTCAAGGCTGCAGCTAAGACCCGGACAGATAATAAACAGGGAGGTAAGGATATGAATGTCGGTGAAGATTCTCAGTCATCCAGGCGAGTTTATCTGGACGTTGAGTCATTGCAACTGGACTTCTTTTTCTTGACAGATAGAAACGTTGTTTCGCTGCTCATCCAAACAGCTTCATCAGTCCGAATAAAGCTAGTTGCGAGTCCTCCATCTTATCTGACCTCTTGTCCCCCTGGTCTGAAATGGGCTCGTAAGACGAACAATGACCTGAATAAGCTTGTTAGGTAGACAACCGCCCATAGCCTTAAGGTGAACAGTGGCCTAAGACAGTGGTGTCCAAACTTTGGCCCTCCAGATGTTTTGGACCACAACTCCCACAGTCCTTTGTCACTGGCAACCTAGGCTTGGAGTTCTGGGAGTTATGGTCCAAAACATCAGGAGGGCCGAAGTTTAGACACCCCTGGCCTAAGAGGTGCTGAAACCCACAAAGTATGAATGATAAGTCTAGAAAATGTTCACTAGTTGGGCGTTTGCCAGAGAATGTTTGCTCAGCACCTGTGAAGCACTGACTCAGAATTAAGAGGTGTTTTTTTCCCCAATCTGTGGGGGTATCAGAACCCTATAAAATTAACCCTGTGCTTCAACTGAGATCTTACTAGTTGGCAGAAAGAGAAAAAAAACAACCCTGCAACTTTTGAGATTAATTGGATCTTTCAAAATTTACTGACCCATTTTTTTGAAAAAACAAAATAAAAAAACCTGCAGCCGTTACACTAGTGTCATGCAAACCTCTGCTAAGATAATCAGTACTCAGAATTACTATATATCAGATGGAGGAACCGACACTGTATATATTTTTTAAAAACCCACCAAAACTTGAGAAGCATCTGATTTCTCCAGGTAGTGAAAGGTGCAAGATGGAAAAAGGTGATATACTCAATTTTGCAACTCACAACAAAGGGGCACAGTTCCTCATTAAAGTCTGTATGTATATTACCAGATCCAAACAATGACTGCAATCACAGTTTTCTGTGTTCTGAATCTGACATGAGCTGATGTCAAGGACAAAAGCGTTATGTTTCCAGAGCAGCAAAACCAAACCTAGAATGTATTTGATGGTTCTTGCCAGTACTAAGATGATGATGAAGTTCTTAATAAGTATCTCCTAAACTGCAGGAAATAAAATTCGGACTAGATCACCTCCTCTTCTGCAGGAGGTCCACGTACTTGTTTTGGTCTGGAATGAACCCATTCATAAACAGTAAAGCAAAACAAACAAGGTAGGCATGGACCTTTCATTTCAGAATTTCTGAAACGAATCACGGCAGCACAGCTGCTGTTCGGAACTTGGACCCACCCTCTGAAATGAAATCACCCATTGGCTTACCTTGCCTCACTTCCCGCAGGGCTAAACTCCAACCAGGAGGTAGCCTCTAACAAGTCATTGTTCCTTCTCCCTGGCTCTGGCCAATCAGACAGGGAGGCGGGATGATGTATGTCCCTGCACAGCTCCTGATTGGCCAGCGCCAGAGAGAAGAAACGATGACGTGTCAGAGGCTACTTCCTGGTTAGAGCTTAGCCCTGTGCGAGGTAAGGCAAGGCAAGCCAATGGATGATTTCGTTTTGGAGGGTGGGTCCAAGTTCCCAACAGCAGCTGTGCTGCCGTGATTCGATTTGGAACTGGACCCATTCTGAAACAAAAGGCCCATGCCTAAAACAAGGTTGATGGAGGGCCACGGAGACAGTAGGAAGATCAAGAACCAAAAATGGGAGGAAGGTGTAGGACTCATCTGCCCAGTAACCTGTTCCCTTGACAGAACTTCCAGAAGACGTATGCTTCCAGCACGTTTGGTTTTGCCTTGTGCAAGTTGTGTCTGAGTCTAGGGGCAGTGCTCATCTCCATTTTCAAGCCAAAGAGCCAGTGTTGTGGAAGTCCGTGACTATGTGGCTGGCATGGCCGCACGGAACACTGTTTACCTTACCGCTTTTTACGGCGGTACCTATTTATCTACTTGCATTTACATGCTTTCGAACAGCTAGGTTGGCAGGAGCTGGCGTGAACAGTGGGCGCTCGCTCTGCTGCGTGGCACCCAGGATTCGAACCGCTGAGCGGCCGACTTTGCAGCCGACCGTTTCAGCGCTCGAGTCTGCTGAACTCACCTCAAACACGGTCAAACTGTACATCATGACGTAGTCATTTCTTGTGCTTGAGAGGAAGTAGAGGCAGAATCTCCAGGCGCCAACCTGCTGAGCAAAGTTATTCAGGAGTTCCTCTGGAGGGGGGAACCAAACAAAAACACATTATTCGTCAAAACCTGTAACTGTGCGTTGAAACTGGTAACAATGGAAGACACTGCGAGATGCGATGTTGTCTTATAAACTTGCTTCCAGATCTTGACCAGAATGGGCCCTCAAATATGCTCATAAGCACTGTTCTTGGTGCAAAGAAACCAGTGTTAACACCAATAACAAAAGTGGATGTTGGCCACCGGTGGTCATACAGAAATACTTTTTTCGTTGTATTCCTATTGACTGTAACGTGTCCCCATTGGATACATGGAGAAATGCAAGTCAAATGGAGCTCACAGTGAACATAATAAATAAACTAAAATCTGTAACAAAATACAAATATCTAGCATGAGTTTGCAACGGAAGTAGGTCATTTGATCGCTTTAACTCAAGGTGGGCAACCCAAGCTCATCGTCTGCATACCGGCACATTTATATTGGCTCAAGATCATGCCTGGATCTTCCTCAGTCATTGCCACTGGGAAGGGATACTTCTTTTGACTTAAAAAAGAGAGAGACTTGCAACTCCTATATGCCTCCAGGAGGGCCAATCTTTTTAACAAAAGGGATGAAGTTCTGCTTTAATTAAGAGGGCCAGGGTTTGTTGTTTCCACCCCGCACCCCCCCCGAAACCAGAAGCAACCTTCCATTCACAGAGAAGTAGTGAAAGGTATGAAACCGAAAGAGTCTTTAGCAAGACAGGCGGGTGCTGCATTATATTGACGCCGTCGATTGCGCAATCTAGCTCAATACTGTCATTTCTGCCTGGAAGCAGCTCTCCAGCCTTGCAAAACGCAGGCCGACTGACTATAGAATCCAGCAAATAAACAGGAAGTTCAGACAACAGCAGGTTTGTAAATGGAAGCTTGTTTCAATCACTTCTCAAGCAAGGAGGAGTGGGTTGAATACGCGGGTGTGCTAATCCTCACGGCGTACCTCCTTTCAGAGGTATCGGCTACCCACTTCACTATGAAGCAGAGGCACAAGCAAAGGTTTCCCCAACACATGCCTGCTAGTTGTGTCCGACTCTAGGGCGGTGCTCATCTCTGTTTCTAAGCCAAAGAGCCAGTGCTGTACAAGTCCGTGGCCATGTGGCCGGCATGGCTGAATGTATTTCTGCGCACGGAACACTGTTTTACCTTCACACTTTTAATGGCGGTACCTATTTATCTACTTGCATTGACATGCTTTCGAACTGCTAAGTTGGCAGGAGCTGGGGTTAACAATGGGAGGTTGCTCTGCTGCATGGCACCCGGGATTTGAACCGCTGAGCTGCCGACTTTGCAGCTGACAGTTTTCAGTGTTCTAACCTACTGAGACACCATGCCCCAATGGCACAAGACACCCCATTAAAAAAATGAGGAGAAAAAGATATTAGCCCAAACGAAATGGAACGTTTACACATTCAGAGGAAGAAAGGAAGTGAAGGAGGACAGGAGATGATGCCTTTTATTTTCCTAGCACTCAAGGTTCACATCTTGATTTGGGTGCCGTGCAGAAAAGCTCCGGTTGTTCCACCCTGGTTTACAGATCTGCCTGCTCTAATTTCAGACTCATTCCTCATATTCTGAGGAGTGGGAGTGGAGAAGAGAAGGCAGGCCTTCTCACGTTTCCATAAAAACCACAACCTCAACTCTACTCAGTGGAGAACGCACTGTGTGTGTTAAGAGGAGGATGGAGGACCACATCTCACGCAACTCTTAAATCAGAAGTGGGCAGGGTTTTAAGCCTCTGGGATTCACTTGGGATTGTTTGCTACAATCCCAACACCCACCAGCTGCTGTCAAGCACAACACGGTGGTGACAGGGAGGAATGAGACACAAGCTGCTGGTCAGTCAAGTGCAACCAGTTATGTACTATGGTTCATGAACTACCCAACTGCTGGTCAAGCCAATTAGTTATGGAGAACCAACGTATGTTGATCAACGGCCTACACAAATCTGCATATGTTTGCTGATATGTGCTGTCAAGTCAGAATTTCTGGAAACTCTTGGGTGGGTGGGTGGGTGGGGAATAACGGGCAGACACCTGGGGTTTTTTTTACCCAATTTTTCTGTTTGTTCCATAGTTATTCACACACACACACACACACACACACACACACACACACACACAAATGACTTCAAAATTTCTGGAAATGTTACATCTCCAACTCTCAAAGTAAGCAAGATCTTTAAGGAGTATCACACATGAGTTTCTATATAGAGGAAAAGATTGAAATCTAAATAAATGCAAAGGTTAGAATCCTTGTGTTTTTCTAAAAAAGAGAATTATAGAGGTTTGCTTCTACTGTTCATATCCAGCCTGATAAGCCTTAGAGATTCTGGATGTCTAAAGATAATGCCTCGGTAACTAATCCATGCTTCCTGGCTCAGGGTGATGCTTTTCTAACAGTTAGCTGGGAGATTATTCTGGAATTCAGATTATTCTTGTGTTCCAATGCTGCGAGGCCAGTAAGTGGGAGAAAGAAAGAATTTCATAAACAGGGAGGCTTGCAGTTCTGTAGCCTCACAGAAAGCTATACAATTCACGCCGTCTTTCTGCATTCCATCGGTGCTATGAAAATATACAATATATTGTGCTTTGGCAGACAATAACACCAACATGGCCCAGAGGTCCCCCAGCGACGTGCCATGGAGAAAAATCAGCTTTGATGCAATGAGCCTACACAAAGTAAGAATTCCTTCAGGACAGCTTGTTAATCAACAGCCCAAATGACAGCCCCCCAAATAATTACCTTACCTTCCTCAAAACCCATTAAAAAGATACTAGTATTTTGCCTATTCAAATATAATGGCACAACATTCAAGGGGGAACAAGACTGTCCAGCTCAGATCTAAAGTATCAGCCACGCTTAGAAACACACAGACACACGTATACACACAAGAATAAAAACACCTAAGGCAGGCATCTTCAAACTTCGACCCTCCAGATGTTTTGGACCACAACACCCACAGTCACTTGCCATTGGAAATACAGGCTTGGAATTCTGGGAGTTGTGGTCCAAAACATTAAGAGGGCCAAATTTGGACATGCCTGACCTAAGGTATTCTGGAGATAGGCAATTAAATGCTCTGATTGTAGTCAACGGACTTGATGAGCACAGCAAGATGCCAAGTTGTATAGAGCAATACACAATGCCAAAGACTGAAATGACTTTTGAGTATCACATCCAGCCCAAAATCTGGAGAAACTTAAATTGCAAAGGGGTTTACCAATTTCGCGCTTCCGTTCGTTCGTAGTGCAATTGTGGAAAAACTCAGTCATCAGGCTCTCCAAGGCTCGCAGTGAGGCCTCTTCGGATGCCTGTTAAAAATGTTCAAGAGGAAACGTTAGAACTGAGCAACTTATGCGCCTGTGGCTTAAAAAAATCTACTCTCATTTTTCACCAGTACCATTCGCTGCCCTCCTTTGTATGGCCACTTTTATCATTAATCTCATTTTCCTCCCTCCTGTCTGCCTTTGCTCCATCTCCTTGAGCGTAGAACTCTTCAGTGAAGAACGGTTCACAAAGGGAGTCCCTGCCAAGGACTTTTAGAAGTCCTTAGCTCAGAAATGGAAAAGTCTGAGAAATAACACTTGGAACCTTCGGCCAAACCAAGGCTCAGCTAAGACCTATACGTGAACGTGGACGCCGCAAGAATGAGCATACTTGTGTATAAGAGGTGGAGGAGAAAGGGAGAACTTCTTATTTTGAAGGCTCATTTTACTAACAATTGCGGATTTAAAAAGTCCATTGGTTTTTCAAAGGGCACACAAACAATGGTTAAAATCCGATATTGGCATCCAATGCATGAGACCCCGTTTTTACTGCAAGAGATTAACACGGTTACCCTATGGGCACTTGGATAGTGGGATTATATTAGGAATCCCTCAAAGGCCTTGTTCATTTCATAAGGTGATCTCTGGCTGGTGCGTAAATTAAGGTTCTCCCTCCACGAAACTGCAATAATGATTAGTTTTTCAATATTGGACAGGAAAGCAACTAGGTTGTCAGTGTGCAACAACTCCAACATTAGAACTGAGCTAGGTGATTCTATGAGACGGATTTCTGCCTGAAACCCATCAAAATACAACACTATGCTTCAACAGGGGTGGCTGCAAATACTTCCTCGGTGTCCACTGGACAGAATACAGAAGTCAGGTAGCGCTTCCTAAATTACTATATATACTTGAATATTAGCCTAGTTTTTTCAGCCCTAATTTTGGGCTGAAAAAAGGGGTCCTCGGCTTATATTCAGGTCAATACTTTTAGTCACTGAGGCAAGTTTGGGTTGGTGGCTAAAAGTCATTTTAAACATTGTGCGCCACTTCTCCTGACCCCCCCATGTTTAAAATGACTTTTTAAAAAATCATTTTAAAACAATGTTTAAAATGACTTTTAGCCACCAAGTCAAGCACTTGCCTCGGTGGCTAAAAGTCATTTTAAACATCACACACACACCCAGCTCACAAAGGAGGAGTTGCCAGGCCCTGCTGCATTTCCCACCCTAGGCTTATACTTGAGTCAATAAATTTTCCCAGTTTTTTGGGTTTAAATTAGGGGCCCCGATTTATACTCGGGTCAACTTATACTCGAGTATATACAGTAAGCACGCCATCTGAAGCCAGAAATGATCCGAAGTGGAATTGAATTTAGGCTGCTTTACCCTTTGCAACTTGTATCTTAGCAACAGAATAAGGCATTTTCAGGTTCTGTTCCGGGCTTAATATAGAGTGCACATCCCATCAGGCTGACTGTTCCCGAGCCATTATGGAGAATGGAAGATTATCAAACCCATTTACCTTTTTACATGCTAACGACCGGTGATTATTATCCTTTGGACAGATTCAAAGACAAAACAAACTCTCCTTAAGTTGACCTATCCTATCCCCACTTCAATTGTTTTGTACATTATTATCTCTTAATATATTTTGGAGAAGGCTTGTGTTTAAAATTCTTTCTGGGTACACAGACTACACTTAATCAAGATAAGCTACTGTATTCTTTTTATCTCATTTCTGGTACATGGCCTTGCCTTGCAGGGCAAAGAACAGGCAATACATACACACAAAAAGCAAAGGTAGGCATACTTTGGTCTTGTCAGATCTCCTCTGCTGTTTAAAAGAACCCCAATATCTACTGGATCCTATTGCTGATTCAATGATTTCCCATGGCTAGAGATGGGCACGACTTGAAAAAAATTTTTTTCGAGTTGTCGTTAGTCGGGCCAGTCCCATTTCGGGTCGTTTCCGGTTTTCGCGAAAATTCGCAAAAATTAGTCGGTTCGTTTTTTCGTTGTCGTTAGTACTGTTTTTTTGGGGGGGGTAGCGGGCTCCTGGAGGCACCTCTGTGGGGTGGGTGCCTCCTCTGGCCCGCTATAAAGGGAAAGTGGGCTCCTGGAGGCACCCGTGGGTGCCTCCTGCCACTAGGAAGGGGAAGCAGGCTCCAAGAGAGACCCCCTCTACATGGGGGTCTCCCTTCCTCACCTGCTGCTGCTGCAAAATGCTATGCAATAGCCATATGGATATTGCATAACATAATGTGCAGACAGTGAGACCAGTGTGAGAGTGATAGGGTCATACCTTCCCTGCACAAGGCTCCCGCACCACCATGTCTCACACAGAAGGGAATTGTACTTGCTGCGTGTAGTGCAATGCAAGCAAGTAGATCTGGCTTTAAGGTGGCTTAGTGCAAGAGCTAGGGTTAGGCTAGTGACGGGTAAGGTTACGGTGGGCTAGTGGGTTGCACCTCTGGGTGCCTCTCTGACCCACTAAGAAGACAGTCTGTGACGTATGGGTACGGAGTCAAGGGTTAGGGTTAGGGCTAGGGCAGGTTTTAGGGGGCTTTTTGGCACATCCCAGAAGTCTCCATGGCCAAGTGGCCATGCGACTGGTGGGATGGCTCCAGAAATTTGCATGGTTGTCCACTCCCACATGGCTGGCCACTTGGCCAGCCCATCATTGCGCACTGCGCAGGTGTAAATAAAATAAAAATAAAATAAAATCAATGGAGGACAGAGGAGGAGAGGAGAGACATTTTGTTGCAAGAAAAAACCCACTGCTACTGTGAAAAATCTGGCAGTTTATAAATTTTCGCGTGTTTCTGTTGTGCTTGTGTGTTTTTGGACCACGATTTCAAAAACAATATTGCGTTCGCCGCCCCATTTTGGATCCCCCGCCCGCACCGCATGGCATGGCGATGGCGACTCGCGAGTCCGGCTGCCCAGGACGGGGGGGGGAGGCGGACCCCCCCCCTCCAGAAACCACCCCTCCGGTAGGTGCCCTGCGCCCTTAGTCAAGCAGGCATTTTTCCGCCTGCTTTTTTGGCCCGGGAATGGGTGGGGGGAGAGTTTAAAAGTTTTTTCCTGTGCCGTCCGTGCCGCTTGCTTGCGCTTTAATTGCGGCGGCCGGCGGCCGGCGAGACTGGGCTTTTTGCTGGCTGCGAGCCTGCGGCAAGTCCCACCAGAGCAGCCGAGGACGGGGGATGAGGGGGGAGGCCGGGGACCTCCAGAAACAACCCCTCTGGTAGGTGCCCTGAGGCACGGCAGGCATTTTCCCGCCTGCTTTTTGGCCGGGAACCGGGTTTTTTTAACTTTTAAAAACTTTTTTTCTGTGCCGCGTGTGGCATCGCGCGATCTTGCGATGCAAGTAACGAGCACGACAAATCAGACCAAAATTGTTCGTTCGTCGGTTCGAGCTCGAAGTCTGGGGCAGTGATTCCCGTTACCGTTTCCGTAGAGTAACGGAACCGAGTAACGGAAACGGAAACGGGAATACCGCTAAGTCGTGCCCATCTCTACCCATGGCCAATCAGGGATTTTGAAACCAGGTCTCCTGGTGCTTTAATGCCCCATTTTATCCACTACACCAAACTGGGTACATTAGGAAAAGGGGGCGACCATAATTCATGGGTTGAGAAGGGGTCTTTAGAAGAGGAAAGTGCAAGTTTATTTGTGTTTATTTATTTATTTTTAATATTTTTAATCCCACCTTTCTCCTTGGAAAAGGGACCCGAGGTGGCTTACAATAATGAGGGACAACATACAGCCCAGAACATTTAAGATATATTCAAGTTAAGAACAGGGAATTAGGAGAGACATCTGAAAACATTAAAATGTAACATTTTATGCAATTTATTCTCAGCAGTCATGTATGCTTTCACTCCCAACCCTCAAACACTATGAAGAACTACTGTAATCATACCTGCATCATTAATATTCAGCTACAGCAAAACATTTCTTTAACTTGCAAACTGTTTCCAGTGAAAACGTGGGTCAAGCACAGAGGAATGCAATAAAAAACACCACTATATTTTATATCCAGCATTCACCCACCTGGTGCACTTCAAAATACAATCTCTCTGTTAATTCCTGTAATTCAGTGGACTGGTCCCCAGCCAGCTTTTGAGGCCTTGAAGTAAATAAAGCACCGATTTTTCTGTATTTTTAAATGCTGGGCCCCCAGCCTAGTAACACCCTTCATTGGCATTCTTTCCTACATGGACTAGCAAATTCAATCTCCAGCCTATTGACTGTGTTTGGGAAGTGGATATTATAAAAAGCTGTCCTGCAATGATTTTCCACTTTAAGCCAACCTCACAGCTTCCAATTAGTAGTTTAGAGCAGGAATATTGATTGGAGCAACAGCTATGGAGTAAACATGGTAAACCTGACCTGGTGCTTAAAACCACAGAAGTGTTTAATTGTCAAGGGAAACAAACGATCTTTGCTGATACTCTAATGCACGTATAACTGGAGATACGAGAGCCACCATTCAGCAGTGGACAGTATCCGGAGAGGATTCGTGAGACGTGGGATTAAATCCACACTCAGCCATGGAAATTCACTTGGGGGGTGGGAGCTGATGGCGGTGGTACTCTTTAGACATCTTGTTTACCCCGAAAACCACACTAGGGTTGCCATGACTCAGAAGCGACACAATCACGACAGGAAAGACATCTGTTCCCAAGGAGGCTCTCTTCCCTACACGACCAAGAACCTTGAACTTGTAAATACCCTTTCTTTATAGGAAACCTTCTCCAAATTGGAGCATTCTGAAGTGCCTTTCACACACCAGCTTTAAAAATGTGACATAACAAAAATTATATATCACTGCTGAAACCACACACCCCCATGAAAATTGCAGCTCTTCATTTCATTCAAGGTCCTCCTTGAAAAACTGCCTGAAACATTATCCGAATCCTGTACTAGACACTCTTCTGAATATCATCTAAGACAGGCATGTCCAAACTTCGACCCTCCTGATTTTTGGACCACTACTCCCAGAACTCCAAGCCTGTATTGCCAGTGACAAAGGACTGTGGGAGTTGTGTTCCAAAACATCGGGAGGGCTGAAGTTTGGACATGCCTGACCTAAGACAATGGTGGCAAACCTTCACCATTCCAGATGTTTTGGACCACAACTCCCACAGTCCTTTGTCACTGACAATACAGGCTTGGAATTCTGGGAGTTGTGTTCCAAAACATCTGGAGGGCTGAAGTTTGGACATGCCTGATCTAAGACAATGGTGGCAAATCTTCTTCACGCCAGATGTTTTGGACCACAACTCCCAGAATTCCAAGCTTGTATTGCCAATGACAAAGGACTGTGAGAGTTGTGGTCCAAAACATCTGGAGTGGGGAAAGCTCGCCACCACGGGTCTAAGACCTCAGTGCAAATGATTCCCTTCGTTTAGGGTTCAATAAAGTATGCTATTTCTAACTTATCCACCAGCACATGTTTAACTATTGCTGGACTAAAAGTAGATCCTTGACACTTCCTTTGGTGTTCTTAGAAGTTTGGCATCGATTCACATGTTCCTCGTGTTTTCTTCCAATTTCTTACAAATAACGCAAAGCCTTCTTATAACAGAAATGTTTGATCAACTTTTAGAAGATGCAGAGGCTCGGTTTCTTCTACAGGCAAATGTGCAGATTGCATCTAATTAGCTGCAAGGCCCGTGTTTTGACAAGTCCTCGGATGCTCTGGGTCAACTTCTCAATTGACAAAAGCATTAGAGAATGTAAACTGAACCGGTATCTCCCTCTGGGGTTTCTTATCATTGTTGGAACAATGTTCTCCATGTTGTTCCTGGTAAATACACCGCAGTGAAAAGGCAGGCTAGTCCGTTGGGTAACTGAGTACAAAATGCAGGAGAAGCATTGAGAAGATCCATCTGCACCACCCACCACGCTGAAGGGGCAGGGAACTTGAAAATGAAAGCAAGAAACTTGCTGTTAAGAGAAAGTTGGGTTTACAGGAGGCTGCCAAAAACAATGGGATGAAAGTGAATTTTCCCATGAAGGTTGTACGTTAGTCCCCGCCACAACGTGGTTCATATATTACGGTCTCAGTATATTGCAGTGTTTTTTCCTTGAGAGAAGCAGGCTTCCAAAGAGAGGTTTTTAACCCCCTCCTGGCACCTCAGCAAACAGACCTGGGGCTTCTCCTGTGGGCCGTGCTTGCAAAGAAAGGTTTTTAACTCCCTCCTGACACCTCAGCAAACAGACCTTGAGCTCCTGGAAGCAAGGTCTGCTGAGGTGTCAGGAGGGGGTTAAAAGCCTCTCTTTGCAAGCACAGCTGGCAGGAGCAGCCCAAGGTCAGCATTTTCTGGATTTTCCTTTATCGTGGGTGGATCAGGCACCAAACTCCCGCAATAAACGGGGGAGTACTGCATTGAATTACTTGGGCAAAAAGAAGGGCAGAAAACTTCAGCGCCAAAAAATGAGGAGGAAGGATGGGCATTTTATAAGGGTGCTGTCGTAAACTTGTGATTGGGAAGACCAGTCTTGCACGGCCCATGCTGTGTTGCATGGTATTTGCTCGGACTGAAGTCTACTTCATCCACAGGTTTTGTCACCTATATCCTAAGAATATGTTTGGGGCAGTGGCCGTTGCCACTGCGAGAAATCCAGGGGAAATGCTCCACACCCAGTTGGGAACGCAAGGCAAATTAAGACAGAAGAGGCTAAAGAATGACCAAGGCCAGTGTTTTGTCCGTGCAAACCAGGCCCCTGCAAGATTGTCACAGGTTATGACATGAGTGCTTTCCCACACTCCTATTCAGTGGCACACACATTTTTGCCAGGGTTTGTAGATTTTTGATTGTGCAGGAAAACCTACAGAGCTATTTCAAGAAAGCAAAATACACTGCTGGGAAAAAAATCCCAGGCATTGCTAGTGGCCTAGAGGCACCTAAATATTTCAAGACATCTCTCAAGAATGTGAGGTATTTCTTCAGCAATACCAAAGTACTGTATAAGTTTTTGGGTGTCACAGAACAGCATTAGTTCCTGTTTAGCTTAGCAGCAATTGTCAAGTTTCACATTCAGACCACCATTAGCACTACCTGAAAGGAGTTCTTTTTAAAAAATTTCCCTTGCTGGAATCAAATTCACAATGTCTACAAAGAATGTACATTTTCTAGGGAGCACTGTTATAGATCTTGTCCATTCCTTACATCATAAAAAAAGCCTGAGGCATTTGGACTTAGCCAACTATGCAGCTATGGGAAAGGAAAGGATTTTTAAACAGTTTGCAATCTTTTTATTTTTATTTTTAAAGAATCTGTTTTCATTGAATTAGACTAGGAGTTTTTGCAGGCAGAAAAATAATAAAGACTTTTAATAAGTAATAATAACACAATAAAACCAACACGTACCATAACAATACCAACTTATAGTTCAATACATTTGTTGCGGTGGAGTGCAGGGGGATTTTAGTTAACTGACAGAAGCCCCCCCCTCCCCCCGTGATAGCGCCTTGCGACACAGTGGTTAAGCTGTTGTAAGGCAGCCAAAACTGGGGTCATGACCAGGGGTTCAATCCCAGGCAGCCGGCTGAAGGTTCACTCAGCCTTCCATCCTTCTGAATTTGGTAAAATATGTACCCAGGTTGCTTGGGGGGGGGGGAGTGTAGACTACAAAATTAAATTGTAAACCACCCAGAGAATGCTTTAACCACTCTGGGGCGGTATATATGCAGCAGACTTTCCTTTTGCTTCCTATATGAACTTCCTCCAGCAGAGTGTAAAAGGTAAGAACATTAACTACAGCCTGGATTTTCATTTTTATATAAATGCACACCCTCTCCACTGCTTCCACGCTTGTTAGTAACTTGAGAAGTTTTCAGAGTTGCAGATTGATCAATATTTTGCATTACTGACATTCAAAACACATCACTATGTCGGGCCACTGGCCGAAATCACAAAAGGCAAGTGTACATTACCCTCGAATCTGCTCTAATAGGACAGTTTTATACTTTCAGTTACCCACGAGTTCGTCTGGGATTTAATGCTGCCACAAACCGCCCAATCACTCAAACTCCTCTGCCCACACATGCTGAGAACTAAAGCCATTGTCGTGCTTCCCCCAGATCTTGTTTTGGATCTTGTTTTGGACGGCAGAGCTGGCAGTTTCCTGTTCCTTCTGTGCCTTTCGAAAAGGAAAACTTAAGGCGTAGGTTGCTGTGTACTATGGAGGGCCACAGTGGGAAGTATAGGTGGAGGAAGCCCCGACTGTGCTAGTAGTGCTGGATTCTGAATTACTCCCTGGGTCCTCATGGCCTAGTATTTTGAGAAAACACTGAAACATCAAATCTTTCTAGCACTTCAGGAAGTGGAATCTGCAGCTCTGTAACTGCACACACAGGTATTCTCTCACGGCCCTGTGTCTCTTGTACCATTGTAGCCATCTGCCTATGATGACAACAGACCCGGAGGGCACCTGAGCATCTCTAACTGCAATCCTCACTGACATACAAATCTTTGTTAGGAAAATAGCAGGCTCTCAAATCTAGAACCGTTCCCTTGACAATGAACTAACTGCAAGGACCTCCTCCTCCTCCTCCTGCTGCCAACAGAGCCCTGAAATCATACTTGGAAAGCCATGTTATGAGCAAACGATTCCTTCCGCCAGTTCCGACGCTGTTGTGCTGCAACACCTAAGTTGGCGACCCAAGGGCTCCCCCCTAGGAACACTTTTAGGCAAGCCTTACCCCTCTTGGCCCCGGGATGCTCCCCTGAAATCAGTCCTCTTCAATAAGGCTTTTTCTACAAGGGTGTTCATAGCTTACCCAGATAAAAGCATTTCAGGGACTGAAGCATGGTTACCAAACCATTACCATTACCTCCCTACACACCGAGGTCGCACCTTATCAGCTACAAGACATATAGGAGAACTTAATGCTAGATTGCCAACTTACCATGGTGCTTGAGGGAAGCGTCTGTGGCCGTTCAGCTCCTGGGACGCGAGATTCTGTTCCTTTCCTTTTCTCTCAGCTCACGCCATGGTCAAAGCAGCCGCTGCCCAGGAGGGGCCTCCTTCTTCCATTGGGGCAGGAGGGAAAATAAAGCAAAATCCCACCCCTCCCTTTATTTCACCCTCTCAATGATGTCTCAACCCCAACGCCCTGCCCTGCCCTGCCCTGCCGAGCCTCTGGATTCAGAAACCCATCAGGCTTCAAGAACTAAGGGAGGAATTTATGTGTGTCTGTCTGTGTGTGTGTGTGTGTTTATTTTTCTAAGGCAAAACCTCTACCAATTCTTTAAAAAAAAAACTAAATACCCCCAATTTTTTTTTAAAAAAGCCCAGATTTAATTATTTTAAAAAAAGATATACCCTAATTTTAAAAAAGATACCCCAATTTCTTTGAAAATTTATATATATATTGAGCTACCTGAATTTAAACAGATGGGGAATGAAAGAGAGACACCCCCCCAATTTCGCCTAACCCAAATGTAGCCTCTATGGGGCCCTTCCTGGCCAAAGGGTGCCTCCCATGGGGTGGGGGGAGGGGCTGTGAGGTCTTGGGGAGGGGGGGGTGGTTTTAGGGAAATGGAGGATGAGGGTGAACCCCCTTCAGAGAGAGGGGGAGTGGGGGGGGCTGGGTGAGGAGGGTGGAGGGGGGGTCCTTCTGGAAGGGGAGGTGGGGGGTCTTTGGGAGGGGGGTGGTTTTAGGGAAATGGAGGATGAGGGAGAACCCCCTTCAGAGAGGGGGGGGGGGGAAGGCTAAGGGGGGGGTCCTTCTAGAAGGGGATGTGGGGGGGGGCGAGGAGCCTACCTCAGGGAGGGTGGGGTGGGGCTCACAATGGGGGGGGTAAAAGAGGGGAGCCCCAGGGGTCTATTGGGGGGGTGGTTAAGATTAGCAGGGCCTTTAAGCCTCCCCCCTCAGAGGCACATCCTCCCTCGTTTTGCCCCTCTTCTTCCCCTCAAACTGGGGGCGGGGAGGGGGGGGAAGAAAAGCCGCCGCTGCCCCGCCCACAGCCGCTCGGACGCCCCGCCCACTTCGACACAGCGCCCCTCTTCCCTCGCCACCCGCGGCTCTCTGTCCCTTCCTTCCGCCTCGCGCACACCGGAAGCGGCCGCCGCAGCCAATCGCATCCAGCCCAACGGAGGCCCCTCCCCTCCCTTCGCCTCCCCACCCTCGGCTGGCGCGGCCAATCCGGAGGCGGCCGAGGGGGGCGTGGCTAGAGAAGCCACGCCCCCTCGCCCCGAAGGGAGAGGGAGAGAGAGAAGGGGACGCGTTCTTATATTAATCCTGATCCTGCCGGTGGGGGCGCCTCACGGAGCATGCGCAACAAGCCCGGCATGGGCCTCGCCGTTGAAAAGAGGCCGTCGGGAGGCGGCCTCCAGTGAGCATGCGCAGTAGGGTCCAAGAAATTAAATTATATAGGGGCGGGGAAGGGTGTTTGTCGTTCAGTTTGCTCCCGTCTAAAGGCTCCATTTTCCACCCAGTATAGATTTTTCTGAAAAATTTAATAAAATAAAATAAATTTATTGCATGAGGGAGAATAAGACATGAACCTGTACCATTTTAGACTAAAAGAAAAGACCGCATGGTTTAAAATAAAAACACCAAGGGAATAAGGCGAGGACTGTATAATTATTTTTTAAAAATATATATAAGATGGGATTTATTTGAGTATTTTGGAAAAGCAACCACGACTTTTCTGAGCATCTGCCCCCTCCCCCAATTATTGTCTGAAGTGGTACAGTCCAGGCAAAAGTAGTTTAGTAGTTTTTTTTTAAAGCAGGGGAGGCAAAAGATCAAAGCGTGATAAAAGTATACATCGAAGGCAGGGAAGTGGACTGGGTGCAGCCATGGAGTGGGAAGCCGCAACAGCAAAAAAAAAAAAAAAAGATTTAAAAAAATAGCACCGTTTGTTCCAGCTGATCATTCAGGGTTAAAAATCAACTAAATACGGAATCTGTGGCTAATTTTTTTGCTTCCTGTGATCAAGTTTAAAAATAAGCAACGTCTCAATTATGCTACTGATTTCCCTTAGCACTGGGTCTTACGGTTCTCTGCATTTTTTAACACGTCCTGGTTTTATCTTGTATTTTAACATTTTGTATTACAAATTGGTTTTATTTATTTGTTTTTACCAAATTTCCTTCTGTGCTTTTAAATCAGGTCTATGACCGCATAATAAAGAATGAATGAAAGGGTTAAAAATAAACGGGGGGAAAGACCTAGGAGTACGTCGCAGGTATCGGTCTTGGAGACTTTTTGGAAGCAAGGCCAAAAAGTTCAGAGAGGTGCTCCGTGCAAAAATGAGAATATTTATGTTTTTGCCTTTATATGTCATGATGCTCTGGGCAGCAGGGCTTAAAGCAGGTCATGTGCACAAGCAGGTTTGCGAGGAACAGGAAGAAATGAAATTATTATTATTATTATTATTATTATTATTATTATTATTATTATTATTATTATTATTATTATTATTATTATTGCAGTCATTTAAAATCACAAAGACATTGAGTAGTATTACATAATATACAGGTTTTAACCTATGTATTATTAATTTGTAGCATACTGTCAAGGTGAGACTGCTTTAGGAATCTCCTTACCATAACATTTATGTTGTGTAAATTGTTATGTTTGTGCGGCAATTATGTAAGATATTATTGGGGTTGATTTTGTTGTGAAGCTCCCAGAGTGGCCTTAGTAGCCGGATGGGGTGGTATATACGGTGGTACCTTGTATAAAGCAATTAATTCATTCCAAACGAAATTGTTTTAAGCAAATTTTCCTTTATGCAAATTTCCCATAGGAATGCATTGAAAACAGAGCATATTGTATTGGATTCGCCCCATAGGCGATTCTGTTAAGCAAATTTCCCCTATCTCTGGAATTTTTTATGTTGTACAGATTTTATGTTAAACAAACCGTTTGTTATATGAGGGTCCACTGTACATTGAATAAATCAAGTAAGGAAAACTAAATACAGGTTCTGTCAATCAGAGCTGCTACCACTCATGCAAGATGGAAAGCAACAAGGATGATAAGAGAGTTAGGCCACCTTAAAGATTTCATTCACTGTGAACTTTGGTAGATCATAGTGAAATTAAATTTGTTACATTTTTAAGATGCTCAAGTCTAGGATCTTCATTTTTGCTATACTTACGGAAGCAGGCTTATTTAGCGACCCCGCCGAAAACAATTCAAACAGAAATTTTTCGTCGAGAGAGAGACATCGTGTGGCCATCTCTTGAACCGCCCTGTTATTTCCACTGCAGCTGAAAAGTAAGATAGAAAGACTTACTGTGTTTGATTAAATTTATATATTTAAAGCATGTCTAGCCTGCCTTTCTAAGGTGGCTTACATCATTTGAAGACAATATTTAAAGCTAAGAGTAATAAGTGGGCAACTATTTAAAAAGGATCAAATACCACCGTAAAATATGGTAAGCAGACGCAACAACAAGACACAACAACCAATGCAGTAAAGCACAAGGATCCATTTAAGATCCCAGTTAGCAACCTGGTGAAGATTGCAAACTGTTTCCAAGCGCAGGCCCCACATAGAATGCATTGCAGCAGTCCATCCGGGACATAAGGTGTATGCCAGGAACAGGCACAGCTGGCTTGGCCGTTCTAACTGTGCAAAGGATCTGTCGGAAGACGGGACCCTACCGAAGATGTCTTGCGCTGATATCAACATCGATGCCGACGCACAGAACCGTGGGAAGCCCCTTTGTGCAATTAATGGATTAACATCATTAATATTGATAGTTATGAATTATCAACGGAAGGCGCTCAGTTGGCTGTTCCTGTTCCTGTTTCGGGCAGGAAGGGGCGACTGTATGAACTGTGGGGATGTCCCAGAACTTTTAGATGGTCTCCTGTACATGATTACATGGAATTTATAGTCTTGTCTTAACTGCTCATGTTCTCTTTTGGCTTTAATGTTGTCTTTTAATGTTGTAAGATATCCCTCAATTCCCTGTTCTGAAACTTAAATATGTCTTAATTGTACCAGACTGGTCCCTCATTACTGTAAGCCGTCGTGGGTCCTTTTTCCACGGAGAAAGGTGGGGTAAAAAAATACAGTGGGTACCTTGTATCAAGGAATTAATTCGTTCCAAATGAAATTATGTTAAGCAAATTTTCCTTTATACAAATTTCCCATAGGAATGCATTGACAACAGAGTAATCCCTAACTGCGACCATTTTTATGTTGTACAGATTCCCCCCACATTCTGTTAAGCAAATTTCCCTTAATCTCTGGAATTTTTTATGTTGTACAGATTTTATGTTATACAAGCCGTTTGTTATACGAGGGTCCACTGTAGTCTAAGTAAGTAAGTAAGTCAGTAAGTAAGTAAATCAATCAATACATGCATAAATAAATAAATAAACAATGTGGAAAGTCCAGCTTTGATTTCTGTGATTGTCAAGTTTATGGACCAAAGGAGTTCTCTTGATCAGATAGCTTTCCCAAGCTCTGTTTTAGTTTCTGGACTGGACCAGTACACTGTCAAATTAACTCGGCTGGCCCTCTCAAATACCCGTGAAAGGAAGACACCGGGGAGAACAGCTCTTAAGTTCCTCAGACAGTTCACCCCTTTCTCATTAACTGGCCCTTCAAGCTGCTTTTGGGAGCCTAGATTCTGCCCTAAGCGTACAAGGGGTGGCGAGGGAGGGTGGCGTGGGTCCCCGGTTGTTCCAGGAACAGCATGTGAAATGGGCTGACACGGAGCCAAAAGCCGGTGTGCAAAACCGGACACCCAGTTATTAAAACCTGGCCATTGTTCTGAGTTTTGCAAGCCTGAAATGAATGGGTTTGTTCTGTATTGTGTTTACACCGAAGGAGCGGCATGGGGGACACAGAACGGGCTGCTCTGTCGACCCCTGGCATGAAATTACCCCCACGTTCTCTGTTTTCCGAGTGCCGCCGTGGTTTTGGAAGGAATGACTCAGTCGATGCTTATTCAATATCATCCATGCATGGCGTCCCCCAGGGTGGAAGGCGATGCTGCCTCCAACCTCCTGGCTACCAGCGAGCCGTTGGGGCCTTTAGGGTTGCCATCTCTTTCTTCCTGGAACTCATTAAGGGAATCCCAAGAGTCCGGCTGTGTTTGTCAGCCGTCTCTCTTGTTCCCTCTCTTTCCTCTCTTGCCCCCATTAGCGGAGACATTAAATTTTTAACATTTATTTTTGGTGGAGAGACATTCGTGTTGCCCGGGCCAGCCTTGGAGACGCGAGTTTAGCAAATGGCTTTGGTCCTCACTCAACTGGAACATTCCATCTGCGGGAGTTTTTGCAATCTTGCATGCTGCCTTGAGCGCAGTGGTTCTCAACCTGGGGGTCGGGACCCCTTTGGGGGTCGAACGACCATTTCACAGGGGTCGCCGTGAGCCAGTGAAGAAAAATGCACAAAGGGCTTGGGTCTGGAAGAGGAGGGGGAGGAAGGGGGTGAAAGACTGAGTTACAGCTTGATAGGTTGGAGGGAATGTCAGTCAATGGCACCGGAGGCTGTGATTGGCTGAGGGTGCCTGTAGAGGGAAGTTCTCTATGACACCTGCGGCAGTAGCCTGCCAAAGGGGGCTTGTAGCCTCTTCCAAGCAGGGCAAGGGGTCACCTCAACATGAGGAACTGTATTAAAGGGTCGCGGCATTAGGAAGGTTGGGAACCACTGATCTAGACGTGAGATGTGCTCATCTCAAAGCTGGGAACATCTTCTTACTTGCTGCTTTTAGGAAGGGTGTGGAAGCACATCATTTAAAGTGGATTTCAGCTGTGCCTAATGCGTTTTTAACTCCTTTGAGCTGTGTTGATTTTAGTATTTTGCGTCGTCTTTTTTAAATTTGGTTTTAAGGGATCCATGTTTGAATCTGTTTATACATTGGGGGCTTTCTTATGTTTTTCTGACTGCAAGCTGCTTTAAAAACTACCGTGGGGTCGTGGAAAGGGAGGGGTATAAATGAAATTAATGACACGACGAGAGCAACCCTCGACCATCCCGGCTCACCTGTGAGGAGCCCAAGGACCGTCTGAACCTGGTCATTGAAGGACCCTGGTTTTAATCCTGGAGATGACACATCTCCATCATGGTTTGTAACCTGTGATGGACTTCTCCTCCAGGAATCTGTCCAATCCCCTTTTGAAGGCATCCAGGCCAGATGCCATCACCACCTCCTGTGGCAGGCGGTTCCAAAGACTAACAACTCACTGGGTAAAACCAAAATTCTTTTGTCTGCTCTCACTCTCCCAACCCTCAGTTTGAGTGGATGTCCCCTAGTTCTGGTATTTTGTAAGAGGGAGAAGAGCGTCCCTCTATCCACTTGACTCATGCCCTGCATTATTTTGTACGTCTCAATCATATCCCCCCTCAGGCGCCTTTTTTCCAGACTAAAGAGCCCCAAATGTTTTAGTCTTTCTTCATAAGGGATGTCCCCCAGCCAAGTAATCATTTAAGTCCCTCTCTCCTTTGCACCTTTTCCGGTTCCACAATGTCTTTTTTGAGATGGGTGACCGGAATTGTACACAATACTCCAAGTGCGGCCTTACTATCGTTTGGTACAATGGCATTATAATGTTGGCTCTTTTATTTTCAATCCATATTCTCAGCGGAATAGCCGCTGAGAACATGGAGGCCTTTCAAGGCCTGGCGCCTAATGGGATGATCTCGGAGTCCCGGGAGAGCGTAAGTGCCTGCGGAGGATGCGGTCTAAGTGCTCGGATGGGAACACCCGGGGCCAAACAGGCTGCGTTCGCCTTGATTGCCTCTAAGAAAAGTCAGGAGAGCCGGGACCCGCTGGGTGGAATGAAGGTCGCAGAGGCACAGCGGGGAATCGAACACTCAAGTCACTTTTCCGTGCATGGTCTCCTGGCTGTACATGGGATTCAACCCCCCCCCCAATAGGAGGGACACCAAATGGGTGTCCCATTTGATTGTGCAAATGTTCTTTGAGAGTTGCATGGAAAAAAGGCTCCTCCTTGCCCCCCCCCCATAAATTAACAAGCGATTGATTTTTCCCATTAGCAGGGCCAAGGCAAAGCTGGGGAGATGGATTTTGAATGGAGCCGCGTTGAATAATTCAAGAAGGAAAATGACAAAAGCCCACGCCGGGTGGTGTGTTGGGGGGGGGGGCGGTGAGGGGTTAAGAGAGGCAGGAGCTGCCGTCTAACCCAGTGGTGTCCAAACTTCGGCCCTCAAGATGTTTTGGGCCACAACTCCCAACATCCCAAGCCTAGATTGCCAATGACAAAGGACTATGGGAGTTGTGATCCAAATCATCAGGGGAGCCGAAGTTTGGACACCACTGGTCTAACCTTTTTTCCACGATGGCTTCTCCTCCAAGGTCACTTGTTGGGCTGCCAGCCGAAAAGGACCGAGCCATCAACGCTTCGGTTCAGAAGTGGCCTGGTTGAGAAGAGAACGGCCCGCCTGTGTCTGAGCCCACCCGCCTTTCCAGCTAAGGCGCTGAAGAATTCTGTGTAACTCAAAGACTTGCGGATTGCGAGTTTTGCGGGCATTTCAAGTTTGCGGGTTTCGACATTGCTCCCCCTGGCTGGATAGCGGCGTGGTTTAACTCTCTGGCTGTGGAGTCAAAAGCTGGGGTTTTTGCCAGCGCTTACGACAGTGTTATCTCATAACAATATAGTGTTGCTAGGAAAACCTGTCCCGGTCTCCATTTACTGTAAGGACTGCTAATACAAAGGGAGTGCAGGAGAGGGGACAGGTGATGGCATCATTCCTGCCACGAAAAAAAACAAAACAACCTAACTGTTTAACCCCATGAGTCGTGTTGCTTGGTGTGGAAAGTGACTTTGAAATGCCTACGCTTGCACACTCGAGCACAGTGGCTGGCACTTGGTTCCTTTAAGTCACAACTAAAGGAGGGACACTGAATCAGTGGGATTTGCACAACTGACTCACAATATAATGCAGGGCACGAGTCGAGTAGATGGAGGGACGCTCTTCTCCCTCTCACAAAATACCATAACGAGGGGACATCCACTCAAACTGAGGGTTGGGAGAGGGAGAACAGACAAAAGGAAATAGTTTTTTTACCCGGCATGTGGTTAGTCTGTGGAACTCCCTGCCACAGGAGGTGGTGATGGCATCTGGCCTGGATGCCTTGAAAAGGGGACTGGACAGATTCCTGGAGGAAAAGTCCATCCCAGGTGACAAACCATGATGGAGATGTGTCATCTCCAGGCTTAAAACCGGGGTCCTTCAAGGGCCAGATGCAGGGGAGTGGTATCAGGAGACAGAGATCTAGTCTCATTTGCTCCCAGATGCATCTGGTGGGGCCACTGTGAGATCCAGGAAGCTGGACTAGATGGGCCTTTGGCCTGATCCACCAGGGCTCTTCTTGGGTTCTTTATGTTAAAAATCCCCACTGATACGGTGGCCCTTCTCTAAACTGCCGCTAGCACCGTAAGGCAACAGGATTTCAGCAGTAACCCCCTTCAACCCCCCTATCTCTGGGGCCTCCCATCCTTGGCTCACCCTGATGCTCTTGGACTACCATTCCCAGAAATTGTGGACAGCACAGCTCGTGGAGAAGGGCTTCCGGGAAATTCAGTCCAAGAACATCCGGGCACCCACGACAACAGCCCCTCAAGCTGGATCCTTTCATTTCACCTCTCCTACATCACTGGTTATTCCTTCTGTTCCAGCCACACAAGGAAAGAAGGAAGGATCCTGCACCTGGATTCCTCTCTGAAGTCATGCTTGTTGCAACAGAATGAAAGGAGACTAATCTCCTTTTGTCGCTGCCTTTGATTGGGCCTGAAAAGCCCTTCAGACGCAGCCCTCTTCTCTCTTTCTTTGCAATTTATGTAGGCAGCCAACAATGCCGGGGCCCGTTTGAGTGGAGGAAGAGAAAAATGCAGCCTCCGTTTGACCTTGGAACATAAATTACCATCATGTGAAGGCTTTGCACCAGCCCTGGGAGAATGGCAAATCTAAAAGGCTGGCAGGTTACAAGAACAAGGGTTATGAGGCCCCTACACAAGTGTGTGCACGTAGAGATTTTTGGTACTTCTTTCCTGCAATATCTCTTATTAACCTGATTATTAACCTGTTCCTGGTGGGTATCTGTTTTCAGAACCAATACCTACTGGCTGCGAGCATTTACCAGGTCCACAATAATAACTGTATGCCATTCACTCCATTCTCAGGTGGGGCCACCCCTTCAACGGTTTACCAGGTAGAGAAAATACAGGGGTGCCTCAACTTACGAATTTAATCCATTCCGAATGCATGCTCTTAAGTCGAACTACTCTTAAGTCGGGGTGCCTATCTACAAAATTGAAAAAAAAAGTTTAAAAAATAAAAAAATGAAAAAAAAATATTTGTAAGTCGAGCAGACCATATCTAAAATTTGTAAGGCGGCAGTTAAAATGCCAACAGTTTTGTGCTCTTAAGTCGAATTGCTCTTAAGTTGAGCTGCTCTTAAGTCAGGGTACCACTGTACTGAGGTTTATTCTGCCGTTCTTCTGGAGGTAGCCCTGGGACCGTGCAGCTTGCCCAAGTCCACCTAGGCTGGCTCTTCTCATTGGAGGCCCAGCGGGGAATCGACCACCCAACTTATGACTCTATACAGCAAGCACAAGCAGTCAGCATAAGCTCAGTGAGTTTGGTCTTTGCAGTGCCAGAAGTTGAGAGTTTGATTCCTATGCTTAGAGCCAGCCTGGGTGGCCTTGGGCAATCTGCACTGGTCCCAGAGCACCCCTGGAAAAAAGGAATGGGGAAAGCATTTCTGAGTACAGTGGTGCCTTGTATAAAGGAATTAATCCATTCCAAATCAAATTCTGTCAAGCAAAATTTCCTTTATACAAATTTCCCATAGGAATGCATTGAAAACAGAGTGATCCCTCATCGTGACCATTGTAATGTTGTACGGATTTGCCCCCTAGGCGATTCTATTAAGCAAATTTCCCCCTATCTCCGGAATTTTTTATGTTGTACAGATTTCATGTTATACAAACCATTTGTTATACAAGGGTCCACTGTATTTATTAATTTGCTGGAGGGATTCCAAACATTGCCTCCCCCCCCCAAAAAAAATCCCTCCCAGCTTCCCTGAGCTGGAGAACCAAAACAATGGTTTGCAACGAGCCCCTGACACAGAGTCATTGAGCCCGCAAAGCGGCTGCCCCTGCTTCGTTGGCAGGCTGTTCTTTTAGCCGAGGCGCAGGGATGCCGCGGAAGACAATTTTTTTAAAAAAAGGTCCCCACTTCACCCTCCATGGAATCCTTGTGGGTCTCAGAGCGGCGGGAGAATCGACAGCAGCATGTGTGTGTGTGTGTGTGGGGGTGACACATGAGCTCTGGAGTGGGTCGTTCTCCGAGAGGCTGTGTGGACTGACAGGACCAGGGAGCTGGCAGAGGAAGGGTTAACTCTCCAGCCTCTCCCTGTGAATCTTGAGCTATTAATACCGCACAGCTTTATCTGTCAGAGAGAGAGAGAGAGAGAGAGAGAGCTGCACTGTCAATGAAAACAGCCCTGTGGATGTGCATCTCCTTCTGCCAGGGGTCCAGAAGTTTGCACCGCCAGGACAAGGCGGAGGTGGCCGGTGGTTCGGCAGGCGTGGGCTGTAGTTCTCTCAGGACTCCAATCTGCAAGAAGAGAATCCTCCTCCTCCTCTCTCTCTTTCTCTCTCTCTCTCTCTCGTTCATGCGCACCTGTTTGCATGCTTGCACCTGCTGCTCCGACCACTCCTTCTGCTGTTCCGCAGACCCCTGTCTATGCCTGTGTCCCAGAAGGACTACCGTGACCCCAGAAGACTGGAGAAAACTCCCCCCCCCAAGGTGTGTCGTCCTGGATATCTGGCCGTGAAGCCCAGCTCGGAGAATTTCCCTTGGGGATTTTGACGAGAACAATCTAAAAGAACTGTTCCCCGAGGCAACTGTGCAGAGAATGTGGCCTTCACTCCGGAGGAGATCCGGTACCTGGTGATCGGTCCGCGTGGCCTGGCTCCGGAGGCTGTTTGGGCACTGCCCACATCCCTGGTGAAGAACCTCTGGCTGCCTGGTGCCCGTCCCAACTGAGGGACCCTGTCAAGGCTCCGTGTGCCCATTGTGAGAGAGATCGCTGATACGGTCTCGGGTAAGGGGGACTCTCCTTGGGCCCCAAAGAGTGAAAACAACACTTCTGTGAGGAAGGAAGAGGACTTTGGGGTCCGTCCCGGCCGTAAGGGAGCCCGGGACGGTGCACAACCGACTCACTTTTCCTCACTTGGGTCTTGCGTTCCTCTGCACGGAGTGACTCCCTTCCTCTCTCCAGTGCTGGAGGGTTCCCGGTTCGTCTCACAGCATGGGGAGCCTCGTGGCCGGAGAAGCAGCCAAGTCGACATGCCGGAAGCCGAGGTGGGTAACCAGAGAGGAGATGTAAGATGTCCCCTCTCAGCTGCTCGGCCAGGACAGCTGAGCGGGGTCTCGTGCGTGGCCCAAGAAGATGCGATTCACGCCAGCGGCCAAGGGCGGGCCGGGCCATTGCAAGCCCTTCCTTCCACCCTTAAGGAGATGGAGTCGTTCTGCTTCGCTTGCTTCCCGAAAGATGAGCTGCAGCCTTTGCAGATGAGCAGGTGGGTCTTCTTGGCTTCCCCTCCACCCCAGAGCGGCTCAAGGAGAAGGGCACTGGCCGTGCCACCCAGGTGGGGGCCAAGGCCTGAATCTGCCCGACTTGTTGCCCTCCGGGTACTTTGGGCCAGGAATCCCCTCGTTCCGGGCATGGTGGCTGGGCGGGAGAGGAGTCGAAATGCAACAATTTCGGTGGGCACAGGATTCGAGGGGAAGTCGCTCACTGCGGTTGGTTTGTCTGTTGGCAGAGAAGGGCCAGGGTCCAGAGCAGGGTGGAAAGGAGGCCTTCCTTCCTGAGTGGCTTTGAAACCCATTTCCAAAATGGGTGACACGCCGTTTGAGTCAGGAGGGGGTTGGAAAGAAAGGATCTTTGCACATGCTCAAGTGCCTTCTGGCTTTTGAAGACTCGGCTTTGTTAGATAAGCCTTAGGCCAAAGACTGGGTTTGGGACGAACCCCTTTCCAGCTGGGGCAGTGCTAAGAAGCACAAGAAGGCTAGAAATGCTGTCTATTAAAAGCCTCAGTCTAACGCTGTCTGAGCTTCTCCGGATTCCCATTCAGCTCATCGGTGACCCAAAGTCCATTCCCTTCAGGGAGGTGGGTAGGATCGAACCCGGGGCCTTTGCGTGCAAAGCAGACCATTCTTCCCCTGTGCGATGGCACCTCCAGAGAAGCCTGCTTCTGTCTTTTTGCCATGATGGCACCCAAGGTGGCCAGTTTGGAACCCGGAGCTGCTGCTATCTGGAAGCGACAGGAAACCGTGCAAATGGGGTGTTCCCGTTGCTCCCTCCGTTCACTCCCTGTCCCATCTTCTGTGGGGCCTAAAGAGAGTCCTGCTTGCTCCTGAAGCCAGCGGAAAGATCTATGGGGTCCCCAGGCAGGGCGTCTCCTGGCGAAGCACCAGACAAGCTGAGAATCACTTTATGTCCCTTGTGGGGTAGGTGCATCCCTTGTACTGATAGAAAGGCTCTGTCCTTTTATCCCACCATCATGGACTCAGGATGGCCGCAGCATTCGTGAGGCTCCTGGAGGCATCTGCTCCATCGCTTGTTACCTGCCCATTTAACTGGAAATGTTGGGAATGAAACCTGAAAACACGTGAAGCATGTTCTTTTCCACTGGGTTATGAGCCCGTCTCCTCTGTGCAAGGAGAGAATGGTAGTTGTGATGATGGTGTGTGTGTGTGTGTGTGTGTGTGTGTGTGTGTGTGTGTGTGGCTTCGTTTTGAATGTTTTGGTTTAATTCCCCAAGTCAGGCCACCGGTGTTCTTCTCATCACCTGGCACTTACTGTCTCAATAATTTCCCTGAGACATTCAGAGTAATGAAAGAACAAAAAAAAAGGTTTCATTCATTTCCAGAGAACAGATAACAGCAAGCGAACAAACATGATGGCTTTGTGCAGGAGGCCTCAACAGACTGACTGTTTTCCACAGGCCACAGAGAGGGAAGGAAACAGAACAGGGAGGGAGGTCTCTCTTTGAATCAGAGGCAGGAGGGAAAATTTGGTTGGTGCTGGATAGATTGGCAGCCACCAAAGTCAAGAAAAGTCCCTCCCATTCAAACCTACTGCAGGCAGCATCCCAGCTGGCAAGACATAACAAACAAATTAATTTTTTTTAAAAAAAATCAACATGTTGTGAGTTGGGGGAAGCACCCAACTCCTGTTTTTGATCTCTAATGTAGAAGATTTTATTCATCTGGAACTTGATCTCCCACTAAAAGTTTGGGGTACGTCTTTCTTTAAGCTAGTAAATTCATCCAAGAGAGCTCAAAGGTGGTTGACCATGCCCAGTGGTGCCACCTCTCAGTCTTGTGCTGGATTTCAGGTTCCAGACGCTACAGCTGGCATGTTTAGTGGTAAATGGGTGTTTGGAACTGAAATTCAAAACATCTGGAGAGTCAGAACTTAAGGATGAATGCAGCATTGTTGAGGGGGGGGGGTGAGGAGCAAAGCGCTAGGTTGTTTTGATGAGCCGGAAGTGTGTGTGTGTGTGTGTGTGTGTGTGTGTGTGTGTGTGTGTGTGTGTGTCTGTGTGTGTGTGCGTGTGTGCATTTTCCCTGCCTTGTCCAGTTGCCCCAACGTAATGCGAAATATGTGTTTGGGTCATGGAGCGGATGATTAAGACATTTGTTTCTGGAAAGATCCGACAGTTTGTTGATCCGCCCGCATTTCTGGGTTCGCTTTGCTGGCTGCCAGGACCTGAGCTTCAAAATTTACAACCCTGTTTTTTTTTTTTTTTTTGAGACGTTAGGCGTTCATCATGATCAGCTTTCTGTGCACTGTGCCTGCAATCGGATTCCCACCCACCCCCTCTCTGGGAAAATGGTTCCCTGCCTTTGATTCATCGTGGTCAGACCACAGACAGTCATTTTAAGGACTCCTGGAATAAACCAGGCCTGCTGGTGGGGTGTTCTAAGAGATGCAGCCCCCTCAAGCTAACATTTCTCAGCTCCGGTCCATATGGGAGCTCATCTTTAGAAAGTGAATACCTGATCACAACAGAGGAGAAGCGTTGCTACTACTCTAAAATAAAAAAAAACCCTTGCTCCAGAATTGGAGCCTGTTCTTGTTCTGTGAACGTAGAAGCAAAGCATGAGGATGGGTGTGGTTGCAGAGGGGCCTGAGCTGCTACATTTCAGAGTGTGGGGGTGCTGTTAGTGCAGAGGAGCCCGGCTGGTTAAAAAACATGGCAACCTTGCTGGTGATCAGAGAAGGAAAAACAGCAGCAGCCACAAAGAAAGGGGGGGAATGCAAGTTACATCTGCGCTGCTCACATCTCCGGAGCTAAAAACGGGAGTGTGAGCCGTTCCTGAAATGCATTTAAGAGAGATGTCGGTTGTTAAAACACGCTTACTTTAGCAGCAGCCGGACTGGGGTTGCCGTCTGAGCAATGTGTGTTGATGGTGGCAGTGTCAGAGACCACGTCTTGCGTAGAGCAAAAGCCTGGATGCCACAGGCTGATATCTGATGGTCCTTTCTGTGCCTCTGAGCTGGCTGGGATTTTTGCAAAGAGTTCTGGGCTCTGGCCTGATTTTTTTTTTTGCAAGGCTTTTTTAATGAGCTTAGGCAAGATTAGAGACCCAGAATCCCTTAACACAATTTGCTGGTGCCTTAACTGTGAAGAGATTCTCATTCTACCCCTTTTGCTGTGTAAATTTTAACACACAGGCGATCAGTTTTACAAAAATATAGGGGAGCAGCTTCATTCCATTCTTGGCCTAGATGCTTTGGAATGCTTTAAATTTCATTCCACTAGTTTTATTTATTTATTTATTTATTGTTATATTTATATCCCGCTTATCTCCAACTAGGACTCTAAGCGGCGAACAAAGCATAGCAGAATTCAACAAAATCTAATATAATTATTTAAAACACGTATAAGATATAAAATCCTGGTGCCTCCAAGTGCATCCCAGCGCATCAGGACATCAATCCTACCAATTAAGATTGGAGGCACTGGTAATCAGCAAGCAATAATAAAGATGGTGATGATGGCGGGAAAGGAAAAAAGAAGAAGAAGAAAAAGTTGTCCCTGTGAGTTGATCACTGGACAGAGGCATAGTCCTACCTGTGATAGGTGACCCCCCCCCCAATGCCTGGGGGTTCTGCGGTCCCCCTACTAACTGCGTTTGGCCAACTGGAGGTTCCCCGTCTCCCTCCTTGGGGGTATTTTGCTTTAAAGCACGTTTTAGTACTGGTCTCTCCCACAAGGGTTGTCTGAATGCAGAGGAGGACTGTTCGATCTGGATAGGTGACCATCCTAAATGTGCCTAAGAAAAACCTCAGGCTCATATGAGCCTTGTGGCGCAGTGGTTGGTTAAGCTGCAGCATTGCAGGCAAAACTCTGCTCATGATCTCCTAGGTTCAATCCCAGGCAGTCGACTCAAGGTTCACTCAGCCGGCCATCCTTCCAAGGTTGGTAAACGGAGTACCCAGCAATGTGTGGAATGGATAACCTGCATACCTGGATCGTAAACTGCCCAGAGAGTGCTTTAAACACCGTGGGGCATGTTTTTGTCTGCCTTTGCGACCGCCACAGCCACACACAACCCCCCAAATGAACTCTAGTGCCCCGTGCCATGTATTTATGCAAGAACTAAGTCAGGGGGACATTGAACCTGATCAAATAGAGCAGGCATGTCCAAACTTCAGCCTTCCTGATGTTTTGGACCACAACTCCCAGAATTCTAACCTTAGATTGCCCATGACAAAGGACTGTGGGAGTTGTGGTCCAAAACATCTGGAGGGCCGAAGTTTGGACATGCCCGAAATAGAGTGAAACAGGGAGTGAGAACAGAAGTGAAGGGGAAGGTCTATTTTGCCTATTTACAACGTTATCCCTCCAGGCATACAAATCTTTTTGAACCACGTGCCAGCAGAATCAGGCACGCAAATGAAGAGTGCTCATGTCCCAGTGTCCAAAAGCAGGCCGATTGGGCAAATGCATATAGAGGCCAATAATCAACAAGCAGTCTTTTTCTCTTAAAGGGAGTTCTGCTTCTAATGATGTGTCAACCGTATCCTTCAGTTTTTCCACTATCAGTGGAAATTCCCGAGAGAGTTAGCCCTGCTGCTAGGCTGAAAAAGGTCCCGCTTGAGCATAGACCAAGATCCAGCTGGTTTACAATCTCCTGCAGGCCTTCGGATGGACAGAAAACAGCTCACATCCAAGAGGTCCACAATGCAAGCTATTTCTCCGTCTGGTTGCACCTTTTGGTTCAGCAGCAAACATAACAATAAAGATAGATCGTCCGGGTTAAATACTGAGAGCTGACTTTTGTATTCTTTCCGGCGCTTTTAATAGTGTCTCACCGGCACTAGCAGGTGATAATCCTCCTGCTTCCACTCCTGGGGCCCTGTTTTTTCTGATTTTGCATTTGTACGTGGAAATCAACATCTGCAAATTGCACGCAACTCGGCACACTGTATTTTGATGACGTGCAAGTTGCTGCTGTCATTTTGACTTACAGTATATGCCACCCGGTCGTGCAACAGCGCAAAGCGTCGCTCATGGTTCAAAGGCTCCAGATGCATGTAGCAGCTTTGTTGACGCGATGTATGTTTGGAGTGGTGATGGTGGTCCACCTTGAGGCAGAAGGACTTTGCAGGACCTTATGCGTGTTAATGCGAGAAGGCCAATTTGTAGCTGGCGGGTAGCACGCCTTCTGGATACGGAGAAGGGTTCTGGGTTCAGGGTTCAGCATCCTCAGAAAAGAATATGTGCAAGATGGATAATTGACTCTTTTTTCCCCAGCTACCGCTTCCTGAACCCACAGCTCCGGATTCTCAGAACTGTATTTCAGCAAGGTTACTTTTCACGAATCTGAGTTTTAGGAGGTTAGGATGTCTTCTACCCTAAAATATGAAATAAATATCCACCATGGTTAGTGAAGCTGCCTAGATGCCCTCACCACATCCAATCTGGCCTGATTTCGGAAGCTAAGCAGGGTCGGCCCTGGTTAGTCCTTGGATGGGAGACCACCAGGGAAGACCAGGTGCTGTAGGCGCCTGGAATAGGAACTGGCAAAGCCACTCCAGGATTCCTGCCAAGAAAACTCCATGGACATGGAGTCATGGAGAGTCGCTCATGACTGTAATGGCACAACACACAACGCACACATGATTAGTGATGCAAGATGGAGCAAAAATGAAGGGGGATTTCTGGTTTCAGGGGTTTAGGCTCCGGGGTCGTGTGAATGGTGGGAGATTCAAAGCGGACCAGAAGTGTTGGTTTTATTTATTTATAGCATTCTTATCCCTTAAAAAGGACCCGAGGTGGCTCGTACTTCCTCTAAAAATACAGCTTTTCAAAGCTAAAAAACAGTAAGTATATAAATAGTTCAAAAAAAGAATTAAGCAATTATTGTATTAAAATGGCACATAAAATCGATACTAAAGCACATTTAAAACATCAGAGGACAACAATCCGTTAAAAAAAAACCCTCTTCAACTGCTGGTATTTAAGAAGCCTGCCTGCAAAGAAATGTCTTGGCCTGCTTATAGAAGGAAAGCAATGATGGGGCCAGCCTGGCCTCCGGTGGCAGGGAGTTCCAGAGTCTTGGAGCCGCAGCATACAAGGTTGTCTCCTGCGTTGCCACCAAACACACCATTGAAGGTGGTGGGACCAAGAAAAGGGCTCTCCTGATTATCTTAATGCCCAGGCAGGTTCTGTCTTTTAGATGCCTTGGACTCAAAACCATGACTTCTTCGTGGCAAGACGAGCTCAGGCGTCCTGTTCGTATCTGCAGGGTGCTGTGAGGCTGCCGACTCGGGTGGCTTCAAAACAGGATTAGACAGCTTTGCAGAAGATTAAGGCTACCGTGCTTGGGCTGATGGCGGTGCCTGACCTCCAAGATCAGAAGCCGCGTGGGCCATTTGCCGAGGGGCACAGGAGGCTGCGGTTGTACTTACATCCTGCTCTCGGGCATCCAATATGCAATTTTCACAGGTATCTCCCTCTTTGGAATGACTTTGCCGTTCCGAGACCCGGGCGTTGCGCCTGGCTTTCTCCTTCCTTTTTCGAAGACCTGGGATGTGTGCCGGGCCCAGCAGGCCAGCCGGCAGTGACGGCATTTGTGCGAACCCCGAGCGTCTGCTGGAACAAGCTGTCATAGGCTATTCCCAGGCTTCTGGCCAAGGCAGCATTGCGGAGTGGCATGGGGCGTTCGGAGAAGACAGTGCTCCTTCTGCTCTGTTTCTTTTCTGGTATGGTTTTCCCCTCCTTGCCTTTAAAACACATGGGTGAATAATTTCATTGCCAATAACCATCAGAGACACCAAGAACGTGTTGAGCAAAAAGCTGCCCTTTCTCGTTGCCCAACGCAAGGTGCTAGCCCTCATGATGGCAGGCCGGATGAAGCAGGGGGATGCTGTAACTTTCTTTTTCTGCAGCCCTTTGGGAGGGCGGCTGCCTTTGATTGCCCATGGCCGCAGTGTCATTTTCCCACTAGCCTTGCTGGTGCTTCACCCACCCACCAAAATGTCCAAACCCTACATCATCCACAAAAGCAGAATCCATGACCTTGGGAAATGATGAGCGCTCCAACAGTGGATGCACCAAAGTGAAAATTGGACCACCCTTTGTTAGATCTGCTTCAATCTAGATTCCTGAGTTCAGCGGGGTTTGGACCCGATGATCTTCTAGATGCTTTGTAACTCCATGATTTAATTATTCCTTCAATAGGAAGGAAGCTGAGGCTGTGATCCCATGGAAAGAAAGCTTTGGCTTTAAACTTTGGTTTAAGGAGCCTTGCGGTGCAGTGGTTTGATGCCTGTCCTGCAGCTAAAACTGTGCTTATGACCTGGGGTTCTACCCCACGTAGAAGGCTCAAGGTTTACTCAGCCTTCCAGCCTTCCGAGGTCGGTAAAATGAGTACCCAGCTTGCTGGATGTGTGTGTGTGTGTGTGTGTGTGTGCAACGTGTAGCCTGCATTACTGTAATTAAAACTGGAAACTGCCCAGAGACTACTTGAAGTGCTATGGGGCGGTATATAAGCAGAAGGCTTTGCTTTGCTTTGCTTTATGATAGCAATAATAGGGGAGGCGAGAGGCAGCCAGCGATGTTGATAATAGACGTGTCCTCAGAGGGGCACCTTCCGCCGGTGCCCAAGCTATGTACCACCTGGAAATCGATGGCTGCCAGCCAGGTGGGCGACCAAACCAGAGATGGCAGGTCAGTGTCAATAAGAACATGCCCTGTGCCCTGAAAATGCAGTCGATCGAGCAGAGTGGCATTTCAGGATCTGAAAAGAAGAACTTACAACTGGAAGGGAAATGCTAAGGAGGAGGAGGAGGAGGAGGAGGGGGGGGATATTAGGACTGAAAGGCAACCAATGCTTTTGGACTGAGCGGGATCACCATGGGGCCATTCTACGAAGGCATGGCTACCAAGCCTTATCCACTTTTACCCAGCGTGTTGTTCGTCTGCGGAAGTCCCTGCCACAGGAGGTGGTAATGGCATCTGGCCTGGATGCCTTCAAAAAGGAATTGGACAGATTCCTGGAGGAAAAGTCCATCAGAGGTGACAAACCATGATGGAGATGTGTCATCTCCAGGCTTAAAACCAGGGTACTTCAGGGGCCAAATGCAGGGGAGTGGTATCAGGAGACAGATATCTAGTCTCATGTGCTCCCAGACGCATTTGGTGGGGCCACTGTGAGATACAAGAAGCTGGATTCGATGGGCCTTTGGCCTGATCCAGCAGGGCTCTTCTTAGGTTCTTAGGTTCTTATGTTAGGTTTTTAGCAGAAGTAGTCAGTGGAACTGTGGCCTCATTGACCCCATCATGGGATCAAACCCTTCTACCAGAGGTAGAAAAAGTGCCTCCTGATGCACAGCAGAGAGAGGAATGAAGGTTGGAAATAGCCAGAAATGAAGAACAGGACTTTGGGACCTTATTTTGGAGCTTTCCCACTAATATCTGTCCCCAACTCTGACACACACACAGAGCCTTCCTTAGATGCGTAGAGCATGCATTTAAGTCCGGCTGCCGTGCACAGGCATTGAGTAAAACAATAAAGGAAGGCGGATGTACCAGCACCATGGAGAGCTCCGAGTGGAGCACAGTACAACCAGTGCCGATAAGGGCTTGAAATAAAATAGGGGAAAATGGAAAATCCCCTTCCTCATAGATCTCCTGCTCTTTCTTTTTCCTCCAGTGGACATCACATATGTCACTGCTAAATCCTAAGCAAAGCCCGTCCGTATTAAAAGCTCTTGGACGAGGAAATAGCCCTGAAAGTTGTTTTCTCCCGGCACGCAGCCAAGAGCCAGTTGCAAGGACAAAGCGAGGAACCTTGGTGAGAAAAGGATGTCTTGACCCAGCCCTCCAGATAGGACAAGGACGTCATTTTAATGTTAAGAGAGTGTTTAATGTTGACCTGCTTTCAGTTATCCGGTTGTATTTTAAGTAGTGCATAGTGTATGTTTTTTAAAAACATATTTAATGTATTATGCTTTTAATTCTATTCTTTTAATATTGTGAGCCGCCTTGGGTCCCCTTATTGGAGAAAAGGCCGCCTATAATTAAAACAAATAAGAAGACGAGAAGAGAAGAAGAAGGAAGGAAGGAAGGAAGGAAGGAAGGAAGGACTTCTCCCAAGGCTTAACAATTGAATATTAAGCTTAACAGATGACAATATACCTGTATATATATATATATATATTTAGTTGCTTCCTTTTCCCTGTAGCCTTGCTCATCTCTAGATTGCAGCCACCATTTTCCCCCTCTGAAACTCAGTTTTCTTCCTAGGCCTACCGTTGTCTCTAAGGGACACAACATCTTCCAGCTTTTTCAGAGTTTTGGCAGGCTCTGGTGCTAGTGTCGGTGTGCTGAGCCCATAGGTAGTGGAGCTTTCTTGATGATGGCACTGGTGGCTCCATAGCGGAGCTAGAATCGGGCTGGTCTATGCTTCAGGGCAGAGGTGGTTTACTTGTGCCCCTCCAGATCAGGCTGCGCTGCAAATCCATAAATCCCTTGCCGTAGTTCATGTTGCTAGGATTTATGGGAGCTTGAGCTTGGCCCACTGCAAGGTCATGCGCTCGTGGTTTTTGACCTTCTAGGTTCAAAGATCTTCAGTTCCATGGCAAAACCAAGGCACAATGCCGCCTCAATTGGTACCACTGGTTCTAGAGTATCTCAATTGATTCTCATTTTGACGTTTAACCCTGTGGTCATGGCCACAGCTCTAAAAATCCGCCAAATGCATTGGATCATGCCTGGTCCAGGAGTGGGCCAATGCATTTGGGCTGATTTTTTAGAGCAAGGGTTATTTGTTTTATTTTCGTTGAGTTGTTGTTTTTTTTTAAAGATGCAGCTGCTTGCCCTGAGATATGGAGAGAAGCCACCTGTCTCATTGCATTATCTGTAAGGACAGACGAGATAAAGATTATAAAGTACTGTACATTTTAAATTGAAAGAAGGGTATAAATTAATTATTAATTGCTATTGTTATACTTTCCCGCTCTTGGCCAGCACCGGCTATCGATCCAAGGAGAGCGGGACGGAATGTTTCCGTCCATAATGGTGCTGAATTCTCCCTAACCTTTTCCCCTCCATATTTTTTTTTTGGTGGGGGGTATGGAGATCATCAAGGTGACAACCCCCCCCCCCCCAAATATATGGCTGTTATCTAGCCAGCAAAGTAGCTGTTATGCTCTAGACTTCACCGCAGGGATAACCCAGGTTCAGATCTGTCTCATTTGAGATGGCAAATAGGAACTTATGTTGTCCTCTATCCACCGACATCAGTGATGGAGAAAATACTGCCCTCCAGATGGGTGGGGCTTCTTCTTCTTCTTCTTCTTCTTCTTCTTCTTCTTCTTCCTTCTTCTTCTTCTTCTTCTTCTTCTTCTTCTTCTTCTTCTTCTTCTTCTTCTTCTTCTTCTTCTTCTTCTTCTTCTTCTTCTTCTTCTTCTTCTTCTTCTTCTTCTTCTTCTTCTTCTTCTTCTTCTTCTTCTTCTTCTTCTTCTTCTTCTTCTTCTTCCTTCCTTCCTTCCTTCCTTCCTCCTCCCTCCTCCTCCTCCTCCTCCTCCTCCTCCTCCTCCTCCTCCTTCTTCTTCTTCTTCTTCTTCTTCTTCTTCTTCTTCTTCTTCTTCTTCTTCTTGGACAACCACTACCATCATAATCTAAGATAAAGAATGCTGGGGTTTGTACTCCCAACAAAACAAGAGCAACAGTGCCTTGTGGCACCATAAAGATGGACTTGTTTGTGGAGATTCTCAGTCATCCAGGTGAGGTTATCTTGGAGTTGAACCATGGCAACTGGGTGATCAAAAGATTTCGCTGCTCATCCAAGTAGCTTAGTCAGTCTGAGGAAAGGCAGTGGGAGGCTTTCAATTTATAGTTCACCATGGTTTCACCCCACCCAGGCCTGAATGGGGTCGTTTGGTGGACAATGGCCTGAACGGGGTCATTAGGTAGACAAAGGCCTGAATGGGGTCGTTAGGTGGACACAGGCCTGCATGGGGTTGTTAGGTGGACAAAGGCCTGAATAGGCTCCTTAGGTGGACAAAGACCTGAATAAGCTCGATAGAGGTATAATGGCCTGAATGGGGTTGTTAGGTGGACAAAGGCCTGAATAGGCTCCTTAGGTGGACAAAGACCTGAATAGGCTTGTTAGAAGTGGCATGGCCTGAATGGGGCCATTAGGTGGGCAAAGGCCTGAATGGGATCATCAGGTAGATAAAGGCCTGAATGGAGTCGTTAGGTGGAAAAAGGCCTGAATAGGCTCCTTAGGTGGACAAAGACCTGAATAGGCTTGTTAGAGGTGGCATGGCCTGAATGGGGCCATTAGGTGGGCAAAGGCCTGAATGGGGTTGTTAGGTGGACAAAGGCCTGAATAGGCTCCTTAGGTGGACAAAGACCTGAATAAGCTCGATAGAGGTATAATGGCCTGAATGGGGTCATTAGGTGGGCAAAGGCCTGAATGGGATCATCAGGTAGATAAAGGCCTGAATGGGGTTGTTAGGTGGACAAAGGCCTGAATAGGCTCCTTAGGTGGACAAAGACCTGAATAGGCTTGTTAGAAGTGGCATGGCCTGAATGGGACCATTAGGTGGGCAAAGGCCTGAATGGGATCATCAGGTAGATAAAGGCCTGAATGGAGTTGTTAGGTGGAAAAAGGCCTGAATAGGCTCCTTAGGTGGACAAAGACTTGAATAGGCTTGTTAGAGGTGGCATGGCCTGAATGGGGCCATTAGGTGGGCAAAGGCCTGAATGGGATCATCAGGTAGATGAAGGCCTGAATGGGGCCGTTGGGTGGACAATGACCTGGAGTGCGTGGAAGCCCCACCTATGCAACCCTTCCTAACATCCGCATGCACCTGCTCTAAAATGTGGCATTTCCAGGTCACCGACTGATGGTCTTCATGAGAAAAAATGACAGTGGATTGGTAGCTTCTGAGTCATGAGTCGAGTCCAAGTTCTTGAGGGGGGAAAACCTGATTCTAGTCACTGGTACGTCTTAAATCAGACTTGACGGTGAGTCTCTGAAGTTGCAAAGACCCACTTTCTTTAAATGCTGCTCCTAGGCCTTACTCCTTAGCTGGGGGATTCTGGATGTTGTAGTGCCAGCGAAGTCATTTCAAAGGCTGGTCTTTCCTCTCCCTCACCTGCAAGCAGGAGAGATTTTTCTGGTCCTCATCCCAGAAGCTTCTCAGGAGGCAGGCTTACTGCCACTTTCCCTTCCTCCTGAGGCAGAGGGACAGCAATGCTCAACGAAGCGGGATCCCCTCCATCCTTCTCCTGGGCAGGAACCCAAAAGGACAGTGGGCACTATTGCCCGCCTCCACATGGCTCCGGACACTCTTAACGAAGCAAAATTGTGTGCACTATAAATAGGCCGCTCAGAGCATCCTGCCCCTGCGGTCTTTCCGTCATTCCACCCCCCCCCCTCCTGCTGTCCTCCGCGGGGTAATAATTACATCTCTCGCAACCACACGTCACCTACTGGCATCTCACTGCAGCCAGAGGACAGATCTTGCACCTTCCAGATCAGCACGGGCAAACCTTATAGGCCTTCGAATCCTCAAGTTGGAAGGTCTCCCCAAAGGTAATCTACTCCAACCCTGCATTTGATGAAGGAACCCACAGTTCATGCATCCTATACCATGGTACGTCTTACCTCTATCCAGCAAAAGAGGGGTGTCTCCATCTTCTGAAGTAATAATGTGTTGTCTGTGTATCCCCACATGCCTAGAGACATAAACACACACCGAACATTAGTTTGGGGGAACTGCTGCCCCAAATCTCTTATTCTGGGGAGTTGTCGTCCAGAAAAGTAGTTGAAAACAGTGGAAGCTGTAATTCAGAAAAGTAACTTTCCCCCAAGTCTGCGGATAAGATTGTCTTGTGCATCCTCTCACCTATTTTCTGTTCGTTCTTCCAGCTGACATTCAACGTTTCATAGCTATCAAGTGTTGTCTAAGGCCCTTTGTACATGACCCCTAAACTCCGCCGCAAATGGCTCCCAGCTCCGGAGCTTAAAATTGTTTCCCCACCAGCTCCGGAGTTTACAGATAATTAAGTGCGACCACGCCCACCTAAGCGCGTCCTAGCGCACTTTTCAGGTACCTGCTCTCGGAGCGTGAAAAATCCCAGATCCGGATGTAACCTAGAATGCTGGGCTCTCCTGGCTTCTGTTTGTTTGTTTTTTGCCCCCCGCCCCTTTAAGAGATCTGAATGCTGCCGGGAACAGAGCAAGACCGGCAGAACGGAGGTGAGCCGGCATTCTTTTCTTCCCTTTTTTCTCCCTCCCCTCACGCAGCCAGCAGCCAGGGGTGCGGAGGGGGTGGGAACGCAGGAACAGCGACAAACCCCTAAGATCTCTGGTCTGAATTTAAGTGGCCAGCGGATCTTAGGGGTCGTGTGAAAAGGCCCTAAGACATCAGAGGGTGATTTGGAGGGGTTGTGCACTTCCCTTTAACTTGTATGTCCTTGACCTACAAGTTAGCTTGGACCCAGGTTGTACAAGGCTTTGTAGGTCAAGGTCAGCGCCTTGAATTGTGCCCAACAGCTGATTGGCAGCCAGTGGAGCTGCCTGAATAGGGGTGTCATGTGATCTCTGTACCCCACCCCAGCCAGCAGTCTGTCCAACTATTCTCAAAGTGCAACATCAGATGTCACCAGTAGGGGGGACCAAACCAGAGTTTCTGGGAGGTGGCCATATGCCACACAAGGGACTAACAAGGTACTGCTGCCACCAAGCAGACGGAGGATCATGGCAACTCAGATGCCATTACATGGGGGTTCCTTTTCGTGTGCCAATGCATAAATAAAGTAAGTGCCCACTCTGTCCATGAGAGGGGCCACTAAATCCACACAAATTGCCAAAAACCTAGCTTCCTCCTACTCCCAGGTAATCACTACCTGTAAACAAAGTAAAATATGTAGGAAGTATTCTTGGTTCTACTCTCCAAGCCCGGCCAGTATGGGCTGATAGAAGATATTGGAGATGTTTTCCATGGTTCTGTTATCAAATCCCTGAGGCTTCCTCAATGTTACAAAGCGGGCCACCTTGAGGGTCCATAAACCTCACTGCGTCCCCATCACACAGGGTTTTCTGTCTTGGCTACTTCCTAGCAAGGCTGAATGTTAGGAATTGGCTTCCATAGGCCAATAAACAGACATCTGTCGCATCTTAGTGGCCGTAGGTTCCCGGTTCTTTCTGAAGAGACGAGCTGGCACTTCAGATCTCTCAAGATAATCCGTAGATTGGGAATTACAAGAGTTCTAATGGGCCAGCTTAACCTCTCGGAGATCAACCTTGTTTTGTCAGGTCTCAAGAGTTAATCATGCCCAGTGACACAGTAACTTGGTCTGGCCAGGACAGGCAGGGTTGTAGGATGACGCTCCCATGGTCCTTTCCGCCCCTCTGATCAGCCATCTCCAACCCGGTTCCTCCAAATGCACAGGGCAATAACTCACCCTGGCCGTGTGTGATGGAAGTCGTCGTCCAGCGGGCCTTTGATAAAGTCTGACCGCCATTGGCTTCGCTGGGCCATCTTCCTGGAGCACTGAACAGCAGAGGTTAAATGTGCCGCTTGAAACCGTGGTGAGAAGGGATGAATCCACCTGTTGTTGTTGTTCAGTCATGTCCGACTCTTCGTGACCCCATGGACCAGAGCTCACCAGGCCTTCCTATCTTCCACTGCCTCCCGGAGTTTGGTCAAATCCATATTGGTGACATCAATGACACCGTCCAACCATTTCATTCTCTGCCGTCCCCTTTTCCTTTTGCCTTCCATCTTTCCCAACATCAGGGACTTTTCCAAGGAGTTCTCTCTCCTCATAAGTGGCCAAAGTACTGGAGCCTCAGCTTCAAAATCTGTCCTTCCAGTGAACATTCGGGGTTGATTTCTTTCAGGATGGATAGGTTTGATCTCCTTGCAGTCCAGGGGACTCTCAAGACTCTCCTCCAGCACCGCAGCTCAAAAGCGTTGATTCTGCGGCGATCATCCTTTTTTATAGTCCAGCTCTCACTTCCATACATCACTACTGGAAAAACCATAGCTTTGACTAGTTGGCAAAGTGATGTCTCTGCTCTTTAGGATGCTACCTAGGTTTGCCATTGCTTTCCTCCCAAGAAGCAGGTGTCTTTTAATTTTGTTGCTGCACTCGCCATCTGCAGTGATCAAGAATCCACACCCTCGGTCTATTTCAGGAGGCTAAAGTGATACTTGCCCTCTTGGTTCCTTCCTGTGCAGTGTTTGTAAAAAAATAATAATTGGAATGAATAAGCTGAGCTGGAGCAGAGGAAACAGCTGCTGACGGGATGGGCTTTCGGTTGAGATCAGATCACGGTCAGGCCTCGCTTGAGAGACTCCAGGGGAGCTGAGTGTTTCCTCAGTGGCATGTGTAAGCACCGGGCTGTGCCATCATCATGTTTAATCATTATTTATCTCTTCTCTTTGCTCCATGTTATAGCTGTCTTCTTCTTCTTCTTCTTGGGTAGATGCCAGAAGAGTAGAGCTGGAATCAGGTTCAGTCTCCTGCTCAATGCTGGAATCCCGGTGAAAGTAGAGTATTTGTTTATAAGACTCTATTTTTGTCTACAATTGTTAGGCTGAAAATTGGGGGTCGTCTTATCCATGGAAATAAACTGAGGAGAGAACCGTGTGGTTGCGAAATTGTAATTCTGGATGGGAAAAGGGGGGTCTTATACATGGGGGGCGTCTTATAGACGGGAAAACATGGTAGATCTAATTGGAGGCTGAACGGTGTCTGGCTTCCAACATTGGAGCGCTCGTCATCTCCCAAGGCAACTAGTTTCCATTATCATACCGCTAAGGTCATGTAGTGAGTTTCATGATTTAAGGAGGACTAGAACCTTGATCTCCCAAGTGCCATCCAACGTACTCATTGCCATTCCACACTGCCTGCTGGGCCCATGAGGGGATTGTACGGGCTTTCGTTGTAGCTGTTACACATGTTTTAAAATTTATATCCTCCCCATGTGAGGTTCTACCTCCTGATCCTGTTACCTCCAGAACTCCTCAGGGAAGTAGAGATGGCTACGAGGGTGTAGCTTTTGAGCTGCCTAGTCAAAAGGGTATGAGTTATTCTCCTAACCCAGAAATCCTCCAACCTCAATGAGAGGCTCTTGAAGTCAAGGTGTCCAGCCTTCAATCTCTCCTCAAGAAGACCGGCACATGAATGTACTTGATGGGATTTTGATTTGGGGGAAATAGAGTCAAATTCTCCAGGCGTTGTCAGGCTCAAGGTTCACTCAGCCTTCCATCCTTCCGAGGTCGGTAAAATGAGTACCCAGCTTGCTGGGGGGGGCGGGAATGTGTAGCCTGCATTACTGTAATTAAAACTGTAAACCGCCCAGAGACTACTTGAAGTGATACAGGGTGGTATATAAGCAGAACACTTTGCTTTACAGCCTAAATCAGTGGCGGGGAACCTTTGGCACTCCAGATGTTTTGGACCACAACTCCCACAGTCCTTTGTCATTGGCAATCTAGGCTCGGAATTCTGGGAGTTGCGGTCCAAAACATCTCGAATTCCAAAGGTTCTGATTTCTGATTTATTCAGAAATAGCCTGCCTGGACTTCAAAACCACATTTTGTTAGGAAGTGACGAGTTCATCTATTCAATCCAAATGCAAAAAGGCATTTGTACCATTTTAATAGAGGCGGTTGTGCTGTCAAAATAATTACAGCTCAGAATCATGTTCAGAAACATTTCTGATTGCCTGGGTGGGCCATTAAAAAGAAAAAGAGAAGTGACATCAACTATTCTCCCAGAAATCGACTGAGGGATGTACGGGGCTGGCCAACGTCAACCTGCCCCTGTTTATTTATGGAGAACTCCAGCCTGCCATTGTATTCCTAAGTACATTCTTGGTTCTCCTTCTGTGTTTAATGGATGGCAGCAAGTTGCAAAAGGGAATATTTGGGCTTTGCTAAAAAGCCTTGATTGGGTAAGAACATGCATAAGAACCTAAGGGCGTTTATACACGACCCCTAAGCTCCGCCTCAAATGGCTGCAAGGTCCGGACCTTAAAAATGTTTACCCACCAGCTCCGGACTTTGCAGACAATTAAGTGTGACCCCGCCCACTTTAGCACCACCAAACAGCAGTTTTCTTGTACCTGGTCTTTGATGGTGACAAATATTTGATCCGGTGTAAGGATAGTGAGTGCGGGGCTCTCCTGGCTTCCGTTTGTTCTTTTTTTGCGCCCCGCCCCTTTAAGAGATCTGAATGCTGCCGGGAACAAAACGGAGGTAAACCGGCATTCTTTTCTTTCTTTTTTTCTCCTTCCCTCAGGCAGCCAGCAACCAGGAAGTGCGGAGGGGGGTGGGGACAGAGGAAGAGCGAGGAACCCCTAAGATCTCTGGTCCGAATTTAAGTGGCCAGCGGATCTTAGGGGTCGTGTAAAAAGGCCCTAAGAGGAGTCCTGCTGTGTCAGGCCAACAGTCCAGCTAGTCTACCTTCCTCTATTTCCCAGTGGCCCTCCAGATGCCTCTAACCCAGTAGTGGCCAAACTTCAGCCCTCCAGATGTTTTGGACCACAACTCCCAGAATTCCAAGCCTGTATTGCCAATGACAAAGGACTGTGGGGGTTGTGTTCCAAAACTTCTGGAGGGCTGACGTTTGGCCATCACTGCCCTAACCACTGAGCTATCCAGCACTTTTTAGTTTTTAATTACTTTCTGAGGCATACAACTACTAGGTCAGATCAGGTCTTGGTGCCACCATGTTGACCCAATAAGATCTTTTTGATTCTTTCTTGGGGGAAAAATACTAAGGTTTTTTTGCACATTTTTCTCCTCATCATGCTCTATAAATATTATTCATCTTTAGCAGCTCGGAGTAACAGAAATTTCTCAACGTGGCTATTAGGACTAAAAATAATTCCAAAGCAAAACTCAAGCAGCGAGGCACGTTCCTGCACGTGGAAAACATATGTTTTATTGTGAGGCGGATGTCACCAGCGAGGAAGGGAAATAAAACAGAAACGGAATCTTTCCAGTAAAGAGATGTTTGAAGGATACTATTTTGGGCTATGTTTTAAAAAAAACCAACCTGCTATTCAGCGTTCACCCCTTCATAACAATCTGGGATGAGGCGCCAACACGTGAGGGCGAATTTCTGTGATCAATTTCTTTGATGTAAAGCAGGCAAACAGCCGCCTTGAATGGAATGCACGGGTTGAGGCCAGTTGGACTGGGAAAGCGTCAATAACCTCAATATGCCATGCCATTTTCTGGAACAAAATGCCCTCTCCAAATCTGGTGGGTTTAAAAAAAAACATGGATAACAATGATAGTTGTTGTGAGTTTTTCGGGCTGTTTGGCCGGGTTCTGGAAGTTGTTTCTTCCTGACGTTTCGCCAGACTCTGTGTCCGGCATCTTCAGAGGGCAAGGAGCTCAGGGAACTAGGAGTTTCTCTCTGTGCTCTGGGTTATAAAGTGAGTGAGACTGGGAGTGAGAGAACTCCTAGTTCCCTGAGCTCCTTGCCCTCTGAAGACGCCGGCCGCAGAGAGTCTGGCGAAACGTCAGGAAGAAAAACTTCTGGAACACGGCCAAACCGCCTGAAAAACTCACAACAACTATCAGATCCTGGCCGTGAAAGCCTTCGAGAACACATAGACAGCAATCTTCACCAATTTTTACAAGGCTGGGCTTGAAGGGAGTGACTTCAACTGGGCAATTTCTAAGGGAGTGGAATGGGTTAAAATGCCCCTTTCCCTCTGCCTACCCCACCTGCTCAAGGTCGCTTCAAAGCTAAAGAAGAGGTAATGCACTCCATGGATGGAGAGGAAGTGCAGTATAGTGGTTAGAGTGATGAATTAGATTTAGGACTCTGGAGACCTGGTTCATATCCCTGCTCTGCCATGGAAACTCACTAGGGGGCGGCAGTGGTGGCCGTCCTTTCAATCTCTCGCATACCTTGAAAACCCCGAGAACTGATGCGGTGTGGTGGATAAGCTGCGGGACTAGAAGACCTGGGTTCAAATCTCTGCTTCACCATGGAAACTCCCTGAGCCACGATAATACCATTGATTTCGAGATCCCCTATACGTTGAAAACCCTGCTGAGGTCAGTAGACGATGACGTTGACTTGATGGCCCTTAACGACTCCATGGAGGTCTGGGTCGGCAAGAAAAGAAGTCTTCTTGCTCTATCATTCTTCTCTTGAAACTCATGCCATGGAAAATCCAAGAAGGTTACCCCGCTGCCACCTCTTGCCTCATCCTTCGCAGAGGCTGAGAGGACAAGCTCAGAAGTTGCAACGCAAGGACATCTGTCACACAATCCTACCCAACCCAACCGCTGCTCAAGATGCCATCGCAACGGTTGGAGACGGTGGCCAGGTGAGGCTGCGGCCCAGCCGTGAAGACAGCTAGTCTGTTCTTGAAGGGACATCTGAATCTTCTGCAGGCAGCAGGCTTTTCAGCCAGCCTGGAAGAGCCAGTACCCCTTGACGCTCTCCGAGGTCCTGAACTGGTCACCCTTACTGGGAAACCTATTTTTTGTTCCTAAGGGCCTTTTCACACGACCCCTAAGATCCGCTGGCCACTTAAATTCGGACCAGAGATCTTAGGGGTTTGTCGCTGTTCCTGCGTTCCCACCCTGTCTGCACTCCTGGCTGCTGGCTGTGTGAGGGGAGGGAGAAAAAAAGGAAGAAAAGAATGCCGCTCACCTCCTTTCTGCCATCTCGCTTTGCTCCCGGCACTGCATTCAGATCTCTTAAAGGGGCGGGGGGCAAAAAAAGAACAAACAGAAGCAAGGAAAGCCGGGCAGTCACTACTGTTATATCCGCATTAGGAATTTTCACCCTCTGAGAGCAGGTACACGAAAAGTGCGCTGGGACACGCTTAGGTGGGCGTGGTCACACTTAATTATCTGTAAACTCTGAGCTGGTGGGGAAATAATTTTAAGCTCTGGAGCTGAGAGCCATTTGCGGCGGAGTTTAGGGGTCGTGTGAAAAGGCCCTAAGACACACAGAATCCAATGCTCTCTTAGCCATTGTCCAGAGAACAAGCTTTTATAACTATGATGGCAGAAGACCTTGGCTCTTTGGAAAGGCCCAGCCAAGGAAGGAGGAGGTTCGGATCAAAATCCCCAGCACATTTTTTTTAAAATCACAAAACTCTCACCATCAGCATGGAGGGCTTTGGAGGGGACCCCATGGAGTCCAGACACCCCCCGTCAAGGAGGCACAGCGATGATTTGAACTCCCATCCGCTGTCCGCGCAGTCAGAAACCCGAGCCCCCGAGCTCCCCAGATATAAGCAGTATTGATGGAGCAACCCTCTGATGTGGCATTGATCTTCTTTGGAGCAAGGCTTTGGTAGTGGACCAGACCCTCTTCCTTAGAGGAGATTCTAATCCTTGCATCTTCAGGGAACGCGACACAAACCTGTCCTTCTGACGAGCGGCCGCCAGTCAGCGAAGGCAAGAATCAACTTCCAGGCGACGGAGCCTCTCCTGTAGGTGCCTCTATCTGTTTGGCTTTCCTTCCGTCTTTTGAATTCTGCTGTTTTAAACTTGAATTCTTTCTCCCCCCCAGCGCTGAAGAAATTGACACCTTTCACGATCTTCTTCTACTTTTTAATCGAGTATTTATTTATTTATTTATTTATTTATTTATTTATTTATTTATTTATTTATTTATTTATTATTTATTTATTTATTTGTTTATTTGTTTATTTATCCATCTTGCCCATTTGACCACTGGCTGGTTGGTATTCAGTTTGTTACAGTGACCCCCCCTCCACCTATTGCAGGGGTTAGGGACCCGAGCCAACCTGCAATCATTGAAAATTCGTGATATGTGGCTGCTGATCGGATCAGGCTTGGGGGGGGGCTTACTCCCAGCCTGGCGCTGCCCTGAATGGACCTGGCGAGGGCCTTCCCGGGCGTTCTGGAGGCCCCAAAAGGGCCTCCCTGAGAACCGGAAGTGACTTCCGGAAAATTGGAAGTGACTTCTGGATCACCAAAAATCATTTCTGAGGCCTCCGAGGGACTTTCCCCCCCTTACCCCAGGGGGCCTTTTTTCACATACTGTGGTCCTGCAATATAGCAGGAGTGCAGTATATGAACCGCAAAAGGGCGGGGGACCACTGTATCAGTGGGTGTTCCAGCAGTCTTGCAGGGGTCTGCTGGGACTGCCTCCCAAAGGCCTGTAAGCAATCATTTTTGTGCAGTGTGCTGATTTTTGATCTGTTCAACAACTATTAGTAAACGAAACCTTTCCGTCCTTTCTCTTTCCGGTGTCTCAGCGTACGTCATTGAGACTGTAAGAACCAGTTGATGAAATAATAAAGGGGTGGTCCACTCTGGGGGAACTTGAGGCCAATTCTGATCGGTCTGTCCCCGCACGTCTGCTGCGTAGCTGGAGGAACTTAGCCAAAATCCAGTATTCTGCAACTTCAGAACAATATATTCAGGCTCAGTGGATCATGCAGCCCTCCTCTGTTTGTTTGGGGGTGGGCGGGGGGCAGAGGGACGGTCACCTCCTTCCCTCAAACTGCCACCTCTGAGCCCATGTGCACTTTTCCCTTTCCTTCTCAAGACTTCTCCTCAGTTCCTCATCGCACCTGACCTGAAAAAGACAGAGACGGGTGCTTTAAATAGAGATCTGTGAAGGAAGCGGGGAGACGGGGAGTTTGAATGGCTTGAATCACAGGGTGTTTGCTGAAGGATGGCAACTGGGAATAAGAATGATTATATAATCATAGTACTTGAGTGTGTAGTGTTCGGAAATGCTTCAGCCCGGGGGTGAGGGTGGGGAGGGGAGCTCACAGGGGGGGGGGCACGAGAGGGAGATGTATTCAACAACAGGGCCCAGGTATCGGTTCCTGACCTCCGGGAGGAGGAGGGGGTGGGCCCTCAAGGGGGTTCGGGCCAAAGGGGGAGGGTGGGGCCTAAAAGATCAGGGTGTGAGGGACTGAAGGCACTTCCTGTCAGTCATGAAGCTTTTGGAGAGGGAAGGGTGTTTTACCCTCTTAAAATGCATGATTTGAAGTCTGGGAAGCTCTCGGGACCCTTCTGAAGGCATCCAGGCTAGATGCCATCACCACATCCTGTGGCAGGGAGTTCCACAGACTAACAACGTGCTGGGTGAATTTTTTTTTCTTTTGTCTATTCTCACTCTCCCAACCCTCAGTTTGGAGGTCCCATTTTCAGAGGGTTCGAGTCCAAGGCCACTTGATGGCCCACGACAACCTGCAGGGGCAACGGATGGATGTGCTTCTTTAATTTCTCCCCTCAACTTGCCTCCTTAAGATCTCAGAGGATGGTGGAAATTGCAGAGTGGAAGCTTTTGCACCCAGATTTAGCTGGCTGGGCTGCAGTTTACAAGGCCAACCTTCTAGTCCTCACCGAACCACGAGACACCGAACCACGAGACACAGCAGGTTGTCAGGGAGATAATCCAAGAGGGAGTGAAAGGGACATGCTCAGTATTTTAGGCTTATTGGTTTTTGTGTGTGTGTGTGTGTGTGTGTGCGCGCGCGCGCGTGCGCACATGCACAAAAAACAGCATCTAATAAAAAATAAAATTTAAAAAAATCACCTCCCACAACATCATCTGAAAAAGGGAAAATAAGGTCGAAACTTTAACGTGGGTATAGGCTAGAAGAATGAACAGATTTTCTTCAATAAATAAAGCAAGGCCCAGGCACAGCTTCGAACGCTTTGTTTTTTAAGACCTGTGTGTGTGTGTGTGTGTGTGTGTGTGTGTGTGTAGTCCAAAAAAAGGTAAAACAAAATTTCCAGCCTAACAGTGATGGGAACCCACGGGGTTGCATTTCTTTATTTGAGGGTCGCTGGAGATGGGGGGGGGGGCAATTTGGCTGCTGTCTTCATGATAGACATATAGATGTGTTTGCTGCATGTGTTTTCCACCCCCACCAGCCTAGCCTCCGTGTTTATGCGCTCATGTCTCTTTAAGTGCTTTTTGGCTACATGCCCGTAGCTTGAAAGGGATCTAAGAAACCCGTGGGGTGGTGGGGGTGGAAATAGCATGTATTGTTTCTGGGTTTGGGGGAGGGGGGGAGGGGGTGTGCAACCCGCTGCGTGTTTGTCAAGCAATAGAAGGATGGCCTTTGGTGATTGAGGACAAACAGATCTCTCTCTCTCTCTCTCTCTCTCTCTCTCTCTCTCTCTCTCTCTCTCTCAAATGGTCTTTTAATAGCTTTTCAATCTGCGTCTACATATAAGCCATTTTCGCCCGTGAAATCGATAGCAAATCCTCAGATTGATTCTTAATGGATTTTTCAGGCTCTGTGTTTATTTCCTAGGAAACGCGCTTTCCGTTCTTTGGAAAGAGTTTTTGAGGAGTTTTGAGACCTCCTTAAAAAAAAAAAAACAAAAAAAAAACAAGCGGCCTGAGCGATGGCTGGCTGTGATCATTCAAAAATAAAAAATATAAAGGGGGAGCGGGGAGGGAGACACCATAATATTGTGACGCAGGTCTCTGTGAGTGAGCTGCACCTTGCACGGTCCTAAAAGTCCTTGAAGACCTCGCTCTTTGGTGACCTTTAATTTATTTATTTTTCTTTTTACCTTATCCCACCATCTTGCCAGATATTTCTTTCTATTGTTATTATTTTTTATTGTTGATTTGCTGATGCCGTTTACCTCCCGGAGTTCCTTCGGAAGATGGGCAGTATATAAATAAATAAATAAATAAATAAATAAATAAATAAATAAATAAATAAATAAAAGGATGCCTGGCATATGCCAGGCATTGTCCTCCAGGAATGTGCACCTGTCCCTTCTCTGTCTCAAGAGGTCTGCTTGTCCCGTGGATTTGCTTTGCTTCGGCCACCTTCCACGTTTTGCCGAACGTTAGGGTCAGCCGCGATGCTGTCCTTGGCAAAAGAGAAGGCCAAGGGACCAAGGGCCACCCTCTGTGGCCTGAGAAAAGAGGAAAGGCACCGTAGAAGGAACGCCGCAGGACGGCAGTGATAGAGACCACGCTGATCCATGGCCGAATGAAGTGTATAGCTGCTCTACATAAGAGACCTGCAAATCATTCCCGGTTGGAGAAAGCAGTTAGGGTGCAGGGGATTTCAGCACCGTTTTTCTGCAAACCAGGAAACCGAAGTGAGAAATTGAGGGCTGGGAGAGCGAGAACAGACAAAAGAAAATATTTTTTCACCCAGCGCGTTGTTAGTCTGTGGAACTCCCTGCCACAGGATGTGGTGATGGCATCTGGCCTGGATGCCTTCAAAAGGGGATGGGGCAGATTCCTGGAGGAGAAGTCCATCACAGGTTGCAAGCCATGATGGAGATGTGTCATCTCCAGGCTTAAAACCGGGGTACCTCAAGGGCCAGAGGCAGGGGAGTGGGATCAGGAGACAGAGATCTAGTCTCATGCGCTCCCGGACGCATCTGGTGGGGCCACTGTGAGATACAGGAAGCTGGACTAGATGGGACTTTGGCCTGATCCAGCATGGCTCTTATGTTCTTATGTTCCACCTGGTGAGAAGTGGCTGACCTTTCTGCAGCGCCAAGGGAGACCATCACGGCTGCTTGGCGATCGCAGTGGATCTAGCTGTGGTTTGAAATTGAGCTGTAGAGACTGTTTGCAAAAATAGCAGCCCGGGTGCCAGGAAGGAGAACCAGTGGGTGGTGGTGTTTCCCAATGATGGGAAGAGGTTAGGAAGGAAGAGGAACAAGAGGGTGTGTGTGTGTCGGGGGGGTTGATTTATGATAAAATTCGGTGCTTAGGAAAGACCTCATTCTGTTCAGCCACTGGGCGTTGGTGGCTGTTGCCCCTTGTAGCTGGTGGAGCAGAGGGCACCATAACCCACGAGGAATGGAGCCAGGCAGGGAGTCGTGGGTATTCTGCTCACTCAGCTAAGGAGGCAGGCAGGAGACAGCTGGGGCTGTGCGTATCCAAAGCTGCAGAACTGGACTGAAACACCCAGAATCCCCGAGAAATCCTGGTGGGTGTTGTAGTCCGAAAAATAACGTGCCCCAGTTCTGTAGGGAAATTGGCCAGGGAGCTGCACGCAGACACAGGGCCAGCCCTACCATGGGTCGGAGGGATACACTGGCCTTGGAGAGCCAATGCTCCATTTGCCCTCATGGACCAGCCATGGCCACCATGAGGACTAGAACCTTGGGAGTGATTTGTGGCACACTACAGAGGGCTTGTTTCTCAACCTGAATATTTGGAACTGGTTTACCCTTTCTTTCGTCTGGGGGAGACCTCTGGGACAGGTCAGTTTGTCCCAAGTTATGGAGCATGGCCTGACTCTTATCCTTGGGAGGCAGAGTATGAATCAAACTCCTGATCGCTGGCTCCTTGGCCAATTTCCCAACACACTGAGCTTACTTGGTCTTCTTTTTTGTGTGTGCATCCTATTCCTTTCCCTCCTTTCCCTTCAAATAGTTCAAGTTAAGGGGCCTGGCAGGTTTCCTGGCTGAATGGAGATTCGAACTCAGCTCTGCTTACACCTCACTTCCCTCCCTCCCTGCCTTCCGGCTGCTTTGACAAGTAGCAAGGGGGGGGGGGTTTAGGGGATCATGGGAACCGGATAACCCCGAGTTTCTCCTGGTGTGGGCACCCTCCAGATGTTTAGAGGGGACAAGACTTCCCGCAGCCGGGAGAGTCGACTAGCCCGGGATGATGGGCACTGTAGTCCAAACCTTCAGGAGCGCTGGGGGGGTCGTGGGCGCGCGGGGCAAGCGTGTGTGGGGGTATATTTCACTCCCTTTCTCCTTTCTGGGAGCAGAAGAGACCGACAGAAGACTAGAAGCAAGGGGTTCGGGGGAGCCGCTGAACTTCGGGGGAGGGTTGGGGACGGAAGGCAGCCTCGACCCGATCCTCCGCCAGGTTTTTCCTCCGCTCGGACCCTTTTGAAAACCGTCTGGGCGGGTTGGCTTGACCTAGAAAAAAAAGAAAAGAAAAGAAATACGGTATACTAGTAAAGAAAGGAAGGAGGAAGCGGACGGATGGATCAGGGCTTGAAAACCGAGCCTCTTTAAGGCCCGGCAAGGCGAGGCGTCTCGGCGAGAGGAGGCAGGCTGCCGGCACACACACACTCACACACACACTCACACACACACAGGCACATCACCCAAGGAGGGACGACGGGCCGGCGGTCGGCGTCTGGTCTCCCGAGAGGCGGCGAGCGCGCGCGGATTCCCACGAGACGCGCGCCCAGGACAAAGGATCTCCGCGTCCCTGGATCGGAGGGGCGCGCCCTCCTTCTGCCCTTCTGCCTCGCCGGGAGCGCGCCCTGGGGGTGGGGGTAGGATTGGGGGGGGTCCCGGGTGCGCGCCCGCCCGCCCGCCTGCCTGCTACCTCCTTGCCGGCCGGCCGCCCGTCTGCTTGCTCCTGCCTCCTTCCTCGCCTCCCTTCCCGCCAGCCAGGATGACTCCGTGTTCCCCCGGCTGGCACCGGCGACCATGGCGAGGCTGATGCCCGGCTCGGGCTGGCCCCCGTGCTGCTCCGGCCTCCGCCGCCGCCGCCTTCCTCCTCTTCCTCTTCCTCGCCACTGCAACGTCCCTGCGGCCGTCTCGCCTCGGGAGCGCTCGGGCCGTGGAGGCGAGCCTGGCTCCCCCCCCCCTCCCAGCCTGGCGGCGGCCAGCAACGGGATCGAACCCGGGGACTTGGCCACCCGGCTGGGGCGGCTGGCGGCGGCGGAGGGGGAGCCTCCCCGCGGCGCGCCCTCGGATCGCGATCGAAGCGCCGGAGGGAAGAAGAAGCAGAGAGCTCATGAGTTCGAGACCGCCGCTTCCCAAGCAGGTGCGTCTGGACGGGGCGATGCGGGGGGGGGGGGGTTCGCTTCCCGGTGTCGCCTCGATCTCGCTTCCCGTGCACGGGTGCATTCTCTCTCTCTCTCTCTCTCTCTCTCTCTCTCTCTCTCTCTCTCACACACACACACACACACACACACACACACACACACACACACACACGCATGATCGGGGTCGGATTCACACGAGCGCCTGCCCGGATGCTTTGCAGGCGGCGGGAATCAGGTCTGCCGGCGAAGCCCCTGCACCCGATGGCGCGCGGAGGTCGGAGGGTGTGAAGGATCGGGGACTGGGGTGGGGGGTGGGGGATGGGGGGGTGTTATCCAGCCCTTCCTTTCCCCCTTTGCCAGGGTGGGGAGGGACGAAGAAAGGAGGAGATCGGACCGAGGCTGAGAGAGACACCCCCCCCGCCCCGCCTCGCTTGGACCCACCAAGGTGAAAGATGCGCTTGTTGGGAGGAGGAGGGCGGGCAGGATCGGACCCACACGCGACTGGGTCTGGGCGCACTGGCGGCGGCGGAGGAGGAGTGGGGGGGGTTGTCGCTTTGGAGGGAGAGCATTGGGAGTGAGGGGGGGCGAGCAAGATGGGCGAGGGGCCTGCGTGCAAGGGCGAGCCCCTCCCCTGCAACAGGGGTTTTGCTGTAGGGTAAGCGAAGCGGGCTTGGGGGGGGGAAGCTTGCGGGAAAAGCAGTGTGTGTGTGTGTGTGTGTGTGTGTGTGTGTGTGTGTGTGTGTGTGTGTGTGTGTGTGTGTGTGTGTGTTGGGGGGGCCGCTTCCAGGGGGCCCGAGCGAGGGGGGGTCTCCTTGAGTCTCCTGAAACACAAAGGGCTGCTGGAACAAAGGACCTCTTCCCCTCCCCCTCCTTCCCTGCCTCCCCCCCCTTCCCACCTGCAGCAAGGGAGGGGGAGGGGGAGGAGGAGGAGGAGGGGGGGGGCGGGGGGAGACGGCAGGCAGGTCTACCTAGCAGCGCAAGGTCAACCCGCATTGATGTCCCCCCCTTCTGCGAGCGACCCCCCTCCATTCTTCCACCTAGATGTGGGAGGGGCCTGTGGATTTCCTCCAAAGGAGCCGCCTCCCTCTCCTACACCCCCCCCGCTACACCACTGACCCTCTTTCTAGGACATGATCTCCCTTCTTCGACCCCCCCCCCCTCCCTCCCATACACCTGCAGTTGCAACCATCCTCGGTGGAATGAAGACTCCCCCACACACACACACACCGCTCCCCACTTCTGGCACAAGCCGACCCCCTAAGCCCCGATCCTTACAGACGACCCCCTCCTCCTCCCCCCCCAGGATGGCAGAGACATCCATCAAATTCATTGCCCGTCTGCCTCCCCCCTCCCCCCCCCGCACCGGAGATGCGTCGCGGAGGAAATGGATTTGGCTAGGGAGGGAAAGGGAGGGTCTGGGGGGGGGCGAGGAGAGGGGACTAGCCTCCCCTTCCCCTTTCTTTATTTTAATCAATGGGCTGTAGTGTAAATTTGCCCCTTCCCCCACCCCTCCCAGCTCCATCCCGTGCGCGTACCCGGAGGTTCCTCGCACTGGTTTGGGGAATCACCGTCGTGGAATTGGTTCGGGTCGGTGTCCGGGTGGGGGTGGGGGTGGGGGTGGGGGGTGGGGCTCGCGTGTGCACGTGCGAACGCGTGCCAGATCTCGGTTTTGTAAAAGTAAACACCCTTTTGGCTAAAGCCCTCTTTAATTTTCTTCCGGAGGTGCAGAACCCCCAGCTAGAGAGGGCTGACCGTGGAAAAAAACGCCAGGGGGACCTCCGCCCCCTAATCTTAGTTTCTGCTTAGATACTAGGGTGGGTGGTGGGTGGAGGGGGAATAGATAGAGAGAAACCCTCCAATGGGAAAGGGTTTGAGATGTACTGACTGAGAGAGCCCTTGTTTGCCCTGGCTTTGGTCAGGATCCTTGAAAAAAAATATAGGTCGTGGGGTGTAGTGGTTAGGGGAGGAAAAAGTCTGGGATTATGCTCCCTCTAAAGTTGTCCCTCTGGACTTCATGGGTTGACCCTGAACCAGCCATGCTTTGCCAGCGGGTCCTACCTAGCAGGGTGGTTGTTGTAAGGATCAAGTGATGGGGAGGAGGTTGACATGGTAGCCTGCCCCAGTCTCACTGGAAGGAAGTTCAATCCAGATGTGAAAACATAAATGTTAGCCTCCAGTGACATATACACACACACACACAGCGAGAGGCAATGGCAGGGTCCCAGTTTCTTACATTTCCCTTTAACGGGGGGGGGGGGCATTAGCACACTCTAGGAACTGGGTGGGCATTCTGGGTCACCATCTGTAATCTACCCTGTTTCCCCCAAAATAAGACATCCCCTGAAAATAAGACCTACTTACAGTTTTGCCCCACACTGAAATATAAGGCATCCCCCCAAAATAAGGCCTCCCCATAATAAGACAACAATAAATGTGTACTGTATTTTTCTTCATGGAAAAATAAGACATCCCATGAAAATAAGACCTAGCGCATCTTTGGGAGCAAAAATTAATATAAGACATTGTCTTATTTTCGGGGAAACACGGTAGTACCAGGAAGGGTATGAAGCTTAAAAACTCAAGGGGGAAAAGCCATGCTTATATCTGGGCTATTCAGTTACTATCATCCAATACTGCCTTGACACCTATTGCTGGCTGGAGAGGTCAAGCCAGTTAGGTCTTGGGCTGCTGGGCCAGAGGTTGGGAGCTCAGTCCCCCTCCCCCCGGGCCTCGAGAGAGAGAGAGAAGAGCCAGCCTGGGGAGCCTTGGACAAGCTGCACAGTCCAGAAAGCACGGCAAACCACTTCTCAATACCCTCTACCTGGAAAACCATGAAAAGGGTCAGAAAACATCAGAATTTACTTACTTACTTACTTACTTACTTACTTACTTACTTACTTACTTACTTACTTACTTACTTACTTACTTTTACTTACATTTTTTTATCCCACCTTGCTGACCACAAGGCCACTCTGGATGGCTATCAATATCCTAAATGAACACTAAGCACAGCACATAGGCAATACAAATTCAAAATCAAGCAATTTACAATGTAAAAATATATAAAATAAATCATATTAATGTTAAACATTACATATTGAACTAAGACTTGACAGCATATAATTGCTGCTGCTGCTGCTGCTGCTGCTGCTGCTGCTACTACTACTACTACTACTACTACTACTACTACTACTACTACTACTACTACTATACTTCATGGCCAAGTCTTTCAGAAAAAGCAAGCGGAGGGATGGGTGTTTGGTGTGATGCAGACCACCTTATCCCCTTAAAAAGGCTGCTGCTGGCTTTGTATCATTGTGCAACTGAGAGTGTGCTTATTACTTACGGGTTATGTGTATGGTATGGAAGTTGTACCCATCGGGATAGGACAGTGTTGTACAGGATCATAAGAATCGTGGAGACGAGTATTGTGGGCTGTTCACTCCCCACACTAGAACAAATTTATACTACCAGGTGCCACTGTAAAGCATTAGATACATTAAGAGATCCATCCCATCCTGTTCATCGCCTCTCCGAGTTGCTGCCATCGAGACGGAGATATAGAGTACCGAGGGCAAGAACAAACCGTCTCAAAAATATCTTCTTTTTTAGAGCAATATTGGCCTTAAATGGAAATTCTGGACTTTGAAGTCAGCTTATTTTATATGTCATATTGTATGTGTTGTAGCTGTTTTTAAATCTATGTGGAATGTTTTATACGAGTTGACTATCGCAGCCGTGAAATTTCGTTGTTCCTGCAAGCGGGCAATGACAATAAAGATTCCTATTCCTATTGTGACCTTCTCATGAGAGGTTTCCCTGGGCTGTTTCCCCATTTCGATTCTTCCTATTTGGATTTAAATGGAAGGGCAGCCATTCATTGTTTTGTTTTTCTGGTTTGGGTCCTCCTGCCCTTGCCAGGACTCCGAATGCCATTTCTCCTCCACCAGTATAGCTCTTGTGACGAAAAGCCATAAACCACTTTCCCATCCTGGTGAGCTTGATCCATGTGTGTCGATCTATTGGAGGCACATCATCAGCGTTTCCAGTTTAGCACAACTGGAGAAAGTCCAGCCTAACATTTGCTTGCCTCTGACCAGCAGCAGTCAGTTTCTCCCATCATCTGTTGCCCGATTTATCTCCTGGAAATGCTGAAGCTGGAAGCTGACCCCATCGTTATGGAGCAGAGGGTGCTGGCTGGGTTGCCATCTGCTATTAGAGATGGGCACGAAACGAGCGATTTTTCATTTTCGTTTTCGTTTTTTTGTTTCGTTACGCAACGAAAACAAAACGAATTTTTTTAAAAAAAACGAAAACGAAATGGCCAAATTTGCCGTGTTTTTCGTTTTCGTTGCAGCAGATGCATTGAACTAAAAAGAATGCTAACGAAACAGCAATTTTTTGTTTTCATTTTCATTTTTTTCGTTTCGTTACCTAACGAAACGAAAATGACTTTTTTTGCAAAAAATGTCACGAAAACGAAAACGAACCGAAACGGACCCCTAAACGACCAAACGACAAACGAAACACCATTTTTTTTTTTAGTCGTGCCCATCTCTATCTGCTATGGTTCTCTCTAGTACTTCTGGAGGCGCCTGTGACCTCCTCTTACACCCCTGACGACTTTCAGGTTGGATGGCAGGAAGGATGCCTGGGTATTACAGCTTCTAATGGGATGTGCTGTTTCAACCCGATACTCTGTATGGGGAGTGCCAGTGGCTCAGGTCTCCGGCTCTGGAGCCAAAGGTTGGAAGTTCAATTGCCCACTGGACTTCCGTGACAAGAGCTGGACTTGACAGTCCACGGGGTCCCTCCTGGCTCTGCAGCTCTGAGGTTTCCAGAGGCACTATCATTTGCATGATGGCTTCTTCACAAACAGCTCGGTCTCTCTCCCCCCCCACCGCCCACCCCCATCTGTGTCATCAAGTCAATCCTGACATGGTGACCCTGTTCAGGGAGATAATACTCAGACATGGGGTCCCCTCTCCCTTCTTGGGGGGGGGGGTGCCCTGAGCCTGTGCGGCTGGCCCCAGTGGGGGAATGGAGAGAGAGAGAGAGAGATTTGAAAAAAGGAAGGAGGGAAGGATAGAAAGAGAGAGATAGGAAGGAAGGAAGAGAGGGATGAGATAGCAGAAGAATATCAGGAAGGAAGGAAGGAAGGAAGGAAGGAAGGAAGGAAGGAAGGAAGGAAGGAAGGAAGGAAGGAAGGAAGGAAGAGGGAGGAGATAGCAGACAGAAGAATATTAGGAAGGAAGGAAGGAAGGAAGGAAGGAAGGGAGGAGATAGCAGACAGAAGAATATCAGGAAGGAAGGAAGGAAGGAAGGAAGGAAGGAAGGAAGGAAGGAAGGAAGGAAGGAAGGAGAGAGAGAAATTTGAAAGATAGATAGATATTCCATGCCTTTAAAAATGTTGTGGGCGTTGTTTGTCTTGCCTTATTTTATTTGCAGGATGGTAATGTATATTCTGTAAAAAGCAGAATTCTGCCCCTGAGAAAAACAAGGGACATGGAGCACCTTTGTGTATCCCCGTGTTGTAAGAGATCTCATGCCGTTTGTTTATTTTAAACGACAACCGCAGCATAACAAGGAGTGGCTGGCGTGTGTCTTAAATGGCTCCTGCGTTGTGGCCATCAGTAGCACACTCAGCAATGAAGATGTGTGAGAAGCTCATTCACTCGGCAGTAGGAGGTGAGCATCTGGTTGAAAACTCTAGCTGGGTTTGGCCTGAAATGGAGGGCATCTGTTCCCAAAATGTGTGTGCAGTGATCTCTCAGGGCTGGTCCTTGGTTTGGAATGTGATGGACTTGCTTGAATGCTCATGTGGTCTTCAAACCACAGAGCTCAAAGAGACCCTAATCAAACTCCCAACCTCTGGTTCCACAGCCAGGTACCTCAACCATGGAGCTAACATCCATCCTTCAAGGCTGGGAGGGACAGTTCCACAGTAGTGGTGTAGCAAAGGTTCTGGTATGCCAACGGTTAGAAGTTTACTCTAGACTGGGGCTTAGCAGTCTTTGAGCTGGGTGGTGCTGGTCGGAATTCATAATTAAACCCAAAAGAAAACATCTGAGCTGGCAATGTTGGTTATCCTGGATGGATTATGGGTTTACATTTGGAGGCAATGGTTTCCCAGGCATTGTGGGGGCATGGTTTGCATCAAATGTACACATAACGTAGGTTACCATTTATCCCAATATCATGTATTTGTGGGCTGAGAGTGTGGGTTCTGTTTCTCCTGCTGATGTCTCTCCTTTCTTGATGATGCTGGCTACACCTCTTAGGGAGCTGGACGCTTGGTTGAAGAGCAAGAGATTGGCAGTTCGATGCCCAACTGGGTCTCGTGAGGGCCATGGAGGGGGGGTCTTGGTATTTTAATATAGCCATGGGCTGTAAAGAATTATGGCAGACAAAAAGGGGAAATATTTGCCCCTTTATATTCGCTGGGATATTGCAACTCATTTTTTATTTAGAATCGTAGAATCGTAGAGTTGGAAGAGACCTCAAGGGCCATCCAGTCCAACCCCCTACCATGCAGGAACCCCCGTCAAAGTACTCCTGACAGACGGCCGCCCAGCCTCTGCTTAAAAACCTCCAAAGAGGGAGACTCCACCACCCTCCATGGCAGCATATTCCACTGCTGGACAGCTCTAACCATCAGGAAGTTCTTCCTCGTGTTCAAATGGAATCTCTTTCCCTGTAGTTTGAAACCATTGCCCAGAGTCCTAGTCTCTGAAGCCATGGGAAACAAGCCAGTCCCTTCTCCAATATGTCCCTCCATCTCTAATATGGGTACAATGGGCAGCCAGAGAGACTAATAAATCCATGTTAGATGAAGTAAGGGGTATCTAGTGGTGTAGTGGATCGGGTGACAGACTAGGAGTCAGAAAACCTCGGGTGTGAGCTCTCATTCAGCTATGGAAACTCACTGTGTGTGTTGTGCTGTTACAGTCGTGACCGACCCTTCGTGACCCCATGTCCATGGAGTTTTCTTGGCAGTAATACTGGAGTGGCTTGCCAGTTCCTACTCCAGGCGCCTGCAGCACCTGGCATTCCCTGGAGGTCTCCCATCCAAGGACTAACCAGGGCCGACCCTGCTTAGCTTCCGAAATCGGGCAAGATCAGATGTGCTGAGGGCATCTAGGCAGCTATGGAAGCTCACTAGGGAACCAGAATTGATAAAGACGCTCCTTCAATATCTCACTTACCTTGAAAGCTTTATCAGGATCATTGTAATTCATTTCTGGCTTAGCAGCACATAACAAGAGCAAGAACAGATGAAATCAGATGGATGGATGGATGGATGGATGGATGGATGGATGGATGGATGGATGGATGGATGGATGGATGGATGGATGGATGGATGGAGGGTTCCGTGAGTCTGAGCACCCCAGGGGCTGGGAGATCCATTCTGTGCTCTTGCCGGTAGAAAGACAGCCCGCCTAGATCACCTTGGGCCAGCGACATTGGCCCGGGATGCCCTCAGAAGGAGGCAGTTAAATCACCTCTGTCGTATTCTCTTTCTAGGCAACCCTGGAGTCAACATCAACTTGACAGTCCTGTAATTATTATAATTAGATCCCCATCGAGCCTGAATCCTCATTCGGAGCTAAAATGACTCAGCTGTTACATTTGGGGCATTTCATTAAGAAGGCACGGCAAACGGGGAAAAAAGACAATTGTAAGACGAGGAAGAGTTGAAGGCACTAAGAAAAGACAACGACTGAGCAGGGAGTGGACTGTGGACATACTCAGTTAAGGAAGCCATGGCAAAAGAAAATATTTTTTTTCCACCCAGTGCGTTGTTAGTCTGTGGAACTCCCTGCCACAGGAGGTGGTGGCGGCATCTAGCCTGGATGCCTTCCAAAGGGGATTGGACCAATTCCTGGAGGAAAAGTCCATCCCCGGTTACAAACCATGATGGAGATGTATCACCTCCAGGCCTAAAACCAGGGTCCTTCAAGGGCCAGATGCAGGGGAGTGGTATCAGGAGACAGATATCTAGTCTCATGCGCTCTCAGACACATCTGGTGGGTCCACTGTGAGATACAGGAAGCTGGACTAGATGGGCCTTTGGCCTGATCCAGCAGGGCTCTTCTTAGATTTTTATGTTCTTATATGGCCTTGAGCCTGCAAAACTAAGCTAGGCTTCGTGGCGGGACCTTTTGGAGGTGTTCATGTCACGGGGCTGCCCTACATTGGATGCAACCTCACACAGCAGGTCACAGCAATAAAATAGACACCGGAACATTTGAGATGCTGGAGGCTTCTCTGGTGGATGACTCATTATCTCTTGGCATTCTCTGGTGAGCTCTTGTGTTTTTTTAAATTCTTAGAAACTTGAGCGCTGCCCTGCCTGCCTGCCTGCCTGCTGCCAAGGGGGTGGCATTGTGTTAAGTCAGCAGGAGGGAGATCCATAGAAAGAGTGCCTTATCTTGCCTCCAGAGAGAGGGAGATCATCACGATAGCATTTTTTTTAAAAAAAAAATCAAATAAACATTTATTGGAAAGGGGTGATCAAAAAGAGAGGATCACAAGAAGAAGAGGGGGGAAAAAACCCTGGAATTACGGAGGCCGGAAGCAATGGGTGTTTGATTTCCATCATCCCACCTTGTTTTATTTTCATGGTTTTAAGGAAGTCCTATTAGATGGCGGTTCTGTGCAGATAGTTCAGCGGTTGAGGCATCTGGCTGAATTCCCCACTGGGTCTCCTAGACTAGGGCTGAACTCCATGATCTATAAAAAGGTGAAGGTAAAAGTCGCCCCCCCCCCGCACATGCGTGCTAGTCGTGTCCGACTCTAGGGGCGGTGCTCATCTCCGTATTCAAGCCGGAAGAGCCAGTGTTGTGCAAGTCCATGGTCAGGTGGCCGGCATGGCTGCAAGGAAACACTGTTTTTACCTTCCTGCTTTTTACGGCGGTATCTATTTATCTACTTGCATTTTACGTACTTTCGAACTGCTAGGTTGGCAGGAGCTGGGGTGAACAGCGGGAGCTCGCTCCACTGCGTGGCACCCGGGATTCGAACTGCCGAGCTGCTGACTTTGAAGTCAACAGTTTTCGGAGCCTTGGTCCACTGAGCCACCACGCCCCTACTAGACAAGGGCTGAACTCCATGATCTATAGGATCCCTTTTAAGCTGAACCTTTCTAGATAGATTCTAGAATGACTCCTCTACTCTTCTGGAGCAAAGGAAAGCAAAGGGACATGAATGGGGATGATACAGATGCCTGGACGAACCTATTTAGAAATGAAGCCCACCTGTAAACATTTCTTAGGTGTTCTGTTTGCCTTTTCCATACTGACTAAATCATACATGTGTATTTTGCAGCCGTGCCCGCTTTGATTCATTTGCATTTTTTAAACAATAGTTTTGTGCCTCTTATGCCTCAAAAGCACACTGCACACCTCACAAATGTGTGGACCTCCAAGGGAATAGAAGGCCTTCTCTCTCCACAAGTTTCAGGTGGTGTGAAATGACTTGGCTTGAGCACCTCAAGGCTATTGAGAAATTCTTCTTCTTCTTCTTCTTCTTCTTCTTCTTCTTCTTCTTCTTCTTCTTCTTCTTCTTCTTCTTCTTCTTCTTCTCCTCCTCCTCCTCCTCCTCCTCCTTTACTCACAAGTAACTTGGAGAGACGTATTTCTTGGTCGTCGCATCCGGGGCGGCACTCTGATGAAGGCTCTAGACTAGAGCAGTAGTGGTGAACCTTTGGCACTCCAGATGTTTTGGACCACAACTCCCACAGTCCTTTGTCATAGGCAATCTAGGCTCGGAATTCTGGGAGTTGTGGTCCAAAACATCTGGAGTGCCAAAGGTTCACCACCAATGGACTAGAGAATCCTGATGGGATTATTGATTGATTGATTGATTGATTGATTGATTGATTGATTGATTGATTGATTGATTGATTGACTGATTAATAATTAAGCCCTTATTCCCAGGGTCGGTTCCAGCCTTATCTAAACATCGTAGTTCTCAAGATCCAGGTAGCAAATCATCATTGCTCAAAGAATTTCCTGCTTCCAGCACTGTGCGGTCCTGTCCTACTTTCGCCCTGTATCAATGTCATGATTGACTTAATTGGACTTCCCTCACTAGTACTTGGATGGGCGACCACCAGGGAATACCAGGTGTTGCAGGCGCCTGGAGTAGAACCTGACCAACCACTCCAGTATTCCTGCCAAGAAAACTCCTTGGACATGGGGTCACAAAGAGTCGGTCACGACTGTAACAATACAACACACGCACGCACGCACGCATGCACGCACACACTCGTAGGGCTAAATTTTTATACCTGCTTTTTTAAATAAAAAAAAAACCCCAATAACTCCCCCACGTAGTGGTGGAAAACAGAGAACCAACCAGCCAACCAACCAACTAAATAAGGCAATAATAAATAAATAAATAAATAAATAAATAAATAAATAAATAAATAAATAAATAAATAAATAAATAGCCCTTCTACGATTTATTGTTTGCAGTGGTAGCCCTCTTTCCCTCCAAGGTATAAAGTTAGACAATATTTTTGTCATTTAGCTAGAACTACAGAGGGCCTCCCTCAGGTGCAGAAGGCAGCGGACAAGTGTCATGTACCTGCTGAATCTGTGATCCAGGTGTTGTTTGCTGTGTGTGGGTGATATCAGGATCCCTCTTCCTTCTCCTTTAAGTGCCTTGGCTTCAGATCAAACGGGATGGCCCTCCATAAGGAGGTGCCTTTGAGACGAACAAGGGTTTTGCATGGCAGTCAACCTCTGGTCTTGCGTTCTCATCCAGGAGTTCTCTTCCACCTGCCTCCCTTTGTCAAGACCCCCAGCCCCTTTCCCTCGAGCAGTGGCAGACGGTGATGGCACAAGACACTCAGTAGGTTGCCGTGTTCTGGGTGCGAAATCTGCTCCTTGGGAGAACGGCCCTCCGTAGCCTGCGGTGGCTGCTGTTGAAGACACCAGGTGAAGTCCTTTGGGAAACCATTCTCCAGCAGTTTTAATTGTGGTTATTTTTAATCTCTGCTGCTGGGTGGCTGTTTTCGGATTAATGCTGCTGCTTCCTCATTCGCTGTTTTCCCGCAACTGAGACGATTCTGCTATTTTTGGCCGACGTTGTCGACGGCCCTGAAAGTCACTGTTTCGTGTGACATTGAAATGAAGGATCGTGGCGCCCAGGTCGGCTGCCCCGTTGCTGCGATTGTTGGCTTGCGAATCTTGACTTCGAGGGAGGAGTTATGTCATGATCCTGTCCATTGGCCAACTTGAGGCCATGCCATTCCGGTGCACATTATATCAAATTTGGAAGCCATCTAAAGCTCAGGGCTTTGAGCCTCTGGCTGGGGAGCCAGAATTTTGCAGTTCAATTCCCCTACTGGGCCGCCTTAGCAGGGGCTGGACAGGATCACACAGAGGGGATTTATTATGACCATTATTGTGAACTGCTGGATAGTTGAATATGGCTTAATATGGAGCCAGAGTTTGGGAGTTCGAGTCTCCCCATGGTGCATCCCAGAATGTGTGTCCTTGGTCAGGTTGTCCCCGAAAGAAAGGATTGGTTCAATATTTCTGAGTACTGGGAAAGTCGGGCGGTTTATAAATGCAAATAATAAATAAGTATAAATAATACTGTCTACTTAGAAAACCCTGGAAATGGCCACTGTAAGTCAGAATTGATTTGACAGTGCACAGTTATAACTATAGTAGGACCCCCGTATCCACTGATTCATTATCCACTGATTCAGTTATCCATGGTTGGCAGAGGAAAAAAAATTAAATAATTTAGCACCCACAAAGCAAGCTATTGTCACAAATAGATCTATAAAGCAAGCTACTGCCTCAAAACAGCAGTCATAAAGCAAGCTACTGTCAGGAAACAGCAGTTTGGAGGTGGGTGGGCAGGCGTTCTCTCTTATCCACGGTTTTCATTATCCACGGGAAGGCCTGGAACCAATCCCCAGTGGATACCGGGGTCCTACTGTACGGTTGTACCTCCTAGGCTGGCTAAACAGCTCTGTGGTTTAGATATCTGGTTGGAGAGCCAGAGGCTAGGAATTGAATTGTCCACTGTGCGTACAAAGAGAAAAACCAGCCTAGGACGCCTTGAGCAAGCTGCACAGACCCAAGGAGAACAGCATGGGAAACCCCACTGGCACAGCTGAAAAGGGCTGCCATATGTCAGAATTGGCTTGGTGGCACAGAAGCGACCACGATGGGTAGATCCTGCCTGTAATAAGTGCAGGAGCTAGTTTGGAGACGGGGAGGCAGGAGCTGAGAAGCTCACCGGGCTGGCAGGTTGACAAAGGTTACGTGCAAAGGTTACGTGAAAGACATAACTGCAAGCCCGAGCTGATCTCCCTGTAAGGAAAGGATGTTTCTCGTTCAGAGCAATTAACACGGTCTTGGGAAATAAGGAAGCGGTGCCATTAATTCATCGCCCCACTGATTAGAATTGCTCTTGTCATATAATCAATGCCATTACTGTAGATTAATCTGACAATTGAACAGATTAAAAGTGTGGGGGGGGTCGTTTTGTATTTGCTTAGTGAGGGCGGGGGACTGCGGAGGGTCCTAGAGTTGCATCAAAACAACAACAACAACACAACCCACAGAAGCTGCATGTGTTCATAGCCCAAAGGCCACTGTTTAAAAAAGTCAGCTTTCTACCAGTAGAGAAGTAAAGGGGGATCATCAAAAAAAGTTCAGTCAGTTCTACTTTATTGGAAACCACCACCACCCATCTGCATTGGGTGAACCTTCTTTTGGCACAGACGATCAAGCAAGACTATTGGGATGATCTACAATCTTCCTCTTAAACTTTAAACTTTCTCTTTCTAAAGTTGCTAAGCTAGATCTTGAGATTTAGGGGGGACTGCCCCGAGAGAACACGGATGGAGCCTGTGTGCCGTTTGATCAACTGGATTTCCTCGAGAGAAAAGTTTTTAAAAGGATTTAATCACCTTGAAAAAGAGACTGAGGGAGGGACAGAGGGGGAGAGAGAGAGACAGGAGGAAGATTCATCTGTTCCTTCCCTTTCCAGAAGATGTATTTCAAAGAGGACCATTAAGGGATAACTGGTAACCTTGGTAACGAGTGGGTGAAAGGGGAAGGCTTGCTATGGTTGTCCTTTGGAAGATTGGGATTTAGCATCCTCTGTGTGTCAAAGGCGAGGCCGTATTTCATGACAGAACTGGCATGTGTTGGAGAGAGAAAGCCAGAGGAGAAAATTTATGCATTAAGATATTGGGGGTTTCTGGGCAGTGAGAGAGATGCATTTTGTTTTAAGGAGGGAATAGCCGTTTATGGGCTGATCGTGTTTCATAAAGGGCTAGCAACCCAGTGGACAAAGCCCAGAAACTCGTGTCTCAAACAGCAGATTCGCTGGTTTCTGAAGTTTAGGGTGAGCAGAGAGAAGAAAGAAAGGAAAGAGGAGGCTGCATTAAGGGAGAGATAATTTATTTATTTATTTATTTATTTATTTATTGCATTTTTATAAAGCACCGATTTCCTAGAAGGGACTCAGGAGTTGCTGGTTTCACTCTCTTCAGCACGGGCTAAGCCTCATCTTGAGGACTGCGTCCAATTCTGGGCACCACAGTTCAAGAAAGAACCCGATGAACCGGAACAAGTTCCGAGTAAGGCAACAAGGATGATCAGGGAGCCAGAAACCAAGCAGATGTACAAAAAAGGATCTGGGCAAGTTTGGCCTTGAGAAACAGAGACAGAGGGGAGATAGAGGCTGATACTTCACGTCCATCTCATTGCTGTTCACGGTCCCGCTTGGGACCGGTACAAAGTAATCTTACCGCACGTCCATTGCGTGATGACAGGAGTTTGTCCCGACCACACCCCCTGAACTACGATTTAAGCGGGATGAGCGATTCCCCTCCCTGGCCTCGGGAATCTGCTCGTCTCGCTTCTCGTTCCGAGACGAGAGCCCGTGAAGTAAGCCTCGTCGCGGAACGAGTGCCGATTGTTGCTCATTGCCATCTAGTGGCAGGAGTGCGAAGTGACATTTGCCCATAAATTCCCTATGGAGTTAGTAATGCAGTGCTAAGATTTTAAAAGGCAAATGCCTCAAAGTTTGCTCCGTAACGCATTGAAGGCAAGGCTTCGGAGAATCGAAACATCAAAAAACGGAAGGTCGGACCAAAAAAAAAAGAGAGAGAACAAAGGCGTAGAATTTCACATCTCATCACGGAACGAGGACGTGCGGTAACAGTCGTCCCGGTATCATCAATCATGCCCGTGGGTACACAGGAACAGGGACAGAAGCGGGAGAAGACCACGTAACCACGACCAATGTCAACACACAACGAACTTCCTCCCGGAATGGGAATGGACATAATCGTCAGAGTAGCACTTTTCAAATTCTTGAAAAGCTGTCCTACAGAGCAAGGTCAGGCTCTGGCATTGGTCAGAGGACATGCAATCAACTGGATCAAATTCTAGGAACTTGAAGTTCAGTTAAACACCAGGAAAAACTTCCTAACTGTTAGAGCAGTACAGCAGTGGAACCGATGGCCCTGGGAGGTGGTGAGCGCCCCAATGTTGGAGGCATTCAAAAGAAATTTAGGCAACTACCTGGCAGTTATCCTTGCATCTGCATTCCTGCCTGGAGCAGGGGTTTGGACTTGTTGGCCTTGGGAGGGGGGCTTCCAACTTCATGATGCTATGGTTCTGTGTCCAGAACAGACCCACGTTCCAAGGATCCCCCTACAGCAGCTCTTCATATGTAGGGTCTCTGCAAGATCAGATGCAATCTGAGAGACGGGTGGAATGCTGCTAGCACCGTCCTTTCCCTCTAACTCAAACAAGCCTTGGCAAGTTTAAATCAGTTTAGCCTTTGCTAACCTGGTGCCTCTCCAGCTGAGGGCAACCTGAAGGTTACAGACCATCTGGGGAGTGATATCAGGAGACAGGTATCTAGTTGTCTCTTTGTGCTCCTGGAGGCATCTGGTGGGGCCAGTGGGAAATACAGGACAGTGGACTAGATGGGCCCTTGGCCTGATCCAGCAGGTCTCTTCTTACATTCTTACACGGCTGTTTTCATGAAGGTTACGTGCCCACCATCGCCTGGGCCTTGGAGCAGAGAAGAGGCCAGGCATGCAGCTTGTGCTTCAAGGTTGGACGCATGACTTGGGGAGGTGGGCTGTCTTGCCATGGGTCGTCCGATGCCCCATGGGGAAACAAGCACCTCTGGCACGCCGGACTCAGCAAGACGCAGCTTCCTCCACCCATCCAGGTGGATGCTGCTGATTTGGCCGCCATAGCAACTGGGTTGCTATGATTCAGTGAGCAGTTGGTGCTTCCCCACCCACTTCCCCCCCTTTCTAAATCTTCCTGCACTCCTCAGCGCTTAATTGACCACCGCCTCGTCGCCTCTCGCTAGCTTGATGTGGTCTCCTGTGTACACAGCTCACCTTGAAGGACCTATCTCCTGGAAGTGCCTGCTTTGCTTAGTTATTCAGAAGCTCGGAATGTTGCCCTAAATATTTTCTGGTTTCAGACAAATCCTCATCATATAGTAGGCTCTCGTGGTATCTGGGTTCCATTCTCCCCCCCCCCCATAGCAAACGTGGAAGTTGTGAATAGGGATGGGCACAAAACAAAAAACAAAATGCTGTTTTGTCGTTTCGTAACGTCACGAAACGAAACAACGAAGCAGCATTTTGTTGCAGACGAAACGAAACAGTTCCCCCCCCCCCCGTTAAAACGAACCACTTCGTTTCCTGTGAAAAATGCTGCTGGGCCGCCACAGATTAAAAAAATAAAACCTACCTGGCCTGCAGGCAAGCTGGTCGGCAGCAGAAGAAAAAAATGCACCGACCACGCCCGCAGGCCAGCTGGTTGGTGCAAGATAAGGAATAATAATAATAATAATAATAATAATAATAATAATAATAAAATGTGCCAACCAGCATAAATGATATGAAATGAATTTTTTTAAAAAACAATTATTTTGTATGCTTCCGGCCTGCCATGGATTAAAAAAAAAACCCGACCTAGCCTGCAGGCCAGCTGGACAGCGGGAGAAGGAAAAAAAAATGCACCGACTACACCCGCAGGCCAGCTGGTTGGTGCAAGATAAAGAAAAAATAATAATAATAAAATAAACGTTCTGACCAGCATAAACGATACGAAATGAAGTTTTAAAAAAACAATTATTTTGTAATAAATGAAACGAAACAGGAGGGGGGGGGACGAAGAACAAAACGAAATGCAATTTTGGCATTTCGTGCCCATCCCTAGTTGTGAATCCTATACATTGCATGCTCTCTGGTTCCCTGTAGTGGCCAGTTCTGGTAGTAAATACATGCTGGAAATCCATAGAAATAGGTGTTTCTTTGGGGTTATTTTTAAAATTTAATATTTTAAGCCAGAGGAAAAGTGAATCTGCAGATCCTGCAGATAGCGAGGTTGTACTGTCAGCATCATTCTGTGTCCCAGGGTTGGGAAGTACACCCCAAAACCATTTTTGGTGTCTGCCTCTGGGACCCTAAAAGTGCACTGTTGCAGTTTGGTGGAATCTGCAGTATAGGATGAAACCAGGAATTCAACCCGGGGGGGGGGGGCTTTGAAGCATGTATGTTCTTGCTTTAAACAGCTTGCCCTGGAATTTCAGCAGGTTCTGGAATCCCCCTCCCACGGGAAGCTTCACTGGCCGTATATATTTTTTATTTATTTTTGAGTGTTTTAACCCCACCTTTCTTCTTGGAAAAGTCTCTGATACACCCTCACAGTCCACACGGAGAGGAGACTCCACTGCCAAAAAAATGTTTTTTGGGGGGAGGTCCCCCCCCTTACCTGAGCCCGTTATGGACTATCCTCCCCCTTGCACACAATAATTCATGAAGCAGAGGCAACACACTTTTGTGAATCAATGGGAGGGGATGGCAGCTCAAGCCTTAACAACTGAGCGGTGTGCCCCCCCCTTCAACTTATTTCGGGGACCCCCGTCCATTCTGCTCCTCTGCCTCCCGAGAACTAGACCTCTGGCCTCGCCTTGAAAACCTTGAATAGTTTCGTTCTTTGTCAACAACGCAAGCCTATTTGTTCCGGGCCACTGTTGTGGCTGGTGAATTCAGGGTCACCCCTGGGTTGCTTGGCTGGGTTGCGCCACGGATCGGACACAAAGCCCGGCTGTTCCTGAGTGCCGTCTGCCAGGCTGCATTCCAGAGTGGTGCGACTGGGAAGGTCCGTGCCAGCTGCTGCTTCTCTACCTCTTCCGATGCTCCGGTTGAGGGACGTGCCTGCAATCCTTGGTTTTTGCAAATACAGTGGTACCTCGGATAACAACTGCCCCGGATAACGAATAATTTGGATAACAACTGCAAATTTCCGGGTATAGGGCTGCCTCTGATAACAAATTTTCCCCATGGGCTGCCTCGGATAACGAATCGCAGTTCCTAGGTATAGGTCTGCCTTGGAGAATGAATTTTCTCTATGGGCTGCCTTGGATAACGAATATTCCTATGGGCTGCCTCAGATAATGAATTTCCAGCATGCATCAGTAAAAAAGAGTTATCCCGGGTGGCATTGCATCTGTACCTTTAAAGTGCACTTTTTAAAGAGTTTTGAGCAAAAAACAGGTGTCTGTGCCTTTTTCCTAGGCTCCAGAACGGATTAAACGGTTTTCCATTCATTCCTATGAGAAACTGCATTTCGGATAACGTGTTTCGGATAACAACTAACCTCGGAGAACGAATTACTGTCGTTATCCGAGGCACCATTGTATTATGTTTTTCTTTTACCAAACAGGTGGGTGCCCTGCAGATCTGATCAAAGCAATACCTGCATTCCAACCTTGGCGTTCCTTCTTTCTGCGCCTTGCACACCCCAGTCTCTGTTGCCAAGTTTTGAATTTCTAGTTCTATTCCTGTAGCTGCGCAGCAGAAACACGGGGGGTTACAGAACAGAATAGCTTCAAGTTCCTCAGTGCGGACCACCCCTTTCTCATTAACTGACACTTACAGTTTCAGTAGCTCACTCCGAGACATTAGAAAGAATAAAGGGTTTCATTACTTTCAATGGAACAGGGCAACAGCAAAATGGAGAAACCTGACCAACTGCACCCAAGAGACTTCAATAGACTCTAGAGAGGTGAGAAGCTGCAGAACACAGAGGAGGGTCTCTTTTGTAATTCAGAGGCAAGGAAGAATGACTGGCTACTGGTAGACAGATTGACAGTCACCCTAGCCCAGAAGTGTCCTTCCCAGCAAAAGCTGCTAAAGTCAGCATGCAAGGTTGCAAAAAAAAAGCCCTATTGATTAAGCTTAGTCATGTGACGCAGTTGGGGTTTGCAGCTGTGTCACATGATTAAGCTTAATAGGATCGCAAGACCCCAAGGACCACAATAGGTAGTTAGGGGTCTGCTTCTGCCATTCTTTATTTTGATCATCTAACGAGAATATGGTGGCTTGACATTTGTATGATATACATCAGGAGCCACTCCAGATTCAGTCTGATTTTTCCAGAGTGGTGTAGTTTTGAGGCCAAGGATTGCCTGTTCTGTTTCGTAAAGCTTTTTCGCCTTCTGGCATCTTTCACCGGGGAAGATCTGTGCCATTGCTCTGATTGGACCTGTTTCCCGGGAGGTGCCAAATAGAGATGGGCACAAAACGCCAAAAAGGCATTTCGTGGTCGTTATTCGGGCCCTGGGGTCCGCTTTGTTCTGTTTCCAGGTTTTTTTGGGGCCCCAGGGCCCACTTCGCTTCTGTTTCTTCATTTTTCAGGTGCGGCAAGCTGCGGCCGCAGGGAGCCTTCCCAGGGCTGGGCGCCACCAGTTCTGTTCAGTTCCAGCCTGCCCCATCGCAACAGTCGTTATTCGTACCGTTACGTAACGGGACGAATAATGGAGAACGGTAACGAAAAAAATGGTCATTTCATGCCCATCTCTAGTGCCAAGCACTTGCCCGGGTGGAAAGCCTGCCTCATTCTGCCAAGCTGTGGCCTCTCCCCCCTCAGAGAAACAGAACAGGGCTTGGGAGCTGTGCTGTTGTTGAAGAAAAACACACACAACAGGAATTAAAAAAACCTGGTGCCGCCTGCAACCAGAGGGAGACGTAGGGCCTATAAATACCTGCCACAGACTTGGAGCAAGGAAAGAGGGGGTGGAGGCTTGTTTTAATCAACGAGAAGCCGTTAAGCACAGCAATTTTTAGTCTGCGCTTGAGGCAAAGTGGAGGAATAATGACTCCTCGGCATGAGCCGTGGGATCCTGAACTCTCCCTCCCTCCTGGGTGGGTGATTCACAGGGTGGGATCGGAGACTGGGAAGGACCCGATGATTTATCCGTCAAGGCAGCCCACCTCAGAAGGACCCAGATTAGTGAAACGCTGCCCTGTGGTTTGAATTTGGAATAATATTGTGGACAGCGCCCGGGCCCCCATCTTTGCACAGGAATCGACCATCAAGGAAGCAAAGGTATAGAAAAAAAAAGAAAACCGAAAGGATCCGCAAGAGGTGGTGTGTTTTGCCTCAAATCTATTTCTGGGTTAAAATTATTGTTTATTTATATTTATTTATTTTCTAATTTTTATACTGCCCATCTGGCAGAAAGCCGCTGTAACTGCGGCCAGTATTCTTTGCAGGCATGTGTAGATGTCCTTTAAAACACACACACACACACACACACACACACACACACACACACACACACACACACACACACACACACACACACACACACACACACACAAACGACCAACCAAAGCATAGATTGCATGAGAGAATAATTGGTTTCGTTTACTTACAGTGAACAGATAACAGTGAACTACAAACATGACTTGACGTGTGACCGTCAGCAGAGTCCTCAACAGACTCACAGCTTCTAACAGCCAAACGAGAGGGAAAGAGGCACAGAGCAGAGAGGCAGGGCTGTCTTTGAACTCAGAAGCCAGCAAGCAAGGATTGGTTAGTGCTGGGTGGATTGACAGTCAGCCAGGCCCAGAGAAGCTCCTCCCCCCCTTAACCTACAGGCAGCATGCAGAGTTGCAAAAGCTCCAGCATAGATGGTGCGTCCGGTCAATCCGGCAGAAGCAATGGCCGTTGTGGCTCATGACATCCGTAGGGCTGTGCTGGAGAAACCAGTGTGTTGCTCACTCCTTCTCCTACCTTCTGTGGTCTCAAAACTGGCTCTAGAAGGATTTCCTGCTGTCCAGGCCAGGTCTTTAGACTGCTGTGGGTCCCGCTTGCAAGAGAAGCAGTGGGTTCCACTGAATGTACGTGGATTTGGTCTAGTCTGCAGTTTGCCAGCTGCCGGCTTTTACAAACGGTCGGCTCACGAGTCGCCTGCTTTTGTCCCCTCGTCCTTCCACAGAAAGTGGGGCCTGGCGTGGTTGTTGTCTTACTAATCCTCTGCATCAAGGGCAGAAGCTCTCTGAGTCAGTTGGCGATTCATGGCTGCGTGTGAAAGAATTTTCGGCTGGGAGAGCCGTGGCGTGGTGGAAAAGCCTACGTGGTGGGTCATCTCTACAGTATGATTAATTGAGGCATGAGAATGCAATGTATTCTTTATTTTAAGGGTGCCTGCTGCGGCCGCTCTTGATCGAGATCTCGTAAGAGCTGTAGCCAAGCCCGCCATGCAAATCAAACACCCACTTAAGTATTTTCTACCGAATATGCCCCTGGCATTGTGCCAGGGATTATTATTCAGCTATTTATAGCCGTGTTTCTATGAGTCGGAGTATGCCAGGGCTTTTCACGTGCCTGATGACTTTCCCTTTAACGCATCCCACCACCCCACCCCACCCCACCCCTCCTCGTTCCTTGATCCCAGATTAAAATAATTTCTCTAATCATCGTCATTATCTTAGATCAGGCATGTTCAAAGTCAGGCCTGGGGCCCAAATGTGGCCGGTTTTCAAATTTTGAGTGGCCCACAGCCTCTTCTCCCCGCCGGCTCAGACTGTCATGCATCCCCACCAGCTGGCCCCTCCCCATACCGGATGAAGATGCCAACTTGCAGTTTTATGGTTTGCCTGCCCTCCCTGCTTCCGTCTGTCCCCCTAGCCACCTGCCCAGCCTACCCGCCCCTGGCTCCGTCGCTGCAACGTCCTCCCTGCCTCCTTGCATGTCCTAGAGCAGTGGTGGCGGACCTTCGGCACTCCAGATGTTTTGGACCACAGCTCCCACAGTCCTTTGTCATTGGCAGCATAGGCTTGGAATTCTGGGAGTTGGGGTCTAAAATACCTGGTTCGCCACCGTTGTCCTAGAGGCTTATGAAAAGTCCAGCCCGGGGGCCAAATGCAGCTGAATGGTCAGTCCACGCACATGTTCACCTCACCAGTTCAGGCCCTCCTTGCAAAAAGTTTCGACACCTCTGTCTTAGATCCACAGAGCTGGAATGGAGCGCCCACCCACCCCCCCCCCGGATCATCGAGTCCAGACAATGGGGGAAATCTAACTCGCTACCTCTGGCTACACACCCAGACGGGAGGGGGTGGGTGGGCAAGCCCCTTCTTTTCTCCATCTTTGTTTCCCCCAGAGATGGGGATGAAGAAGGGAGGCAACTTACTCTGCGGGGGCTTTGTGAAGGCAAAAGGAAATCAAGATTAGAAAGTGCATGGAGACGGTGCTGGGCAGGTTTGATCGGATGAAAGTCTTCTGTCTTGGAGTCTCTGTGATCATTGGCAGAGGTGGTGCGTCCATCGAGGGCTGCAACGGCTGGGCCTCTTCACTCTGGAACAACCTAAGAGGTGACCGGATTGAAGTTTATAAAGTCATCCATGGTGTGGACAAAGTAGATAAGGAAAAACTGTATTTCCCTATCGCACAACACTAGAACTAGGGGGCGCTCCATGAAACTTTGGGGTGCTAGATCTCAAACAAATAAGAGGAAGTCCTTTTTTCACCCAGAGGATCCCTGGTCTGTGGAACTCCCTGCCAGAAGAAGTGGTGAGAGCCGTCAGCCTTGACAGCTTTAAGAAAGGATTGGACAAGTTCATGGAGAACAAGGGTCTCCATGGCTATCATGATGGGATGCCTAAGGACCACCTCCAGGTTGGAGAGAGAGGCAGGATCTCTCTCAATGCCATTTGCAGGGAATCGTAAGCAGGTGAAGACCTCTGCTTGGGAATACCTTGAAGCAAATGGTGAGCCACCACTATGGGAGACAGAATGCTGGGATGGAAGGGCTGTAGCCTGTTCCGGCAAGGCTGTTCTTATGTTCTTATGACTTCTGGAGTGTGGCAATAGGTGATGCTCCCTGAAGCATCTTGCGAGGTTCACATCCCCTACAAGAGTCACTGTAAGGCAGACGTGTCTTGGTGGCACACCATGAGAACGTCTTGTGGTCTACCTTTGAGTGGGCAAACCGGCTCTCCTTGGAGCTTTCAGCACCATTGGAAAATAGCCTATGTTACACACGGAGCCCTAATTATCTGCTGCAGAGGTTACGCATGATACAGTTGTTTGATTACAACTGACGGATCTCCCGTTGGGATTTGGGGAGCCGTGGTCTTTAAAACGCACCTTTCCTGAGCGTTTGGCTGGGTTTTGGACTCGCAGTGTCCAAATGGCAGTCCTTCAGGATGGAAAAAAAATGACCTGGGATTTGAGTTTCTGCAGCCTCTTGGTTGTTTTTCCTCCCAGCTGGCTTCCGTTCTTCCCGAAACAAGGAAACTGAGACTGTTCCTGCTTCTGTTTTTTTTCAGTGTCACCATGAGTGCAGGCTCTATTGAGCAAGAGCCATCGCGGAAGCTGGCGTGCTGTGGGGTGCCGCTCATCACGGAGGACATGCAGTCGCTGGCCATCCGCACGCTCTCGGGGACAGACATCAACAAGCACTACGACCTCATCCGGGAACTCGGGAAGGGAACGTATGGCAAAGTGGACCTCGTCTCCCACAAGAGCACAGGTGAGCTCCACAAGATCCCCTCTGGAAGAAGAGCCCAGTCTCGGCAGTGACTTCCACTCCAGCTGGACTACTGCAATGTGCTCTACAGGGGGCTGCCCTCGAGGCTCATCTGGAACCCACCACTAATGCCAAATGCAACTGCTTTGCTCAACCCAGGTCCTGCTCCACAAGACTGTTTCATAACTGTACTGAGGTCTCTATCCTGAATGTCTATTCCAGAATCTAGTGCCAGTGTACAAAGCTCTAAATTCCTTAGGATCGGGATCTGTGATGACATACTTCCATTGTTGTCCTGCTCAGCCACTGAAGTTGTGCTCATGGCGGTTCCCTGTGGATCTGAGATCCACTTGGAATCCACAGAGCAGAGCCTGTGATGTATGGGCTGTGCCCCGCAAAATACCCCTTTTAGCAGTTTGAGCAAGTAATTACGCTTCTTGGCTTTCCTTCTTTCTCAGTGACAAGACTTTTCTGGTTGATAGAGGTTACTGCATGTATTTTTAATCTTCACTTCTCTATGTGTTTTAAATATGAAATGGAAGCTAATTTTAATGCATTGTGCACACCCCTGAAATTTTATATATGGAGCAATGTGCAAATTTTAGCCATATTACATCTGATAGATAGATAGATAGATAGATAGATAGATAGATAGATAGATAGATAGATAGATAGGGAAGGAAGGAAGGGATGGATGGATAGATAGATAGATAGATAGATAGATAGATAGATAGATAGATAGATAGATAGATAGATAGATAGATAGATAGATAGATAGATAGATAGATAGATAGATAGATAGGGAAGGAAGGAAGGAAGGAAGGAAGGAAGGAAGGAAGGAAGGAAGGGATGGATGGATAGATAGATAGATAGATAGATAGATAGATAGATAGATAGATAGATAGATAGATAGATAGATAGATAGATAGATAGATAGGAGACTTCTTGAGACCTTATATCAAAGTTTTACAAATGCTCAAGATAAAATTGAAGGATTCATTTGATCCTGAAAAACAGTTTGTGATTTTTATCAGCGAGACCTCAGGACTGGGGTGAGGAGGTCTGCTTTCTGCTGTCCTGACATTCGGTCATGTCTTTTGTACCCCAACCAAGAGGCTGATCCGAAATCTTCCTGTTTTTGGAGGAATCACCCCCATCTAAGACACGTCGAGGCGCTCTCCTTAGCTTTCTTCTTCCTTCTGCTCTTTTCCCATCGCCAGGTACCAAGATGGCGTTGAAGTTTGTCAACAAGAACAAGACCAAACTGAAGAACTTCCTGAGGGAGTTCAGCATCACCAACACCTTGTCTTCTAGCCCATTCATCATCAAGGTCTTTGATGTGGTCTTTGAGACGGAGGATTGCTACGTCTTTGCTCAAGAGTACGCTCCTGGAGGTGATCTCTTTGACATCATCCCTCCACAGGTAAGCGAGGCCTCCTGGGCCATGGATGTCCCTCCCTCTTTTTCTGGTGGGGAAAGGGAAGACCCTGGGCCTCTTGACCTGAATGTCAACCTTTTAAACCCCATCTCTTAGACTCTTTGCTCTTCAGGATATCTGGATATGAAGGTAGCTCAGAGTGGCCCGCTGGTAACGTTTCCTGGATCCAGCTGCTGAAGTAGAAATGTTGTCCTTGTCACTCTGTCAGTACAAATCAAATCGGGGTGTCATTTGGGATGGGGAATCAGTCACAGATGTTGGCGAGTCTTCGGGCCTGTGTTCCGAATGGAAGTCCGAGTCTTCGGATCCAAGTCCCCCAAGTCCAAATCCAAGTCATCGGGCCTGAGTCACGAGCCTCAAGATTGAATCTTGAGCCATCTGCCCTGTCCACCTCTGTGTTTGTTTGTTTTTTAAATCAGCCTTCCTAAAGAATCTCCACGTGGTTTTTTCCAGGCCCAGTTGCCATATAGAAAACAATGAGACAGGGATAGAAAACAGTTATCCCTCTTCTCGTCACAAATATGATGGAGATGAAGTGTAGTGAACAAACGTTGGGTCAGGCCTTCCTACTCCAGGTGTTTCCTCCACTGCACCCTCAATGCACAGCAGTTTGGAGGCTGGTTGGGTACCATCTATCTATCTATCTATCTATCTATCTATCTATCTATCTATCTATCTATCTATCTATCTATCTATCTATCTATCTATCTATCCCTCCCTCCCTCCTTCCCTCCCTCCCTTCCTTCTTTCCTCCCTTCCCTATCTATCTATCTATCTATCTATCTATCTATCTATCTATCTATCTATCTATCTATCTATCTATCTATCTATCTATCTATCTATCTATCCCTCCTTCCCTCCCTCCCTTCCTTCTTTCCTCCCTATCTATCTATCTATCTATCTATCTATCTATCTATCTATCTATCTATCTATCTATCTATCTATCTATCTATCTATCTATCTATCCTCCCTCCCTCCCTCCTATCCCTCCCTCCCTCCTTCCTTCCTCCCTCCCTTCCTATCTATCTATCTATCTATCTATCTATCTATCTATCTATCTATCTATCTATCTATCTATCTATCTATCTATCTATCTATCTATCTATCTATCTATCTATCTATCTATCTGAGAGCCCCATGCCTTGAGTTCCCATCCCTGCTGGCTCACTAGTGGAAGGTATAGCCTGCATAATTCGAGCTTTAAGCACTATATGGTGGGTTCAAAGCAGGGCATTTTGCTTGTTTGCATTGCTTCCTTAAAGACCCTGGAGCACTTCCCTGTAAAACTGACCCCCTGTCACAGCTGCAGGTCCTTTGTCATGTTTCATTCCCCCCCCCCCCCGTGCATCACCTGGGTGGTTGGGAAGGGGACAGCTGAGTGCATTTGGAAGCCAGGTTTGGCCTCAAGGCTTCTCGTTGCAAACTCCCCACTCACCATTGTGCTCTTTCTGTGTGTGTGTGTGTATGTTGGCAGGTGGGGCTTCCTGAGGACATGGTGAAGCGTTGCGTGCAGCAGTTAGGTCTCGCCTTGGATTACATGCACAGCAAAAACCTGGTGCACCGGGACATCAAGCCGGAAAACGTCCTTCTCTTTGACCGCGACTGTCGGCGGGTGAAGCTGGCGGACTTTGGCATGACCCGGAAGGTGGGCTGCCGGGTGAAGCGCATCAGCGGGACGATCCCGTACACGGCGCCGGAGGTGTGCCAGGCGGGGCGGGCGGAGGGCTTCACCGTGGACACCAGCATCGACGTCTGGGCTTTTGGGGTGCTCATCTTCTGCGTGCTGACGGGAAACTTCCCTTGGGAGGCGGCCTCGGCGTCCGACACATTCTTCGAGGAGTTTGCCCGGTGGCAGAAGGGCCGCCTGGCGGGCTGGCCTTCCCAGTGGCGCCGCTTCACCGACAACGCCCTGCGCATGTTCCAGCGCCTGCTGGCCCTCGACCCGGAGAAACGCTGCCCCGTCAAAGAGGTCTTCTTCTTCATCAAGTACGACCTAATGTCGGAGGTGCGCCGCCGGCCCTCTTACCGCTCCCGCAAGCACGCCGGGGATAAGCTCTCCGCCGGCCCTCACCGCCACGAGACGCCGAGCGCCTGCACCCCGACGCCGCTCAAGAGGACCATTCTGACGGAAGGCAGCGTCTCTCGACTCTCGGGCTCAGAATCCGGCCTCCCTTCTCCCGGGGGAGGGAGCAGAACTGACGGGCGTCAGGACAAAGGGAAGGGTCAAATGGTGCTAGCCACGGCCATTGAGATCTGCGTCTGAGGAGCAGCCGTGCAGGGCCGGCTCCTCGGTGCCACGCGGCCCTACGGGGAAGATGACGCCACGGCAGTCTCCCCTCTGGGCGGGGGTGATGAGCGAAAGAAATCTGTTTTTTCCCCCCGATTTTGTTTTCTTTTCTTTTCACCCCCCCCCAGAGGGACTGGGGTTTGTATCTTTCCAAGCAAAAAACAAACAAACCAAACGGACGGACGGACAAAAAAATAAATACGGGAGGAAAGAACAAGAGCCAGCAAACAGGAGGCAAAAAGCAGGGCTGGCGGCTGGCGTTTGGCTCAAGGAGACAACCGAGGCGAATGGCAGCCACGCGTGGCAGGAGAAGCTGTTTTCCCGACACTTAAGACGGAGAAGGAAAAGCTGACCACGGGGGGGGGGGGGGGGGGGGAGATCGGTGGGCCGGTGGCTGGAGAGGAGAATGCAAGCAGGCCTGGGGGGTGGGTGGGTTTTTTTTCCACGTTGAGTAACCATTGGGTGGTTTGTGGGAGGGGAGAGGTTTCCTTGGGTCAGCGACGCCTCTGCTGCTAGTCAGAATTGTTTTGTTTTTTTAAATATGGCTCCTGTTTTGAAGGGGAGGGGATGGGAACCCTTAAACATTGACATGGTGGCAGCGGCGGCATTAGGGAGATCAGGACCCAAGCGGGACACAGCCACTCCTTGGAGCTGGCAGGCGGTTTTCGGGTTACCTCACCGGTTGGGTTGTGCCTGCTGGGAGAAACAGAATTGGTGCTGAGCAGCGATGCTGGGGGGGCTCATCCTAGAAGTTCTCTGGAGGTGCACCCCCCCAGGCAATAAGCATGCTATTGTCACTCAGTCTTAGTTGGCTGATCTGCCTATCTTGGGTTTCCTCACCAAGTGGTGCAGACCGTCCGCGGTGTTCTCCTGTTTTCATGGATGTAGCTGACGCAAACCCCTGTGAAATGAGACTGGCAGCTTCGGTCCACCTAGAGAGGCCTCGGCAAAGTTCAGCGAAGATTGTCTGTTGGGTTGAGCCACTTTTGTTGGCTTCTTCTCCCAATATGGAAGTGGCGGCCTCAGGTACCATTTCCTGGGGGGCAGGGGGGCTGAATCCCCTTGGCTAAGCCATTCGAGCATTCAGCCTAAACTCACTCGTGGCCAGATCTCTTCCTAGGGAAGGATCAGAAAACAGAAGTTCCCCCAACCTGGCACTGAATGAAATGCTGAGTTAGGATTGGTTGGTAGAACCTGGAAAGACTACAGGGCTGCCAAGGAAGCAACCGGTGCCACTCATGTAGCAAGCGTGATGTATGTGTGTGTGTTTGCGTGCGTCTACGCGGTTGTGATGTCGACTGCGACTCTTTGCTGTCTGCCCGTCACCCCTCAGGAAACAGACTTGCTTCTGCTTTTAGGGCCTAACAAGAGGGTTGGCCGTTGGGGAACCGGGGTCATGGAGGGGCAAAAGACAAGCCATGTTGTGCGGGATGGCAACACGGTTAAAACTGGGCATCCGTGTGGCGAGACTTTGTCTGTGGCAAGGGGGCTTCTAAGTGGGAGCCCCAACTTACTCCTGTGAGCTTCTGGAAGCGCACCCTTGCAATGCCACAAGGATCTGCAGGAAACGAAGAGATTTGAGTCTAGGAGGGAGCATGGTTTTATTCCAATACTGTTTCTAGAATCTTTCCAGGCTGCTTAGCTGTGCATAGCGGGACAGCCTTACAGCAGCAAGGGAGACGTGGCGTCGGCATCCACGTAACGGACACAAAGTCCACAAAGAGAGCCACCGAGCAATATCTTGATGTCTCACAAAGACCTTCAAGGGATCCAAAGGGTTCGTTTCACACAATCCTGTGATCTGGGCTAATTTTTTAAAACGAGGCTTGGCCATTCTGCATCCCTGGTGGCCCAAAGGCCAAAATTCATTGGCTGAGTGGGATTGGAGGAGGGAAAGGCTGAACAGAAGTAAATGAAAGGTCCTTCCCTCCTAAGAAACGACAGCCTCAAAACATCTTGTCCAGCATCTTGAGGTTCTGAGCGTCATCTCTGAGCAGAATCGCACGGAGATGATATGGCTGTGGAGGCCACCTTGCAAACTTAGGCGGTCTAGGAGCGAAGGAAGCGCCTACAGATGGCACAACACCCTCCTTTCATCAAGGGCTTAGACCAATATTGACCTCCCCTTGGCCGTAGGTGTGTGTCGCTATGGGAATGGCCTTCTCAGTATCACTGCCCCCCACCCCCGGAGTGTCACTGCTTGGGGAAAAAAAGGTTAACTAGGGGGTTGGGGAGATCAGCGTGTCAGGATCTTTCCTTATGGAGTCCAGTTGGTTACGTCTTATCCTGATTTCCGTCCGCTCCATCATCCCAAGCTTAAGGAGGGTAGATAGGGCTTTGAGGAGAAACCCAACATGGGTTCTTCTTTCTCGTGGGTGATATCACACGCATACTTCTCTGGACCACTTTCTAGGACTGTCGTGTGTGTGCCCATCGGCGTCACCCTCCCCACGACTCTGTCTGTCTCTGCACCAAGGGCTATACCACAATCCGTTTACAAACAAGCCAACCACCACCACCACCACCACAACAACAAACCCCAGACACAACATGGCTGTCGACCCCCTCTTTCTTGGCCTGCCCTTTCCTAAATGGAGGGGACAAGTGTGAGTGTAGGTGTAGGTGTGTTCATGTGTGCAAGTGTGTGTGTGTGTGTGTGTGTGTGTGTGTGTATTCATGTAAAATGCAAGGGGCACATTTTCTAAGCAGGCATCTCCCAGAATGGCACGTGCCTGCGAGGAACACCCTTGCCCAACGTGTTGACCCCGATTGCCCACCCGTACACTCCAGATTTCCAGCAGCCTCACTGGACTTCCACAAAGCCTTGTGGGTGGGGTGGGTGGGAGTGTGGAGTATGTGAGGGTCGCCATGTCCAGCTTTTGAGTCGCTGGTCATGGCAAAGGTCCCGGCCTTCCCTTGGCCTGGCTGAGAGAGGCGACCCCATCGCCTGGCTCGTTTTTCACCCCGTCCCACCTCCTCCCGCCCCCCAACCCCGGACCCTGCTTGTTAATCTGTACGTCTCGACCCCTTCTTCACATCAGGCGAGTCCTTCTCTCGTGTGGTCGCCCTGCCGCCCTTGTGTGTACGTGTGGAGGTTGGGATGGTAGCTGACGCTAGCATATCTCTTTTTAGTTAGACATAGGCACCGCACCGATGCTAGATCTTAGCTGCAAACTCTCCTTTTTGCCTTAGGTCCCAACTGCCCTTTTGATCTTTTGTGCAATAATGTAGATAAAGATTAAGACCTTATAGACTTTTTTTTTTGCTCTGGAGTGTCTCCCCCCCCCCCAAAATGTGAGTGTGGAAGAAGGGAAATAGAAGGGGGAGGTTCTGGGGGGGAATTGAGGGTTGGGGACATGAGTTGGCCCCGAGAGGGGATTGTTTTCCCATTAACTTGGTTCTTGTTCATGGTTGTTTGCCCTTCTGTTGGATGGTTCAATTCTGGACATCTCCCCCCCCCGCAGCGCCCCCCCCCATGTAGGAAGGTTTACTTTTTCTGTGTTAAACATATGTTACCTCATTTTCTGTCACTGTTGAGAAGAAGCGAAGCTTTTAGGAAAAAAAACTCCAAAAACAGACATAAAAATGGTAACAAATAATTTTAAAAATGCAAAAAAATAATATTTTTTTCCTTGTGTGGAAGATGGATAATTTATGGAAGATAAGACTTTGCAGAAGCATTTAAAATGACAATTTCCTGTTGTAGCATTGAGGGAGTGAAGTTTTTCCAAAGTGACAATTGCGATTAAGGCAAATATTGTTTTCTAAAAGCAAAGACTGTTATTAGGTGGCGCACTGGGTGGCTGGTAGACCAAGCTGCCTTTTCCACCCCTGCCACGATGCCCGTTTTCTCTACTCTAACTCTGTGCCTGGAGGTTTTGTCATGAATCCACTCCCTGTTTTATTCTGAACTCTTTGTATGGTCACCCGCAAAGAGCTTAAGCACCTTGGGTAGGTCTTGTCAAGGTCGGAAAAAAAATGGGAGCAGGACGCTGGCTATCGCCTTTCCCTCCAGCACCCCGAGTGAAATCAGGGACACCCCCAAACTCCACGGCATGCCTGTCCGCTGAAGTTGCTGGACAGCTCCACTTCTGTCCCTCAGAGAAGCTCTCTTGGTCACCTCCCACGTCAACATGGACACCTCTTACCTCTTGGAAGGCCTGACCTGAGGGTGAGGCAACCACTTACGGTCCTAGATGTTTGGGTGCCACGTAGAAAGCAATACCCTTCCAGCTTGCCCTAGGCCTCTAAACTACCCCACTCCTCTAAGATCAGCTATAGCAGTGATGGCGAACCCATGGCACGGGTGCCAAAGGTGGCACTCAGAACCCTTTCTGTGGGCACCCGACATCACCCCTTCACAGCCACCTGTATACAGGTTAAATTACTGTGTTGGCACTTTGCAAAAAAAAAAAAATAGTGGGTTTTGAATTGCAGTTTGGGCACTCGGTCTCTAAAAGGTTTGCCATCACTGAGCTATAGGGTTCTATATGTGGAACCAAGGTGGGGGGGTTGAGGTTTCCTCTTTTGGCGTTTGCCCCAGACAGCCAAATATTATAGGTTGGCCCCGCCTCGCCCTACGTCAGTGGATCCCACGCTCGGGTCCCCAGATGTTCTTGGGTTACCACTCCCGGAAACTGTCACCAGGGGTGGTGGCCAGGATTCCTGGGAGTTGTAATGCAAGAACCCCTGGGAGCCCCTAGCCTCAGTGGTCAATGCTGAGGGTTATCCTTCTTCCAGTCCTTACGCCAATATCCTTGCTGGAGAGCAGCCCCTTTGGGAAAGCTTCACTGCATTGCCTCCGTCGTGTTTGTGACTTAGCATTGTGAACTGGTTGGTTGTATATGCACTGTTCTTGTACTGTACTCCTGCAAAGGGAGGGAGAGAGGTTGTTACAAAGCCCCATCCGGCTCGGATGGCCGTACGGCCACGTGGGGACAACAACGTCCACTCTTTCCTGGAGGAGAGAGAAAGGGGGGAAGAATAAAAATAATAATAATAATAATAATAATAATAAAAATAATGGAGCAAAGAACAATCACCATCAAAACACACACACACACACACACACACACACACACACACACACACGAAAGAGCAGAACAAAACCTTTGTAAATATTCTGGGACTCTCTTGACTCGTGCAAAGGAGGTTTTTAAATGTTATTTAATTAATTATATATTGCAGTCAATTGCTATAAAATAAAAAAAAGGTGTAAAAATACATCAATACCTCTGTATGGTTCCTTCTCAGTTTGGAGTTGGGGAAAGGGCAACAAAATGCATTAATGCCATGTGATGCGGCTTTAAGAGTGGTAATGGATTATGGCTCACTCTATCTTTGTGTGCCCGGGAGACTTCTCATGACCAGGAACAATAATAACTTGCCTTCTGTAAGTGGGATAGAATTTGTCTTTTGCTTCAGGAAGCAAAAACCAGAAGCACAAAAGGTGGGGGATCAGTGCAAATGCTATTCCCAAAACCTCCCAGTGCTTTGATTCATCCAGATATCATCCCACAGCAATCAGGAATAGAAGATATGGACTGCACTGACTGAATCAGGGTGAAAAGCTTGCCCAAACGGAGCACTCTAAAGTGCATGGTTCACCACATATAATTTTGGCCCGTTCTTAAACAATCCAAATGATGTCAAATGTATCTATTGCCTTTTCCCATTGCCTTCCCATGCCTTTTGGTCTTTCCTGGGAACAAGGTTTATTTTGTTCCTGGGTTTGTTCCGGGAAAGTTTACTCCTATGGTGCTTTTGCATGAAACTCATTGTCATGTTGGAAGCTTTTAACTAGCACACAAATATATGGATCATCATTGTCGTGATTATTTTAAAGAGCTCCAGAAAAACGTTTCACCAACAAAATTGGGTTACTAAAGATTTCCTCCCTCCCTCCCTCCCTCCCTCCCTTCCTTCCTTCCTTCCATCCATCCATCCATCCATCCATCCATCCATCCATCCATCCATCCATCCATCCATCATCCATCCTTCCTCCATCCATCCATCCATCCATCCATCCATCCATCCATCCATCCATCTATCCATCCATCCATCCATCCATCCATCCATCATGAGTTCCTTCCTTCCTTCCTTCCATCCATCCATCCATCCATCCATCCATCCATCCATCCATCCATCCATCATGAGTTCCTTCTTTCCTTCCTTCCTTCCTTCCTTCCATCCATCCATCCATCCATCCATCCATCCATCCATCCATCCATCCTTTCCTTCCTTCCTTCCTTCCTTCCTTCCTTTTCCTGTTCACTTTTCTTTCCTTCTTTTGTGGAAGGGCATTGGCCTCCGAGTGTACCTGGAGCGACTGTAACGATGCGGATGCAATTTGTGGGGGGAAATCTCTTCCCGCTCTCAGCACCAGATGCAGCTTGCAGGGTGAGGAAAGCTTGGATGCTCGCCATCTGTCAAAGTGGGGTCCGAGGAGATTCAGGCAGCCCCTGGCACAGGAAGAGAGCATGCAGGCTGGTTCCTGACATGGCTCCTCCTCATGAATATGCACGGCGTATTTGCCTCCCTGCGTGCCCGGCCCTGTGGTGGCTGAGCCAACTCGACCAGGAGCCTAGAGAAAGAGAGCAAGCGGCTGGAGGTGGCCTTCGAGCGATGGTGCCAAGGGGTGGCGTGGAGGAATGTGGCAGGGCTGCCAGCTTGAAGGATGAGCCCGCTGCACTCTCTGGAGCAGTCTTGGATATCGGCTGGGGAGGTGGAGTGTGAGGGGTGAGGGAAGGGAGCACTCTGATCACGGCGAGCACAGTGGCAGTGGCCTCCGTGGCTACTGTTTTTAAGGAAGTTTTTTGGGAGTGCAAATCCAAGGCATGTGCATGCATGTTGCGAAAAGCTTCCCTCTGCATCCCAACCCAGTTTGGAACTGAATAAATGCCAACATATCTCCAAATATCACCCAAGCGGAGCTCATACCGGACAATCCTCTTTTCTAAAGGATGCTCTTTTCTTAAGGATGCTGATGCATCCGGATAGAGGCCTGTTTCATGCTTCCATGAATGGGAAGGGGGTGGTGGGGCCGGCTTCCTTTTGAAGGACCATTCACTAGAGACATCAGGGTTTTCTTGGTAATAGTTGGTTTTATGTATTTATTATTTACATGTATTTACTTGTTCAAGATGTTTCCACCCACCTTTCTCCCCAAAAGGGCCCAAGGTGTGGGTGCATTTTAAAAAATGCACATGTGAGAATAAATATTATATGACCAAGCAGGCATCAGGTTTACCATCTGTCTCCTCACCCAATTCCTAGAGAGAGAATATGAGTGAGAAAGAAATAGGTGCTAGGATGCCCCCATATTGCCGCCCGGAGACCATTTGGTAGTCAGCTAAAAAACTCTGTAAGGCGGTTACTTCACGTCCGTTTTGCCTCTGTTAGTGTTGTGCTTAGGAGCAGGACAAAAAAAGTTACTTCACGTCTGTCGCACAACTACTGAAATTTGTCTCAACCACGCCCCCGGAACGGGTGCTAAGCACGACAGTCCTGTCCCTGGCGCTGGGGTAGGGTTTTCCCTTGTCACTCTTTGTTCTCACTTTCTGTTCCGAGACAAGACACCATGCAGTAACAACTGTCACGCAACAAAACATTCGTTTCTACCAGAAAACTGTCTGTTTTTTTTTAACTTTTCAGAAGCAAAATATGGAAAAAGAATTTTTAAAGCCCCCTCCCAAAAAAGAAAAAGGAAGCTAGACAAATTCAGTGTTTGCCACAGTACAAGACCATGAGGTAACACTTGTCACGAGACAAGTTATCATGACCATGGGAACACTGAAACAGGGACAAAACCACGTGATCGCAACCAATGCTGTCACGGTACAAAACTAGTCGCGGAACAGAGAAGGACGCGAAGTAACCATCTAGGTAAGTAAGTAAGTAAGTAAGTAAGTAAGTAAGTAAGGAAGTAAGAAGTAAGGAAGGAAGGAAGGAAGGAAGGAAGGAAGGAAGGAAGGAAGGAAGGAAGGAAGGAAGGAATAAATATTTAGGTTTTGTGCAGACCTAAATATGGAAAAATATGGGAATAAATTATGGGCAGTGGTATTAATGGAAAAACTGACTTATCAGGTTAGACTGTACAGAGGGGAAATTAAACAAGACTTTTTAATGAAAATATGGTACCCACAGTTAAACTAAGGTACTGAAACTAGTGAGCGATTAAGCAAGATGGATAATGGGTTACATAAACTGAGCTAGTATAATTTAATAAGGAAAATAATGTACTATATGGTGCTACAATATGGTTACATTGTTTTTGATAAGCAAGCAAGCAAGCAAGCTAGATAGATAGATAGATAGGTAGATAGATAGATAGATAGATAGATAGATGGATAGATAGATAGATAGATAGATAGATAACATTGCCTCCAAGCATGGCGTGCTTAGTCAGGTGTTCCTTCTGGTTAGGAAGCCCTTGTCTCCTAGCCTCCCTTTCACCCGCACAGCCTCATTAGTTCTCGTTAGTGGGGTTCCTCGTTCGATCTTCCATTTCCAGCCATGCTGTCCGAAGGACTCTTCCTTCTGCCATCCCGAGAGGCTGCCGTCGAGACACCCCCAGGAAGAGGGTCATAAGAAGAGCCCGGCATGCATTCCGGCCATGTAGCTGGATTGAATTCAGTTTCTTAGTGAATTATGGGTCAGATCTTATTAAAAGGCAAACCGCAGCCTGGCCCGTCAGCCCAGGGAGGCGCCTGACAGCAGGTGTGATCATCTGCACGGCTGCTGACAGAGAGCCCAATTAGTACGCCATTAAATCCAGAGGTGGTGGAAAGGGGAAGGAAGGCAGGAGATGAGGAAGGAGGCTGGATTCCCATAAAAAGGGTTCCATCTCATCCCCCTCCCCATTTCTTTTTGTTTGCTCAATCTCTCTGCTGCACCCACACGATTTATCTTCTCCTCTTTGTTTTATTCCTCTAGCTTCGTTAATTTCAGGCCTCAGGTCTCTGATGATCCCATTGTGTGATGCTTTGGTGATGGATGGATGGACAGGCGGACCTCTCTTCCTTTTGCTCCCGACAGGTCTGGCAAGCCATGGATGGTTGGGTGTTTGATGATCCAGAGCATCAAGGGCTGTGACCAAGCTCTTGTGATAAACACTCACTCTTAGTGCACGCAGGCATAATCGCGTGACTTCTCAGCTTATGAATTGCTTGGGAAGAACTCAAGCCCCCTTCTGAGTGGCACAACACAGTGATGCTGGTTTATGCAGTCACCAATGTCCCAGGAATGGCCACTAAGGCTGTGCAGATGGAGGCAGCTGTGCAACCAATCCAGGGTGGAAACAGGATGCCAATGACATCATATGATAGAAAGAGGGGCCAGTGACATCATAAGACATCCTTGGGCACCTACAAGGGCCTGGACCCCTTTACAAGAGACCATGCTAACAGAACTTGGCAGTTACAAGTGGTACCTCAGATAACAAATTTAATTCGTTCTCCGAGGCAATTTGTTTTCCAAAAAAATTGTTATCCGAAACACGGTTTCCCATAGGAATGTATGGGAAACCAATTAATCTGTTCCTGAGCCTAGGAAAATGACACAGACACCTGTTTTTTTTTTTTTTTTTGCTCTAAACTCTTTATAAAGTGCACTTTAAAGGTACAGATGTGATGCAGCCTGGTATAACTCTTTTTTACTGATGCCTGCTGTAAGTTCGTTATCCAAGGCAGCCCACAGAGAAAATTCATTATTCGAGGCAGCCCATAAAAATTTGTTATCCGAGGCAGCCCATAGAGAAAATTTGTTATCTGAGGCAGAAGACCTATATCTAGAAATTGCCATTCATTATCCGAGGCAGACCAAAGGGAAAATTCGTTATCCGAGGCAGCTCTATACCTGGAAATTGCAATTTGTTATCCGAAAAATTCATTATCAGGGGCATTTGTTATCCGAGGTATTACTGTAATGGGTTACTTTATCATGGGTAATAAGGGCGTAACCAAGATTCCTTCTAACGATAGAGAATATACTGTTGCTTAGCACAGTAAATAACATTAGAGTAGTCCCATTGAGTCAATGGGAACTGAACTCCTCCATAAATTTGATTAATTCCAGTGGGCCTACTCTAAGTGTGACTTATTATGCTGAAGCCAGGTGAATGATGGCTGTAAGGAATTGAGTGAAATGCCTTGGGACAAAAACAGGCATTATAGATAGCACATAATTAAAGCGAAAAAGACAATTAGTATCAGAGAGACATGACTTAGGCAGCATTTCATGTCTGAGAATGTGGAGTTCATTGATTACATCCCAAAGACAAATCACAGAACACAGAAAGTTGATCTGCCAACTACTGGAAATGAGAGAAGCTCCTGGCCTGACAAACATAATCTATCCTGATAGATCTTCCTTTTCTAGCCTTACCTGTAACACCTCTTTCTGCTCTCAGGCAACTGATTTTCAGAGTCATTTAAAAAAGAGAAGGGGGAAGGCGTTTTCAAGGAGAGATGTGTAGGGTTTTTCTTCTCCAGGGCTTAAAATAACTTGGCTAATAACTTGTTCAAGATGGATCAACCGACAGCACGGAATGCTTCACTTTTTTTTTGCCTGTCTCAGGCAGCAGCATCTTTTGAGGGGTGTCTACAAATGGCTTCCGCCCAGCCAAGGATTGTTGTGGCTTCAGATGCTATGGAAAATATATACATTGGGGTGGAAGACAGGTGCCACATGTCCATCTGGAATGTTCTGCGGCTCAAGCTTCTTGGAACTGAATGAGTATGGCGTGAAAACAGCTGGGTTTCAAAATGGGCCGGGGGTTCACACACACACACACACACACACACACACACACGGTTGTGCTGCATGTTAAGCATCATGTGAAATGGACACCTTTTAAATTTTCGGCTGCAGCTGCTTAGCCAGGCCCATAATTTTGGGCTGGTGATGGAATGGAATCTTTGCACAGTAGACTAGCAGGGATGCTGAAGGCCCAGCATCAAACAAAGGAAATATTGCTAAAAAAATTTTTTTTAAAAAAATTACTTCTCTTCCAAGAATATCCTAGTAGTAAATAAAAATATTTGCTGGTCTCTGCCAGAAATATTCGGCATGATTGGCCCCTATGAGTAACATCAGCAGCATAGCGCTGTATCATTACAGAGTTTTAAGTTTCTGTTAAAACTCCTTGTGCTGTGGAGTAGACGTACAGAGTTTCACAGGGGACAATTGCTCTGTGTTCCCCCCAATGTCCCTAAGATTAGAGGTGTACAGGAATGTCCCACTGAAATAGCATGAAAACCCTATATTCACCATTGCGATGCTGTTTGAAGGACTGAATATTTGTTCTGAGTTTGATGAAGATATCATATGCTATATTTCATACTTCTGAAAGCTGTATGGCAAGAGGACATTTCTTGAGGGAAGGAAGATGTAGACAATTTTGACCTAGAAAAGCAGAAGTGTGTATTCAAGGTCATCCAAAATAACGGCCCAAAATTTTGTGAAAATCTTTTACCTGCTTAGCTTCCAACGGCAAAGTACATGTGAAAAGGATGGAAGTGTAATATTGCCCTGACATCCATCCATCCATCCATCCATCCATCCATCCATCCATCCATCCTTTCTTTCTTTCTTTCTTTCTTTCTTTCTTTCTTTCTTTCTTTCTTTCTCTTTCTTTCTTTCTTTCTTTCTTTCTTTCTTTCTTTCTTTCTTCTTCACAGGATTTGGGAGGAAATTTTCAAACAAGACACATCAGATGACACTGGCGGCTTCCTTGAATTAAACAAAAAAAAAGGGGGGGAAAGAGAATATATTGTTTTAAGTTGGGAGCAACTGAATTATGACAGCATCCACGAGCTGACTCATTTTACCAGACGAAATGAAATGTAACAGTACTAGTGAGCGGGCTATTTATTTATTAGCCAGTGCTGCCTTTATTTATTTAAATAAATGAATTTTGCTTTCCCCAGAGTTGAGGATGGCTGCTCCTGATTTGGGGGATGAAGGCTTTCTGGCATCCTGCAGGACTCAGCTGGTTGCCTTGGCAACCGCAGCTGCTGGAGCTTGCTAAGGCTATGGAAGAGGCTACGGAAGAGGCTCCAGCTCCTAATAGGCAGGGAGGGAGCCTGCGATGTATCTGCAGGCCATCAGTTGAGGCAGCTTGCTTCCTCTGCTGTGGCAAATCTCAGCCCAAGGACCCAAGGAGACCCATTCAGTCAGCGAAGGCATCGGGGTGTGTGGGGAAATTGCCTTCCTTGACATCGGCAGCTGCTCATCAGGATGGGGTGGGGTGGGGGTCCCTGCGGATCCACACCAGCTTTCCAATTGCCATTTTCAGGGGTCCCCCACGGTGCTGATCCCAGCCTTCCAAATGTAGTCCTGAAAAGTGCGGACTAAAACCCAGGGCGGATCCGTAGCCTTGTCCCAATTTGGGGATATCTGCTGGTCTTGTCCTTAGGTGATTTCCCAACCTAAGCCCACCTTCCAAGGTCTTTCTGTCTCCCTACAGAATGAAGTCCACCCCAACACACACACACACACACACACACACACACACACACAGAGAGAGAGAGAGAGAGAGAGAGAGACATGTGGTGAGGGACAAGACTAATCGAGTTATTTCGAAACACGAGGCAACTTGCTAACTAATTAAGTCAGACAAACACCTCTTGCCCTCCTAGGAAATAAAAAAGCAAGGACCGCTTAATTTAACTGGCAATTCTCCACCTCTCCTTGGCACCCCAAGGATAGCACATGATTTTTCGCCTTTCCACTGCCAAACTACTGCAGTATGTTAGAGAGGTCTAACATAGGTCTCGTGAGTCCCAGTACAGTATGCTACCCTATCTGCTGCACTTCACTGGCTCTTCTGGTAGCTTTAATACTTCTGCAAAATATCTTTGAATCCCAAATCTTTATTTATTTATTTATTTGCCATATTGCTAATAGGAAAGCAAGTAAATAATAAGTCAATTTGTAAAAGCATATTTGTTCCTGCCATTATTTGCTGGAGTTGCAAACAATATTAGTCAGAATGGTCTTGACAGCACACAGTTATTATTATTATTAGAAGAGAAATAACAAGCTATTCATGTTTATTTTATTTATGCAAATACACATTCATGCATCAGTTATCTTACCTGTCTGATGTCGGTAGACCATATGGAAGAGTGAACAATTCAGTCATAAAATAGAGTTATACGGCTCCTAATACAACAACAACAACAATAACAAATGACAACAACAACAACACAGTGTAATTCTGGATCTTTTAGAGAAGTATGAACCGATTGCCCCCCCCCAGCTCCATCTGCACAGGAAAATTTGGGAAATCAAGCATTTTTCAGAGAAGATGAGCAAATTCACTCCCCAAACATTTTCTCAGACAAACCTCCTCTCACAAAAATCTCCTCTCAGAAAAAACTCCTCTGAGAAAATATTGCATTAGGTAGCTCCAATTTTTATTAGACCTCTTTCTGTAGTTTAAATAGTGTAGAACATATTCTCATCTCCCTGATCCCTAAGAAAAAGTAATGGGTGCCATTTGGTCCTATAGAACAGCCCGCTGCCAGTGGGACTGGCTGGCCCCTGTGAAAACAACTACACAACAACCAACCAATATTACTGTGATTGGAATCCCTTTTGAGAAGGTTGCTGTCCAAGGTGCTGACATTCCTGGAATAGTCAAGGATTAACGTTGCATAGGGGTCATCCACCCATTGCTGTTTCCTTAAGTATATGAAAGGTAATAGCATAGCCTTTGGGGTAAAAAAAACTGGCTAGATAGATGGTTGGGAGTTTGATGCCTCCATGGTGCTTCCAGGGAGAACAGCCGGCCTGGGTCCAATCCCCTGGCCAAGGCAGGAGACCTCTTACCATCCCAGACAGGTGGCTGTCCAATTTTTTCTTGTAAACCTCCAGCAATGGGACACCCACAACACTGGGAAGCAAGCGGTTCCACTGTTTCCAAGTTGGAAACAATTGGAAATAAGTTGCTCCAAATAATCCTTTGAGAATCAATCCAAGTATCTCATAGACGTAATATTTCACCCATCTATGAGGTGTGCTCTTGGGAAGTTTTATTTCTTCAGATGAAGAGTGATCGGAGAAGGGGATGTGGTTTTATCCTGCACAATTTGGTCCTGAGGGTAAGAACGATGATGGCAGGAACGTTCCACTTATTCGCATTGTGAGCACTTTTGGAATCGTAAGAAAGCACTGTTTAGACCAGTGGTTCTCAACCTGTAGGTCCCCTGATGTTTCTGGACTGCAACTTCCAGAAGTCTTCATCCCTAGCTGAGCTGGCCAGGATTTCTGGGAGTGGCAGTCCAGGAACATCTGGGGACCCACAGGTTGAGAACCACTGGTTTAGACATTCAGCTGTGTCCATGCTTGGTGCATTCAGCTCCAGACGGCAGCTATGGAACCCTGTCTCATCGAGGCAAATTCCGGTGCCGGGCAGTGCACGACACAAACGAGGCTGGCATTTCTGCAGCGCCCGAGGTGCTAAAGGATGCCCAGGGCTTGTCCTCCCTTCTCCTCCACACACCGCTGCTCTCTGTGCCTTGACCCAGCCGCTCTCCTCTCCCTGAGGCATGATCCTGACACATTTGTCATTCCTTGCTCACTACTGTCGCTGCAAATAGCCACAGACCCCGTCAAACCCTGGCAAACAGCATCGGGGAGCTGAAGGTGACCTGGCACAATTTGCAGAAGCGAATGGCACATTTCCAAATGGGTGGAAAGGAAGGAGGAGGAGGTCCCTTGGCAGCTGATTGAAATTTGTTGCCCTTTCCCCAACTTTTTCTAGTTCGTTCCAATTAACGGAACCATTGATCGTTGTCGGGCTCCTTCAAAGGCACGTCTCCCCCCGGGTTGGGCAGAGCTCCACCGCAGCCATTTTCTACGATGGCAGAGATGCATGTTTGGGTTTCTACAGAAGCAGCACCATCAGAAATTGTAAATGGCTAGGGGTGGGATTTTCATAATTCAAGGGCTTCCAGGACCATAATTCAGCAGGATTCTGATCTGAAGTCAAATTATGGGACTGGGAATCCTTGAATACCAAAATCCCACCTGTATGCTTGTCATAAAACTATGGATTGTTCTATTTGTGGAAGATAAAGAAAGGAAACCAACCTACTGTTTCTCCCCTCTAAAAATTCAATGTCAGAGGAGGCCTTCCATGAGCGGAGAGCTGCAGCTGTTTCCTTGTTTCCCCGTGGTTTCCTAAGCTGTCCCAGAGGGCCTCGGTGGTGCAGGGTGTCAGGGAAACTGTCTGTCAGCCTGAATTGTGGCCCGGTGGCTTTCGCAACAGTGCCTTTCACCATCGGAAGTCAAACCAGGGAACCAGGAGGTCAAAAAAGGAGGCGAGATATATGTTTACGGTGTTTAATGCTGCATCACCCCTGATGAGGAAAAGAGGATACAGATTTGCATAAAATATGCAGCAATTAAGAATCCTCTGATCAGTAGGGCTGGTCATTGGTAGGGCTCTGGGTTTGCCTCTACTGATCCTAGAAAGGCCAGCAGCTCTTTTAAGGGCCAGAGTAGGAATCCACTGGTTCAGCCACCTTGGTGGAAACGGCTGCGGGAATCCTTTCTACCCCCTTCCCTCCAGTTTTTTAGCAAGTTCCATCCCTGCCACCACCACCACCACCAGAGTGGGCTGAGACATTCAGAGGACTGGTCACGAAAACACATCCATTAAAAAATTAAGGATAATGAAATATAATTATAGTTTCTGTGGGTGAGGAGCACGCAGCACTGGGTGGAACGAACCTCTTAAAGTGGAAAGAAAACACCCAACCGAAGCAGCCACCAGAAATAGCGTGACTGAGAAACGCTCATTTCATTAGAGTTAGGCAAATTGGTCTCGGCGGGGAAAGCACTTCACATTGAATCAAGAGATCCCTGGTTCAAATCTCAACCTGGCCTCTTTTCAGAACTAAGAAGACCATTCTTTATGCATGTACCTACATATGCATTCTTCTCTTAGTCTTAAAGATTACCCAGACAGCCATAAACAGTGATACCTCAGATAACGAATGCCCCTGATAACGAATTTTTTCAGATAACGAATCGCAATTTCCAGGTGTAGGGCTGCCTCGGATAACGAATTTTCCCTATGGGCTGCCTTGGATAACCAATCGCAATTCTAGGTATAGATCGGCCTCGGATAACGAATTTTCCTATGGGCTGCCTCGGATAACGAATTTCCAGCATGCATCGGTAAAAAAGAGTTATCCTGGGCTGCATCACATCTGTACCTTTAAAGTGCACTTTATAAAGAGTTTCAGATAACGATTTTTTTTCAGATAACAATTTGCCTCGGAGAACGAATTAAATTCATTATCCAAGGTACCACTGTACCTTCAAAATACTTTTGTACAGTATTTTTATTAAAAGAAAAAAAATTCTGCCAACGTTCTGGTACTTTGAAGACCTTTACAAATCAATGAGTCGGATAAATCCGATCGCACCTCTGTGGCTCTCTGGATGGCCAGCTTTTAAAAGTGCTACGTCCTTGGCCCTGAATAGAGGATACCTTAATAGAGCCTTCCTTCACAACTTGGAGATAAAAGGTTAGCATCTGGAAAGCCACTCCAAAGAACAAGACTGGAGGTACGTGGAAGCGGAGTCATGGCAACGAGGCGTCTTTTCTTGTGAGCTCGAAACGTTTCGCTGCTCATCCTAGCAGTTTCGCCAGCCAGACGGACAAATCAATCTCTCAAGAAAAGAAGTCCAGTTGCTAGGACTCAATTTCCAGATAACCACACCAGGATGAATGGGAATTGTCACGAGACTGGAGGTATTGATTGGGAAGATGTCAGGCTTAACGTTTTAGGGGGAAAGGTTCTTGTCTGTGGAGCCGAAGCAACCACCAGGGTCTCACTGTAGGAGCCGAGGCAAAGATCAGTTTTGGGATAAGTGCCGCCGATGGCACAATTTCCAGAAAATGCTAGAGGAAAAAAGAAACTGAGCTTAAGAAAAGAGGGCCCCCAAGAAATGGCGCATATAAACAGGGCTGTCTTTGTGCCTTCATTCGTGGACTAGTAAATGGAAAGACAACAGTTAAACGTCTTCGCATCGCTTTGCCTTCCACGTGCCCGAGTTCTGAATGTGGATGGCGATGCTCCCTGTCAGAAAAAAGAAGATGGCAACATGGCAGGATGGGACCCCAGATCCCTTTGGGGTTTGTGACGGGGGTGCCACATGAAAAACAGAGCAGTGCTGCTGTACCGCTATATTGAAGAGGAAAATTCAGCAGCCAGCTCATCCTCTTGTCCTACGGCACAATGTTCAGTGTTGATTTGTGGTATAGTAAAGTGGGGCGAGGGGGTGAAACCAGACTTTTTAGGCATGCATTACCATAACTGGCCATAAGAGAGCACCAGGTGCCATACTATGTGTATAATATTTTCAGATCACAGATAGGGAAATCTGTGGATAAGGGGGTCCCTTTGTAATACAGTATTTAGTAGTAACAGGTATGCCGGTTGGCAACCTTGTTTAGAAGACTGATTCCAAGACTCGAACAGAAGCCAGGTGTGCAAGAATGCATGAAGGGGGGGCTCTTCCTGGTTTTAGAGATAGATGACCACAGAAGCCTCACCTCTCGCTTGATTTCGGCATATCGAGTGAGAGCTGGAGGCAGAGGAGCACGGCGACATGAAAGGAAATAAAAGCTGGCCACCTCATGCTTCAGATTTTATTCTCTCCGCCCCCAAATGGAATATGATGATGATTCTTGTATTTAGATTGGATTTTTTTAAAAAACTCAAGTAAGTTGAGTTTGTTGGACTGTTTTCACTTTGCTTTGGTGATGTTTTGTTTGCGGTTGAATACACGTTGCGAACCGCCCAGTGTGGCTTTGCTGCCAGATGGGCAGGAGGAATGACGAACGAACGAACGAACGAACGAACGAACGAACGAACAAATAAATAAATAAATAAATAAATAAATAAATAAATAAATAAATAAATAGTGGTAATGAGTCTGGAGAAGGAAAGAGCAGCCCTCCAGGCACCCCCAGGGGCAGGATTCTTGCATCACCTTTGCCTGTCTCTCTGCCTTTGGATAAAGGAGATGCTGCACGCATCTCCTTCCTGGCAGGAATCGCAGAGAAGAGAAGAAAGCGAGAAGGAAGACCAAGGGAAAAGCCAGCTTGCTGGATGAATCTCCGAGCGTCTGGAAGTGACCTGGCTGCAGGAGAGGGCTGCTTTCTTTCCCAGAAGCTCTGGATGCCTCTGGATGCCGCTGGGTCTCTCTCCCCCCCCCAGCTCCAAATGGATTTGCCTAAATGGATTTGGGAATTAAAAAATATATATAATCCTTTCAAATGCCCAGTAATGATCAGTTATGTAAGAGACGCTTGAGAAAAGGAGGGGGGAGGGAGAGAGAGAGAGAGAGAGAGAGAGAGAGAGAGAGAGAGAGAGAGAGAGAGAGAGACTGGTCTGTCTGAGGTAAAATATACTCTAAAATAAAATAAATAAATAAATAAATAAACCACCACCACCACCACCACATGTTTTATACATGCTTATAGGGTTGTAATAAAAGTGTGGTTTGGGTTCTTGGAAGCCATGGCACTAACAGAGATGGTGGTGGGGTCGCAATGAATGAAAGGAAGACCTTAACGCGAAAGCATTTGTAAGGTCTTCTCGTTTCGAAAGGAGTGACGGGTCGATTTCCTAATCATGCTGTCTTTCCCTGGGCACCGTTTTCTCGGAACGGAATTTTCTTCCCGAGCTGCTGTCAGCTCCGCAGGGGAGGTCCGCGTGTGGTCGCTGCCTCTGCCCCTGAGGAAGAAGCGTGCAGAGAGCAAGCGTAGGAGGGGATGTAGAACAGGAATACTCCCCATGGGGCGGGGGGAGAGGATTAAACAGCCCTCCCCAACAGGCATGCCTCGGTCACTATCAAAATGCACCCGCTTCCCCCTGCGGCTTGGAGTGCTGGTGAGGTCAGTGGGTTGGGAGTTTGATCCCCCACCCCTACCCCGGGCTGGACTAGATGATCTACACCAGGAATGTCCAAAGTGTGGCCCGGGGGCCAAATGCAGCCCGTTTTCAAATTTCAAGCAGCCTGCAGCCTCTTCTCCTTGCTGGCTCAGCCTGTCACGCATTCCCACTAGCTGGCCCCTCCCCATGCTGGACGGAGATGTCAGCTCATAGTTTTATGGTTTCCAACCCCACGAGGCAGTGATTCTACAAAAAAATAACCAGGGGTTCCCATTGCAGATCTTCTATGCCAGGCCTGCCCAACAGGTAGACCGCGGGCTACTGGTAGCCCGTGAAGTGTCCAAAAGTAGCCCGCCAGCCATCAATAAAAAAAGTGAGGGGATAAGTTCTCCACCCCTCCCTCCCCCATCCCAAGGACCACTACTGCCATGGCAAAGTTCTGGGTCTGCCAGCCCACTGTCTCAGTCGAGCTGGACAGACCAAGGACCACGGTGCATTGAAATCTGATCCCTCCAGAACAGATTAATTGGTTTTCAATGCATTCCTATGGGAAACCGCTGCTCTACTTACAATTTTTTTTTACTTAGGAGCATGTGCTCGTAACAGATAAAATTCATAAGTAGAGGTTTTAGTGTAGTAGCCCTCAGGCACTTTGGGCCAGAAAAAGTAGACCTTGGCCTGTTCAAAGCTGAACAGCTATGTTCTACGCCATTTGGCTAGGGCCCCTCAGAATCCGTAGTTTGGCATTCTGATGGGGAGATTTTTACCACAAGTGCCAATCAGGGTGTATTTTCTCCGGTGAAGGTCCAGGATTCAGCAGGGTGAATTCTCTAAAAATGGCTTCTTTTTCTCTTCGACCAGCTCCCAGTAGCTACGCAACTGGCAGGGGCAGCCTCTCATCTCCTCTCTTTGTCCTTGAGAGAAGCATTCACTTAGCCTTCGGGGTTCTGGCCTTGCTTTAAAAACAGTCTCTTTGGGGGGGGACAAGTGGCTTTCAGTGGGAATGATTCATAGAGACGCTCAATATCTATGAATAATGAAGGGTGTTATCCATCAGAATTTGTGGAGTTGAGAAGAGTGGGGTGACATTTGTTCCATGGATCAGTAGAAACAGAACTCGGCAGAAGAGAAAAACTCATGGGTTTCCAAGGAGTATAACTTAGTCTGGGAACACTGGAGATGGTGCATTAGAGCAGGGGTCCTCAACCTAAGGCCCCGGGGCCGTATGCGGCCCCCAAGGTCCTGAATCCGCCCCCCGGGACCAATTGCAACCCCCCCACCTACCCCTGCTTTGTGAGCAAGCCAACCTCTGCAGCTGCTTCTGTTGCTGAGGCAGATCAAAGCAGTGGGCTATGTCACTTCTCCCACTCCCTCCAACTACCGCCCAGATGATCAGCATGCTGGCTAGTGGGGAATTTAGAGTGGGAGGGCTACGGCAAGGTCCCCCGCTCCCCCCACCCACTGTGGTCCGGCCCCCAGTGGTGCCTGGGGCGTGGTGGACCGGCCCGCTGTTTGAAAACTTTGAGGACCCCTGCATTAGAGCCTTGTAGGCCTTCTTTGCCCCGCCCTCTTGGCTGATCTCCCACTCAGACCAAAAGGGCAGTTAAGAGAAGTCTGTGCTCTTGCCCGTGACTGAGAGATTAGCCGAGGAGGTGGGGAAAAAGCAAGCAAGCTGGGCCTGGCGAGGGCTGATTGGCTGGAGGAGGTGCAGGCCACCTTCACAAACAAGAGTGAACTCTGGAACGGAGGTTCGTGCCCATCACTCCTCTCCCGTTAGCTGAGGGTTGGCTGCCCTTTGGGAGGCCACCTTTGCAGCTAAATCCCTGGTAATCCCTAAGGTACTCTGTGTGTGTGTGTGTGTGTGTGTGTGTGTGTGTGTGTGTGTGTGGTGTCGTGTCGTTACAGTCGTGACCGAACCTTCGTGACTCCATATCCGTGGAGTTTTCTTGGCTGGAATACTGGAGTGGTTTGCCAGTTCCTACTCGAGAGTGTACCGTAGCAGAGCACAAATATAGTGTGTCATCCCTGAAGGGAGTGGCCCGCCGCACAGATGCACCTTGAGCTGCAACTGTGCCAATCAAACCATTGCACTCTTAATAATACTTAAACTTAGATATAGTCCCCCCCCCCTGCGATGCTGGGTGCATCGAGCAACAACGGCATCCCAGTGGGTCCACTCTGCAGCTTCCATTTCTACAGTTTCCCAGGCAACGTTCGCCGCATTCAGGTCTTCACGGAAAGTGACTCGCCAGGTCTTCTGCAGGCTTCCTTGTTCTCTTCTTACTTTAGGAGGTGGGGTCCAATGCAATGCCATCTCGGAGATCCGGTGTGCAGGGAGCCGAAGAAGTCGCTATTTCATCCAGTTTGTGAATGCCGTTCTGCTGCAACACATCCTCATTGGTAATTAAAAGGGTAAAGGTTCACACACACACACACACACACACACACACACACACACACACATGCATGCTAGCCATGTCCATCTCTAGGGGTGGTGCTTGTCTCCGTTTTTTTAAGCCAAAGAGCCAGTGTTGTGCAAATCCATGGCCATGTGGCCGGCATGGCGGATCCCATTTATGCGCACGGAACACTGTTAACCTTCTCGCTTATTATGGCGGTACCTATTGATCCACTTGCATTTGCATGCTTTCAAACTGCGAGGTTGGCGGGAGCTCGCTCCACTGCGTGGCAGCCGGGGTTCGAACCGCCAAGCTGCTGAGTTTGCAGCCAGCCGTTTTCAGCACTCTAGCCCCCTGAGCCACCATGCCCCCCTTCATGTGTAAATAAGTCCCACACTAATCCTGGGGAACCTGGGAGAAATGAGTGACAGTGAATTCTGTTTCGCTTTCTGTTGCTTTCTGTTGATGATCAACTTTGTCCCAGGCTACGGGGCTTCTCCCTGATGGGATGGAGGGGTGGTGCTGGTCCTTCAATGCAGCAGGGGATCCAGAAAACACACTTTGTTAGGTCACCCTGTCATGTGGAGGCCAGGCTGCAACTTGGTCTTTGCAGTTTTCTGGAGCATGAGCTGGCAATACCTCCCCTCCCCCATAGATGTCACAAGGGGGTGTTATAATTAAAACATTTTAGGGAGAGGGCTTGGGGGTGTGTGCTGAGAAATTCGGGGCATTCAGATCTCTGGACTACATGTTCGCCTGAAGGCTCTCAGGTGGCGTTCTTGACATACGGAGAACGTCATATCATTTGAGGCTTCCGCCCAAAGAACCGACTGAATAGATTGTCTCCCTAAAGAGCAATTAAGGTAACGAGAACACCAGGGAGGGAGGAAATTGAATGAAAGACCGGCAGCGGCAGGATGGCAGCAAACTCGTGCAAAGCTGAAAGACCAAGCTGTGGAAGAGATTGCAGACCAAGCGGGGTGGGGGGGTGGGGGGTGGGGGAGGAGATGGATTGAAGCATAAACCATTTCATGTTTGAGCATGGACTGAATCTGGGACCATTTCTCCACCACTCGAAAAATGATCATAAACCTTAGGGGAACAAGAGTTGTGCATGCATAAGCCCCCGGAATACACTTGGGTTGTTCTTTTTTTCTTTATTATTCATGTTAGCCAAACACAACTTATTTAAAATATTTCTCTCCCATCTTTCTCCCCAAAAGGACAATAAGAACATAAGAACACAAGAAGCGCCATGCTGGATCAGGCCAACGACCACTAAAATCCGCTGCAAAGGGCTCGCATATGCGGAGCATAAAACAGTTTCCCCACGCGCAGCGGACTTTAAAAAAAAGGCGCGACCACGCCCACTTCAGCGCGACCCAGCGTATTTTACAAGTACCTGCTCTCAAGGAGGTAATATCTCTTGTCGCTGTTCCGATGTGGATTTTAAACTGCTACTTGAGTCCGTGGGAGCACAGAAAATCCACGCCAAAAACTTTTCGGCCCCGTTATGGTGTCTCAGTCGTGGGATCAGAGCGGTTTAGGATTTTCAAAACACGACCATGGGAACATCCAATCCGTGACATCAGCCACGTGACCGCTCCAGAGGGGTGATCCGGATCCAAGTTTGCTGGGGATTTTAGTGGTCGTGTGAAAGCAGATGAAGACTGTAATCCTCCATCAAGCATGGCCAGTGAGACATCCTGGCAGCTGCTCTCTGATAAAACAACTTTCTCTACTTCTGGTCTTAACTCAGGAGAAGCAAACGGCTCGTGTGTCGACAGCCCTTCCTCCCCCACTGGCCTGACCATGGTGGATGTTGCCGTGCCTACGATTTTGGAGATGAAGCAGGCCTGTGGCTTGTTCAGAATAATCAGCTACGTCCTTGTCACTAGGAAGCTTTGGATGGCTGTTCATAGCAGCCCAGGTCTCAAAGTGGGGACTGGCCACCAGGAAGGAGAACATACACAGCAGGAGACCATGGCTACGGAGAAGCATTAAAGGCCAAATCCAACGCTGAGAACAAGGAGTGCGAAGAGGCCTCTAGCGGTCTTAAAAGGGCAAGATTAAAGCGAAGAGCAATACGTGAGCAAATATGAAGATTAAAAAGAAAAGAAAAAGCCACTTTGAGGGATGGAAAACCCAAAACGGAAGAACACAAATAGTACTATGAATCCTGTCCGAGCAGCAAGACGCAACAATCTGTCTGAAAGGCACATAACCCTTTCAACAGTATGGGCATTAATGGGGCGGTATAGAAATCGAACGAACAAACATACAGGCAAAAAAGCAAACAAATTTGGCAGACCGCAAGCTATTGGCCTCTAGCATAAAGTACTTGTAAGCAAAATCCAGTAGACCCTTGTATAACAAACAGTTTGTATAACATAAAATCTGTATAACATAAAAAATTCCGGAGATAGGGGACATTTGCTTAGCAGAATCGCCTATGGGGCGAATCCGTCCAACATAAAAATGGTCACGATTAGGGATTAATCCATTTTCGATGCATTTTTGCATATTTGCATAAAGGAAAATTTGCTTAACGCAATTTCATTTGGAACGAATTAATTCTTTTTTACAAGGTACCACTGTACGTGTTAGGATTTTATTTGCGCAGAGGACATTATACTGTATATGGAGGGAGGCCAGATGCCTCGCGTCCAAGCAGTGGAAACAGTTATACTGACCCAGAAAAGGGAATGAAACAATGGCCTCACTATGTCTGTGAATGCATTGGAGTAACAGGGTTTGAAGAAGGGTGCTTGTTACTTTTATGGACTGCAGGTTCCAGAGTTCCCAAACCAGTGCGGCCAAAATTCCAAAAGTAACTTTTGTGACGCTGAACAGAACCCTGATGACTGGACAGGGAGGTCACTGCCATTTGGATTTCCACATAAATATTGGAAAAGACGTTTGAGCCAGCAGTGGACCGTGTCTGGAGCGATGGATAGGGTGGTTTGTTGTTTCTGTATTGTTTGTTTGCTTTCATTTGGTTTCCCTGATACATGGCAGATCAACAGTACGCCCTCTAATGGCTTCGGTCATCATCATCATCATCTTAACCCTCTCTAGGTCAGTGAGGGAGAACCTTTTAGAGACTGAGTGCCCAAATTGCGATTCAAAATCAATTTATTTTTCCCCCCAAAATATGGCAATTTAACTTGAATACAATGGCACCTTGGGTTACAAATGCTTTGGGTGCTACCCTTTGGGAAAGGGAGGATCGAAGAACAGCCTTTTGAATTTCCCTGCAGCCGGGGGGGGGGGGAGAGAAAGAGGGAGAGAGAGATTAGGTAGTTATTCAACTTTCTCTAAATCTTACAGTTAATTAACTTACTGCTCCTTCCCCCGCCCCCCCCCATTAAACATGACATTTCCTCTCTCAGCCAGGTCTACACATGTGTTAATTTTGCATGTGTCTAGCAAGAGAAGAAGCTGCCTAAATGCCCTAAGCGCATCCGATCCTGCCTGGTTTTGGAAGCTAAGCAGGGCTGGCCCTGGTTAGTACTTGGATGGGCGACCACCAGGGAATAGCAGGTGCTGTAGGCGCCTGGAGTAGGAACTGGCAAGCCACTCCAGTATTCCTGCCAAGAAAACTCCATGGACATGGAGTCATGAAGGGTCGGTCAGGAGTCTGTAACAGCACCACACACACACAGCAAGAGGGGGGGGAGATTCCAAAATTGGTGTGCAATGCCACCCTCTAGGGGCCAAGTCTGACTCTGGCCAAAACATGTAACCAGTACGTTATTTGGTTAGGAGCCACTCTCTTGGGTATCATCATGCCCCAGTTTTTCCGGAATAATCCTGTTCTGAAAAAGGATTTATCAGTTGCTATGACACTACAATACCATTTCATTCTATATTCTCAGGAGGAAAAGGCAAACTCCCCTGAGGCGAAACAGGGATCATTTATGCAACACCAAGGATGCAATCAGCCAAGACAGCAGATATATCATTATAGACCAGGAGGTTGGGTGGGTGCCTGCTTTCCCCCTCTCCTCCTGGGCAGCATTAGAACATAAGAATGTAAGAAGAGCCCTGCTGGATCAGGCCAAAGGCCCAACTAGTCCAGATTCCTGTATCTCACAGTGGCCCCACCAAATGCCTCTGGGAGCGCATAAGACTAGATCTCCATCTCCTGATACCATTCCCCTGCATCTGGCCCTTGAATTACCCTGGTTTTAAGCCTGGCGATTACACATCTCCCTCATGCTTTGTCACCTGGGATGGACGTTTTCTCCAGGATTCTGTCCAATCCCCTTTGGAAGGCATCCAGGCCAGAAGCCATCACCACCTCCTGTGGCAGGGACTTCCACAGACTAACAACACGCTGGGTAATTTTTTTTCTTTTGTCTGTTTTTTTAGCAGCCTCCCACTGAGGTAGGAATTGTAGTCCCAAAAGCATTTTTTCTATGCCTTCATGCCAGATTGATAACAATGAAGCTGCTTGTGTTTATATATTAAAAGGTGTTGAGAGAAAGAGAGAGAGAGAGAGAGAGAGAGAGAGAGAGAGAGAGAGAGAACACTGAAGTACTTTCTATTCAACAAGGAAACCAGATCTCTCTTGATATGGTAGCTGGGGGGGGGCTGGGGGGGGAGATGGTTCGACACCAGTTTCAGAGAAAAAAATAAACCATATTTCAAAGGAACTTGATCACATTGGGGTGTCTTCAGAGTCTGTGCAGAGAACACAACTGGAGGCAAGTGCACACGCACAGAAGTGTACGCAACATAGTTATAGGTTTTAGATCGTCCCCAATAGTGCTTCTTTTAAGGGGTGATTAATTGTAGATATTAGGTGGATAGCAGTTCCAAGCTGATACACACAGGGAACTATTCACGTTTTTGTTTGCAAACTTTCTAAAAAATCCCCCTTCCATTTAAAAAAAAGGGTTTTAGTCCCACAGGATATCTGGGGAGCATTCAGGGCACTGAAAACACTGGGGCTTTTTTTTTTTTACATAGAGTTGAAATCATTATGCTTCGCAGAAAGGACACCTTGATGGCTGCAGAGAATGTGTTGATCTACGTATTATTTATGATGGGGAGTTTCATAAGGGAAATCAAGGTCTTTGAGATAGTTCAGACCTGGGATGTTTAAGGTTAAAAACAGCACTTTGAATTGTGGCCTTTAAATGGAGCAGCCACTCCATAACAAGAATAATGACCGTGACCATTTAGACCTGCTGCCAGCCAAAGGAGACCGTCTTTGGTGAAAGGAACAAATGATCCAACCTGCAGAAGGAAATACCCTTTCTGCACTCAAAGGTGGTCAAGATACGAGTGGGTTTCGTTCAGAAAGTGAGGGGAGATTATTATTATTATTATTATTATTGAGTGACAGTGTGGCTCAAACAACTTAGGAACCCATTCCGTTCTCAAGATTTGCCGAGGTGTCTTTTCAGCTGAGTTGGAACCCGATGAAACTGGCTCGCGAAAGGAGATCTTCTGCCATGGAGGACAAGTTTGCAGACATTTAGAGAATTCTGTGCGATGGAGAGGCAACGAGGCGAACATTTGGAACGGGTAACCTTCCTCTACGTCACCGGCTGGCAGCTTCCTGACAAGTCGACGTCAACACTGCCCTGAGTCATCGCAGTGAATCATTGCTTCCGACTCAAGAAATAATTTTGGAACGGCCTGGATGCAAATTAAAGAGCTTAATAAATATCCCCACGCCCGTTCGCTTGGTCAGCCATGGTGCATTTCACAGATATTAGGAAGAGGTCTGTGAGGGGCTGAGTAGTCAACGTCTCTGAGGTGACCCCAGGGAACATTGTTGTGGCATCCAATGGTCCCTTCATGTCTTTAAATCATCCTTGTGGATTTAAGCATCCAGGATCATGTACATTCGCCAGTCTAGGCAGCCATCTTGGGAAAGGACTCCACAACCGCCATGACAACTGAGCTGTCTACGAATGGTGGAAAATGAGAGGCCAGGAAATGGGGTATATTTGATCAGGAATGATTGGCAAGCACGCAGAGTTTGCCAGAGGCCCTAACGGCCAGTCTCAACCCCGTCGACAGCATGTTATTTTTAAATGAATTCATTAGAATCAAATTAGCAATTAAAAGTCTTCAAAGCTCAATGACACGTCTAAGCCCATCTGTAAAATTTCACCCATGCTTCTCATAAAATGGGAACCTCCTCATGTCTCCTTTTTGGCCGTTTCCTACTGGAGAAAAACAGAAGAAACCAAACAGGAAAAAGGGCTCTAAGTAAAAAGCAGGAATTGTTTTCTAGTTGCTTTATTTGCGTTGAAAATAAGGAATCCTTGGTGGTAGGGAGGGGGGGTCATGGGAGGTCACGCTTTCGCACTTTCTCTGGAACCTACACATGAACCCACAAGCAAGTTTAAACAAATTCACTAGTAACCTGGCCTTTCTCAACAGATTACACCAAAAATATGACAAAAACCAATTACAAATTCAAACATAGGCTGTGTGTGTGTATGTGGGGGGGAGAAGCCATGTCATAATTATCCAGCCCCTGTTTAAAAACATTTTTATGCCACTTTACCTCCCATAATGATGCGTATTAATAAACTAATAACACCGCGGACCAAGATCTAAGGGTGCTTTTTGTGAGGGATTCAGGGAAGGGGTCGAAAAAGTTACAAAACTTTTGATCCTTTGAGATATCTGAGGCCATACATTACGCAACTGGGCATTGTTGACTGTCTCATTCCACATGTAAGGCATTCTGTATGAGAGAATGTCTCACCTGTGCTGGAGAGCAGCTCCAGGGGCCTCGTGGGTGTCCTACCTGTGCTAGAGAACAACATGTTGTGCTGAGGGGACAGCGGGAGGGGGGAATTAATTGCAGCATGTGATGGACCACCAGGGGTTTCCGGGCAAGGCTTCAAACATCACTGTCATGGCAACCTAAGCAAAGAGCACCAGGTGGCTAGAAAGCAGACATCTCTCTGCTTGAGGTGGGCAGGACGGGGGCAGAGATTTCCATGACAATTATAAGAACATAAGAACCTAAGAAGAGCCATGCTGGATCAGGCCAAAGGCCCATCTAGTCCAGCTTCCTGTATCCCACAGTGGCCCCACCAAATGCATCTGGGAGCACACGAGATTAGATCTCTGTCTCCTGATACCACTCCCCTGCATCTGGCCCTTGAAGTACCCCGGTTTTAAGACTGGAGATGACACATTCCCATCATTTTTTGTAACCTGTGATGGACTTTTCCTCCAGGAATCTGTCCAATTCCCTTTTGAAGGCATCCAGGCCAGATGCCCTCACCACCTCCTGTGGCAGGGAGTTCCACAGACTAACAAAGCGCTGGGTAAAAACATATTTTCTTTTGTCTGTTCTCACTCTCCCAGCCCTCAGTTTGAATGGATGTCCCCTAGTTCTGGTATTTTGTGAGAGGGAGAAGAGTGTCCCTCTATCCACTTTACTCATGCCCTGCATAATTTTGTGCATCTCAATCATATCCCCCTCAGGCGCCTTTTTTCCAGACTAAAGAGCCCCAAATGTTTTAGCCTTTCCTCATAAGGGAGGTGCCCCAGCCCAGTAATTATTTTAGTCACTCTCTTCTGAGCCTTTTCCAGTTCCATTATGTTAACCACTGTCTTTCCTGGGCGTTCCCTTCATGTCTTCACCACAGACCACTGAGACAAAATCACATCCTCACACCTTGGGCATACGCTTTCCAAATGGCTGAAAGAGAAACACAGGTAATGGATGGGGATTTCCCCTCCTTTTTAAAAGGATAATAAATCTATTTAGTAAAACCTGGTGTGCGAAATACCCCGGGAAGGCCAGCTATAGCATGCTGTGCATACAGCACTATCTGAAGGTGCAGGATACGTCTCAAAGATGAGAGAACAGCTGTAGGGCCAAAGCATACAAGGGTTTTTTTTTCTGGACGGGTTTTTCTACTCCTAGGACAGGTGGAGGGAGTGTAGAAGCTGATTACGGAATCCTGTGAACTTGTTTTCCCAAGGCAGTAACTTTCCAAACCGCTGTCCATGGTTCTGATTGCTGAACATTTGCTTGGGACCTCTAGTCTGATGTCTCCTGTCACCGGGGAAGTCGGTGGGGAGAAACCCTTGCCTAAAACATGGGGAAAGCTGCTGTGGATCACAGTGGACAATACTAAAGTAGATAGACCAATGATCTGGCTCTATCCAAGGTGCCTTCCCAAGCTCTAGGGTTAAGCAAATGGCAGAGATATTGAATGAGAGCCCAGCACATCATGGCTTCAAGTTCTTTTATGAGAGACATCAAGATCTATGATGGAAACTAATATGCAACTCCCTAATATTGAGTCAAGCTGTTTGGATAGCTCAGTTGTCTGTCTATCTATCTATCTATCTATCTATCTATCTATCTATCTATCTATCTATCTATCTATCTATCTATCTATCTATCTATCTATCTATCTATCTATCTATCTATCTATCTATCTATCTATCTATCTATTTTACCCTGCCTTTCTCCTTGGAAAAGGACCCAAGGTGGCTTACAGTAATCAGGGACAATATACAGTTCAATAGAATTAAGACATATCCAATTTAAGACCAAGAAATTGAGGGGTATCTTACAGCATTAGAAGACAATATTAAAACCAAAAGAGAACACAAGCAGTTAGGAAAAGAGTATAAATATCATGCAATCCATGTAAGAAAATACCATGCAAGACCATCTAAAAGAAGAAGAAGAAGGGAATGGGGAACCACTTCTAAGTACTCACTCCCTAGGAAAGCTTGGAAAGAGTCAACATAAGGCAGAATTGACTCAACTACACACACACAATATTAAAGAAAAACACACTGCTTATATATCACCCCACAATGTATAAAGCAGTCTTTGAATGGTTTACAAGTAATTATGCAGGCTACACATTGGGTCCCCCACCCCCCAGCAAGCTGGGCATTCATTGTATCAGCCTCAGAAGGATAGCAAGTTGAGTGAACCTTGAGCCTGTTACCTGTGATGGAACCCCCCCAGGTCGTGAGCACAGTTGTAGCTGCCGTACAGCTGTTTGAACCCATGGTGCCACGAGGCCCTTTGGGAAGCAATTACAAGTCTGAGCGGTTGATCCATATTGCTCAGTATTGCTTGCTCTCCCTGGCTGTGGCCACTGGCGTAGACTATAGCCATTCGACATGGGCCTGGTGAAGGTCTATTGTCCAGACATGTGGAAGGCACCAGCTTGTCCTGATGCCACCGAAATGCCAAGGACGAAGAAGAGCAAAGACTTGCTACACCAAACGGCAGGATTTTTCACACACACACACACACACACACACACACACACACACACACACACACACACACCAAGAGGTGCCAGATTTTGGCTCTGGTGGCAAAGCTACTGCCCAAGAATGTTTTCTGAGGAACTGTGATCATTCGCTTTTTGCAAAAATAACAGCTGCCAGGTATGTGTGTGTGTGGCTTAGGTGCAGCCAAAGCATGGCTGTCTTCTTATCTAATCGATCATTTTTAATGGTCCCTGAGAAGCAGCTTTGTTGGCAAGCCAGGGAGCGCCCAATGAATTTATCATTATGGGGCACTTGAAACGGACTGTTCCCAAATGTTCCATCTCTGTTACGGTAGTCCCAGGACTTCCCCACCCCACCCCTCACCCCCCTGCTCATTACAATCAATACCATTATAAATCTACTAAAGGAACAAAAAGTACTTATCCAGTCAAAAGGATCAAGGCTGTTCTGTTCCATCAGTCCAATTAGACCTTCCCCTGTATTGATCTTTGACTTCATCGGGCTGTGAAGATGCCCCTGCAATGGGCCTACATTTCTGTAAAAGATGCTCATCTTCACATTTTTATTTTTTAAAAAAGTTTTAACTAGAATCTGACCATGATTTGTGTGGATGTGATGCCCCATAGGTGGCACAGGTCGAAAAAGTGACGGGCTGGTTGGCTGTCGGCATAGCTTCCATGGTTTAGTCTCTGGCTGTGGTTGAGAGTTCGATCCCCCACTGTGTCCCCAAAGAGACGAGCCAGCCTGGGTGGCCTTGGGCAAGCTGCACAGTCCCAGGGCATTCCCAGAAGAACAGAACAGGAAACCACTTCTGAATATTCTCTACCAGCAAGTAGATGCAGAGTTTGGGAGTTCGATTCTCAAGTGAGCCTCCTGGGAGAAGAGCCAGCCTGGGTGGTCTTGGGCAAGCTGCACAGTCCCGGGGCATTCCCAGAAGAACAGAACAGGAAACCACTTCTGAATATTCTCTACCAGCAAGTAGATGCAGAGTTTGGGAGTTCGATTCTCAAGTGAGCCTCCTGGGAGAAGAGCCAGCCTGGGTGGCCTTGGGCCAGCTGCACAGTCCCAGGGTATTCCCAGAAGAACACAACAGGAAACCACTTCTGAATATTTTCTACCAGCAAGTAGACTCAGAGGTTGGGAGTTCGATTCCCTAGTGAGCCTCCTGGGAGAAGAGCCAGCCTGGGTGCCTTTGGGCAAGCTGCACAAAAGATTTCCCCAGAAGAAAAGAATGATACATCATTTGGGGGCATTTCCTCTCCCTGGGAAACCATGGAAAAGGCAGCCTTGAATTCAAATTGACTTGATGGTGTGCAATTATTATCAATGGATGGCGAGGGGGATTCTGAGAGCGACAGTTTCAGAAGTAACTTATCTAACTTTGGCTCGTTAGCCTGCAAAGCAGGACAAGAGTTGCCCTGGGCCAAAATCGAGAAAAATAACTCTTCACCACTACCGCTCACACACACACACACACACACACACACACACACACACACACACACACACACACACACACACACACACACACACACACACACACACACACACACACACACCAGGCTAAGGTGTGGCTCTCATTTGGAGATTTTTCAAAGCTCTCTATGTAATTTGGGGAGCTAGAGATGAGCTGCGAGGTTGTGGCGTTGCGACCCCCCGCCTTTTTTCTTTTACTCCACTCTCCATATCATTGATCTCGCCTGTGTCACTGCTGCCAGGGGAATATTTTTCACCTGTTTCTGCCGTCTGCAGCTGGCACCGCCAAACATGTTCTCTGTGCCATCTAAGATACACAAAGGGAGAGCCGTCGTCTGTGAGTTATCTTGCTCCTTCAGCGCCCAGGGAGAGGGAACAAAAGGCAGCCTCCTTTGTGCCAAAAGACTGAAATCGGAAGAAGAGATGCCGTGGCTGGTGAGCGATTGCTCACTGACGCCTTTTGTTTCCTCTGTGGCATCTGTGCCATTCTCTCTGGTGTCGAGGTGAAAGCTCTACACTGCTAAAGCATGATAATTGATACCAATAGGACAAGCGACCCCCCCCCTGCCGATGGAGATCCAGGACTTTCTTTCCAAAATCCCCAGTCAATTCTGATCAAAGGCCCACAGTGTCTCCTGTGGCAGCTTTCTTGAATACGGCTCATACTCATCAACTGAAAAGGGGAATAAAAGAAATGAATTATCATTACGGAACCATAATACAGTGGACCCTTGCATAACCAATAGTTTGTATAACATAAAATCTGTACAACATAAAAAATTCCAGAGATAGGGGAAAGTTGCTTAACAGAATCGCCTATGGGGCGAATCCGTACAACATAAAAATGGTCGCAATTAGGGATTACTCTGTTTTCAATGCATTCCTATGGGAAATTTGCATAAAGGAAAATTTGCTTAACAGAATTTCATTTGGAATGAATTGATTACCTTTATACAAGGTGCCACTGTAATTGGTATTTGCAGGGAATTGTACTTGCAGGGAATTGGAAGAAAAAGTGATCAAATCAATATGAGGGAACGGTGTAAGACGAAAGGTGGACCACCGCCCCTAATGATACCAGACCACATGGAAATAAGATTATCAATGACAAAGGATTGTAAAGATGTGCAGAACTTGGTTTTAGCACATGTGTTTGAGAAAGGGAAATGTTATACCCCTGGTATATTATCCTTATATTTCTGGACAGAAACAGGGGAGCTCCAAATATCAAGTAAAACAGATAAGTAAATTTGGATAAGCAAGAACAGGGTGGAATGTGGATGCTATATTTTATGGGGTTTTGATGGTTTTAGCTGATCTGTTGCTTGAATTTTCTTTTTGAGGTTTTGTTTTGGATTGTTTTAATATTATCATGTTATGCTCTATCTCTGTCTCTCTATTACCCGATCAATCTAATGAAGTTTATTATTAATGGTCAAAGACCAAACAAATGTTAAAATTACATCATACACATACACACTCACACAGGCTATCTATCTATCTATCTATCTATCTATCTATCTATCTATCTATCTATCTATCTATCTATCTATCTATCTATCTATCTATCTATCTATCTATCTATCTAATCTGTTTCCTTGAGCAGCTACTTCTGGTATCCTCCATAGGTAAATAAGCAAAAAGAGTTGTGTGGTCCACAAGCAAAAATCCAAAATCTGGATTTTGGGTAATACTTTTATTGGTTCCCTGAAATATCCTTTTCAAAATCAGTTTTCAAGCTCTCTTTGTTGAGCACCGCAGAGCTTGAGATGGTTTCTAGATCAATCTGACTGCGATGTGGAGGCCACTGGGTGTCAAATTAAATTAACGTTTCAAGATGGGCATTTCAGAAAGAATCCAGAGGTCTCAAAATCTCAGGGCATTTTAAAAAAACAAAATTTAGATTTCCATTATGGGTTATGTTGTATGGTTGCTTCACTTAACAAGCCACTTCCTCCTTGAAAACTGTTGATGCTTGTAATGTGAAGCCCATGCAAAATTCTCTCTCAAGAAGCTGAACAGAAGCAAAACTGTTCTAAAAATATCATGAGCACAAGCCAGAGACCCACTGTTCCATTTGCGTCAGTATCTCGGAGACAAGGCAAACTATTCAATGCAGTCCTGTTGTCTATGGACAGCAGAGATGTTGTGTAAAAAACGAGGAACAAAATGGCGGTGTCATTTAAATTACAGAAGCATTTTTTTAAAGAAGGGAAAAAGGGACTGGAAGTGATGGCTTTATTCATATGAGTGAACAGTCTCCAAGTCTCGCACCAAGTGAAGTGCAGTAGCCGAGGGATTCCAGGTCAAGTTTAAAATCTCAAGTTTCTACTGAGTGAACTTGGGTAAACTTGGATTGGCAACTTTTTCTCAGCCTGAGCGATGTATACCACGGGGTATATGCTGTGAAGATGTAGACGGAGAGATGAGAATCAGTCCTGCTGATACAAGCTCGTTACATAATATAACTCATAACTAAATAACATACCGCATTTTCCCATCTATAAGACGCCCCCACGTATAAGATGCCCCCCCGCCCCCAAATTTTCCAACCCCAAATAAGTTTCTATTTATTTATTTATTTATTTATTTTATTATTTATATACCGCCCATCTTCCAGAGGAACTCCGGGCAGTTTTTTACAAGAACAATATTAACAAACAAGATAATAATAGAAAAAAAAGCAATAATAATAAAAATAAAGGGGAAAGATCATAAGAATAAACATAGTAATAAAACTACAATAAAAAATCACTGGCAACATGGCGGGGCAAAAAAAAGTTTTTCTACTGTATGGTTCTTTCCTTGGCTTACTTCCGTGTATAAGATGGCCCTATTTTTTTTTTTAGTCTAACAGTTATAAGATGTATAAGATGACCTTTTTTTTTTAAGTCTAACACTTTTAGATCAAGATCAAGCCCAGGCACCACCTCCATACATTTAATGTGCTCCTTACACTTAGTCTATATGGCCTCAAGATGTGGTCTGGGTTTGACAAGTGCGAAGGGCCAGCTAGGGACTCCTGTGTAGTGACCCCCAACTGCAAGCATAATAACGCGTCTCTCTCTAGATCTTGCAAGTGCCATAGCGGGTCCATTCACCGATTTTAGCCAAAACATGACATCCTCTACTTGAAAGCTTAGTTGGTTCAAGTCTGGTTTAAAGGTAAAGAACCCTACAAAGTGAAAGGACCGAGGCCCGGAAATTTACCTATCAACAGGCAGCACTCAGCAGAAAGCACAGATCTCAACTTTCAGCCTTCCTCACTTAGGTCAAAGGAATTCTAATTTTATTTAAATTATAGTTGGGGGTTGGATCGAGACTTACCCAGCACAGGTCTCATTTTAGTTATTAAGGAGCCTGCCTCACTGCAGAGGCGTAGCTAGGGTTTGGAGTGCCCGGGGACAAAGTCAGTTTTTGCACACACACCCCTCCTGACCCCGATCTGCAGATCACCCACCGAGCAGCGGGGGAGGGGGAAAGGGGTCCCTCTTTCTCACACCCTCTTCTGGGGTCTCCCGGACTAGGCTCTCCTGTGCAAACCACATAGTGCGTGGATAGCGCTAGGCAGGTGATTTTTTTCAAGCATCACCTCCGTAGCACGCTTCCCCCTCCTCCTTTCCCCTGGCTAAGGCTTGGTGATTGTTGGCCTGGTGAAAGGAGGAGAGGGAAGCAGGCGATGGGATTCCCGCCCCCCAAGCAGCACCTCCGTTGCACGCTTCCATCTCCTCTTTTCCCCGGGCTAACGATTGCCAAGCCTTAGCAGGGAGGGAAGGGGGGGAGCAATCGAGGAAGGTGCTGCTTGGGAAAAATAAAACATCGCCTGCTTCCCTCTCCTCCTTTCCCCTGACTAAGGATTGCCAAGCATGGCTTCTTCCTCCTTCTCCTCCTCCAGGCGCCCCGAGATTGCTGCGCGCCCCAGAGGAAAATGCACTCTTCCGGCCCTCCCTAGTTACGCCAGTGCCTCACTGATGTCACTAGACGATTCATTCTGGATCCAACCCAACCCAACGGCTGTCATTTAAATGGAAATTCAGTAAGTCTCACCTATTTCTACATTCATGGTTATACATATAAATCAGGGGCCGCCCTTGCTTTTTTGCTTCCTTTGCCAACCGACTCCCTGGATGAAAATTTTCCTACTCCCCCAGATTATATATTTTTCTGCTTACGCTTGCCAACTGAAAACCTGTGGGCACCTCTTGCGGGTGTTGTTGTGAGATCACCCTGCTATCTTCCTTTAGCATCCCACCCTTAGCAACAGCAACCAGCCAATGCTGGATCTTCTGGTGTCAATTTCACACCACACTCCTAACCCCAGCCGCTAATACTGTAATAAGTCGCTAGTGCTCCGGAGGGGAGAGATTTAAGAGCACCTCGTTCCTGAAATGGTTGAGTTTTACAACCTCCCAGGCTGCCTCCCCTTTCTGGGTGACGGGGAGGGACCTTTCTGGGTGACTGTCAATCTATTCAGCACTAACCAATCATTTGTTCGCGCTTCTGAATTCAGAGGGAGTCCTGCCTCTCTGCTGAGTGTCCTTTTCCCTCTCTTTGGTCCGGTGTTTGCCTACCTTTTTTGAGTCATGGACCCCTTTTATAACAGTCAGGTAACCTGCAACACACCCACCTCACCATGTTTGCTTAAAAGGTCAATGTTAATTGGGGGAAATCATCCTTTCTCAAAGGTAGAAGCTTCTTTCTCCTCACACCCACCCTACAAAAAAGTCCTGTTTCCTCATACATATATATGTTAGCTTTAATATCGACTGGCACCAAAAGGTCAAGGGAAAATTATTTAACTGTGGCTCTAAGGGCGCTTTTACACGACCCCTAAAATCCGAGGCAAAGGGCTCCCAGATGCGGAGCTTAAAATTGTTTTCCCACCAGCTGTGGACTTTAAACAAAATAAAGTACAACCACGCCCACCTAAGCACATCCCAGCGCATTTTCCAAGTACGTGGTCTCCGAAGGTGAAAAATTTCTGATGTGGATATAAAGCAGTGAATGCCGGGCTCTCCTCGCCTTGTGTGTCTCTGTGGGTTTTTTTTTTTGCCCCCTGCCCCTTTAAGAGACTGAAAGAGACTGGAATGGTTCCCGGAGCAGCTCGATGGCAGAGCAGAGGTGAACCTGCATTCTTTTCTCCCCTTTTTTCTCCCTCCCCTCATGCAGACAGGAGCAAGGGAGTGCGGAGGGGTGGGAACACAGGAAGAGCGACAAACCCCCAAGATCTCTGGTCCGAATTTAAGTTGCCAGAGGATCTTAGGGGTGTGTAAAAGCACCCTAAGACATTTAAAGTGACCCATGACCCCCCAGAAAATACTTGGTGAATCCTCCTTGGGGCTCACAACCCTCAGGCTGGGAAACATTCTTTTAGTTTGTCAAATGTCGTTTGTGTTGGTTGTTTGCTGTTGATTTTCTTTCCAACTGTAAGTAACGGAAGGTTTTTATTCTTTCTCCTACTCATGTCTCTGAATGAGTTATTGCATCTATAAGCGCAAGCTGAATGAGTGGACTAGTCTGGGGATCTTGGTGTGCTTGACCTCTGTGAATGACTTTACGTCTGCTCCATGGCACAAGGAATTTAACCAGAAATTGAAAACTCTGCAACAATTGCATCAGCAACATACCCCTTGCTTTCCTGGCATTCTTTGGGCCCAATGCGACTGTAATTTTGCCTGTCTCCTTAATGAGATATGGCTGGATTTTTTTCCATTGAATAAAGCCTATTTGGAAATGACGGCTATGTGTTCTTTGCTATTCTTTGGGGAATAGCTAAAATAATGACCATACTACCCGCCCCGGAGTATCACATTAGGTTGGAAAATAGGTTCTGCAGCCACGGCGAGGACTGTTTTACCTGGGCAAACAGAAAATAATAGTAATCATCCAGCATTCAAGTGCCCAGATTTGACTGTAATTAGAGAAAAAGTGTGGCAGCAGAGAAGTGGGTAATGTTGACATTAATGCTCCCTTTCAGCTAAATGTCTTTTTGCAGCAAATTTGACTTCCATAGTTTAAAAAAAATGCCCTACATATTTCAGCTGAAGTGTAAGATTCATTCAGAATCGTACCGACATTTCTGGCTGTCAGCTGCACCCCAGATTTTCGAGGCAGTAATGGAAGAAAAAACTCTAGGTGGGGGCCACAGGTCTATCAAATGACGATAAACCAAAGCTTCCTCTGTGGACCTCATTTTCTGTCCTAGCTGCTAATCTTGCGGTGGTTTTGTGGTGGTTTTGTGGGATTCCACGGAGGTTTAGACAAGCAGCCACCCCCCCCCGCCCCCGGGGGAGCGCAGAAAGTCAAACCCACCTCCATCTTCAATTTGTTTTCCTCATGCACATTTCCAGCCAATATTGATGCTGCAACAATAAGGAGCCAATGGATTCTGGCAGCCTAGGGTTGCTGTTTGGTAAATCCCCTCACCTCACTCCCTGAATCTCAGAAGCAGATTAAAGTTCTTTCAATCAGCCAAGATGGCAGAATGGCTGATGCAAACTAAGAATGTTTGATGCAAACTAAGAATGTTGCATATGGATGGATGGGTGGATGGGTGGGTGGCCCATCTATCTTCTTTTAAAAAAAATGACTCAAGATGGCTTACAACAATTCAAAACCAGTACAGTAATACCTTGGATAACGAATGCCCCTGATAACGAATTTTTCGGATAACGAATGACAATTTCCAGGTATAGGGCTGCCTCGGATAACAAATTTTCCCTATGGGCTGCCTCAGATAATGAATTTTCCCTATGGGCTGCCTTGGATGATGAATTTTCCCTATGGGCTCCCTCAGATAACAGATTTCCAGCATGCATTAGTAAAAAAGAGTATTCCTGGGCTGCATCATATCTGTACCTTTAAAGTGCCCTTTATAAAGAGTTTTGAGCAAAAATCCAGGTGTCTGTCTCATTTTCCTAGGCTCCAGAATGAATTAATTGGTTTCCCATTCATTCCTATTGGTAACCATGTTTCGGATAACATTTTTTTTCAGATAACGAATTGCCTCGGAGAACAAATTAAATTCGTTATCCGAGGTACCACTGTATTTAAGATTAGGATCCATGAGAATACAACACTAATAGGATCCGTGAATACAATACCAAGAGACATAGGCGACCCCAAAACACATTCAGTGTAATCAAGTATAAAAATCCAGTTTTTTGGGGGGGGGAAAAAAACCCTCTTGGAAGCTAGAAGCTAGAGAACACCAAGAGAAAGGTCTTGCCCTGATGGCAGAAGGACTGCAAAGATGAGGCCACCCTGGCCTCTAGTGGGAGGGAGTTCCAAAAACTGGGAGCAGCCACAGAGAAGGCCCTCTCCTGTGTCTCCACCAAGTGGACCTGTGAGGGTGGTGGGACTGAGAAAACGGAACCCCCACACACACCCCGATCATCTTAACACCTGAGCAGGTTCATAAAGTGAGATGTCTTTCTTGGACTAGCTTGGATCCAACCACTTAGGGCTTTACAGGTGAGAACCTAGAACATGTATACACATCAGTGAATTCAGGTTTGTCCTGTTACAGAATACATAACCACCTCTCCTAAGCATTTCTGTCTTGCTCCGTTTCTATTGCCTTCATTTAAGGTGGGCATGGATCTCTTTCACTTGAAAATGGAAGTGAGTTGTCATGTAGACGTGATGCTGGTAGAACAGGTGCTGGGTCCTAATGGTAAGAAGAGGCCAATCTGCCCATTTCTCTTTCTCCCACGTTTAATTCTGAGAGAGAGAGAGAGAGAGAGAGAGAGAGAGAGAGAGAGAGAGAGAGAGAGAGAGAGAGAGAGAGAGAGAGAGAGAGAGAGAGAATTAAACAGAACAGAATTTCTCATTCGTTCCTAGCTGTCAGGCAAATCTGCTCGCTGTGCCTTCTCGTACATCTGAACTCGGGTACTTTCCAATTAAAAAAAAAGTTGCACACAAAACGGCCACCCACCTCCATCAAAAGTTGCACCCACATAAGCAATGCTCGTATGTCATCCGCACAAGAAGACTGCACGGTTGCACTCTGCGACCTTCTCATTCTTTGTGTTTCTTTCCTCTCCTAGCAATTCATTCACCCGCTTACATATATTTATTCACCATAAATAAGCACTGAAACAAAACAAAACAAAGGCCTTTATACTGTTTGGCCTGGCAGGACTTCAAGACCAAGGAGCTGTTGCAGGTTTTTGAATGTTGGGTTTGATTCCTCTGCACGTTTTTGTTTCAATTTCCATTTGCTTCTGTTTGTTGTTCATATGCTTTTGAAAAAATTAAAAATTAAAAAAAAAAAAAAAATTAAATTAAATTAAATTAAATTAAATTAAAAATTTTTTAAAAAAAATCCCTCGAGCTGTGCAGCATTCCTTCATGAACTGGCACTTGTAGTCTCCATAACTCACTCCAAGACATTAGTTGGAGTCAGGATTAAAAAAACAGTTTCATTACTTACAGGTCAACCGCAAACTGACAGACATGACTGCTTTCGGCCACAGACTTCAATAGATTCCAGAGAGGAAAACACTCACAAGCAGAGAGGCAGGGCTCTCTTTGAATGCCGAGGCAGGAAAGCATAATTGGCTAGAATAATTGACACCTTACAGCATTAACAGACGACATTACATTAAAGCTACATGAGAATGCAAGCAGTTAAAAAGGGAGTAAAATTCCATGCAAAGTTATGAGTGATGGAAACTAACATTGAAAACATAGTGTCAATGTAAACCCATAAGGTTACAAGTAGTTATAAACACAAAGTCTATGTGATCCTGTAGATTCATATAAAACAGGACTGTCCCAAACAGTCCAAGGTCTACATTTTCAGGCCAAAGTACCTGAGGGCTACTACGCAAAAAACTCCACTTATGAATTTTATCCATTCCGAGCACATGCCCACGGTCTACCTGTTGGGCAGGCCTAATATAAAAGACAGGTAGACCCTCATTCAGGGAAAGCTTGTCACACACTTGCCTGCTGGAACAACCTGTGAAATCATGCATTGATTCATGTGCGTTTCGGTGGAAAGCCATTGAGGGAAAAGGGAAGCATTATTTTTTTGGCCCCTTGACACCGCTCCTGATAAAAACACGGGGCAAGCGATCTGTATTTTCTTTCCCAGATGCCATCTGGACTTTCCACAGAGAAAATACACTTTGATGCCTCCTTTTCTTCATTTTTTTTAAAAAGCAGAGGTATGTGGGGACCCCTGCTGGCTACCCAATGTCACAGGCATTCTACTTTGGTTAATTTTCTCTTTGAAATCAGAGCAAAAAGTTGGTGAAGCCAGTCCTTATTCTTTAATAAATCTAAAAAGTTCACTTCCATCAAACCCAGAGTGGACCATGGATGATAAAAGACCCAATTCTTTGCCTCCTTAAAAGGGCGATTAAAATAAATTCTAATTAGAAGGAGGGAAGACACTGAAATAATGCAATGAAAAAGAGCCTCAATGGCTTTAGACCAGTGGTTCTCAACCTGTGGGTCCCCAGAGGCTTCTGGACTACAACTCCCAGAAGCTTCCATCACTCGCTGTGCTGGAAGGGGTTTCTGGGAGTTTCAGTCCAGGAACATTAGTTTATTATTTTGTCATTGTTTTCACTGTTCTTATTGTTTGCATACTGTTGTAAACCGCCCGGAGTTCCTCCGGAAGATGGGCGGTATACAAGTATTAAAATAAATAAATAAATAAATAAATAAATAAATAAATAAATAAATAACATCTGGGGACCCACAGGTTGAGAACCACTGCTTTAGGCATTTCATTGTGCTAGTAAAGGCTTAAAGGTAAAGGCCCCCCCTTTTCGTAATTGTGCCTCCCTGCGTCACACCTGCCGCGTGTGATGAGCGAACCTACCCAGTGGCAGGTGAAGAGAGTTGTCAGAACAGAGAGGGAAAGGAATAAATAAAATTTATTAAACAGAATAAAAGGGGAAGGAACACATCGTTCTGCTCAAAGCAGCACCCCAACAGAAAACACATCTAGGTGGTAGCGGTGGATAGGTACTGGCTAATGCAATTGCTCCGGAACTGGTATATAAAGCTGGTATGCAGATATTTGTCAACAATGCCAGGAAATGTGACATATCACTCAGGGAAAAAAAAGTTGAAACTGAAGCTCTGCCCTACTTTGAGTATGGAGAAGGCAGGATTCTCTGGGAAAGTAAACAATGCAAGGAATAGAGGGACACTCTTCTCCTCTCACTAAATACCAGAATGAGGGGACATCCTACTCAAATTGAGGGTTGTGAGAAGGAAAACAGACAAAAGATTTTTTTTTTTTACCCAGTGTGTTGTTAGTCTGTGGAGCTCCTTGCCACAGGAGGTGGTGATGGCATCTGGTCTAGATGCCTTTAAAAGCAGATTGGACAGATTCCTGGAGGAAAAGTCCATCCCAGGTGACAAACCATGATGGGTATGTGTCATCTCCAGGCTTAAAACCTGGGTCCTTCAAGGACCAGATGCAGGGGAGTGGGATCAGGAGACAGATATCTAGTCTCATGTGCTCCCGGGGACATTTGGTGGGGCCACTGTGAGATACAGGAAGCTGGACTAGATGGGCCTTTGGCCTGATCCAGCATGGCTTTTCTTAGGTTCTTACGTTCTTAAGGTGGAAGGCAACGGGAAAAGAGGAAGATGAAATACAAGATGGACAGTCTCCCTAAAGGAAGCCACTGGGTTGTGTCTACCAGAGCGAGGCCATTGAGGAGAGGGCATTATGGAGATGGTTGACGGTACATAACGACAACATTATTACCCTGCAAAGCAGCTTGCTACAGATAAGATCGGTATTTATTCTTCTCTGCTTTGCTGACTTAGAAGTAAGGAAACCCAAGAGGAAACCAGCATAAAACATTTGCTTTAGAACACTAAAAGTAAGCCAGGTCCTGAAAAATGTCCATAACAGTTTGTCTAATTGAAATTCTTAGTGACCAGGCAAATGTCTATTTACAAGCCTGGTTTAGTTCGCAGGTGGTTTTGGAAACCGAAGTTAAGACAACTACCGTCAAATCAGTCTAAGGGTTGCTGTTCTGTTTATAGCGCTGCTGAGATGTTCGCGCGCAGCCGTGGAACAAAAGCGCCACCGATTAGAGCCAATTTAATTCGCGGTTACATTTATACAGCGACAACCAGAAGAGGAACCCAGAAGGATTCCATAGAAGAACAGGGCGGGAATTCCCTTCCCACACCCAGCACGGGCAGATGAGCTGAGGAAAAAAGGAAACCGGGCATCTCATTTTCCCTCCTGATTCTAAACGAGCTGAGACCATTAATGTAATTGCTAATGTGCTTTTAAAATGAGCGAGTGGAGAGAGAGAGAGAGAGAGAGGTGGGAGAAGGGTATAGCTTCCCAGACACCTTCATTAGGCAGCAAAAGGGCTTCCAGACTCCTCCGGTGTAATTATTGTTCAGCTCAATCACTCACACGGATTATGAATGGGCCCGAAAAATTGCCAGGTTCGGGGCCAGACATTTTCAGGGTGTCAACTGGACAACCTTATCAGGCTGCAAAGGAACTGCTTGGCGTGCCATGAGGAATCAGTGGAAGAGTTCAGAAACACCTGGAAAACTAAACCTTCCGGACTGCAGAAGAGGCTACCTGGCAGGGAAGTTGGCAGGTCTTTGAGCCTATGTCGCAAGTTCAAGTCTTTGGGACCACGTCTGAGTCTTTGATATCAAGTCCTTGGGAAAGCCGGCCCTCAGCTCCTTGGTTGCCAATGCAAATAGTGCTACAGTATAAGCAATGAACTGCTGATTATCGATGACTTATCAATGGCTTTCTCAAGGACTTAAATGCCATTCGACATAAAGATCCTTGGTTCAGTGGAAGCTGCCGCTAAGAACTTTAAAATATGTACTGTCTTGTGCATTCAAATACTGATGTTTTTAAATGCTGCAATCTCTTTGGCTCTATGCACTATATACAGTGGTACCTCGACTTACGAATTTAATCCGTTCCGAATGCATGCTCTTAAGTCGAACTACTCTTAAGTCGGGGTGCCTATCTAAAAATTGAAAAAATAACTTTTAAAAAATTTAAAACATGGAAAAATATTTGTAAGTCATGCAGACCAGATCTAAAATTTGAAAGGCAGCAGTTAAAATGCCAACTGTTTTCTGCTCTTAAGTCGAATTGTTCTTAAGTTGAGCTGCTCTTAAGTCGGGGATACCACTGTATTTACAAAGGAATATGGTCATAAACAATAATGTCTTGACTGACTGACTGATATCAAGTCCTAAGCCCAAGTCTGAGTCTCTATTAAAAACAAACTTTTTCCTCCACAAAAAAAGAGGGGGATCCCAATCATAAGCCGATCCCCATTTATTGGGTCTGGGGGAGCAAGTTGAGACATCTGTGTAACTGAAGTCCAACTTGACAGTGAGTCCTGCGACTTGAGTTCCCATCCCTGCTACCCTGTGTTTAGGTACAAACAAATTGAAGAATATAGCTCCAACACACTAAGGTTATATTACAGACAAAGCTGATCCCTTGCACACCCTGTTCTTCAGTTTACAGACACTCGACACTGTTTTCCTCACAGAAGTTCTAAAATCCTATCTTTTCTCTCTCTGGTCCTTAACCGTCTTTCAGTCAGACCCTATCTGACTCTCTTTCTCAGTCTGTGCAAGTCCCTATCTGTCTCTCAGTCAGTGCCTATCTGAACTATTCAGTGCTGAGCTGAGCCTTAAAAGCAGTCAGGCTCCTCCCCCCAAATCTCCCATTGGCCAACAACCAACCAATCAACATAAGACCCATCTCATAAATTATTCATCACCGAGGGGCAAAGGCCACACTGGGTACTCATTTTACTGACCTCGGAAGGATGGAAGGCTGAGTGCACCTCGAGCCGGCTACCTGGGTCATGCACGTGGTTTTGGCTGCCATACATCAGTTTTCCCCCCTGCACCATGAGACACCCAACAAGGGATTTGGACGATAAAACAACGCAGCCGAAGATTTGTTTTGGGGGGAGGGGACATGGTGCCAACGCCGCCGTGTTGCTTAGAAATATGTACCGCCTGAGTCATCCTTGTTTCCAGATCTCTAAGGGACACGGCTGCCAAATTATAACTGCTTTGGTTCCGCATGTCAAAACATTCATTCATTCCTCAATCTGTGTGCGAACCAAAGAAGAAGGAGGGAGACTGTTGTAATCGGAGACGCACGCCATGCTGCCGTCAAATGATCTTTCAGGGACAGCTACAAACAGACCAGCGGATCCTGTCATGACTTCTCTTGTCAGCGTTTTATTAACAGAGGGTCATGACGAATCGAGATCTGTTAGACGGGGAAAGACCACGCATGGGCCGGCAAGACATCGGTTAGGACGTCAGCAACGGCAAGTCTGTGCCATGAAGAAAGACACACACACACACGGTGGCAGAATTCCTTTTTTTTTAATTAGCAGAACTAGAGACCAGAGTCTGCTAGATGGATCTGGAGATAACCAGCTGAGGAGGTCTAATTCAAAAATTCATGAAGGAAAGAGTCAAATTTGGGATGAGATTGGCAAATGGAAAAGATGGAGCAGTCGGATAAAGGAACGTGTAAAACATTTAAAGGAAGGGAGGCCAAGAGACAGTACTTGTTTCTTGAGGGCGTGGACAGACTGGTCAGACAGCAGGTCATCTCCTTTATTCTGGACAGCTAATGATTCAATCTTCTTTTTAAAAGCCAGCAAAACCCCCAAGAATTGTTGCTTTATCTTTATAACTGACATGAGACTGGACCAGAAGAAAATTCGAGAGGAGACAAATGGCAATATTCATCTATGGCTCAGATGGAGTTCAAAATCATAGAATGAAAATGGAAGAGACCTCTAAGGCAGGCATGTCCAAACTTCGGCCCTCCAGATGTTTTGGACCGCAACTCCCACAGTCCTTTGTCATTGGCAGGCTAAGCTTAGAATTCTGGGAGTTGTGGTCCAAAACATCAGGAGGGCCGAAGTTTGGACATGCCTGCTCTAAGGTCAAGTCCAACCTTTGTTCAAGGCAGGGAAGCAGATCAAAGGATACCTGCCAGTTTGTTGCCTAAATATCTCTTGAATGCCAACAGCTTTGGAGTGCTCACCACCTCCTGAGGTCATCAGTTCCATTGTCATACTGCTCTAACAGTGAAGAAGCGTTTCCTGATAGTCAGCCTAAATCTGGCTTCCTGTTGACTGAGCCCGTTATTACATGCCCTGCATGTAATTGAGAACCAATCCTGTCCCTTCTCTGTATGAGTGTAGATAAAGTGTGGATAAATTCTGGCTGGGACAGGATTATAGCTCACAGAACCGCTTTCTAGCATGCTTCCTGGACAGGTCTTGGAAGTCTACTCAAAGAACTCACTATTTCAAGTTCTAGGCAAAAAGGAGTTGAGCCGTGTGGCCATCACAAACACAATTACAAAAATAGGTTACAGGCAATACCTTCATAGGCCACTATTAAAAATAAAAAAGGAACATTGCAAGCTTTCGAGTGCAGTCAATCACCCTTCTTCAAAGCAGGTCCCAGAAGTTCAGACATGGTGAAAGACGTTCTTCAAGTTCTGGGACTCAGTGGGCAGGTCTGGAACCTGAAGCCAATACCTCAAGACTGGGAAAGCAGTAGCCTGAACTGTTTGATGGGTTCTCCTCGTCATTGTCCAAGAACCTGCTCTCCCCAGGATTCTCTGGCTCAGAGCTGAAGGGGACACCAGAAAACTAGTAACAAGGATCCAAACAGCTGAGCATCTCGAATGTCATTATACAGGGAGGTTTGCTCCTTGTTTAAAGCATTTTTGGAGCTGTCCCTGGTCCTGAAAATCACATTTCTTAATTCTGTGTTTTGCCAGTAACGGCTTCATCCTAAAAGAGATTGTGGTTTGAGCCATGTGACCAGAAGAACATCCTCTATCAAGATTGCATTTCTGGTACAATGCTTTGATAAAGATAGCAAGGTGCTATCAAAAGCTTAGCTTACATTTTTTGTTTTAGTAGTAACCAATAAAGGTATCGCCTAGTCTACTTATGAATCCTAAAAGAGGAAGCACCTGGATACTGGACCCTCCACATGAAAAACATAAACTGAAAAATAGCATTTCAGGGCACAGACTAGGTTAGAACTCCTCCACCAGATTCCAGTTTTTCTACTGTTTTGAGTTGTCGACAAATGTGTATTTCTTTACCTTCTGTTAGAGGCGGAGAGAGAAATTTGCATTTCAATGCAAAGGTACCTAACCTGCACTGCCTGAACAAAAATCAAAACAGGGTGGTCACTTGGTCTTTGCATTTCTCTGTGCTCCAATTCTCCATCAAAAAAATAATAATAACATGGAAATGAGTATATTGGGGAAGACTGCACACAAACAGGTGTAGAGGGATGAAAATAATGGACAAAACGCATGACGTAGAAGGAACTCTTCAAATGCATTTATTGGAAGCAACATGCACGAAATGCATATTTGACCAGGATCAAATTGTCTACTTCCGTGGGATCCGGCTTCTTTGTCAGAGAACATGAAACCACCTAGCCCACCTTCTCCTGTAGCTTCTGTTGCATCACAACCGCCTCTCTCCCAGCCCAGGAAGTATGGAAACACTTTGAGACATTTCGAGCATCACAAAGGGAAGCAATGAGCCCCCCCCCAATAATGGGGACCCAAAATACACAGTTGGATCTTGGCTTTCTTGAACACCGTGTCTTAGCGGTGTTGGAGGATTGTCATGGGGTCGGAAACGTAAAGGGTAGTGTAAAATCGTTTTGGAACTGTGCTCACACACTCCGTCAGGACCCAAATCAGAGCAAAACCTCTTCCCAGGCTGTCAGTGGGATGCCTGAAGCTTTGGTTTTAAAGAAATACAGCCAAAAGACAACCAGAACGAAGTAAGATGCATGAAGCGAGAGATCCCTGGGCTGGGGGTGGGATGGGGAACACACACATGTTTTTCTGTTATTCTGGGTGTCTGATTGAATGGAGGAAGACGAGGGTGTGTTCCCAGCAGTGGAGGGCTGAGGCTTTCATTTCTTCAACATTTCCTGGAGCTGCTATTTCCCGGGTGTCTTGTCTACCGGCTTCTCTTTCTGGCTTGCTTCTGCCCTACAAAGTGCAAACACAAGGGCATATTTTTTTTTAAAAAAAAGAATTATCTAACTGTGAAAAGCACGGTTAGCTTTTCACCTAACAAAAAAGAAAGCGGCGCAAATGGCCAGGCCCTGATTCTGAGCAAAGCAAAATCCTTCTCGGATAAATCTGTGCAAGAATCAAAAACAGTTCATGTCCAATATAGCAGTGGAAATTATAGCGTTGCTTAGTGTAGTAAGTCACGGCTAGAGCAAGCCCATTAAATCAGTGGGTTTGGGGTGAGTAAAGTCCTCTGTAAATTCCACGGAGCCAAGGGGCCTACTCTAGTTATGACTTAAGTTACACGTTCCCCATTCATAAGTCAAAGGATGCCATTTTTGTAACGAAGGTTTCTTTTGGTCTCTATAATTTGTTATCTCCAATGATATCATCATCATGCTGTCAGTCATTTCTGACTTTTGCTGACCCCTTTCAGGGTTTTCTGGGTAAAGAATACTCAGAAGTGGTTTCTTCTGAGGTGCCGTGGGACGGCGCAGCTTGACCAAGGCCACCCAGGCTGGCTCTGTTCCCACGAGGTGCAATGGGGAATCAAACTGCCAACCTTTGGCTGCACAGCCAAATGCCCAAACCCCTGAGCAATCCTGCCAGCTATATTTCCAATAAACCCACTTAATAGGTTATCTTGGATTGCATCTGGAAGATAATCTTTTCCGCAGTTAGTCTGCTTGGATTTCTTACCCACCTCCCTTGATCTGTTTCCACTCCTCCTACCCTAAGGACACTTTCCTTCAGCCCATCTTTTTCTCATTTGGTACCACATCCTTTCCGTCCCTGTGTCATTTAGAAAGGATGTTGACAACCTCGAGGGGGTCCAGAGGAGGGCGACCCAGATGGTTGAAGGTCTGGAAGAAATGTCTTACGAGGAACGGCTTAGGGAGCTGGGAATGTTTAGCCTTACAAAAAGAAGGCTGAGAGGGGATATGATAGCCACGTTTAAATATTTGAAAGGATGGCCTATTGAAGAGGGAAGAGGTTTGTTTTCCATGGCTTCAGAGACTAGGACTCGGGGCAATGGTTTCAAACTACAGGAAAAGAGATTCCATTTGAACATTAGGAAGAACTTCATGACCGTTAGAGCTGTCCGGCAGTGGAATAATATGCTGCCACAAAGGAGGGTGGTGGAGTCTCCTTCTTTGGAGGTTTTTAAGCAGAGGCTGGATGGCCATCTGTCGGAAATATTGTGATGGGGGTTCCTGCATGGCAGGGGGTTGGACTAGATGGCCCCTTGAGGTCTCTTCCAACACTAGGATTCTATGATTCTATGTTTTCCTGGGATGTCCCCAAGTCCACTTCCTCGCCAACGACGCCTTCCACTGTGCTGTCTTTCAAATCTAGGGTACAGTTGAAATGTGGATGAAAATAAAAACCGGGGAACAGGGGAAGCGAGCCACTCTTCAGGTTTTGTTTGGCATCAACTCCTCTTGTTCAGAATGACCCGCCATCAGGGATCATGGGAATTGGAGTCCTGCAGGATCTCCAAGCCCTCGGGCTGCTTTGAGGTTCCCATTCGGGGCATTTGGGACCAAGAAGACGCAGTGACACACCTCAGTGCTGAAAGAGCCAGGGGAACCTGAGACCAGGATTTCTGTGATGATTAGAATAACTCAAATATATGTTCTGTTAATTGAGAAGCAAATGGGGGCGGGGGATTTGAGGGCAAACAGTTTTGGGTTTTTCATGTAGTACCTTGGGTATGTTGCACCTCTCCCTGCAGAAACCTCACAGGGGAATTCAGGGCGTGGCTCTTTGTCGGCATTTTTCTTGACCTCTCTTGGGGGCTTAGCTGTGCTGTTAGGACATGCCAGGGGGAAGCTGGTTGCTGAATCTGTGGGCCCCAGGGAAGCCGGGCTCCTCTGCGCTGGGCTGTGTCTTCCTTTGGCACTTGGAAGATGTGTCCCCTCTGAAGCTGTGAGGTCTTGGTCCCTTCCTCCCATGGCTGAAGACTGGGCTGTTTTGCCACGGAAGTGACGAAGTTGCTGCAGCAGAAAACTTTTCCCTGTGCAACACCTGCTGAATGAAAAAACAGGTCTTTTTGTCTTCCTCTTAGGATAAACGACCATCTCAACATGGATTCAAAGATTAAAAAAAAAACAATGCCGTGGTAAACATCACAATTAATAAAAAGCCAGTGCCAATACAGTAGGGCCGGCTCTCCGCATGGGGTCACCTAGAAGCCACCAGGAGTGTTCCATTTCAGGTTTCAGTCCACCAAACGTTACTTCTCCTAGGATTTTATAAACGGGCCCTGGTTCAAAAGCAAGGGATTCTGTTCCCCTGCCTGTCATTTTCGGTTCCCCATTTTTCTCTTTGACACTCAGCACTCTTTGATGCTCAGAAAGTTCCTGGATGACCCTGACTCTGTTTCTGGTGACGGCCATCACCTGAATTTGCTACCAGGTGCTTGCCCCTTACAGATGTGATACTGCCTGGCTCCTGAATTGGGAGGGCGATGTGCCTGTTTGATTTCACAAAATCACAAGGAAGGCCAGGGAGCGATTTTCAATACAGGATCCTGCTTCCTGAAAATCTGAGGGCCACCAAACACGTGCCATTTTTAAGGGATACTGCTAACTACGTGATGGAGGCAAACGTGTGCCTGGAGATATGTTTTAGACACTTGTTAAAAGGCTGGAAATAATTGCTAGCACTTTGCAGAGCAGAAGGTGGCCAGCTTGGGTTGCCTGACTAGGTACTTATAGAAAAACACTGAGTTTTCCTTTTTTCTTTTTCTTTTTCCAAATGCCAATTTAGTAGGTACATGCAAGTCTCCATGTCTTTGCAACAGTATAAGATGCCTTGTCTCTAGGAAAGCATTTGATTCTTGTCAAGATTAACCCCTTCAGGAAAATGTGGAGCATGCTGTCCCTCTGTACCGTGAGGCCTGGAAGAGCGCCTTCGATTTTCCTTTCGTGTCCTCTGGGTCTGTCGCTTCTAAATCTTCCTCATCATCCGAGGAGCTGTCACTGGAGCTGCAGAATGAATTTTAACACCCCATTACTCCACATTTTATGGCTGGCTACTTCTACAAATGAGCGCGGTCCCTAGGAACCAGATAATTGCGCCCGTTATCTCTTGCAGTCAGTTGAAACGGGGATTGGGGAGTTCCGGAGTGATCTTTGAAAAAGATAACTATAAACGAGATTCAGTAGAAGGATGTGGATTCATGTTTATAAACTACACAACCCCCCCACCAGCCTCCCAGAACTGCAGAGCTGAAAGAGACCCTATGGATCAATGCAACATTCATTCATTCATTCATTCATTCATTCATTCATTCATTCATTCACAAGAACAAAAGAAAGCCCCCTCTCCCTCCTGTTCTAGTTTTTACAACTCAGGAACTGGATTTGCATCCACTGTACAATGAGAGCAAGTTCCACCTTGCACCCAGGCAATTACCTTTGCTTTTCATCCCAGGGAAACGCAGGCTTTTGAGACGTTGTCTCTCTGAGGTCCATATAGACAGTTGGTGGTTCTGGAACCCATTGCCATTCCACCGGGGTCAGGCTTTGGATGGGAACACCTCTGTGAATATATTAACCTCGGTGTCAGTAGATTATCGGCCTTTACGGAAAGTGACACACACACACAAAAAATACGATTTTGCCACTGGAGTTTATTTTTCGTGATGCTTCCGCGGTTTTTGTTTTGTGCACTAATGAAGACGGCACTCCCCACGCCCCTTTGCACGGAAAAGGCACAACGACACAGCAAGCATCAGCCGTTTTCACTCCGTAGCAAATATCGCTCTCCATAAGTAAGGAACGCAGGGAGCTGTAGAATTCAGAGAAGGATGAGAAGCTCCAGAAGTTCCCAGGATCTAAAATCAGCTTCCAGTCAAGCTCCGTGAAGCCTCACCAAGTTCATCAGAATTTAACCCCCCCAAGTAACACTGAGGCTTGTCATCTTTACAGGGAGGTTTAGTAATCTAAGGCTGAATTTTTGGCCCCCTGCCTGGGCATACAGGTTTCATTCTTTTAAAAATATTTGTATACATTAAGACAGTGTTTTTCAACCACTGTTCCGCGGCACACTAGTGTGCCGTGAGATGTTGCCTGGTGTGCCGTTGGAAAAGCTGAAGAATATCAGCTTTGTGTTCAGCCAAACAGGCCCAGGTTGCGCACTGAATAAAGTATTTTATAATTTTTCATATTTCTGTTTACTTACTATTTCATAATAAAGTAATTATAAAATACTTTCTTTGTGTTTATTTGATTCCTATTCAAGAGAATTACTTTATATATAGTCAATATAGGCACAGAGTTAAATTTTTTAACATTTTCTAATGGTGGTGTGCCTCGTGATTTTTTTCATGAAACAAGTGTGCCTTTGCCCAAAAAAGGTTGAAAAACACTGCATTAAGACCACCACCTCCATGTCCGCACATCTAGTTTCACTTATCCACAGACTGAAAATATTATACGTAGCATGGTATCTAGTAGCCTGCCCTAAGCACATCCGATCTTGCCTGATTTCGGAAGCTAAGCAGGGTCAGGCCTGGTTAGTACTTGGATGGGAGACCTCCAGGGAAGACCAGGTGCTGTAGGACACCTGGAGTAGGAACTGGGCAAGCCACTCCAGTATTCCTGCCAAGAAAACTCCATGGATGTGGGTCATGAAGAGTCGGTCACGACTGTAACGACCCAACACACACGCACATCTAGCAGCCAGTTCTGGTAATAGATGGTCAAGTGTTTTTTTCTGGACCCCTTTCTCCTTTACTATAAGACTACAGTAATGCCTTGGTTTACGAGTGTTTTGCAAGACAAGCAAATGTTACTTCTTGCCTTGATCGACCAGCAGTGTCTTGCAATACAAGCACTGGAGCAGGTCACATGATCACAAGTGAGCCTATGGTGTTTCTCTCTCTCTCTCCCCCCCCCCCGCTGGATTGTGGGCAATTGTCTGGAACGTTCCATCTCAGGCAGCCTTCAAAGCAGAGGAAGGGAAGGCAACGAGGCCATCTACCAGCTGCTCACTCCCTGCAGATAATGCGCTTCTACTCTATTTACTGTTTCTAGCTTTTAAAAATCTTTTGAATGTTGCAAGCCACCTTGGGTCCTTGTGCAGGAGAAAAGTGGGGTAAAGATATTTTAAATCCATAAACAAAACTGAAAGGGGTCTTACTTCCCATCCCCTTGGCACTTGCTAAACTCAGGGTGCTTGGCAAGATATTTCTTCTGCTGCGAGAGCAACACCCCTGATTGCTGGAGGGAGAACGCTTCCAGTTTCCCCATCAGTCTTGCATGTGACAGAGTCCTCCGGGTTTCTAAAAGGGGAGAAAATCATTTATTGATGAAAAGTTACAAGAGATGAGCAAAGCAATCCAGCCGTCCACACTACCGTTCTCATCACTCCGCCTCCCAACGTCCATTTTCAGCTTTAATGTAATATTGTCTATTAATGCTGTAAGATGTCCCTCAATTCCTTGTCTTCAATACTTGAACATGCCATAAATGTACTGGACTGAATATTATTCCTCATTACTGTAAGCCGCCTTGGGTCCTTTTCCAAGGAGAAAGGCGGAGTAAAATTCTCTAAAACAAACAAACAAACAAACAAACAAACAAACAAACAAACAAACAACAACAACAACAACAACAACAACAACAACAACAACAACAATAATAATAATAATAATAATAATAATAATAATAATAATAATAATAATAATAATAATAATAATAATAATAATAATATAAATCCAGTCCTGTTTAACCCGTTTAACCAATTTTAAATCAGAATTCCATCCGAGCGATCTTTCTGAAGCTTACCTCCAAACACTGTCATATTTCTAAGAAAAAAATATATAATTTATTTCTTACCATGGTCCACCGAAGGAAAACCCATTTCTGTTGACCAATGGGCATCTCCGCTTGGCCTCTCCAGATACTGTAGAACCGTGTCGAGATCCCATTTTTCAATATCCTGAAAGGAGAACAGCTTGTGATCGAGTTGGCATGGCTTGAGACCTTAAGATGGAGGAGATCAAAGATTTCTGCCCGCTCTTGGTCAGGAGGTGGCCTGGGTGCCACCGCCCGTCAAATTGTGTCCGTGTCCATTGTCCTGGGCTTGTCTGTTCCCTTGAATGTTTGGGATTCTGGAAGGGGCTGGAAGGTAGCCGTGGTCACTAGTTCATTCTTCCCTGTTGGAAACCTGTTCATCCCCTCCTCCTGCTAATCTGCCTCTTCAGAGAAGAGCACTAGGACAGTGGTGGCGAAGCTTCGGCACTCCAGATGTTTTGGACCACTACTCCCACAGTCCTTAGTCATTGGCAATCTAGGCTTGGAATTCTGGGGGTTGTGGTTTCCCCCCCCCAAAAAAAATCTGGGGTGCCAACGGTTCGCCACCACTGCAATGAGAGACACCCCAGAGAGCCAACCAGGAGACAAGTGTGGCCACCATGGTGGACAACGTGACCATCTCTTCACCTTTGGGTGATCAGAATAACTTAAGGCTTGAACTAGGAAATTCCTTCAAGATTCCACATATTGCGATGCTCAGCTTCACGGAGGGCAACTGATTCCCCCCCCCCTTCTGTTGCCAACCTCCGACTACACAGGAACAGTCCCGTCCTGGAGAAAGAGAAGAACGAAAATCACCCCGCTTACCTCGAAGCCCAAGAGCGTCAACTCTTGAGGGTGTTCAGCCGGAATCGTGACCACTTCCTTTTCTCTCTTTGCAATCCTTTCTGCATTATTGTTTGTGTTTTTGGGCTCTACGTGACCCGTGCCTTCTGGAGGAGGTTGCAAAGTTGCCTTGTAGAGGATTTGTGTTTCTATCAGTTGCCGCCGTTCTTTCGCACTCATGCTTAATATTGGAAAAGACGACATTTGCACAGATGGTGACATATCTGAGGATGAACCCAGACTAACTTTGTCTTTCTTAACATCCTCTTCTCTTGCAGGAATTCCGGAAATCCCTTCTCCAGGTTTCTTCTCAGTTATAGGAGGTTCTGAAGGAGATACGGCTTGACGGCTTGACTGTTCTTCTGTTGGAAAATCAAAGCCATCTTGGTCTAGAGGCATAGCAATGGCGCTTTTGCCTGGACCTTCCTGATCTTCATTCCAGTTCTCTGTTGGATGCCTCATGAATGCAAATGTTTTCTAAAAACGTAGCAGGAGATGAAACAGTCACATTTTCACTAACAATACTGAGCATTTGAAAAGCAAACAATCAAAACCATTCATTCGTTTTGTTTTCATACTGCCTCATTAATGCTACGTACTGTTGTGGATGGTTGACAAACTGAAATCAGACAACAATGGGACAATGTTTGTTCATTTGCTTGCTTGTTTGTTCAATTATATACAGCCCATCTTGCTACTAAGGGTATCCTGGGTGGTTCACAACAAAAAAAAAAACCACATAACCACATAAATATAACCGCAATATAAAAATCAAAAGAACCTATCAGACAATTAAAGTAAACAAGGAGAACAAGATGAAAACAATTAAGGCAAAATTAAAGCATAAAGTAAAATAAAAAGTCAAATACGCATTTCAAAGACATGGCAAGACAATATGGCACTGTTCACAAAATAGTCAAATGGTGAAATGGCAGGGCAGTGGTAAAAAATCATGAGAGGCTGCTATCAAACGCCCCTCTAAAGAATGCCACCTTTAGCAAACAAAAAAATGTGTCCCTTCTGATGTTGAACAGAGAGGCCCATTATAATTGTGTATCAGGTTCCACCCATGAGGAGTATTATATATTTCCCCATCTATCAGACACCACCATGTATAAGCCAACCCCCACATTTCCAAACCTGAATTACAGTTTCGCAACGGTTCTCTCCTTGGCTTACTTCTGTATATAAGACAACCCTCAATTTCTACCGCAATATAAAAATCAAAACAGTATTAGACAAAAATATACACGGAAAAATACTGAAAACAATTAAGGCAAAAATGACTGGCATAAAGTCTAGGGAAGTCAAACCACGCAGACCAGTGGTGGCGAACCTTTGGCACTGTTCACAGACGTTGGTGAGACTACAACTCCCACAATCCTTTGTCAGGCTGCAATCTAACGCCCCTCTGGAATTCTAGGAGTTGTGGTCCAAAACATCTGGCTTCTGGCCGAAAGGTTCGCACACCATAATTGGTCTCAGGTGCTGCAAACCCCTGAGGAGGAGGGCTATTTCTCAAAGGTGGTGGTTAGCACCATCTATACCCCCACTTTTACAAACACTGAATTAAAGTTTCGCGTCGGTTCTTTCTTTTCACACCTGGACCATCAACATAGCTTTTCTCCTCTTGTCCATTTTATCGGGATGTAATCATTGCATAGAATGATTTATGAATTGGATGGTCCTAGATCAGCGGCCATAGTGAAATCATTAAAAAGCAAAAGCAAAGTTTCTGCTACATACTCCCGCCCTTTGTCATTGGCAAGTAGTCTCTGGGCATTTTACAGTTTTGATTACAGTGTGCAGTGCTACACATTGCCCCCCTGGTCAAGCGTTGGGTACTCAGGGCTTTTACCAACCTCGTTAGCATGGAAGGCTTCTTTACAAACACTTGATTCGTCTTCTTTCTCACACGGGGATTGAACCATAGGTCGTCCTCTTGCCATTTTATCCTGCAGTCATTGCCCCCATAGGCATTGAACCACTGCGTCCTAACGAAGGCGCTCATAGTTTCATCCAAAAAAAAAAAATACTTGTGGCTTTTTGGGTGAAAACCACTGACCTGCAAGTACGTTTCCTCTGGAGAAGAATCTTTCAGTTCTTCTGTCAGGTCAGGAATCAGGTTGGATTCATCACGTTGAAAAATGAACAGCTCCTTTTCATCTTCATCGCCGTCAGACTATCAAAGGGTTGATACAAAACAAAACAGGGAACAATATTATTCCAAGCCTGAGAAAGGAACCTAAGCCTTCTAGTTGTGTTTTAAGACTTTATTAGTCATGATACAAAGTTGTACATTTGAGCACATTAGTTCATTACCAGGAAGAATGTTTTTTTAAAATTCAAAGAGGGAATAACATAAGGGAACTTAGAATGGAGATTATAAGCACTGTCGTGTTACTAAAACAGATAATTACTGTCTCTGTTGATGAAAAACACACAATATTGGGCTTCGGTTTGAACTACCGCCACCACCTGCCCTGGGCATTAACGATTCTCCTGGACTAGAGTGCTTATCAGTTAACTTGGTGTCCACATTGAGTGGAAAACTACCTTTACAGGAATTGCATATCTCTACATCAGGATTAAACGACCCCAGTCTCATCACTACCAGCTGGGATGGTAGTTGACAGAACTGGTTGCGTCTGACTGTTGGGGCCTTTTCACATGACCCCTAAGATCCACTGGCCACTTAAATTCGGACCAGAGATCTTAGGGGTTTGTCGCTGTTTCTGCGTTCCCACCCCCTCCGCACTCCTGGCTGCTGGCTGCGTGAGGGGAGGGAGAAAAAAAGGAAGAAAAGAATGCCGCTCACCTCCGTTCTGCCATCCCGGCACTGCATTCAGATCTCCTAAAGGGGCGGGGGGCAAAAAAAGAACAAACAGAAGCAAGGAGAGCCCGGCAGTCACTACTGTTATATCCGCATCAGGAGTTTTCACCCTCCGAGAGCAGGTACCTGAAAAGTGCGCTGGGACGCGCTTAGGTGGGCGTGGTCGCACTTAATTATCTGTAAACTCTGGAGCTGGTGGGGAAACAATTTTAAGCTCCGGAGCTGGAAGCCATTTGCGGCGGAGTTTAGGGGTCGTGTACAAAGGGCCTTGGTAGCTCGATCAGGAAGTCATAGTCTTAGAGGAATTCACATGGGCAGTTGAAGGTCTCTGATTCCCCGGCTCATGGAGAGGGCTTGACCAAAGATAGCCCAAGTAAAGGGAAATGGTTGTTGTTTGTTTGTTTGTTTGTTGTTTTTTTTTGTTTGGGATAGTAGAAGTAATTCCAGGTCATCAGCACTGTTTAGGGCTGAGAGAACAGGCAGCGGGGGAGAACTTACCTCTGACGCATCAGATCCCAATGTGGGGATTTGATCTTTTACTGCAGACAGGATGGATCCCCATTGGAAAGGTGCCACCAGAGGGTCTTTCTCCTTCAATTGATCCTCAGATGCCATAGGAAGTGGTCCTGTAAAACCTATTTTCTTTGAGCTTCAAGACATGACACTAGACAAAGAAGAAGAGAGAGTCAACACAGGGCAGGAATATCTGGGCGCATGACGGAGAGAAAATGTTAAGTCACGAACAGTGAAGTATTTGATAGTTGTGAGTTTTTCGGGCTGTTTCGCCGTGTTCTGGAAGTTTTTCTTCCTGACTAGGGATGGGCACGAAACGGGAAAATGTTTCATTTCGTTTTGTGCTCACCCCGTTTTGTTTCATTTCTTACAAAAAAATTTTTTTTAAAAAAAACTTCATACAAAACGAAATTAAACAAAATGAAATGGCTCCTCTGGGTCCTAGAGGCATAAGATTTGGTGCCTAGGACTCTGGAAGCCATTTTTAAAGGGCTCCTGCTGAGCGGTCAATGGCTGGAACCCTTTAAGAGCCTCGTGGGGCAGTGGTTAAATGCCTGTCCTGCAGGTAAAACTGTTCACGACCTGGGGGTTCAATCCCAGGTAGCAGGCTCAAGGTTCACTCAGCCTTCCATCCTTCCGAGGTCCGTAAAATGAGTACCCAGCTTGCTGGGGTGGGGGTGGAGGGAGACAATGTGTAGCCTGCATTACTGTAATTAAAAAATTGTAAACTGTGTAAAGTGGTATGGAGCGGGAAATAAGCAGAACACTTTGCTTTTGCTTTTTAAACCTGGCCCAGGTTTAAAGGGTTCCAGCCACTGAAACAGCATTTTGTTTTTCGTTTCCTGCCCATCCCTATTCCTGACGTTTCACCAGACTCTATGGCCGGCATCTTCAGAGGGCAAGGAGCTCAAGGAACTAGGAGTTCTCTCTGTGCCCAGAGCACACTCTGTGTGTGTGTGTGTGTGTGTGTGTGTGTGTGTGTGTGTGTGTGTGTGTGTGTGTGTACATAATGGATTGTTAGTTTGTTTGCATATTTGCATATCCACTAAGTGTGTGTGTGTGTGTGTGTGTGTGTGTGTGTGTGTGTGTGTGTGTGTGTGTGTGTGTGTGTGCATAATAGATTGTTAGTTTGTTTGCATATTTGCATATCCACTAAGTGTGTGTGTGTGTGTGTGTGTGTGTGTGTGTGTGTGTGTGTGTGTGCATAAATATTGTTAGTTTGTTTGCATATTTGCATATCCACTAAGTGTGTGTGTGTGTGTGTGTGTGTGTGTGTGTGTGTGTTAGTTTGTTTGCATATTTGCATATCCACTAAGTGTGTGTGTGTGTGTGTGCATATTAGATTGTTAGTTTGTTTGCATATTTGCATATCCACTAAGTGTGTGTGTGTGTGTGTGTGTGTGTGTGTGTGTGTGTGTGCATAATAGATTGTTAGTTTGTTTGCATATTTGCATATCCACTAAGTGTGTGTGTCTCTGTGTGTGCATAATAGATTATTAGTTTGTTCTTTGCATATTTGCATATTTTTAGTGAAAGTTTGAATAAACTTGAGGAGTTGGGCAGAATTCCCACGTGACCTTGGGCCGGGGGAGGGGGAACAGAGAGGAGGAAGGGGAGGAGCCGGTCACCATGGCAACCCTGTGTCCTTGGCCACGCCCCCCCCGCGATAAGCCACCTCCTTCCCGTTGTCATGCCAACCGGACGCCAGTGGTCTCCGCCCCGCCTCCTCGGCGGAGCTCCCCCAATTCCGGACTGTTGCCAGGCAACCGTCCCCCCCCCTCCCACAAGCCCCTGTGCCCCCTCCGCCCTTTTACTCCTCCTCCCTCCCTCCCTCCCTCCCTCTGGAAACGGCGCACCTCGTTTCAAAACGGGGTCTCCAGCCCCCGGCCGGTTCTTCGCCCCGCCCACTTCTCGGGTCCTGGCAGGGGAGAAACCATAATTCCACATATATTGCCCACCCTTTTGTGTCATTTTGGGAAATATAAAATTAAAATTTGAAGCACAAGTGAAAGCATCTCAAGAGACTCCCACCCCCCCAAAGGAAATAGATTAACTTTATTGCTCTATTTCTCCAAGGTTTCTATTTATTTATTTTTTTAAAGAAAAGTCCTTCGCCTTTCCATCGCCCTGGCGAGACCTTGAGAGGACGCGGATTGGCTGGTTGCTCGGGGTGGGCGGGTTCCCCCGCACCCGCTGGCTCCGTGGATCCTCAGATCACGTGGCCGGGGAGCGCTTGAAATGGAGACGGAGCTTCCGGTGGTGTCGGCAGTCGGCGCCCGGCTCCGGGGTCTCACACTTCCGGTGGCGCGGGCGCGGGCGAGGGCACCGGCGGGGACAGAGACGGGGCTCGGAGGGGCGGCCGGCGGCGGCGGCGGCGGAAGAAGGGGGACCCGCGAAGAGGCTGACTTCCCAGGTAAAGCCGCCCAGCCGGTCCTGGGGTCCTCCTTGCCTGCCGGTGGGGTCAGGCGGGGAGCATGATTAGGGATCCCGCCTGGGGATGGACAAGGGGGGGGGACCCTCTTCCTGTGTCTGGACCACACCTCCCAGAATCCCCAGCCGCGGGGCAGGCTGTCTGGGGATTCTGGGCGTTGGAGTCCCAACCAAGGGAAATGGGTGGTGGGGGGAAGGGAGGTCCAAGCTCTGGCTTTGAGGAACTGTGGCTGTTCGGTGGACTACGCCTCCCAGAATCCCCAGCTGCAGGGCACCCTGGGGGTTGTAGTCCAGCCAAAGCAAGGTTCCCAAGCACTAGTGTGGAGTGACTCTGATTGTTTGGTGGACTACGCCTCCCAGGATCCTCAGCTCCAGGGCCTCCTGGGGGTTGTAGTCCATCCAAAGCAAGGTTCCCAAGCACTAGTTTGGAGTGACTCCGATTGTTTGGTGGACTACGCCTCCCAGAATCCCCAGCTGCAGGGCACCCTGGGGGTTGTAGTCCAGCCAAAGCAAGGTTCCCAAGCACTAGTTTGGAGTGACTCCGATTGTTTGGTGGACCACGCCTCCCAGAATCCCCAGCTGCAGGGCATTCTGGGGGTTGTAGTCCAGCCAAAGCAAGGTTCCCAAGCACTAGTGTGGAGTGACTCTGATTGTTTGGTGGACTACGCCTCCCAGGATCCTCAGCTCCAGGGCCTCCTGGGGGTTGTAGTCCATCCAAAGCAAGGTTCCCAAGCACTAGTTTGGAGTGACTCCGATTGTTTGGTGGACTACGCCTCCCAGAATCCCCAGCTGCAGGGCACCCTGGGGGTTGTAGTCCAGCCAAAGCAAGGTTCCCAAGCACTAGTTTGGAGTGACTCCGATTGTTTGCTGGACCACGCCTCCCAGAATCCCCAGCTGCAGGGCATTCTGGGGGTTGTAGTCCAGCCAAAGCAAGGTTCCCAAGCACTAGTGTGGAGTGACTCTGATTGTTTGGTGGACTACGCCTCCCAGGATCCTCAGCTCCAGGGCCTCCTGGGGGTGTAGTCCATCCAAAGCAAGGTTCCCAAGCACTAGTTTGGGTGACTCCGATTGTTTGGTGGACTACGCCTCCCAGAATCCCCAGCTGCAGGGCACCCTGGGGGTTGTAGTCCAGCCAAAGCAAGGTTCCCAAGCACTAGTTTGGAGTGACTCCGATTGTTTGCTGGACCACGCCTTCCAGAATCCCCAGCTGCAGGGCATTCTGGGGGTTGTAGTCCAGCCAAAGCAAGGTTCCCAAGCACTAGTGTGGAGTGACTCCGATTGTTTGGTGGACTACGCCTCCCAGGATCCTCAGCTCCAGGGCCTCCTGGGGGTTGTAGTCCATCCAAAGCAAGGTTCCCAAGCACTAGTTTGGAGTGACTCCGATTGTTTGGTGGACTACGCCTCCCAGAATCCCCAGCTGCAGGGCACCCTGGGGGTTGTAGTCCAGCCAAAGCAAGGTTCCCAAGCACTAGTTTGGAGTGACTCCGATTGTTTGGTGGACTACGCCTCCCAGAATCCCCAGCTGCAGGGCACCCTGGGGGTTGTAGTCCAGCCAAAGCAAGGTTCCCAAGCACTAGTTTGGAGTGACTCCGATTGTTTGGTGGACTACGCCTCCCAGAATCCCCAGCTGCAGGGCACCCTGGGGGTTGTAGTCCAGCCAAAGCAAGGTTCCCAAGCACTAGTGTGAAGTGACTCCAGTTGTTTGGTGGACTACGCCTCCCAGGATCCCCAGCTGCAAGGCCAGGTGAGTGAAAGTTCTAGCCCTGCCAAGGCAAAGGGGTCCAACCTCTGGCTCTGAGTAACTCTTGTTGTTCCCTGGTGCGTTTGTTTTGCTCAACTCCCCTTGACTTCAAAACTGCGTTCGTGGCTCCTCCCTGGTCTTACAACAACCCTTCCAGGTAGATAAAACGGATAAACAGTGAATAGTTGTTCCCGGGATCATCTGGTGAGAGATCGCGGTAAGGATGTATATGTGGGTTTTCAACTCCAAGTCCTTTTCGCTAACCATTGTACAGTCGGACCACAGGAGGCCAGGCTGGGCCCACCTTTGCCGCCCTTCCACAAGCAAGCAGAGACCTTTTCAATGAGAAAGGCGGGTTAAAAATACGTTAAAAGAAATAAGAAAGCAGAGCAGGTAAAACTGCCTTTCCTGTTGCATTTTCTTTGCTGTATTTACTTTCCACCTTTTTCTGCATCAACTCAAGGTGACGTAAGGCAGGATTCCCCTCTTTGTCGTGTTTCTCGGGTCACACACCGCTTTCCCCGTTCTAATCAAGGTAGTAAAACCAGCGAACTGATGGCACTTATTTCCGTTGACAAACCAGGACACAATGTCGGAGCTGAGTGACGAAGCCAGCGAGTCGGAGCTGCTGGATCGCAGCCTCTCCATGTGGCACGGAACGGGCGTGAAAGTCTGCAGCCCAGACTTGGACGTCCCCTTGGATCTTCACACCGCAGCCTCGATCGGGCAGTATGAGGTGGTGAAGGACGAGATTCAATGGTAAGGAAGAGAGGCTACACTTTAAAGCAGTGGTTCCCAATCTTGGGTAACCCAGATCTTCTTGGAGTAAACATCTTCAGAATTTTTTTTCTGAATGTTTATGGTTTTTTCCTGGCCTTCACATTTCTATTCAGTCCTTATCGGTCTTTTCATTTGCCAATAGCTGGAATTGCTAAGTGCATTACTGTTAAGATGTTGTCCAGCTTTCTAGAATAGTTACCTGTACTTGGCTAAGGAATGAACCAGCCAAGACTCTACGTTTGATGCTCATGAATCATCGTAACTCGTGGAAATCAAAATTCTGTTTTCCAGTGGGGAAATAGACCTGAATCAGCGGAACTGTGGCGGCTGGACCCCATTAATGTACGCTTCCTACATTGGCCACGATACCATTGTGCACCTACTGCTGGAAGCGGGTGCAAATGTGAATTTGCCTACCCCCGAAGGGCAGACTCCACTTATGCTGGCTGCCAGCTGTGGCAATGAGACTGTGGCCTCCTTACTCCTTCAGGTCGGTATACACTATGAACCCCTTAGCCGCACAATCATATCTGCTGATTCTCTTATCCGCTGGCTGAAAATGCTAAATTAATGCTAAAAAAATGCTAAATTAAATGCTTAGGATCTAGATCCCTGAAGGACCGCCTCCTTCCCTATGAGCCTACCCGGCAATTAAGATTGAGCCAGCCCCCCCCCCCCCTAAAAGAGGCATCCCTCAAGGAGATGAAAGAGACCTTGGGGTAGTGGGTGGCATACAAGCTAAACAAACAAACAAACCCAGGAGTTCTGATTCTATTTCCTGGAGGCCCTGCTCCATGCGAAAGGGCTGCTAAATTTGGCGTGTTTCTGGCGCAGAAAAGGGGCACGGGCGTCACTGAGGCTCTCTTTCTTTGAAGCGAGGTGCTGAGCTGGAAAGGAAGGACATCCACGGTTGGACGGCGCTGTTCCACTGCACCAGCGCCGGCCATCAGCAAATGGTCAAGTTCTTACTGGACAACGGAGCCAACGCCGATTGCAGGTAAGATGAAATGCCCAGGGAATGTCTGTTTATGTTTCTTGTCCGAATATTTGAGAGTGTTGAGGAGGAGAATGTGTGAGGTTGCTGTGATAAAGGAATATGTCGACGCTGTACGGGTGGCAAGAACGGAAACATTTCAGGGTCTGGAAATGGTGTTTGTTTGGACCTCAGCTCCCAGGGTGTTCCTTGCTGGGAGGGTCGACAAATTTCAGCTTGGGCTTTTGCTTGCTGTGTTCACTTCCTCCAGCTCTTCTGAGCTGTCCACATCCAACAATTGCCGATTTATATGGTTCATTGCGATATCACTTGACTAGGCGTGGGACTTTCATTTCAAAATGGGTCTGGTTCCAAAATGAAACATGGCAGCACAGCTGCTGTTAAGAATTTGGACCCACCCTCTGAAACGAAACCACCCATTGACTTACCTTGCCTTACCTCGCATGGGGCTAAACTCCAACCAGGAAGCAGCCTCTAACGCAACATTGTTCCTTTTCCTTAGTGCTGGCCAATCAGTAGCTGTGCAGGGACATGCATTGTCCCGCCTCCCTGTCTGATTGGCCAGCGCCAGGGAGAAGGAACGACGGCGCGGCGGAGACTACTTCCTGGTTGGAGTTTAGCGCGAGGTAAGGCAAGGTAAGTCAATGGGTTTCGGAGGATGGCTCCAAGTTCCAAACCTCAGCTGTGCTGCCATGCTTTGTTTCGGAAACGGACCCATTCCGAAAAGAAACGCCCGTGCCTATTCTTGACCCTAGCCATCCATGAGCTGTATCTTTTCTCTTGTCCAGGGAGCCCTTTTGCGGATACACCCCTTTGATGGAAGCAGCCGCGTCTGGCCATGAGATCATTGTCCAGTACCTTCTGAACCATGTGAGTGAGTGTCGATTGCTCCAGCAACCCAAAGCATGACGGGTTCTGCCCGAGTATGTTTTGACCAGGGGTGCTTCATCCAGTCTTGATCCAGTGCCACTGCTTGACTAGCACTGTTTTACTCGTCCGATTTTTCGTTGTACAGTGGACCAGATGCAGGGGAGTGGTATGAAGAGACAGATCTCTAGTCTCATGCGCTCCCAGAGGCATTTGGTGGGGCCCCTGTGAGATACAGGAAGCTGGACAAGATGGGCCTTTGGCCTGATCCAGCAGGGCTCTTCTTAGGTTCTTATGAAATGACCATCAATGCTGTAGGAGAGAGTTGTTCTGTATACGTGTGTTTTGTTTGTGTTCATCCACCTTATGGGAGCATAAAAGTTACTCCCAGATTTTGAACTACATAGAGGTCCGGCAGCCCCTAACTCCAGTGTTGTGGAAGGGGGACGTGTCCATAAGCAGACCACAAACATTTGTAGCCATGTTTCGGATGGGCTGAGCCTTTAAAGAAGAGCCACTCATGCCCCGGGTTCCTCCGTCAAGCCTGCCTAAGGGAACTGCAGGCTTCCGATGGAGAACAAAGCCGCCGGAGTCTCGTTATCACCTTCCCGCCGGGCCAGTTGAGCGACGTGCGCTCCCTTCCCAACAGGGCGTCCGAGTGGATGTGCGCGACAACGGCGGGGCCACGGCACGGACACTGGCCATGACGTACGGCCATGTGAAGATTGTGGGGCTGATCGACCTGCACGCCACCCCTGTGACCAAAGTCTTCTGCAGGGGCTCAGGTGACAAAGACACCTCGTCCTTGAGACTGGGATTAGAGGGTCATTGGCGCATTTGTTATTTATTTAACATGTTTGTGTCCCACTTCCCCTCCACCCCAAAAAACGGACCCAAGGCAGACTCTTAGCTTCCCTTGGTTCTTTTTTGGTCTTGCATCTTTTCACTGTGCTGTACATTAATTCTCTGGTTCCCTGGACACATTTTGCAGGCCGACATCTTCTGCACCTTTTGGAGAATGAGCTAAGCGGTCCTTGAAATACCAAGGGGCAGGGGGAGCCGTTTGGTCATAGCGAAATGCAAACGTGAGAATAGGCTGTCGGTGGTACCTGGATAGGCCACTGACAGAGAAGAAGAAAAATCATTGCCAGTTTTATTATTTATTTATTTATTTGTTGCATTTATATACCGCCGCATCTTCTTATAGAAACCCGGGGCGGTGAACAATAAAAATGAACAGAGACAGAGAAGCATAAAAATAAGCAGGAGGCAGTAAAAATAGGGGGGAACCTTACCCCCCCCCCCCACAAGAGATGGCGTTGGTGGCAAGGAAAATGAAATGAAATGAAATGAAAGAAATAAATGAAAATTAAAAATTAACTGGGAAGGTTGCCAAAGGCCTCCCTGAATAGATGGGTTTTCAGGGCTTTCGTGGATAAATTCCACTTCTTCAAGGGAACTCCCAAAAGCCCAAACATGGACTTTGCCAAGAGGTTCATCTTGAGATGTAAAGTTCTTGAGAAGATGATTTTTGCCGGGCACGCCTCTCGTAGACGAGGCAGGAAGCAGCAGGGATGTTGATGCAAACTCAAAATCAACAGCAGGGATGTTGGTGCTACACCCAATCCAGAGGATTGGGTGTCGCACCTCCGTCCTTCAAATGAAACGCCGGCGTCTCTTGTATTACTAATGTCCCTTCCCTTTTTGGGACCACGATGAGTTGAGCACGAAAAGCAGGCGCTGTACCGTGGAGGCATTGCCAAGATCATCAGACGAAGCCCTCTTCTCAGTCTCATTGCCCGGGCAGGCATGGGGACACTGGGAAGGGTCTTTTCAGGGACAGCTCAGCTCAGTGGCTGTGGAATTCCTTTCCTTTTATCTTTCCACTGATAGCTGAAGGCCCATCTTTTCACACAGGCTTTTAACTACCAGGATGGAGCCCCTGAATGCCCTTTTAAAGTTAAGATACAGTAGGACCCCCGTATCCACTGATTCACTAACCACTGATTCAGTTATCCATGGTTGGCAGGGGGGAAATTAAATAACCAATTCAGCAGCCACAAAGAAAGCTACGGTCATAAACAGCAGCCGTAAAGCAAGCTACTATTGCAAAACAGCAGCCTTAAAATAAGCTACTGTCACAAAACAGCAGTTTTGGGGGAGTTTGGGTTCTCTCTTATCCACGGTTTTCATCATCCATGGGAAGACCTGGAACTGATCCCCAGCAGATACTGGGGTCCTACTGTAGTTTTGAAAGTTGACCTGCTTTTTATTATTCAATGGTATTTTAATTTGCATTTAGCTTATTTGCTTTTTTTAAATGTTCCACTTACATTGTTTTTAAAGTCTCCTCTTTTTAATCTTGGGAGCTGCCTTGGGTCCCCTGCTTCTGCTTTTTTAAATCTTGTGTGCCGCCATGGATCCCCTACTTGGCAGAAAGGCTGTTTGTAAATGAAATAAGCACCTGTCCTTTGTCACGGTGCAGCCACAAACACTGCCTGACCGCGTTCTTGACCTTCAGGGAAATACGAAGACCTGAGCTCCTCGGATGAGTCCTACTCGGCTCCTCAGAGGCAGAGGCCGTCTCGCAAGTCCAAAGGACCCAGCATCCACGAAGGGCCCCACGCTTTGGCCAAGATCACTGGGGTCCGAATTGCAGGGGGGCGAAAGACCTCCCACGATGGTGAGTTTCCCATGTTGCGCGCATGCCTCTGGCCTGATCTTTCGTGGTTCCGTCCCGACGCAGCTTTACCAGGCGGGTGGGGAGAAAATAAGCACCGCTTGGTTCGTTTGTGCTCATCGAGGGAGTCCCACGGGATGGGCACAAAACCGACGATTCGTTGGTTCGCGCGACGGTTTGTCTCGCGGCTAAAGAGGCGTTTGGCACTTTGGAGCCCCGCCTCCTCCATTGGGGCCTTGCTCAGAGACAGCTCCCCTAGGAGGCGGGGCAGGGGAGCCGCCTGTGAGTGGGCGCCCAGCTGAGGAGGCGGGGCATCGAAGCACCAAACACCTGTTCGGTCTCTAAACGAACCAGCACAAGTCTCCAAACTGGTGCTTCGTGCCCATCTCAAACTGTACTTTTGCCCCTACTGCTGCAAACCGGTGCTTTCTAAAACCTGCTGTGTCACCTGGATGAACACGCCAGGCCCTTTTCTCTTTTCCTTCGGTCTGTACCCTGGCAGAGGGCTTGGCAGCGAAGGCCTGAGCAAGGGAGATTTCCCGCTGCCGATGGAACTGGATAGGCAGGGGTCTTTTCTTTTGCCTTAAGATTTTGCAGTTTTCTGAAATCTAAGTGTCTAGTGCACAGTATTTTTATAGTACTATTATTGAGCCTCTTGTGTGTCTTTGCAGCACGAAAGCAAAGTGAAAACCAATTTAGGTGCTTCCTTGAATTTACGACAAGCCCATTTGCCTTCCCTGGGCCAAGGTTTGCATGATACTGAATGGCTACACCAGGGGAGTCCAAACTTCTGCCCTCCAGATGTGTTGGACTACACTTCCCTGAATCCCAAGCCTATATTGCCAGTGACAAAGGATGGTGGGAATCGTGGTCCAAAATATCTGGAGAGCCAAAGTTTGGGCAAAGCTGTTCCATCCATTCTTTCACCGCTCTTTTTCTGCCCTCTCCCTTTTATGACACACAGAGCAGGTCCCCCCAGAGGGCTACGTTACCTTTAAGGATGATGGCAGCAGCTTCGAGGGAGACCTCCGTTACAGAGACGTCACCTCTCCCATTAACGAGCGTGACGTGGAGAGCAGCAGCAGCCGAGGTACCGCTTCATTGCAGAACTGGGGAACTGGAAGGGACCCCCGTGGGCCATCTCGTCCATCCCCTGTCCAGGAAGACCGGGGAGGGGGGGAAATCCCAACCTTTGGCTCCCTAGCCAGGGACCTCAACCACGGAGCTAGCCAGCTGTTCCTGCCAACGCAAATGTCCTGATTTTCAGCTGGGGGGGGGGGTTTCGTGCCCGGGTGTAAACGTTACACATCGAAGGACAGGGAGACACGAAAGCATCCCTTTTCCGGAAGCGTTTTCTGCTGAGGTCGCGTCTGTATTTGTAGTAAGAAAAGCCATCACAGGGACTGGCTGTGGGTCTCAGTGGCTTAATCGTCCCGCTGCAGAGGCAGAGGTTGGGTGTTCAGTTTCCCCGCTCTGCCTCCCAGAAGGGCCACCCTGGGTGGCTTTGGGCCCGCTGCACAATCCGGAGGTACTCCCAGAAGAAGGGAAGGGGAAACCACTCCTGAGAAGTCAGATTCCGTGGGAAAACTCCCTGGCTACAAACCACGGTGGTGATGTGGCATTGCCTGGATGCCTTCAAAAGGGGTAACTGGGAGGTCATGGCTACAGATTCCTAGAGGAAAAGTCAGCTTCATCTCGGGCTACGAAAAACCATGAAGTCCAGAGCCATGTGTCCCATCACCACTGGCTTTAAAACCGGGGTACTTCAAAGGCCAGATGCAGGGGAGTGGTATCAGGAGACAGAGATCTAGTCTCGTGTGCTCCCAAACGCATCTGGTGGGGCCACTGTGAGATACAGGAAGCTGGACTTCTTATGTTCTTAAATCTCTTATCTGGGAAACACGGAAGCGTTGCCATAAGTGAGAACTGAACTCCAAGAAGGGAGGCTTACCCTTTCAACCCCTTCTTCCTGTTTTAGAAGAGAATTCTTCGTTCACCACTGATTTGGCCACGGGCAGGACCAGCAGCAGCAGCAGCGAAGGCTTGGCGAAAGTGGTGGGGATCAGCAGCGAGGGCTCCCTGGAGAGCAACGTATTTTATAATTACTTTATTATGAAATAGGTACAGAAATATGAAAAATTATAAATCAGTGTGTACCTCTTGTTCCTCACTTAGCTTTTCCAACGGCAACCTCCCTGTTTAAGGACCGCAGCGTCTAAAGCCGACATCGCCACCTGATGGCTGCCTAGCGGTAGAACCTGTGGTTCCAGCCTATAGGTCAGTCATGTCCAAACTTCGGCCCTCCAGCTGTTTCGGACCACAACGCCCAGAATTCTAAGCTTAGATTGCCAGTGACAGAGGACTGTGGGAGTTGCGGTCCAAAACATCCGGAGGGCCGGAGTTTGGACATACCTGCTAAAAGGGCGTTTGGGCCAAATCGTCCTGCTGGCTTCTGCTTGCCTCCACCTGCCTTGCCAGCTGCTCAGAGGGGAGGAAGTTGGGGTGCAGCGTTTCTCCTGCCTGCCTGCCGGCCTCCTCCTCCTCCTCCTCCTCTGCTTCCAAGGAATGGGAGTTGCGTTGAGCATCGCAGTGCCTCTGCTGGGGAGGAGAAGGACCCAAGCAGAACAGAGCATCGGCCACTGCCATCTTTGTTTTCCCCTCCTTTTCCTTCTGCTTCTCCCGTGTCCTCCCGGAGCGCCTCCCCGCTCTGGCCCGCCTGTAAGGAGAGCAACCTCACCCCCCCCACAAGCCTCCACCTTCAGTTCCTCACTGAACAGCCCATTCACTCGGTGACCTGGTTTTAGGAGTGATACTCCATCATTAAGTGAGGAGTGCCTGTATGCTCTTATGTGGGGGGGATGGATTCAGTCGATTGAACCCTAGCTGTTCTACTTGTATCAACTTCCGGAAAGTGGGAATTGGCCTATAAATAATCAGGGTTTTATTCTGAGTGGAGATGAAAAAATCGAGGGACAGCAACACATGTCTTTCTGATGATTGCCTTTGCATGCCCGTCTATTACCTGATGTTGGTTGACCGGTTCATTTTATGTTTGTTGACTTGATTTGTTTTATTATATTGCCTTTATTATCGTTACTTATCATTAATCATCCAGAGTCATCCCTTGCATGACTTGAGCTGCATAAATGTCCAGGAAATCACCCTTGGCCGTCGTGGCTGAGGTGTCTGGAGGCTGAACACAAATGTCCTTGTGCTCTTATAGAAGGTTATATAGGGGATCAATAAGGATGGACAGTGTGCACGTATGCTAGAAAAACCTCGTCTCCATGGGGGAATGCTTCTGCACACACCCACCCTACTGAAATCTGTGGATAATAGCAAATGCTAAATATACTGTATAGTGTAGTAAAGGTTGCGGGGGACCCAGTAAAAATATTTGAACATGCATTACCAAAACTGGCCACTGGGTGTGCCAGATAACATGTTATGTATAATATAGCATGGTATCAGGCACCTCCAGTGGCCAGTTCTGGTAATGCATGTTCATTATTTTTACTGGGTTCCCCCCTCCCTTTACTATACGATATATTTAGCGTTCAATATTATTTGGATAAGTAAATGATACTTTCGGACCACGGATAAGTGAAACGGTGGATATGGAGGTCCTAGTGTCCTTTAAGAAATGAAATGGCCTGCAGCACTGTGCATATACTTTTTCTGAATGCCCTGTGCTTGGGCGTGACATACTCATTTGGTGGAATGGCGCCCTAAGCAAGACGCTTCCAAACCTCTCCGAAAGGATTGTGCTGTTTTTGTTTTCCCCTGAAACCTGCTGTTCCTCTTGCGACTGAATCTTTTCCTTTAAAACGCACCATCACACATTTAAAGGGACTACGTATTTTGCAGGATTCCGACAACGCCTCCCAGTTCCCTAGCCGAAGACACACCAAGAACTCCATGAAGGCAAAGAACCGCTATAGCAACAGTGATAGCCAATGGTCTTTCCGATCCCGGACTCTGGGCCAGCACTGCAGCCCCACCAACACGGAGACGCCGTCTTACACGGGGCCTCAGGTAACCACGGGCCTTGCGCGAGCTGCAGACGGCAATAGGCTGGAGGTTTGACAGCAGATGTTAAAAAGTCTGGAAAAAAGGCGCCTGGGGGGAATATGATTGAGACGTACAAAATAATGCAGGGCATGAGTCAAGTGGATAGAGGGACGCTCTTCTCCCTCTCACAAAATACCAGAACTAGGGGACATCCACTCAAATGGAGGGCTGGGAGAGGGAAAACAGACAAAAGAATATTTTTCTTTTACCTAGCATGTTGTTAGTCCGTGGAACTCCCTGCCACAGGAGGTAGTGATGGCATCTGGCCTGGATGCCTTCAAAAGGGGATTGGACCGATTCCTGGAAGAAAAGTCCATCCCAGGTGACAAACCATGATGGAGATGTGGAATGTCCAGGCTTAAAACCAGGGTCCTTCAAGGGCCAGATGCAGGGGAGTGGTATCAAGAGACAGAGATCTAGTCTTGGGCGCTCCCAGAGGCATCTGGCGGGACCACTGTGAGATCCAGGAAGCTGGACTAGATGGGCCTTTGGCCTGATCCAGCAGGGCTGTCCTTGTGTTCTTATGTTAAGCTGGGGTCCATTTCAGAGCTGGGGGGGGGGGTGGGGTCTGTTAAATGGTGAGGAGTCAGGTGAAAAGATTCCGAGGCTGGTGTGTAGGTAGAAGCAATTCTCTCTCACGAGCAGCGATGGCGTCGGCATGAGAAGCTCAGTACGCAGCAGAAGGCTGGCTGTCTATCCGTACTGCCTATCCTACTCTCGCACACAGGCAGGACGGCCGAGGGCGCTCACCCCGAGGGTGGCCAGGAGGGTGAGAACTAAGACCTGGGCCTCCTTGATGGTTGCTCCTTGGCTCCAGAACCCTCCCTCCCTTCCATCCTTCCCTGGCGATTTTCAAGACAGCGTTAAGACCTCTGCTCTCCCTCTTTGTTTTGTTCCGCCTGGGGTTGCAGGATCTTGCCACCCTCCTAGAGCAGATTGGCTGCCTCAAGTATCTGCAAGTGTTTGAGGAACAGGATGTTGACCTCCGGATCTTTCTGACCCTGACGGAGAGTGACCTCAAAGAGATTGGCATCACGTGAGTCCCACGCGCACACACAAACACCTATTGACCTCCTTGGCTGTCAGAGAGCCTTAAGGCTTGTCTGTCAGATAAGCCTGGGAAGTTTTGGATTTCTTGGTCTACAGCAGGGGTGCCCAAACTTTTTGTCAGGAGGGCCAGATTTGGTGGCTGAGAATGTGTCAGGGGCCAGTTGCTCCCCGACCCTGCCACCCCACTGCAAGCCCCACCCACTGATCCCTTGCAACCCCACCCGCAGGAAGGAAGGCGAGGACCAAGGGAGGGAGGGAGGAAGGTGGAAACCAAGAGAGGAAGGAAGGAAGGTGGGGACCAAAGGAAGCACAGGGAGCCGTGGCCACAGGGAGCCCCTTGGTGTCAGTGTTGGCAGAAGATTTTAAAAAAAAATGGGGCAAAGGAGGGGGAGGGAGGGGCAGGCCAGCCAGCTGCGGGCCACTCAGAATGGCCTGATGGGCCGGATTTGGCCCCTGGGCCAGACTTTGGGCAGGCCTGGTCTACAGGTCCCATAATTCTCTATTTGGGGTGTCTCGCTTGACAGACCCGCACCTTACAGGCACCTAAATGAGGCTTCCCTGGGGAAAGATGCCTTGCTGGATTCATGTAGGCTTAACTCTTTCCCTCCTTTCCTGTACAGAAAGGAAGCGGCCCCAGTTTCGAGCTTCCTTTCGATAGAGCGAGCTCTCCCTGATGGTTTCGGGAGCCGTGGAGATCGGTTTTGTAGCCTTGGTCTCAACTTTGGCCATAGCGATCATTTTTGTCCAGTTCTCAAGCTGTCCCAGTGAGAGAAGGGATTGATAAAATGTTCTCAGCCCTTAGTGAGAAAACATCAACCTATCACCCCCACGCTGGCCGCACTGCGCTGGCTGTTGATCTGTTGCCGCATTGACTTCAAGGTTTTAATCGTGACATACAAAGCTCTAAACCAGTGGTTCTCCACCGGTGGGTTTCCCAGATGTTCTTGGACTGCAACTCCCAGAAGTCTTCCTCCTTAGCTGAGCTGGCTAGGATTTCTGGGAAATGCAGTCCAGGAACATCTGGGGACCCACCGGTGGAGAACCACTGCTCTAAATATTGCCCGTAGCACCCGATCATCTCCGGCAGGGCATCTGAGGGTGCTGTGGCTGAAGGAGGCCCGTAAATCATTGACGAGGAACCGGGCTTTCTCTGTGGCAGCCCCTCGACTTTGGGATCCACTCCCTCCTGAGATCTGTCGGGCCCCTTGGTTGCCGGTCCTCAAGAAACATCTGAAGACACGGCTATATACAAAGGCCTTCCCCGGTTATTAATTTCTCTGTTATGATTCGCTGTTGCTCATCTTGTCTTGTTCTGTCTTTAGCCTACCGTTGCCCTCTGTTTTGACTTTATGACTTTGATTTAGTTACGCTCATCATGTTTTATTATGTGGTGCTGTTGATTTACTGCGTCATGTCTCTGTTTTGTATTTTTTGCACTTGCTGAATTGCTGTAAACCGCCCAGAGTGGCCTCATTGCTAGATAGCGTGGTGTCTAAGTCTAATGAATCAATGAATCAATGAATGAATCAATACTGGTAACCCTTGGTTCCTCCTACACCTGTTCCCTGCTCTCCTAGGCTGTTTGGACCGAAGAGGAAGATGGCTTCAGCCATTGCCCGCTGGCATAGCAGTGCCCGTCCCCCCGGTGACGCCCTCGAACTTGCCTACGCAGACCGCTTAGAGGCAGAGATGCAAGAACTGGCTATTCAGCTCCATAAGGTAACGATCTGGATCTTTAAACTGGCCGGGAAGACCTTCCTTTTGTTGGCTAGGCCAATGGGGTTCCCCACTGTGGGTCTCCAGGTCTTCTTGTATTACCCCTCCCAGAAGCTTTCACCGCTAGCTGTGCTAACCAGGATTTCTGGGAGTTGTAGTCCCAAGGACCTCTGGGGACCCTAAGGTTGGGGACCCCTAGGCCAGGCGGATTTGCTTTGCGGAGGTGGCGCTGCGTCCCTGTTTGAGGTGGGAATGATTTTTTTCCCCCGATGCCACTTGGGAAAGGTTTGCCTCTGGACACACGGCAAAGGTGGCAGAAATGCAGAGGAGGTAGGGCTGGGAGGCAGCAGGCAGGCAGGCACCGCTTTCCTGTGATCAGCTTGAATAGAAAACCAGATACATTAGGTCCCTCGTATCTGCAGAGGATAAGTTCCAAGATGCCCTGTAGCGCAGGTGTGTCCAAACTTTGGCCATCCAGATGTTTGGGACCACAACTCCCAGAGTTCTAAGCTTCGATTGCCAATGGCAAAGGACTGTGGGAGTTGTTCTCCAAAACATCTGGAGGGCCAAAGTTTGGACAGGTCTGCTGTAGAGGCTGAAAAACACAGATCTCAGCAAACTCGCTATCTTCATAATGGGCACAATTCATGGCATGGTCTCTGGCTCCCTCTGGTGACTGGTTCTGGTAAGGACACCATAGAAACATCTATTTCTAAGCTTTTTTCTTCCAGTATTTTTAATATTCTCTGATTGTGGATCAGTGAACTAGCAGATTTTGGTCCCGGGGATACGGGTGTCTTACTTGTATAAGCACTCTTGTTCTTGCGCGTGGGGTTTTTTTTTGCAGTCATCCGTGACAATCCGGTGACACTCCCCATTCTAAAACCGCGGTCTCCTGGCCCCTTTAATGCTATTCGCTCCCTTTGTAGAAGTGCGAGGAGGTGGAAAACCTGAAGGGGCAAGTGTCCCAGGAACAGGAGCTGCGAGCGGTGGTTGAGAGCTGCTTGATGGAGCGGGAGGTGGCTTGGAGCGACGTCCAGGTGAAGCTTCAAGAGGTGCAGGCCATCACCCGGAACGCTGCGATTCTCCTGGAACAAATGCAGTGAGTACAAAAGTTGGGGCTTGGCCGCGTTTGCAGTTGCGTCCTCCCTAGGAATAAAGTCCGTTCCCTCTTGTGGCAAAGTAAATTTGGATTCTTGCACCAGTTAGAAATCCAAGTGTCTTGCTTGCCATTTTCTGTCTGCTTTTATTCTCAGGATTTATCCTTCCTTCTCGTTGATGTCGGTTCCCTAATGTAAAAGCAGCTACAGTAGGACCCCCGTATCCACTGATTCCGTTATCCACGGTTGGCAGAGGGGAAAATTAAATAATTCAGCAGCCACAAAGCAAGCTGTAAAGCAAACTGTGGTCACAAACAGCAGCTGTAAAGCAAGCTATTGTCGCAAATAGCATCTGTAAAGCAAGCTACTGTCACAAACAGCAGCCATAAAGCAAGCTACTGTCTCAAAACAGTCATAAAGCAAGCTACTGTCAGGAAAGAGCAGTTTGGAGGTGGGTGGGCAGGCGTTTGCTCTTATCCACGGTTTCCATTATCCACAGGAAGGCCTGGAACCAATCCCCAGCGGATACCGGGGTCCTACTGTATTGCACCTGCGCTTGGTACAGTTTTCTGGAAGATCTTACAGAGATATTTCAAAATCATATTTACATTTTAGAAACAGCTCTTTCTAGTGTAAGAACGTGTCAGTCACACTCTTTTGTGATGATCCCTAAAAAAATAAACTGACTCACCATGAACTGAGCTACCGCCTTAATGAAAAAAACCCGGTCCTGCTCGGTCTCAACATCAGAAGGGATATCAGTTTGAGGCTCGTATCTGAAACAAATAAAATCCACGGCGTTTAAACAGCAGGTCCAACTGCACATTTTTTCTGAAATGTTTGCAACATGCAGAGAGATACATCCCAGAAATCTCAAAATCGACACAATTCAGTTAAGAAAAGAACCCAAGAAGGAGATCAGCTACGGGGGCCAAAAAGAACTCCAAAGTAAACGCTGCTTTTAACTTTTTTTAAAAAAATGTAGATACGTACCCCGACTTAAGAGTAGTTCGACTTAACAGCATGCAATCAGAACCGATTAAATTCGTAAGTCGGGGTACCAATGTAATTGTATTCTGTTTTGTTTTGTTTTGTTTTCTGATAGGGCCTGTCAGGCAGAGCTGTCTTCCCGAATGAATCAAGAACGTACGGGTGTCCGCTTCTCGGAAGCTTCGGCACAGCTGGGAATCGGTAAGGAAGGACGTCTCGCAAATACCAGAAGGCAGATCTGGGAAGCGAGAGTGAATGAGAATGCAGCCGGTCAGGAAAGGCCAAAGAGTATGGCTGAAGTCCTGGAACCTGCTGTCCAACGATTCTTTAAATCAGTGGTCCTCAACTGATCAGTAAGGATGGATGGATGGAAGGCTGAGTTGAGCTTGAGCCCGCTATCTGGGACTGAATGAATGAATGTTTATTTACGGTTATTAACCAGATTACACATAATACAAAAATTGTAATACAATAAAAACATAATATGATAAAACAGTATAAAATATATTACTGGAAAATACAGAGCTTGTAAAAAAGACCATTTATGGGTAAAACACTATATATAATTAGGAGAGCTCCAACTTCTATCAGTTATACACCTACGTTTGATCAGAGCAGCGTAGCAAAACCTGGCAACACAATTTGTGATCTGAGGGGACCTATCTGAAAGGAGTAGCTTAGCATAGTAGTTGGTAGGTCTCCCAGGATGTTTGCAAATAATAGGATGTATAAGCTCCTTGCGTAGTTCTTGATAAAAGGAGCAGCATAAAAGAACATGGGTCACAGACTCAATTTGGCTGTTATTGCAAGGACATAGCCTCTCTGGGTAAGGGATATTTTGAAATTTACCATCCAAAAGAGAGCCCATTCAGTCTGGCTAAGGAGAAGGGCCGGATTATTTTTGTAGACATAGAGCAGCTACCTGGGATTGAGCCCGTGTCGTGAGCAAAGTTTTGGCTGCAGTACTGCAGTTTTACCCCTGTGCCAAAAAGCGCCTATAAAAAACAGAGCGGATTTCTTGAAGGAGGAAAACCCCTCCCTGGCATGACGTAGTCCACAAATAAAGTAGAAGCAGCTCTCTGTCCCTTCTCTGCCAGGCCTTAACGGGGTAAGAAAACCTACTGCACGCCAAGGACGTTTGTCAGGGACGGTGACAAAATGTAATAACCCACCCGTTCCATTCAGGGAGGAAAGTTCCAGTGGGAAAGCTGATTTCTCCACAATTCAATGTTGTTGCCCCCAATGGTCTGCATTGTAGTTATTTGCCATCCTTGCTTTCAATTTAAAGCTCTGGTTCTCCACCAGTGGGTCCCCAGACGTTTCTGGACTGCATCTCCCAGAAATCCTGGCCAGCTCAGCTAAGGATGAACACTTCTGGGAGTTGCAGTCCAGGAACGTCTGGGGACCCACCGGTGGAGAACCACTGCTTTAAATTGAAAGCCAGGATGGCAAATAACTACAATGCAGACCGTTGGGAGCGACAACAATGAATTATGGAGAAATCAGATCTCCCACTGGACCTTTCCTCCCGGAATGGAACAGGCGGGTTATTACGTTTTGTCATCGTCCCTGACAAACGTCCTTGGTGCACAGTAGGTTTTCTTACCTCGTTAAGGCCTGGCAGAGAAGGGACAGAGAGCCGCTTCTACTTTATTTGTGGGCTACGTAATGCCACTTCGTTTTTATAGGCGCTTTGTGGCACAGGGCTAAAACTCAGTATTGCAGGCAAAACTCTGCTCACGACACGGGTTCAATCCCGGATAGCTGGCTCAAGCTTGAGGGCCTTCCCTCCATCCATTCTTACTGATTTTTTTTAAAAAGGGGGGAGCTTTTAAAAAGTTCTGATCGCTACATGCTTTAAAGAAAAATTGATATTCTGCCTAGTCAACCTGCTGTACATATCCTTGAAAAATTTATTTTATGATGCTACCACTGCTGTTTCGTGTGTGTGTGCGTGTGTGCGTGCGTGCGTGTGTGTGTGCGTGCGTGCGTGTGTGTGTGTGTGTGTGTGTGTGTGGCGGGGGGGCAACGTAAAAGTACATGGCATCTTTTCCCGGCAAGCAAAACCAGGAAGGCTATTTCTCTGATCACACCTTGACTCCACTTTTTGGGAAAATGTGGGGAATTGATTCCGGTTGCTAGTTGGTTAGTCTCATAGAATCCTAGAGTTGGAAGAAACCTCAAGGGCCATCTAGTCCAACCCCCTGCCATGCAGGAACCCCTTCAATGCATTGTGTTGCTCCTGACCCTACCTTGCTTTCTTGGACTGCTGTTGCGGGGGGGGGGTCCTGACCTCTGTGCTCTGCACCTGTCAGGAGAGCTAGCCGTAGATGGCCAGGCATTGATTTTTATTTATTTATTTATTTATTTATTTATTTATTTATTTATTTATTTATTTATTTATTGGATTTATACCCCGCTTATCTTCTTCCCGAACTCTAAGCAGCTTACAAAGGCTAAAATAGCCACACATAGTTACAAAGAATACACAAAATACCAACAGCCCAATAATAAAATCAGAACAGATCAAATGGCACCTCTAAAACGATCATTCCGTCTCTCCGTTCTATCTTAGATCCGGGGAAATGGCCATTGAGCTTGAAGCCTTTTAACCTGCCTGAACTGTCCGCTGTGCTGGAGAATTGCGTGGAAGAAATGGGTGAGGTGGAACCCCTTGTATGCACTCTCCTCCGTTGTACAGCTTTTTCTTTCTGCTGCTTCCGAGGCAGCAAGGGCCGGTCAGTGTCAGCTCAGTGAAATAAAGGGGTCGGATGCCTTCCCCTTGTACCAGGGAACTGTCCCACACCCCGTGGTAGTGAGCTGTCTCGGGGAAGGGTTGCAGGTTCAAATCTATTGGGAGACTGCAGAGTGATCGGGAGTAGATCTGTTTCTCCAACTTCTGCCTTTTAAAAAGAAATCACAATGAGGAAAAAACATTTCCTTCTTACATCTGGTTAGTGAAGAGAATGGATGAGAAGCCTGCAGGGGGCTGGGGGGCTTGGTTCATAGAATCATAGAATCATAGAGTTGAGAGAGACCTCAAAGGCCATCCAGTCCGACCCCCTGCCGTGCAGGAACCCCATCACAGTATTTCTGACAGATGGCCATCCAGCCTCTGCTTAAAAACCTCCAAAGAAGGAGACTCCACCACCCTCCTTTCTGACAGCATCTTCCACTGCCGAACAGCTCTAACCATCAGGAAGTTCTTCCTCATGTTCAAATGGAATCTCTTTTTCTGTAGTTTGAAACCATTTCCCTGAGTCCTCGTCTCTGAAGCCATGGAAAACAAACCAGTCCCTTCTTCAATGTGACATCCTTTCAAATAGTTAAACATAGCTATCATATCCCCTCTCAGTCTTCGTTTTGTAAGGCTAAGCATTCCCAGCTCCCTAAGCCATTCCTCGTAAGACATCTCTTCCAGACCCCTCAATCATCCTGGTCGCCCTCCTCTGGACCCATTCAATATTGTCGACATCCTTTTTAAATTGAGGCGCACAGAACTGGACACAGGACTCCAGGTGGGGTCTGGCCAGAGCAGAACAGAGTGGTACTATCCTTTCTTTCGATGCTTCTGTTGATGCAAACAAGAATCACGTTAGCTTTAGATTTAGGTTTAGTTCTGGACAGCCAGTTCTTAGGCATGAGATTCAGTGGGCGTACTTGAGTGCCATTTAACGTGGCAAGGAACAGGATTTGGGGCAGCTCGAGGTGTTCCTCTCCAGCATCCGGCAGTGGGGACGAAGCAAGACTGAAGACGGACCATTGACCCTGAGGTTCATCTTTTCCTGTCTCTTGTAGGCAAAGCCCTCCATTCGGTCAGCCTGAATCTTGAGCGCTTACAGCACCCGGAGAAGGGCAGGCCACCCCGGAAGCAGCCCTAGCAGTGGGGGAAGGTGAGTAGGAGGAAGATGACCAAGGAGGTGGTGATGGGGGGGGGTTGGCACAGCCCTCTGGGAGAAGGAGGGGAGAAGGGGGACCTCCCTTATGAGGAAAGGCTAAAACATTTGGGGCTCTTTAGTCTGGAAAAAAGGCGCCTGAGGGGGGATATGATTGAGACGTACAAAATAATGCTGGGTATGAGTCAAGTGGATAGAGGGACGCCCTTCTCCCTCTTACAAAATACCAGAACTAGGGGACATCCACTCAAACTGAGGGTTGGGAGAGTGAGAGCAGACAAAAGAATTTTGTTTTTACCCAGCGTGTTGTTAGTCTTTGGAACCGCCTGCCACAGGAGGTGGTGATGGCATCTGGCCTGGATGCCTTCCAAAGGGGACTGGACAGATTCCTGGAGGAAAAGTCCATCCCAGGTGACAAACCATGATGGAGATGTGTCATCTCCAGGCTTAAAACCGTGTGTGTGTGTGTGTGTGTGTGTGTGTGTGTGTGTGTGTGTGTGTGTGTGTGTGTGTGTGTGTGTGTGTTGATTTCCTCTTTCAGACTTCAAGAAGTTGCGCCCCCACCTGTCTTTCTCTCTGCCACGTATCTCTGCCTGCCACTCACGCCTCCTCTTTGTACTTCCTGTTTCCCCCCGTCTTCCTACAGCCATTCTGACGTCGGGTGACCATTCCACCCGGAAGCTGTCTTTTGCCTGGGAGAGGGTGGGGAGGTGGACAGACAGGAGCAAGAGGCGAGTCCACTACGACAGAGGCTGCCTGGAGCTGGAGCTGCCGGTTGCTGACCCGGAGAAGCAGAACCACGGTTGGGCAGGCGGAGGTTGGATCGTCCGAGGCTGTCCTGCCCGAAAGAGCCGTGAGACTGCGGGCCTGGAGACGCCGAGCGTACAACTTTGCACGACGCATCTCTTGTCGTAGGAGAGGTTGATATTACTTGGGAAACCGTCAAACCCAGCGCTTGGGCACGGATGGATCAGCGCTGTGCTTCCTTTCCCTCTGTTCTCTCTCTGACATTGGTGAGAGTGTGAAGAATTGGGATGATGGCACTTGAGGGCATCATCTGTATAAGACTTCAGCTGGGCCGAAAATGGGTATGAGGACTACAGCCTCCTCTTGGCCTTCTCCAGTGGCATTTGGGGTTTAGTGTACAACCGAAAGGACATGGCAACCCTAAGGAAGAGAAGTAGCCTTTGGGGAAAGGCTCATCATGGGCACTTGCTATGCGAGAAAGCAGGTCGAACACGCAACCACTCCATTTATATACGACCATAATCCTTTTGCTGCTGTTGTTTTGGCCTGGGACAAGGCAGCAAACATACTCTGGTTAGCAGTGTGCACACTCTTGTTAGCATCAGCCAGTGGGTCTTTTTAAAAATCTTTTCATCAGACAACATGGTCCATTATTCTCACAGTTCATAAAAGACAACACCTCTCATCCGGGTAACAGAGAGGTCAAATTGTCAACCCTTTGGGGGCCCTCATGTTAGCTGTGGGTTGTTTTTTCCCCCCAACGAACCCCATTTCACAGCCTGTTTGTGTTTTTAAGAAGTGGCTCATCCATGGAGGCGCGAGAGCTGAGAGCCGGGGGTACAGCTGTCCGGGGACGAGCTGGTGGAGTAAGATGGTCCCGGATAATCTGTCTTCTGACGGAGGTGCCGGTGTCCACGTGGCATCCACGCGCATAAGCCCCGCAACCTGGCTCATTTCACACATGCATTGTGGGGAGATGCAACAAAGCAAACACTTGAACGAGAAAACTGTATGGTATCCCTACCTCCAAGCTTAATTTCTACCGTGCCGCAAACCCCGAGTCCTCTTTTTCTGAAACGTGCTGGCCGTGTAGGGAGACCAGTTTCCGTTCTAGCCGAATAGGAGTGCTAAGGAACCGGTGCCTGTTTGGCACAATGGACTTCTTCTTTCTCCCTTATGTCAACACCAATGAAACAGGTGCCGCGATCTGAAGCCCGAGAAGACCTGCTCTGCTGAAGAATCGACTTGGTTCCTCTCGCACCCCTTAAGCCTGGCTTTTTTAACAGAGGGAGCCGCATCTTTTAAACCTCGTTCTGTCTGAACGTTGCGATGGTTTTAATGTTTAAAACGGTGACCCGCCTTTCGCCATGTATCCGATAAGTTGGGATGTTGTTAAATGCTGAATAGATAAGACTGGGGCTTCGGTGGTGGTGGGGAATCTCTTACAGCTGTAGGGAGAAAGAGACTTGATGTTACCTGTCTTCATCCCAAAAAGAGCCTCTCAGCAGGGAAGCTGCGCCCTATCCACCTGATGCCTCTCAGTTCCTAAATTTGAGTCCCAGAAAGATCCATCTCCCAGAAAGATCCATCACAATCTGAAGTGATACCTCTCAGTTACGGGCTCGCCACCTCGATTTGCTGCGGGAACCAGAGACTAGAAGAAGGACACTGCCGATACTTTCCGATGCTCCTGATCCACAGCGGGAAACCTACTCTTTTTAAACAGGAAATCTACTCTTTTTTAAAGACCCAAGTGCAGCAGAGGTTAAAATATCCTCCTCCCACTTTGCCCCTTCCCAAATTCTTATACGGTATTGCGGTTTTCGTCATCCTCTCTTCAGGGACGTGGGTGCTGCGGAAGAGATCTGGCAGGATTTGGGAAGGCCGTTAGTGCACCCGTTTTGAGTTAAAAGTAGCTCATGTCCCACCCCAACAGAGAGAGGGGTAAGGTTTTTATGCAAACGGTGGGGGAAGCGGATACTTGAGTCTCCGCTTCCAAGGTGGTTTTACTTTCTTTAGGATGTTGTTTTGGAATGGGAAGTTATAGTACGGGGGCCCAGTTCCTGCTGTTCGGCAGATGTCTTGACATTGGGCTGTGAAAGGCAGTCCCCCGTGGCAAATTCTCTTGTCTTGGGTGACCAAACTCGGACTTGAAGTGTTTTGATAATAAACCTCTTTGAATCTTGAATGGTAAAAGTGATGGTTCTTTGCAGTTGTGCAGCGTACAGGACCTCACAGGGACATTTCTCCCTGGGCTGGTTGGAATTCCCCATCTTGCCAGGAACAACGGCACAGCCCATCATCCTCTCGTCCTGGAAAGGTCTGGAGGGGGAAAAGGTCCCATCAAGGGGGATCCCGCTTCTCACTCTCACCCCTCCTTTTCTTCAGCCAAAAATAAAAGTGCCCCCATAGAAGCAGCGCTCGGGTAATCCGAGAAAGGAGCATTGCCGAGCCCTGATTGCGATTTACAAATGATCCATCAGGCAATACTGGAAGGGCTGAAGTTATGAAACCAGTGCTAGATATTTTCTGCAGTTGACTCGGAAAGCATTCAGTGCTAGCAAGGTGGATCGTCGTTGTCGTCACCATGATAGAACTGCAGAGGTGGAAGGGTCCCGAGGGGTCATCCAGTCCAGCCCCTGTCAAGGAGGCCCAGCATGGGAATTGATCTCCCGTCCTTTGACTCCGCAGCCAAGCACCTACTGAACCATTGAGCTCCTCCAGCAGATTTGCTTCGGCAGATCAAGGGCTGGTGGGTATGAATGCTTCTCTACACCATTGTAGCTCATCTGCACCGGGGTAATACTTACCACCTCCCAGGAAGAGATCTGCAGAGGAAGCAGGTGCCCCAAAGCAAGTTACAGGAGATACAGCAGCCCATGAATCGCTGCTGTTGTGAATTCTTGTTCCTTTTCTACCTCAATTAGACCTAGGAAAGGATCTGATCAAAGCACCACAGGCTGCTCACATCCCCCATGTGGGCACACCTGTAGCAAGGCTGTCTGGTTGGTTCCTGGCCTTGACATTACAATGCACACACACCCCAGCCAAGAAGCTTATTTTTCTCCTTAAAAGTATTTATTTACATTTTTTAAAAAGGAACTCACATGTGCAACGGAGGCTTTTTCTGCGGAAACCCCAGGCTCTTTGAGCAGAGTTATATCCAAAAGAATTCTCCAGTTGCAGGCAAAGTTCATGGAGTGGAGTGTTATGCAGATCTCCGATCCTGGTGGTGCAATTTCCGCGCACATAAAAGGGGGGGAAGTTGCTTGGCATCCACCAGAATCTCCCATGTCAGAGTTTTCCGGTGTTTATCTCACAGTCCCAACATGATGGTAGTTCTTGGCATCCCTCTCATCCTTGCATCTGGGTTTTTGGATGGGTTTGTGCTTCTGCAATTCCTCAGCATGGCAAAAGTTTCAGAGAGGGTAGTAGCCATGTTAGTCTTTTCAAGAATTTCAGGCAAGAATTAAAGAAAAACAAAACAAAACAAAACAAAAAATATATCTCATATTAACAGTATCACACACCTCATTCTGCTGCTATATGCCTGAAGAAGTGCACATGTGCACGAAACGTCACATTAAAATATGAAAGTTAGTCTTTAAGGTGCCACATGTTTGTGTCTTTTGTTTTGTTTTGTTTTTCTTTAATTTCAGCATGGCAAGTGTCACTGGTTCTGTTATGGACACCTTAGCCTTTATTTTCTCGGAGTGATGGTGCTGCTTCTACAGTATGTTGATACACACACACACACAGAGAGAGAGAGACTGAGAGAGAGAGAGAGAGAAAGAGAGAAATACAATATCAGAAATGGGAACTGAATTGCCATAGTGGTGTGTTAAGGCACAGTTCAGCCCTTTCCCCCCCTGGGCAGTGCACCCTTGAGTGCAACATGGGGTTGGCTGTTGCATACGGGAGGTGAAACAGTGCTCCTTCTTGAGTATCTGATCTGCTTAGAACCAAAGAAACAGAAGTGTTCCTGCAAAGACCCAAAGAAAATAGCTGCCTGTGAAAAAGGAGTTTGTAGCTGCCCTTTTGAGGTGCAAAGGATGTCCAAGGCTGGATGTGTGAGACATCTGGAGGGACAGAGAAAAGTGTTCCATATTTTTTCCCCTCCAAGTGAAAAGGGCCTCTATTCCGATTCGTTTGAGGACCAGCGATTGTCACAGCCACGTGATGTGAGATGCGCCTCGGCCCACGGCTCTCCCAGGGTCGTCGTCCACTTTGTGGGCTCCTTGCATGAGGGCCAGATCCTGATCTCCTCCGTGAGCCTTGTTGGAGCTGGGTTGCCAGCTAAAATTTTGCACCCCGAGCATTGCATTGGCTTCAGTGCTCATGGGTGGGTGCAAAACAGTTTCAGTCTCTCGGCTGGCCAAACCCTCTCTGCTACTCAGGAACAGAGCAGAAAGAAGAAATTCCGATTTATCTGAGGGGGCCTCGGCTTCGGACTCCCAAGGCCTCTAATACAAAATGTCCAAAAGGTGTGGGAGTCAGCAGCAGCTGCGCTCCGGTGGGATGGGAGAGCAGGGGCCATTTTTAAGGCCGAGAGTTCCTAATACGAAGGATCGTCCAGTTCAGTCCAACCCTCCAAAACCTGAATCCTTAGGGAACATCTCCCCACCCATCTGCCGTGCTCTCGCGGTCACTTTGGTGGCAAATTCCACAGATGAAAGGGAGTCTCTGCGCCTCGTCCGCCGGCGGTTCCCACCGCCATTCCTACGGCATAGCGAGGGTGCCGTTGTGTTGCTCGCGACCACCAATCCGGCTTTCATCATACAACAGACAAAAGTCCCCACTGGGATGCTCCAGAACGGTAACCTTCATCCTCCGGCCGATCTGTGGCGTCTTCCATTGTTGTGGCTGTTTATCAGAGACCACCCGTGTCAGCCTCAAATTCTAGAAGTGGTTCATTATCGGATAGAGATTATCAGCCGCTGTCCTGGTGGATGGTGGATGCCCTCGCCATCGACGCTGGCATTTCTCCTCCAGCTCCTCACTGGGTGCAGCAAAGCGTTGGATGGTCTAATTTCCAGAGCTGCCATTTCTTCCTCATTTCAGATTTCACCTGCAAGAGGGGAGAAAGTGTGTTTGTCGCACCAAAACCCCATATTATGCAACAACTTTTCCTGGCAGTTGTAACTGTTCTCCTTTGGAAGGAAATTCTGCTCCCCATATTCATTCCTTCATACAATCATTCGTTCGTTCGTTCGTTTGCTTATTTGTTTTGTTTTGTTTTGTTTTGTTTTTGCATATCTAGACTGCCCAATTTCCCAGAAGGGACTCTGGGCGGTTCATACAAATACCAAATAAATAGTAGGCAATTAAAAAACAAAAGGATCAATAAAGAGCAAAGACATAACACTAAACACACAGTGGAATAAAAGGCCCAGAGGCAAACTAAAGGGTGGTGAGTAGAGATGGGCACGAATAAAAAAAAATGGTGTTTCATTTGTCGTTTGGAGGGTCCGTTTCGGTTCATTTCCGTTTTTCGTGAATTTTTGCAAAATATTCGTTTTTGTTTTCATTTGTTTTGTTACCGTTTCGTTACCATTTATTTCAATTTTGGGTTTTTTTTCTTTTTAGCATTTAAAGCAGTTCACTGTATTGCCGTAACGAAAACAAAATGCACAACAAAATTTCCGGTGTTTCTGTTCGTCTCGTTTCATTTTAGAGACAAAATTCGTTTGTTGTTTCGTTGCGTAACGAAATGAAAAAACGGAAACGGAAAATTGTTCGTTTCCTGCCCATCTCTAGTGGTGAGAAAGGTACAACAAAACAGGACAGCACAATATTACAATATTACCCTTGTGTATGGGGGATGATGTGTCTGTGCTGCTTGTCATTAAAAGAGTCCCTACTCTGATCCAGACGTTTGTCCAGCTTGTGTGCCATCAGTCTTACTGTTAGAACCTGTCCGTTAAAACCTAGAACCTGTTAGTTACTGTCTGTCTCCTTTGCTGGAGGCATGATCAGGTTTATCCAGAGATAATTTATAAAATAGGATTTCGGCCAGTAATTCCCAGAATCTCGAGGGTGGTGTGGCCAGGATGATCCTCACTGGGAGATTCTGGGTATTGTCCTCAAAGAAGGAAACATTTCAGAGCCTCTGGTTTGTCTACCATGCCTTGGCTCTAGGATTGCTCACTGGGCTGTAAACTCGGCATGGCCCTTTCATTTCGGAAATGGGTCTGAAACTGCTGCTGTTCGGAACTTGGACCCACCCTCTGAAACGAAATCACCCATTGACTTACCTTGCCATACCTCACATGGGGCTAAATTCCAACCAGGAAGCAGCCTCCGATGTGACATCGTTCCTTCTCCCTGGCGCCGGCCAATCAGGAGCTGTGCAGGGGCATGCATCATCCTGCCTCCCTGTCTGATTGGCCAGCACCAGGGAGAAGGAACAATGATGCGTCAGAGGCTGCTTCCTGGTTGGAGTTTAGCCCTGTATGATGTCCAAGTTCTGAACAGCAGCTGTGCTGCCATGCTTCATTTCGGAACCGGACCCATTCCGAAATGAAAGGCCCATGCCTCCTGTAGACACCTTGACCATAAGTGTGCATCAAAACAGGGAAAGGATCACCTTGGGTAGGAGATGTTACCTACCTCTCTATTTGCAAAGCAGTAGAGGACAGCAACCAGGAATCCCTGCATTCAAGTAGAGGAAACACAAGATGAGTTGAGAAGATTTGTGACAGTGGAGCTCACGCAAGGCATTCTAGTGTTGCCATCAGTCATCCCGCAGAAGGTAAACTGTGGAGCAGCAGTTTCTAACCTTGGGTTGGACTACAGCTCCCAGACTCCTTCACTGCTAGCAATGCCGACCAGGGTTTCTGGGAGTTGTAGTCCAAGAACATCTGGGAGTTCAAGGTTGAGAACCTGTGCTCCTGGGGATGGAAGAGCAAAGCTATGTCTGGGGACTTAATGGAAGACATAAACATGGCAGAGCCTTGTGGTATCCTATAGACTAGTGGCTCTCAACCTTGGGCTCCCAAATGTTTTTGGACTACAACTCCCATAACCATTTGATGTGCTGGCCAGGATTTCTGGGAGTCGTAATCTAAGAGATTCTGGGGGCACACCCACCCCATGATGACAACTTCTCCTCTAGATACTCCTTGGGTAGCTAGGTTAAGGAACTTTCCCCTTGGCCATGGCGGAAAGTGAGAAGAAAACAATAAAAAAAGAGAGAGATTCCATAACCCAATGTGAAGCCATTCAGAATCCAAACCAAACTCCTACCTGGAAAGAACTAAGGAAGAGCGTCAAAACCATTTTGACGTAACGCAAAACTCCTGTGGTTTGCTCATCTGTGGCAAAGATGAAGAAGACTTCGTGGATTCCAAAGAGAGGGAGAAGAGTAAGGGTCGCCCTGGCGAGCCTGGAAGGAACAGGAGAGAGGAGGGAGGAGAACTAAAATCTAACGTGGTGGCGAAACCAGGATCGGCCTTCTGCCGTTGGAAGCTCACATCCCCGGCTTTCTCGGGGGGACCCATCCAAGGGCCAGACTCACCGCAGCTTGTAGCCCGCGTACACTTTCTGATTGGCTCGGAGTTTGGCCAGGATCACCTTAAGGATCTGTGTGAAGATCAGCAGGTTGATCTGGGAGAAGAGAGGACAAACGGTTTTTTTTTTGGGGGGGGGGGGGAGGTTAGCAGAGCTTTCGGAATTAACGAATTGCCGAAAATTAAAAAAAAGGAACTGGGAATGGTAAAATCCGGGTGATCGTCCAGTATCCCTTCCTCGGCCTGGACCCCTCCCTCGGATCTGGGTGGTCCCTCCAGCTGAGCCGACACCAGGATCAGCCAGCCCTACTTCTCCCTACTTTTGCTGCTCTGCCGCTGGTTTTGTGCTTCTTTTGATGGTTGTTAGGGATGGGCCCAAAACGGGAAAATGGCGTTTCGTTTCGTTTCGTGCCCACCCGTTTTGTTTCATTTTGTTTCTTATGAATTTTTTTTTAAAAAAAAAAATCTCACAAAACGAAACGAAATGAAACGAAACGGATCCCCTTGGTCCTAGAGGCACCAGATTTGGTACCCGAGAACCATTTTTAAAGGGCTCGTGCCGAGCTGTCAGGGCTGGATCCCTTTAAAACTGACCCAGTTGGCACCAGGGGGATACACTGGTGTTGACTGGGCCAGTTTTAAAGGGGTCCAGCCGATAACAGCTTGGCAGGAGCCCTTTAAAAATGGTTCTCAGTTTACAAATGGAATGAAATGGTTCGTTTCAACGGAAAAAAAGACCATTTCATTTCATCTGTAACAAAATGCTGCTTCCTCGTTTTGTTTTGTTTTGTTTTGTTGCATAACGAAATGACGAAACAGCATTTCACTTTTCATTTCGTACCCATCCCTAATGGTTTTACAATTTTTTTTTGTATTTTTCATACATTATTTCTCTGTTATTCAGCTGGGGAACCACCCAGAATTGTACACCCCACCATTTGGGGCAGTATATAAAGCTAACAAAATGAAATAAGTAACGCCCGAGACCTCCTAAGGCCAGTCGCGCCGGGTTTCACACATGCCTCCTGCTGCATCCTTGACAAGAGAGACGGAAGGAGAGGCACTTACCACTGACGCAAGCAAAATCGGGATGCGGATGATCCACCAGTACGCCATGTTCTTATTCACCGCCCAGCACCTGAAGGAGGGAAGGATCACATGCCATTGTTCAGTGTCATTGATCTGAAGGGACTGGAAAGTATTGTGGGGCCGCCGGAAGTGAAATCTGACCTAAACACGTTGCAAAGGGGCCTAGTAGCCTGGAAGGCTATGGAACTCCCTGCCACAGTAGGTGGTGATGGCATCTGGCCTGGATGCCTTCAAAAGGGGATTGGACAGATTCCTGGAGGAAAAGTCCATCCCAAGTTACAAACCATGATGGAGATGTGTCATCTCCAGGCTTAAAACCGGGGTCCTTCAAGGGCCAGATGCAGAGGAGTGGGATCAGGAGACAGAGATCTAGTCTCGTGTGCTCCCAGACGCATCTGGTGGGGCCACTGTGAGATCCAGGAAGCTGGACTAGATGGGCCTTTGGTCTGATCCAGCAGGGCTCTTCTTAGGTTCTTATATTAAGGTCTTCTTTGCGGTTCGTTTTTCTCCACATGGGAAGACACCAGAATCTCTGTGTTGGTGCTAATTCCTCACTCTTCGGTCCTTACGAAGCCACACATCAAATGCAGAGAAACCCCTTGCATGATTCCTACATCTGAAGTCATAGAGCTGGTTTGGGCCCTTGACAGCATGCATCTCGTCCCCCCCCCTTCCCCCAATATTGCTACAAAGTATACAGCGATACCGAAATATAGATTTTATATTCCCTAGCAGAGGACCACTAAAACGCAATCAGGAGAGAAGAAAAATCTAATCTCAAGAAGGGAAAAAAAACATCCCTGCAAGGTTGTATAAAACCATCAAAGGTTCTCCATAAAACTAGTGTCTTGGCAAGGGGGGGGGCAATGGAAACTCAACAAAGGCTGGAAGGTGGAGCTGAAAAGATCTGACTTTAGAACTTTAGATGGATGTAGATGACAGTGTAAGCTGCCTAGATGCCCTCAGCACATCCGATCTCGCCTTATTTCGGAAGCTAAGCAGGGTCGGCCCTGGTTAGTCCTTGGATGGGAGACCATGAGGGAATACCAGGTGCTGTAGGCTTCTGGAGTAGGAACTGGCAAACCACTCCAGTATTCCTGCCAAGAAAACTCCATGGACATGGAGTCATGAAGAGTCGGTCACGACTGTAATGACACAACACACACAGAGATGACAATGTGAGTCTTATGTGTAGCTCCCTGTGGGCAGGTTGGTCCAAATCAGCTGGGTCTTGCACACCTAACCCTCTCGCTGTGCAGAATCGAGCGTAACATTTGAGCCATCTCTGCCTCTGGAGAGAATAATCTGTTCCTCCTCTGGCAGTGGATGGGACAGGGAGGGGGGGGAAATACAGGGGGAGATTTCGCCTTGGCCCCTCCACCCCGCAAACGTTGTGACCCTCCCCTGCTTCCACCAACACGCTTGACATCTCCGGATGGTTTCAAAGGCCCCTGAAATGGTTCATTCCCAGTGGATCACACTCACTCCATGTTCTCATTCAGGTACTTAGCCATCATCCACGGCACCATGAAGGCCACGGGCGTTCCTGCGAGACACGGGATGTAAAAATAATAATAATATCAATGGAAACCAAACATTCCCGGGAGCTAAGAAGCAGGGGAGTTGCGTCCTGGTTCTCTGCGGGCAAAGAGGATTTTATTTTACAAATGTTTCAATCAAGGCACGGTGGCCAAGCATCTGAGCTCCGGAAGTGTCCCGTGGAGAGCCAGGAATGGGACCAATCGCCAAGGGAATGCACATCCAGCAGGGCTGGCCAATCAGCCATAAGCATCATCCCCTTAGAAGGGCAGTGGTGGAAGGGTCCCCGTGGGTCATCCAGCCCATCCCCTGTCAGGGAGGCCCAGTATGGGAATTGAACTCACAACCTTAGGCACTGCAGTCAGATGCCTAAACCACTGAGCTATCCAGCAGTGCATAATCATAGTTTGTGTTGCCTGATCGTCGCACATCAGGGACGATCTTGCCATCTCTTGGGCCACGGGCTGTACAGAACGGGCTCCACATCACTGCAAGGAACTGGCATGGTTTTGACCCAGATAGAGCACTGTGATGCCAACAGGAGGGAAGAAACCCCTTCCCAAGTTCCTGTGCTGCCCATGAATCAGCAAACCACTCCCCCAATCCATGACCCTTGCTCACCCCAGCCAAGGTAGAGGTAAAGGGTGTAATAATTCTTCTCCGAGAACACCGCTCCAATCAGGAGCTTGTAGAGGTAGACCGCCTCGACCAGAAACCAGTAGTGATTCGCTAGAACGCAGTAGTGCATCATGACTTGCGCCATCCGGCAACCGATGGTCGCCTGGAAGAAGGGAACGAAAGATCAGACGGACGTGGGGAGGAACGGACGGGGTGACCCAAAGGACAACAATGCGCCTGACCTGCCTAACACTCCTACAAGGTTGACTTTGGGACGGTTGTGTCTTTGGACTACAAGTCTGTGGAACTCCCTGCCACAGGAGGTGGTGATGATGGCATCTGGCCTGGATGCCTTCGAAAGGGGATTGGACAGATTCCTGGAGGAAAAGTCCATCCCAGGTGACAAACCATGATGGAGATGTGTCATCTCCAGGCTTAAAACCAGGGTACTTCAAGAGCCAGATGCAGGGGAGTGGTACCAGGAGACAGAAATCTAGGCTCGTGTGCTCCAAGATGCATCTTGTGGGGCCACTGTGAGATACAGGAAGCTGGACTAGATGGGCCTTTGGCCTGATCCAGCCTGGCTCTTCTTATGTTCTCATGTAAGCCTCCAGATGCTCCAGGCGCCACGCTGGATCAGCAAATCTCAAAGCTGTGGTCCAAGAAAGGAACTTCTCAAACTTTTCACTGCCCCCCTGAGAGAGAAGACCCCCGAATGGCACATTTTAGGGAAGCAAGGGAGGTGTTTTCCTTTGCTTTGTTTCGAGACAATGAGACCCGTCAAAGGGCCGGGCCGGCGCCAGGTCAGCCACATGTGATTTCTGATGGCCCATTTACATTTCCGAAATTTGTCTCCTGACAGCCCCTTAAAAGTGGGGGGGGTGCAATGGTTAGCAGGGTTTGGTGGGTTCCCCTTTTCCGACTTGCCTCGTGCTGGACGAAGGCCTCCCAGTCCGAGACGGCCACGTTTTCTTTCCGCCACGTCTTCTCCAGCAGCGCGTCTTTCACGATGATGGAGAGGGCCCGCAGCCCGAAGGAAGCAAAGAGGTTGGCGTGGATGTAATTCCGCGTGCAGCGCAGCTTCCTGCGGGGATCAATCAGCAGAGCGCCCACGGCTTGGGTTGGAGGGGCAGGCCCCATCACGGTACGATGGTTCTACGCTTTTAGGATTCCAGTGATTCGCTTAGGAAGCAGGATCGGAGCTTGGAGCAATTGCTGTTGCAAATGGCGGCTCGCAAATTGCTCCCAGCCGCTATTTCTCCATCTGTTTCTCTGTTCCTCCAGACCCTCCTTCCACTCAACGTTATTCAGAAGGCCCTTCCCTTGGTAAGTTTGGAGTCACCTGCTGTGCCCCACCAACCCCTTTCTCTGCGCCCCTAAGGAACAAACCAAACAGTACTCTGCCGGGCAAGGCAGCAAGTGAGAGGAAAAGAGACGACGGTGCCCATCTCCGTCCCACACGGGCTTCGCTACCAGCTGGTCAAGATCCGTTCTAGTACCTGAAGACGGTGAGGATGAGCAGAGCTAAAACCAGGGTGAGCAGCGAGAGGGAGTACCCCACCGTGTAGAGAGTTCGGAATCCAACCATCAGGTGGTAAAACCCTTCCTGCACAGGAGAGAAGGAGAGCCTCATTCAGGACGGAGTTATTATTAAAAGCTTTTTCATCCTCTTCTGCAGCTCTGATGGCTCTGGGGGTACTTTGCAATACAGTAGGACCCCCGTATCCACTGATTCAGTTATCCACAGTTGGCAGAGGGGAAAAATAAAATAATTCAGCAGCTGCAAAGCAAGCTGCTGTCACAAAACAGCAGGTTTCTTTTGGGGGAGGTGGCGTTCTCTCTTATCCACGGGAAGGCCTGGAACTGACCCCCATCAGATACCGGGGTCCAACTGTAATTTTCACCTTAAAGCAGAAGTCGGCAACATGTAGACCATGAGCCGTGTGAGGGCCTCCACTGAAATTCAACCACAAACGGCCTGTTTTACAGGTGAGTGACTACAGGGACCAAATATCAGTGCATGTGTGTGTGTGTGTGTGTGTGTGGTGGGTGGGGAAGGCTTCTTTTTCACAGGCTGCTTGGAGTACAGAAATTTTGGCCCGCTTTTTTTTAAGTGGGGGTGGTGGTGGGAAGAAATGGAAACTAGCAGGGTTTGCCATCTCTTTCTCTCAAACCTTGATTGATAAAGATTGATCACCCACCACCTGCTTTACTTAAAAAGCGGAAATGTTCATTTGTTTGTTTGTTTGTTTGTTTGTTTGTTTGTTTGTTTGTTTGTTTTGCAGCTGTGCGGCTCAGAGGCCTGTTGGCATGTGAATTCGGGGGGAACGAAAACCATGAAGAACATGATTAGTGCAACGGGTTCAAATCCCACCCAGCCCCACCCTGTGTTTTTTGCATTTGTGGACCAAATCAGTGGAAAGGGAGACGAAACAGGTGCAGGCGGCTGTTGTGCTAAACGCCTCCTTGCTCTTTTTCTTGCAGAGCTGCAGAGGCAATGAAAAGAAGGCCTCTTTTTGTCCCCCAGTGTGGCCTGGGGATAATGGGAACTGGAGTGTTACACTCTATGGGGAGCCCACACTTTAGAGACTTTGGGTGGCCCGTCAGGAGGAGTCCATAGGTGAGCATCTCCAGCTCAAGGCTTGGGGCAGAGGGAAAGCAACAAGCAAACATGGCGGGATCAAAGATCCACAAAGCCCATTGGTCACACTGGCTTGGGGATTCTGGGATTTGTAGTCCAGAAGAAGGTATCCCCCCCAGGTTCCATTCAAGTTTTAATCGGGGACAACAAATCTCATCAGGCTGCCCTTAGCTCACCGCTTGGACCTCAGCTCTCATCTCTTCTTCGCACTGGGAAATGTCCCTCCAGATCTCCGTCCCGTTGAGCAGCTCCCAGTGTCCGTCCAGACCACACTTGCGTTTCGCCATCCCATGCTTCACTGCAAGCACAAGATACCAGGCCCGGCATTTGGAGGTGTCATCTGCTGGGCCAATGTCAGGCAGGAACCCTGGGATCTGCCCTCCAGCCTGCACGAATTATACTAGCTAGCTTTGGACAGTACTCTAGTAGGCTAGCTTTTAGGACCCAGGGGGAAACTGGAGCTCTGCCTATAAAGCAGGAAAGGGTAGCTTGTTCCTTAGAGAAGATATGGAATGCTGAGAAACATCTCAGTTCCTCCACTAGGTGGCTGAAGTATTGTAAAGCAAGGATCAGCCATATAAGTCCCATAGGCTGGGAACCAAATGCAGCATCCCCCCCCCGCCCCAAAAGATGCTAATTTTAGAAAAAGAATTAATACAAAAGACTCTTTATGTCATCTATCGGGTGTGCGGACAATTCCGCTCTCCTTTAAAGGGCAGCTGTCATAACCGTGCCCCCCCTCAATTCTTCTTATTATTTTTAAAGTAAATATATATATTTGGCCACTAGAGGGTACATGGGGAGTTTTTTTGCTTTAAAAAAGGTCCTAAGGGCACGGAGCAGGGTTGTGAGACCAGTTGTGTCACTTCTAGAGAGATGTCCACCTCTAGAGACGTGCGACTTTGCTATAAAGTGACTTACCCCACAGGCCCACCTAATCGCAGGGAAGTGATTTGCAAAAAGCTCTAACAGGTGAATTCTGGGCCAGCCTGTTTCAGCACACTTAACAAAAACTAAGCAAAAAATGTAACTCGAAAACCGTTTGCCAAAACTTCCCCCCCCAAATTTTTTTTGCCAAAACGAAGAGCAGATTGTCTACTACATCTGCACTGAATTTGATGCTGATCCGAGGTCCACTTTCATAGTTACACCTGTTTGATTGGAGCACCCCTATTTTGTGCGTTGGCTTGCAGAATGCCAAATCCCGTTGTCTGCATAATACATTGGTGGCTCCACAGCTGGCACAGCTGGCTAAACACAGGAAAGCCGTGTCGTCATAAAGGCTAACCCATGCCTTTCTGCGTGAAGTAACATGGAGGCTTGGGGGAGTCTGGGAGCTGCGCAGCCCACCACAAAAAAATAACCAACCACCCGCAAATCCTTACACCTCCACGTCCATCTGTGCAAACGGCTGCTCTACCGCTGATGGCCACGAGATGGGGAAGCCACCAAACAATTATACCACCCCTGAGAAGGTCACCTTTTTTCAAGAAGAAGAAGGAGGAGGAGGAGGAGGAGGAGGAGGAGGACAACAACAACAACAACAACAACAACAACAACAACAACAACCCTGACATATGGCTATCAAGACTCATGGAGCAAGCCTCATCCCACCAGGCAGACGTGTACCAGTTTGCTTTGTTCTCTGTTCTTCAGAAGGAGGGTCAAAGCACAGAAAACCCGATGTACCCAGGGAGCAGATTCCCTGGGGTGGCTTTGTACAAGCCATTCTGACTCCCGTGCTATGGAAGAGTCTTACCTTGTTCGTACCAGGGGAGGTAGAAAGGGCAGGAGACGCTGACGACGGCCCCGGGGCTTCCATCTGGCCAACACGTGTACATGTCAAAGGACCGGTTGCAGAACAGGCCTGGGAGAGACAGGTGCACGTTGGCTTGGGTTCAAGTTTGGGCCATCACATGGGATTACAGGAGCAAAGGCTGGAGCCGGTGGGGGGGGGGGTTGGGGGTTGGCGTTGTAATCCAAACAGGAGGGGCTTGATGGCTTAGTGGGATACTACAGCTGCACAAGATGGCACTCAGAAGGGATCTGGGTCAGATGTTGTAGTTATTCCAATCTTGCATGCTGCCTGTGGTTTGAATGAGTGGGAGGGGCCGGAGTGACTGTCAGTCTTCCCAGCACTGACCAACGGTGCCTTCCTGCCTCTGAATTCAGCGAGAGCCCCGCCTCTCTGCTGAATGTTCTCTTTCCCTCTTGGAAGTTGTGTTCTGATAGTTTGCTGTTGATCTCTTCCCAATAGTAAGCAAAAACTGGTTTTCGGTATCAACACATCTCAATAGGGAGGGAAGATTCCAGAAATCTGGAACATCTTCATAAGAGTTCAAGGTGTTTCCAAGCCAGAGCTCAGAAATGTCATTTTTTAAGGAACTACATCGCCCGTAATCTCCAGCAAGAGATTGTGGCAGGTTGGCTGTGGATTATGGGATATGGAGTCTTTTTTAAAAAAGTCACATTCCCAAGTTGAGAAAGACACACACACACAAAAATATCCTTACCTGTGGGATAAGGGTCATCCGCCATTTTCCTGAAACACTCGTCCTTATACCTCAGCCAGAGTTCAAATGTCTCTTCCATCACTTTTGCACAGCAGGTCTAAAGTTGTGGGGTGGAATTAACACCCAGGTTAGGTCACTGCTATATCGATGTTTTGGTGATCTCATAGCAACCAGCAGGATTTTTACAACTCCAGTGAAATGTCACCTCCCTCTTGTCCTCAGGAGATGTAAATACGGAGCAGAGAACACAAAAGGGAAATCTTATCCTGGTGAACACAACTATTTAGGGAGCAAAGCTAACTTTGAAGGGGGGGAGGCCCATTTGACTATAAAAAACAAACTATTCTAATGGACGAAATCTTCTAGTCAGCCTGGAAAACAGCAGTTGGCTTACAGTATGCTGGAGTTTTTACAACCTTACATGCTGCCCATAGCTTGTTGATTGGCTGGGAGGGGCCTTTCTGGGCTAGGATCAACTGTCACTCTCTCCAGCACTAGCCAATCATTCCTTCCTGCTTATGAATCCAAAGAAAGCCCCGCCTCTCCATTTAGTGTTCTCTAGCCTTCTCTTTTGTCTGCCGGAAGTCGGTTCCGCCAACTGCATGTCCGTTTGCTCTTCGCAACCGCAAGTAATGACATGTGCTGATTCCTTCTGCCATTAAAGTCCCAGGGTGAGCTACTGAACTTTGAGTGCCAGTTAATAGGAAAGGGGTGGACTATCTGAGAACCCAAAAATATCCTCCTCTGTGCATCTCTGTATTTCTGCTATGCCCCCAAAGGAGATTTCAGCCAGAAATTCCAAGCCCGGCAACACAATAGGCAAACACATGTCAACCGATATAACTCAGTGTAGCAATTTAGAACCAGAGTAGGTTCCATTGGTCCAATGGACCTACTCTTGTTTCCACTGACTGCCTTAAGTAAAGTCCATTGAATGGGTGGAACTTATGGCACAGTTGACTCCCAATTTGCTACCAACTCAGTGGGTCTAATTTAGTTATGACGTACTATGTTAAGAACCAGGGTTAAATCCTAACATTTTTCATGGGGGACAGGGCACCATCTCAGGGCAAGGGAAGCAACTGAGGGACAACTAACATTCTGCTTAGCTTGAGATGTTTCACTCTTAACTTTGAACCCTTTCTCTGCAATGTGTACCCATCAATTGTGTTTCTGAGATTACGGTCCACAATTTTCGAGCATTTCCTAGTAGCCCTGAAGTCTAGAAACCTGCCGCTTTCTCTTTAAAGGAAGCACACTGAGATTCTCAAGAAGCTGCGTCATCACCCACACCGTAGCATCTGTGCTATGCCACGGATCTCCCCTAAGATTTGTCACGTGCCATCACTTGCTCCTTTGCCCTTCCCTGCCCTGAAAATTACCAGCTTTCTCTGATTCCCCATGGGATCCCCCAACCCCAGCTTTAAAGCCCAACGATGCCCAGGGGACCTTCCGACCACAAAATGCACAAGGCATGACCTAGAGATGTTTCCTCTGGGCCAGAAGGAATCGCCCTGGCACAAGTCCTGATCTAGCAGTTTTGATGCTCTTACCTCCAAGAAGCTGAGGCTGACCCAGAGAAGGTGGATTAGCTTTGCCGTACTTTGGGAGAAAAAGTCCTTCCTCATGATTAACGAGGATCTCTTGGAAGCATGAATTATGCCGCCAAGTTGTGGTCTTAAAGTCCTCTGAGATGGAGGGGAAGATCTGAGGGAAAAGAAGAAGAAACAGTTGTAAGGCAAGTTTGTAAATATTAAACCATGACACACAGGTCCAGCTCAGCAGGAATTCTCTCAACAGCTTTCCTAGATGGATTAATTATCTAGATGCAAAAGACATGATCGGTGGCCAGGGGAAGAGATACATGGTTGCACCAAGACATGCAGAGACCTTAATGGTGGGTTTAAATAACCCCGGAATGTTATCCAGAATCTGTGATCTGGCGTCCTCAACTGCTGTTGGCTAAGCTGGTACACAAATGAAGCATGGACGAACTGTAAGGCATGTTTAGCCTTGAGAATAGAAGACTCAGGGGCACAGGATAGCACTTTTCAGATATTTATTTATTTATTATTTATTGGATTTTTGTACCGCCCCCCACCCATGCCAAAGACACTACTCTGGTTGCTCTTACAAACATAAAACATAAAATAAATAAAAACGAAGCATTAAAAACCACTACAATGACAGTAAAAAGGAGCTGGTGGAAGCAGATACATGTAAAACCAATCGTCTGAAGAAAGCCAGATCAGATGTGGAATGAAATAAGGGGGTCATACAGAGGAAGTGTGGGATCTGTTTTTGATCCTCCCAGAGTCTGGGAGATGTAATAATGGGCTCAACCCATGGGAAGCCACATTTAGGCTGACTATCGGGGGGGGGGGGGAATTATTGACTGTTAGAGGAGTATGACATGGGCACCAATGTCCCCATAAGGTGGTGAGCACTTCAACAGATGAGACAGTCGAAGGAGAGTTGTGCGACCATTGCTCAGGTTCATTTGATCTGGATTCCTGTCTTGAACAGAGGGTTGCACTTAATGGCCTGGTAGGCTCTTTCCAACTTAGTTATTCTAGGATTCTATGGGGAGGGATACAGGACTCTTCCGAACAGCAACGTTTTCATGCCTCTGTTATGTGCTACCAACACATGCAAGTTAGTATTGAAGGAGGGAGGGTGTACCATTCTAGTAGAGGATCCGGCGGCTCTGATAGCACCAGATCAATGATCTCATTCCAGGTTTTTGTTCAAACTCGAAACGTCTACATTTAAGGTGCTGAACCAATTTCAGCACCATGGAGAGCTCCTGCGAAGTCTGATTCACTGCCCCTGCCACACTTTACCATCCATTGCCTAACTACAGCTGCTGTTTGTGACAGTAGCTTGCTCCGCGGCTGCTGAACTATGTATTTAATTTTTTCCTCTGACAACCGTGGATAACTGAATCAGTGGTTAATGAATCAGTGGATCCTGGGGTCCTGCGTTACTTCACCTTTATTGAAGCCATGGAGCGAGTTCTGGAATCTGTGTAGGTAGCCTATTTCTACAGCTCCCTTTCCAATCTCTTTCTATTATTCCTGTTTTCTACAAGAACTACTTTTAGATCCGTACGAGTGTCCTGGGAGGTCAACATATTCTGAAACTGGTATTTTCCTCCTATGTTGTTGTGCTTGATGTCCATTATCTGAACCATCATCCAGCGATGATCTCCAGCACTATGTAGAAATGCAGGTGGCATTATGGATTCCAAACAAAGGGATCTTGATCTACTGAAGCTCATCGTTCCAGAACCAGGGGCAAATCACAACCCGTCAGGCAGGAAAAGCCCCAAACATAAGGCCTCCCCGATAATAAGGCCCCCTGAAGCTACCTTAACTCTGGACTCTGGACCATAGTGGCGGGCACCGCCGTGCAGCTCACTATTGCCCGCAACATGGCTGTAGCAGACAGGAAGTGTGAGGTCTCTTTTAATCAGAGAGCCCACACTGCCACCAGGACGAGCTGCCGCCTGTTGCTCGCTCTGCCCTGACGGAGTTTGGCTGACTCCCAATTAGACAGTGAGTTGCACGGGGCAGGAGTCAGGCACATTGTGTGGGCACACACAGGGGTGACTGAGGTAGGGGGGAAATGTCTGATAAAGGGATGGGGTGATGTCTGGTGAAGGTGTCCCCTGGCACAGGGGTGGTGGGGGGAGGGAGGGGGATCACTTCAAATGATCATGGAAAAATAAGACATCCCCCGAAAATAAGACCTACTTACGGTTTTGCCTCTTGCTGAAAAATAAGGCATCCCCCCCCTGAAATAAGGCCTCCCCATAATAAGATAACAATAAATGTATACCATAATTTTCTTCATGGAAAAATAAGACATCCCCTGAAAATAAGACCTAGCGCATCTTTGGGAGCAAAAATTAATATAAAACACTGTCTTATTTTCGGGAAAACAGGGTAGCATTCAAAACTGTCCACCGGACCAATCTTTCCAATCCTCCAGTTTTTTTTTTTTCCCCACCGAATTCAGTGCCCTCTAGCTCCCCTCTGGTGACTGTGTGCCATCAAGCTGCCTCTGACTTCTGCCCACCCTATGAATTCACGGCCACTTGAAAAGGTTTTACCCTCAGCAGCCCTGTTCAGGTATTCATACCGAAATCCAGGGCTTCCTTTACAGAGTCAGTCCATCTCACCTCGGGCGCTCCTCTTTTCCCACTGCCTGCACCCTTTCCCCGCCCTGGTGCCTTTTCCCAACGAGCTTCGTCTTTCTCTTGCGCGCCACAAACAGGGTCGCGGATTTTAATTGATCCCTTTAGTTTTGCCTCAAGCTGCTACCTTTGAGCGGCAATTTTGTGAACAGCCCCGCTGTTTGGAAACTGCGGTCAGCCCAAGGGAGAGCTGAGCAGGACCGTCCAGGGCAGACCCCCCCCTCCCTGCTTCCCAGCCACAAATCGGTGGCTCCTTTTTGGAACCTAAGAGCCACTAACGGCGACCGAGCGCTGCTTGAAGAAAGGCGCCCCAGGCTCTCTTTGCTGGTCCGCGTCGGTCCAGCGGCGACCTCCGTCGCCTCCCGGTCGCCCGGTCGCCCTCGGAAGCGCCCTTTGATTTACCTCCGCGCCGACGCTTCTCCTCTTCCACCGCTGGAGACTGGGAACTCCGCCACCAGCGTGCGTAAAAGTGCCGGCGGGCTCCCCGGGGTCCGATCCCCGTCTCGGGGAGCTCCTTTTGTCTCCGCTCCGCCGGATCGGGAGCTGATCTCCGGGACAAAGGAGCGCCCAGGGCCGCGAAGGATCGCGCCTCTCCGTCCCTGCGCGGCCAGGGCTACTGGCTGCGCCACGAGCGCTCCGGCGTCCTTTGGCTCCCAGCGCTCCAAGCCGCCTCCGCGCGTCCCCGCGCGTCCCCTGCCTCCTGCGCGAAGGATGCCCAATCCGGAGGACAGGTTGTGGGTGTGTGATCGCGTGTTGGGTGTGCGGGGGGAGGGGGGAGAGAAAGGATTTATGAATGGGCTGCGGGAACTTCCCTAATGTGACTTCTCGCTCTCCTTGGTGCAGAGGAGGGCAACCAGAATGATGAGGAGACTGGAACACCTTCCTTACCCTCTGAGGCTGCAATGGCTGGGCCTCTTCACTCTTGAACGACGGCGCCTAAGAGGTGAACTGATTGACGTTTATAAAATCATCCACGGTGTGGACAAAGTAGATAAGGAAGAGCTGTCCCCCCCACCTATCGCACACCAGTAGAACTAGGGGGCACTCCATGACACTTTTGGGGGCTAGATCTCAAACAAATAAGAGAAAGTACTTTTTTCACCCAGAGGATCACTGGTCTGTGGAACTCCCTGCCAGAAGAAATGGTGACAGCTTTAAGAAAGGATTGGGCATACCAGGTCTCTCAACTGGAGTCTTCATCCTTGGTTCATACAGCTAGATATAAACAGAGACAATAAAAAATAATAGAAAAATCCCCTCCCATCTGCAGCCACCTTATTCAGAACCGACAGCAATTTACAGGGAACGTTGTATTCCACCTGCCAGCCACATCGCTGCTAAAAGATGACAAATATGTCAAAGAAAACAGTCTGATCACTTTAATTCCAGAAAGAAATTCATATTTTGGCCTTGGACTTGTTTCCTCTCACATTCAACATTTTTAAAAAAAAAAAGCTATTTCCACATGGTTCCCTCCCCCAGCCGCCACCCCATTTATGGGAGGGGGGCAGCAAATGCGGTGAAATTGCTATCAAAAAGTCAGCTGAACAAAAGCCATTCAACATGTGTCTCTCCTTTGTAAAGGGCAACTCTTGTGAATAGCAGGCCTTCGTGGAAGCATTTATTTACTTTAGATAGAAGAAAATAAACAAAGGTGCCCAAGTCAGTCTGAAGTGAGTTTTGTTGTATTCCCACCCCCCCCCCCCACCCCAGAAAACATTTATGCTATTAATTTCTTTGGATCCCAGTGCCATAGTGTTTGGGACCGGTCGGGCAATCAACGGAGGAACCAAAAGGTGCAACCAATCAACCAACAAGGCTTAAAATGTGTCACTTTTCCACTAAAACATTAATAACGCTCAACAGCAAGGAGAAAGAATGGCATTGCCAGGCAAGCACTGTCGTCATTAAATTTATTTATTTATTTTTATTTATTTATTTGTTATATTTATATCCCGCTTATCTACTTGGTACTCTAAGCGGCTTACAAAAAGGCTGCAAAACCAGCAAAATACAATATTCCAATGTACTGCATGATTTTTTTAAAGGGGCAGCGAAGATATATTAATTTCCTTAAGGAATACAGGCACATTTCAAAAGCTTCAAAGATGTAATTGGTAGTGAGAATGGCGGGTTATGCCTTGGCTTAGATGGTCTGCACTTTCGTTCAAACCCAGGAATAAACTCCATGACCTGTAAGTGTTGAGTTCCCGAGCTTTTTGGAGAGCTCGTTAGTCTGTGGAACTCCCTGCCACAGGAGGTGGTGATGGCATCTGGCCTGGATGCCTTCAAAAGGGGATTGGACAGAATCCTGGAGGAAAAGTCCATCCCAAGTTACAAACCATAATGGAGATGTGGAATCTCCAGGCTTAAAACCCGGGTACTTCAAGGACCAGATGCAGGGGAGTGGTATCAGGAGGCAGATTTCTAGTCTTGTGCGCTCCCAGACGCATTTGGTGGGGCCACTGTGAGATACAGGAAGCTGGACTAGATGGGCCTTTGGCCTGATCCAGCAAGGCTCTTCCTATGTTCTTATGTTTAGCATCCGGAAATTTTCGAACTACAAATCCCAAACGCTTTGCATGCAAGATGGTGTCCAAATACAAATGGCATCTTGCCACATTGAAATCAGGTCTGAGAACACAAAACAAAACACCGTGAATTGGGGGTGGGTTGGCAGGTTAGATCCAGGCAAGAAACAAAGGAGACAGAGAAAGGGTTTCAGAGTTTTGAATTTCTATCAACAACCTCCTCTTTTTTTCTTTCTTTCTTCTTCTTTTTTGTTTTTGGAAATACAGAGACCTATGGAGTAGAATACCTTCAAATTCCGCAGGTAGTCCTTCCCTTTCTCATTAACTGGCTCTTAAAGTCTCAATCATTCACTGTGAAACATTACTTGTGTGTGGGGGGGGGGGGGAATTGGAATGTTTTGTTACTTACCGTAGGGACCAGCAAACTAAGGGCACTTTTACATGACCCCTAAGATCCGCTGGCCACTTAAATTCGGACCAGAGATCTTAGGGGCTTGTCACTCTTCCTGCTTCCCCACCCCTCCGCACTTCCTGGCTGCTGGCTGCGTGAGGGGAGGGAGAAAAAAAAGGAAGAAAAGATCATGCCTCACCTCCGTTCTGGCTCTCGTTCTGGCTCTCGCTCTTGCCGGCAAGATTCCAGTCTCTGTAAAAGTAGCTCTTAAAGGGGCGGGAGCCAAAACAACAACAAACAAACAGAAGCGAGGAGAGCGCCGCACTCACTATCGTTACACCGCATCAAGGAATTTTCACCTCCAAAGAGCAGGTACTTGAAAGATGCGCTGGGACCCGCTTAGGTGGGCGTGGTCGCACCTAATTTCCTGTAAACTCCAGAGCTGATGGGGAAACATTTTTAAGCTCCGGAGCTGGGAGCCATTTGCCCCGGAGTTTAGGGGTCGTGTATAAACGCCCTAAGAAAAAGATTGATTTCCAACAAAGCAAAGAGAGGGAAAGAGAACACTCAGCTGGAAGGCGGAGCTCTCTTAGAATTCAGAGGCGGGAAGGAATCATTGGCTGTCGCCCCAGCCTTGAAAGGTCCCACCCAGCCAAACAAACCATAGGCAGCATGCGAGGTTGTAAAAAAAAAAAACCAAAGTCTCCCAGCAAGTTCCCTCCAATCAAAGACAGACAGTTTGTACTTCATTGTAACGGAACTGACAGAAACCTGAAATTGTTGCATCCATCATCATTTCTCTCCTTGCTCATGTCCGTGTACAAGCGGTGAGTCAGTGGAGCTCGTCTGTGCTTTGGAGAAGCATCAATAAAACCAAGTGACGGGAAGAGTAATTTAGAAGCGCTGGGTCCGTCCAGTACTTTTGAACATGCTCCTTCCTGCGTGTGACATCTACTAGCTAGGGTGGCCTGCAGGTCCCAAGGACCCATGGGCTTTGTAATCCCTCTGAAGGTCCGTGGAGGCTGGCTTTGCAAACCGGGGCTCCTTTGGAAGAACAAGGAAAAGTAGAATCCAGGTTGAGCAAAGTTCAGTCTGGAAGTGAGTGGTCTGTGAGCCCCCGGCTCCCCTGGCACTTGCATGCCTCCATTTGTTGCGATGTAAAAAATAAGCACCGTTCTCACCTTGGCGGGGTGCCCGAGGGGAAGATTTGCTCTTGCTGGCATTGTGTTTGGTGGATGTCTTTTAGAGTGTTTAGTCTATGTTTTTTTTTGTATTTGCTGTTTATTGTTTTGTTTGCTTTTATCATTGATTAATTTCCTTTCGTGTAAACTGCCCAGAGTCCCCATTTGGGAAATCGGGCGGTCTAGAAATGCAATAAATAAATAAATAAATAAATAGACAGACAGACAGACAGACAGACAGACAGACAGACAGACAGACAGACAGACAGATAGATAGATAGATAGATAGATAGATAGATAGATAGATAGATAGATAGATAGATAGATTTATTAGTCCTGGAAAACGGCATGACGTAATGGCACCTTCCAGAAATCATGTTAACCCATGCAGTGCCTCAGAGCACAAGGAATGCACATGTCGCTACTCCCCATTTCTGCATTCTTCGACCTCAGAGGCTGTTCATGGCTGTACAAATTGCCCCCTGCCCCGCCGATCCCTTCACCTTCTGCCCTGGTGGCACTTCTGTCCGACTTCTGCGCACAAGGGCAAGGCCCAGCCCGTTACCTGAGTGGCAGCCGCCCCGTCAGTCCTCTGATAAATTGGCACCCTTGGCTTATTAGGCAATTATTGAATGGGGACATTTAATCAACAAGAACTCTGTTCAGCTTCCTTGTGGTGTGACCGGCCCTGGATTGATGAGGCGGAAGCAGTATCCATAGTCACCGATGTACCGGGTCCAGCTGTGGACACCCACAAACACACGTCTTTCTCTTCTCAGGCCCACCAAGTGGCTTCGTGGGCTCGAAACTTACATTTATCTGGAATTAAATTTGGCTCCATCCCCCCCTCTTATGAAGGATTCATGGGAGGCATGAGAGTGTGTACACACACACACACACACACACACACACACACACACACACACACACACACACACACACACACACACACACACACATACACAGAAATGCCAAAATGTTTCATTTATACTTGTTTTTAAAAACTATCCACTCTTATTTTTTCCGGGCACCCAGGACTGCTGTTAGAGCTGAGCCCCGGGCAGAATTCAGAGGCGAGGGACTGGGAACTGTTGGAAATCACCACTAAAGAATGCATTCAGCCCAAGGCAAAAGTAACTGGAGGTACTCAAAGCCAGCCCCTCAAGTCAAGATATGCCGCCCCCCCTCCCCCAAACATGTCTAACTAATAAGTTGTTTTCTGGTGCTAGCACTGTAAAAGAGCATCCCCTGTTTGATTTCCTAGGGGGCAAACCTTCAGCCCTCCAGATGTTTTGGGCCACAATTCCAAGAATTCCGAGCCTGCATTGCCAATGACAAAGGACTGTGGGAGTTGTGGTCCAAAACATCTGGAGGGCCAAAGTTTGGACACCATTTCTGTCCTTCCAATCCCCACAGCCAGAGGTCAAATCGGGAAGCCTCTGAGCTCATTCTATGGTCTCCATTTTGAAACTTGCTTTAAACAAGGAAACAAGGCCCACCTCTCTGGCGATGGATTCAGGGTGAGAAAAGAGATGTTGGATCCAGAGTCTTCACAGCAGTGCCTTCCTGATGTTTCCCTCCCCTATGATAGTGGTTGCCAAGCTTGGTTCCCCCAGGTGTTCCTGGACTCATTCTCCCAGCAGCCTTCACCACGAGCTCTGCTGGCTAGGGTTTCTGGGCATCGTAGGCCAAGAACACTCGAGGAACACAATATTGGGTACCATTGCTTTTTGACAGTGGTGGCGAACCTTTGGCACTCCAGATGTTTTGGACCACAACTCCCACAGTCCTTTGTCACTGGCAATACAGGCTTGGAATTCTGGGAGTTGTGGTCCAAAACATCTGGAGTGCCGAAGGTTTGCCACCACTGCCCTATGATGTCTTCATCAATGCTAGTGGGCCACTGAGAGAATAGAATAGAATAGAATAGAATAGAATAGAATAGAAATGTATTGTCCTTGTACATATGCACAATATGTACAACAAAATTAAGTGCTGTTCCAGCACTACACAAACCAAAAACAACCCAAAAACCACATGAACAGCATTCTGATTAAATTGACCTAAAATGCTTAAAATCTGCTTGAAGACTTAAAATGCTTAAAAAAACTTAAAATGCTAAAAAAAAAATAATCTGCTTAAAATAGACACAGCCACAACATTTAACCCAGATGCTGCTCCGGGGTAAAAACTGTTCCTTAATCTATTTGTTTTTGTCCTAATAGTCCTGTATCTCCTGCCAGATGGCAATAATTCAGAAAACTGATATCCAGGATGCGATGGGTCCCTTAAAGTTCCAGAGGTTTTCCTTGAATATCTGGAGTTATACAGTCCTTCCAAAGAGGGAAGAGGACAACCCTCTGGGCAGTATTGATTACCCTCTTTATGGATGACTATCTTCTGGCCATATGACCCCTTACTCAACCCTGGGCAGGAAACACCTGCCACTTCCTGTTTCTCACCTATGCTACTTAGTTATTGCCCTGTGTCTCTGAATAGATAAGCAGCTACCAGCATCCACCTTGGCATCTTTAAGGATTATGGAGACCTTTTATGAAGGGCAGAGACAGAACAACAACAGCATTCAGTGCTGGGAGCTGTCCAGGGTACTGAATGCTGGATAGGCCCTCTCAGACTAGAAGTGACTCTGGGGGAGCCCCATTGGTTTACCTCAGATGAAGAATTTCAGGAAAAATTGGACCTTCTGGGATGGTGCAGCTTCCCCAAAGCTACACAGACTAGCTTTTATTTTGGGGGATCAAACTACTTTCCTGCCGTTGCTTTTCTGCTAGAAACAGCCATGTTCCTGCTCGGAACGGGCCTATCCATGAATCTTAGAGGTGAGCTGCATTTCAGGAATCCGCAATGACCAACATGTTCTAGTTCCTTTAAAAGGTCAGTTTAGACACGTGGTGGGATGTTCCTCATTTTGTGAGATCCTCTTGTCCATCCAAGGAGATGCATTTTAAAAGGGAACCAAAAGCAGCAAATGAAACAATAATGTGGTCCGAGAACACCTGGATGACCCAAGGTTGGCGACCACTGATCTAGAGGATGCTTGATCCTGCTAAAAAGATCCAGTACTATGAAAATGTCATGAATCACTCATCAGCTCTCTTCAAAAGACCTTAGACGTGCTTGCTGTTGGCTGGAGATATGAAGAGCACAAGGACTATTATATTATATTTTATTATATTACAAAATCATTTCTAACTTATGTCACCCCCTTGCCAGAGTTAGACAGACAGACAGACAGACAGACAGACAGGAATTGATGATAGATAGATAGATAGATAGATAGATAGATAGATAGATAGATAGATAGATAGATAGATAGATAGATAGATAGATAGATAGATAGATTTCTATACCACCCATTCTGGGTGGTTAACAACAGAAAAACAAAAACAAAAAAAATCAAACACATAATAGAACAGAGATAAAAAATAAAAATACTTGGCAAGATGGTGGAACAGAAAGAACAAAAAATAGATAGATAGATAAGTAGATAGATAGATAAGAAAGGAAGGAAGGAAGGGATAGATAGATAGATAGATAGATAGATAGATAGATAGATAGACAGATAGATAGACAGATAGATAGATAGATAGATAGATAGATAGATAGATAGATAGATAGAAAGCAAAAGAAAAGGATGGATAGATAGATAGATAGATAGATAGATAGATAGATAGATAGATAGATAGATAGATAGATAGATAGATAGATAGATAGATAATTTCTGGATCAGTCTGAGAGATGCAGTTAATTACACGTAACACCAAACTCCCTCAAACTGATCCAGAGAAGCCGCCGCCCCGCCTCTCCGCAATGTTCGCCTCCGCCTTCCCGCCTAGTTTGAGCCCGGCGCCTCGCCGTAGCGACGTTGCCATAGCGACCGCCGCGCCGCGCCGCGGCCTGGCCTGGGGAAGGGCCGCGGCGGAGCCTCCGGGGAGCGTCGCCGTCGCCGAGGAGGTCCGAGGGGACAGCGGCGCCAAAGGGGTCCTCCTCCTCCTCCTCCTCCTCCTCCCCGGAGCCACCATGTCCTTCCGCGACCTCCGGAGTGAGTCGAGGGGCTTTTTGGGCCGTGTGTGCGTGTGCGTGTGTGTGTGTGTGTGTGTGTGGAGGGGAGTCTCCCTTCCCCTCTCCTTTATTTCATATTAATTTGTTTAAACTCTTTGTTTTAACCCGGCTTTCCCTTCCCCCCATTTTAAAAGGACCCGTGGCGACTTATTTATATTTATTTTATTTATTTTAGAGTTTATATCTATATCTATATCTATATCTATATCTATATCTATCTATCTATCTATATATATATATATATATATATATATATATATATAGATAGATAGATAGATAGATAGATAGATATAGATATAGATATATATATCTATATATCTATATCTATATCTATCTATCTATCTATCTATCTATCTATCTATCTATCTATCTATCTATCTATCTATCTATATGCATGTTAGGGTGGATTCGGGTTTCTTCCCGTGTAGAAATCAGATTTCTACACGGGAAGAAACCCGAATCCACCCTAAAATGCATACCTATACCCGTGAAAATCTACGAAAACATATATATATATATATATATAGATAGATAGATAGATAGATAGATAGATAGATAGATAGATAGATATAGATATAGATATATATTACTCCGCCTTTCTCCTTGGAAAAGGACCCAAGGCTGCTTACAGTCATGAAGGACAATATACATTCCTTAAAATGCTTTTATCCTGCCTTTCGTGTTCCAGAAGTTTTTAAACTGATGATTGTGGGTCCTGATGGCAATTTTCGTGTTGTGTTTGAATGTATTGTATTTATTGTATTTATATGTTTTTATTGTTTTAATTTTATTGTAATTTTGACGTTTTAATTGTTTATTTTGATTGTGAGCCACCCAGAGACCTTTGGGTAGTGGGCGGCATACAAGCTAAATATTTATTTATTTATTTATTTGTATTTATTTTTGCACTTATATACCTCACCAATTTCCCTAAGGGAACTCTGGGCGGTTCACGCAAAAAGCACCGAACATCCATAACATTATAAAATATTAAAATATTAAAATATTAAATAAATAAATAAAAAGGTCCCAATGTGGCTTACATTATTAAAAAGACAACATTTACACAGCTAAAAACAGTAATTGTACCTACATTTTAAAAAGAACTAACCAGGCACTGTGTTAAAAATGGTAAACAAAAATCAGTACAAAAGCACACTGAAAAAAAATGGAGCACAACAATCAATTTAAAAACCCCTCTCAGGCCACAGGTAAAATAAAATGAAATAAAGCAGGGAGGCAGAATTGATCTCACAATGTTTGCCTATTCTGCATTTCTGCCTGGTGTACGCTTTGGAGCCTTCTTCAGGGACTGGAGAGTAAAATCAAATATATTTTGAACCCTATTTTTGCACAAAGGCTGGGATCTCACTGCAATTTGCATGGGGTTTGTGTAAATTTTTTTTGTGTGGTGTTTAATGGCCAAGTTGATGGAATGATTTGCACCGGTGGAGTCAGGCTCCTCCTAAGCAAGACATACCTGGCATCTTAATCGATTCCCTGTGACGACTCGCGAATTATGCAGACCTTACACAAATACGGATAGGATTCTGGCCATTATGTAGCAGAACTACATGAAAAGAAAAGAAAACCATCTGAAAACAATGCGGTCTGTTGTTAAATTATTTACAGTTTTAAAAGTTTGCTGACAACACTGCTTGCTTTTGTGTTATAGCAGGTGTTAGTTTTAGAGGTTAGAGTTTCCCATATTCCCCTCCCCCTTGCCTATGGAAAATAGTACATTGATTTCCCCCCCCCCCCAATATTTCCAGCAGTTTAGTCCCTTTTCATCCAGAGATCCATTCGTTTATTTATTTATTTATTTATTATTTATTTATTATTGGATTTATACCCCGCCCATCTTCCCACGGGAACTCTGGGCGGCTTACAAGGCTGAAACAAGTCAGCAAGTACAATACAATGTATTGTTTGGTGTTACGTGTAATTAACTGCATCTCTCAGACTGATCCAGAAATTATTCTTTCTTCAATAAGATCTTGTCTGTTTTATCAGCAATTTGTAATCTGCTGTTGGCCAAAATAGGGTTCATTCTGGCATAATTTACAGTTATTTCACAAAGACTGGAACCTCGCTGCTATTTGCGTACGGTTTGTGTAACCCCTGGCAACAAGGAATTGTACTATAGTGGTACCTTGTCTAAAGGATTTAATTCGTTCCAAATGAAAGAGTTCCGATTCAGAAGATGGGCGGGGTATAAATGCAATGAATGAATGAATGAATGAATGAATGAATGAATGAATGAATGAATGAATAAATAAATAAATAATCATGTTAAGCAAATTTTCCTTTATAAAAATTTCCCATAGGAATGCATTGAAAACAGAGTAATCCCTATTTGCAACCATTTTTATGTTGTACGGATTCGCCCCATAGGCGATTCTGTTAAGCAACTTGTCCATTTTACATTGTATCTCTCCTGTGTGTATATGTTTTACATTGTATCTCTCCTGTACATAATTGGGAATGCAGTGGTACCCGAATTTAAGAGCAGCTCAACTTAAGAGCAATTCGACTTAAGAGCGGAAAACTTTAGATTTTAGATATGGTCTGCTTGACTTACAATTTTTTTCATTTTTTTTTTGAATTTTTAAACTTAATTTTTCAATTTTTTAGAATGGTACCCCGACTTAAGAGTAGTTCGACTTAAGAGCATACATTCAGAACGGATTAAATTCATAAGTTGAGGTACCACCGTGTTCCTGTTTGGGTTCAGTTAAATTAAACAGTTGCTTTTTCTGGTTAAGGAGTAGAGTTGAGCAAGATTCCACGGTGAAGTTGTATTCATTGAAACTTCCATGTTTTTGCTAAAGACTTTACAGAGATGATGAGGGCTCTGGGCTATCCCCGGCTCATCTCGATGGAAAATTTCCGTACTCCAAACTTCCTGTTGGTTTCAGAGATACTCCTCTGGTTGGTGAAAAGGTTGGTAATGCGGTAATGACTCTTGTAAACTGCTTGAAGCTTTGGAAACGAGCTGGTTTAAAGATGCACCTTAAATATTTAGCCCAAAGTAACATAGGTTCTAATTCCTGAAATAACATTATTATTATTACAGTGGGACCTTGTATAAAGGAATTAATTTGTTCCAAATGAAGTTCTGTTAAGCAAATTTTCCTTTATACAAATTTCCCATAGGAATGCATTAAAAACAGAGTAATCCCATATTTATGTTATACGGATTCTCCCCATAGGCGATTCTGTTAAGCAACTTTCCCCTATCTCAGAAACTTTTTAAGTTGTACAGATTTTATGTTATACAAACGATTTGTTATACGAGGGTCCACTGTATGATGATGATGATGATGATGATGATGATGATGATGAGGATTGTCACCTTAAACCCTTGACTCCTCCCCCAGTATACTTTTGGAAGAACATCTACGGTCATCTTCTATTGAAATTAAACAGAGGAATTGCATATCAATACATGAAAAGGCATTTCTCCACCAAACAGTGTTTAAATGTAGAAACGGGTTTAGATGTAGGTCTCTTCTGTTACTACTGGAGGATGGCTGTTGTGTTTTAAAAGCAAGATTTTTCATTACCAGCTAGGCAAGAACTGACAATCGTTTGGATTGCCTCAACAGAAATGGCAAAACACACTGGGTTTGTTTTTGTTTTTAATCCACGAGGCTTATAGGGTAAAGATAGCCATGTTAGTCTTTTTCTCAGTTCAACACTTACACGAGGTCTGAGATGAACCCTGTGCTTTGATGATAAAGCTGGATGCCAAAGTTTGTAAAATCGGGCCTGAATATTATCTTCTATATAACAATCCAAACTAGCAGGCAAGATGCATGGTCACATCCATCTCGGGCACTTTTTAATTGCAACAAGTGCCACCCTATTAGTGAATTGATCTTTTTAAAGGAAACAGACTAAGAACAAGAACTTATGTGCTAGGAGCTTCGGGGAGCATCTAAGCTCTTAGTATTTCACAGAACTAAAAGTAAAAAAACTTGCAACAGCCGTTCTGGATCAGAAGAACATAGTATTTCCAGTGCATTTAGACAGCAACAGGGAATGAAACCTATTTGTGCCTGCCCTCAAGGATTTAGGTTCAAAAGCAGCGTTTACTTTGGAGTTATTTTTGGCCCCCGTAGCTGATCTCCTTCTTGGGTTCTTTTCTTAACTGAATTGTGTCGATTTTGAGATTTCTGATATGTATCTCTCTGCATGTTGCAAACCTGCTGTTTAAACGCCGTGGATTTTATTTGTTTCAGATACGAGCCTCAAACTGATATCCCTTCTGATGTTGAGACCGAGCAGGACCGGGTTTTTTTCATTAAGGCGGTAGCTCAGTTCATGGTGAGTCAGTTTATTTTTTTAGGGATCATCACAAAAGAGTGTGACTGACACGTTCTTACACTAGAAAGAGCTGTTTCTAAAATGTAAATATGATTTTGAAATATCTCTGTAAGATCTTCCAGAAAACTGTACCAAGCTCAGGTGCAATATAGTAGGTATCCGCTGGGGATTGGTTCCAGGCCTTCCTGTGGATAATGAAAACCGTGGATAAGAGTGAACGCCTGCCCACCCACCTCCAAACTGCTGTTTCCTGACAGTAGCTTGCTTTATGACTACTGTTTTGAGACAGTAGCTTGCTTTACAGATGCTATTTGTGACAATAGCTTGCTTTACAGCTGCTGTTTGTGACAATAGCTTGCTTTGTGGCTGCTGAATTATTTGATTTTTTTTCCGCTGCCAACTGTGGATAACTGAATCAGTGGATAATGAATCAATGGAGACGCGGGTCCTACTGTACTCTGTCCCTTGCATGTCAGAACAACACAGAAGCGTGGATACTGTTGACTCGGCAGTTCCAGTAGCACATGGACATGCTCCTTGGTCATATGTAGGATGATCAAATGGAAAAAGAGGACAGGATTAATGCAAGTGTGTCTTGCATTAAAAGTAGTATCTACTGAAATGTTGTACAGCACAACAGGGCGACTGTATTCTGCAGCAAGTATCGTGATAAGACAAAGATGGTTGTGCACAATCTATCTTATGGCAACGGACTAAGAACATTTGTTGATTTTCTTTGCAGAAGACTTTGTAGTGTTTACTATAGAAATGACTCAGACCTTTGAATCCTTGAGTTGTTGGCTAAGAAGTACAGAAAGCACATTATTTTCTATTTACCAGTCATTGCTTTTTCCGCTTTGTGTTTTAAAAGGACCTGAACTACCTCATTCTTAACAATAACTTTAGAACGCTTTTCATCGACTGCCTTTTTAAACGGACATTGTAGGTTTTCTGCAAGGGGGGGGGAATGACATTTTCTTTCAGTGTTTTGTGTTTGCTGTTGTCATGAAGCAGCTGTTCACATCCTTACTGTGGAATGAAAATGAATGAAAAATACTGTATGTGGCATTGTGAACATATTCCTTTGCCCGATTTTGGAGTGCCTGGTCCATTTTAGTTGCCTCTTAGTGTTGGAGTCGACCCTTCATGGCACTTGAAGGAAGAGTGCTAAACATTGCTCAAGTTTCTGTCCTGCAGTTTTTCTGAACCTGGTGTAACCCTCTTCATTGAATGGAAGCTGTAGGAACCACAGGATGAAAGAAAGATGTCTGTAATTAAGAAAAAAATCTCCCCCTGCCTGCCAATAATGTCATCCAGAGGGGGTGATTTTGGGTAATTAAAGACAACCTTTCTCCAAAGCACAGCATGGGAACTTTGCATTGATGGAAGATTGTGGCCATTAATACATTGCACAATCCATCTAGCATTCTGGGAGCTGTGATCCTCAAAAGTATAGTTTTTTCTCTGAACTTGGAGATCTCCAGCCAGCCAGCAGAGAGGAAAGCCGGCTGAGAAAGGAGTCCGGAGGCTGAAGTAAAGCCGATGATTGGCAGGGAGATGAGAGAAGAGGCAAATAGCCAGAGAAGCAAAGATGGCTAGAAAGAAACTGGGAAACCTTCCCCATTTGACTAGGACTTGGCTGCTGCTGACCTTGAAGCATATCTAGCCAGATCAGGGAGAAAACGTGAGGTCCTTGGAGTCTGGATGGTCAGCTGTGTCTGTTTCCCTTGTATATCCAAACTGTCATCACCAGGAAATGCAACAGGTACACTGGGAAGCTCCCAGTTTGAGTCTGAATTGACCGTAATACGTTACGACTGCTTAGACTTGACCAAAGATTAAGATGATGAAATGGGGTGCATTTTATTGGATTGTAGGTTTATTGATAGCTTATTTATAGGGTGGATTAACATGATTTACATGACGATTTAAATTTTTAAAAAATCAGAGTTTTTACATTTTTAAAACAAGCAATATGTTTTCTGTTTAAATCCTGTTTTAAATAGATTTTAAAAACAAAACAAAAACAAAGCATTGATTTTATCTCCTTTTTAAAAATTATTCATAACAACATTGTAAATGTTGTAATGAATGAATGAATAATAAATACTCTAGGCTGCCGAGAGGCAGATGCTTGCTGCATTTGAATCTTTTTTAAAAAGTTGATGGGTTTATCAAAGTTTCACAAGAAATGCTGTCGGCTGCCTCAGATATTCCTTTATAGTGAGACTATATGTAGAAATCAGATTACTGGAAAAGGTGTGCGAACTGCCTGGCCTGCGTAGGGTATTCCCAGAGTATGACCTGAAAGCATGCAATGTATTGACTTTGTAAAAGCAGAGACATCATTTAGTTCTGGCCGCGGACTAGATGAGAAAGTGCTTTAAATACTCCTTGTGTGTTGCAGAGGCATAGCTAGGGTTTTCAGTGCCCGGAGACAAAGTCAGTTTTTGCGCGCCCTGGACTGGCAGGGTCACCCGCAACGCGCTTTCCCGCAGCTTCTAGGAGGGAAGCCCAATTTCATACCCCCAGATGCTGCACCCAGGGACAGATTTCTCCCCCCCCCCCCCCAGCTACGCCACTGGTATGTTGCATGGTAGTTCCAGCAAGATGCCAGTGTAGTAAAATGAAAAGCAAAACATTGCTTCTGTCTTTCCAACAGGCGACCAAAGCTCATATAAAACTCAACACCAAGAAGCTGTATCAGGCGGATGGCTATGCTGTGAAGGAGTTGCTAAAGATCACATCCGTGCTTTACAATGCCATGAAGACGAAAGGGATGGAAGCCACTGCAGCAGGGGAAGAAGATATAGGCAAATTCAAATTTGACCTTGGTTCCAAAGTAAGGAACAATGTGCATGTTTCATATGCAACCTATTTTTCGGGCCCCTCAACATGGTTCATGAGCCTCACAACATCCCCGTAGTTGCCTTGATGAGGGTATCTTCACTGAACCAAGGACCTCCCTACACTTCTTGTTTAGTTTACTGAAATCAACAATTTCCTGTCATAGATCCTAGTATTCTGCCTCTGCCTAGGAGAAGGCAACAGATTCAATCCCAGGTAACAGGCTCACGGTTGAATCAGCCTTCCATCCTTCCGAGGTCGGTAAAATGAGTACCCAGCTTGCTGGGGCGTGGGGGGGGATGTGTAACCTGCATTATTATATTGTAAACCCCCCAGAGAGTGCTTGAAGTGCTATGAGGTGGTATATAAGCAGAACGCTTTGCTTTGCTTTGGTTTTAAAAGCACTCAGGCTTTCTCAAGGGTTCATGGCTGTGTTATACATCCAATGATCCTCTACTCTTTTTAAGAGAGAGATTGAGAGAGAGAGATATAGGGGCAGGACCATTAGAAACCACCACTCCATATTGCATTATCTCTGATTCTAATTTCAAAAAAAGGTTGTTGCTGCTGCTTGCCATGGCATGAAGGTGGATGCCAGGCTAGTTGTTATTAGCCAATTACTTCGTTTCATCGTGGACTTGCTTTGAAAGGTTTGTTCCAGTATTCAACACTGGGAGCCACAATTCAGTGGATAATCACAGATGTCCTTTGCGTTGAGTCTGAATCAGCAACGACCACAGGCAAGGCCTGTTTCAAAGCTCAACCATTGTGGTAGGCTCCTCCGACTTAAAAGAATATTCACCCATGCAAATAGAGCCAGTGGAATGGAATGGTTTCATTGTTGGACTGGAACCTCAGAGATCTGGGTTCAAGTCTCCCCTAAGCCATGCCTGCATGATCCAGGGCTAACTTCGGAGGGTTGTTCAGGGGGATGAACAGGAGTCATGAAGACCTAAGTTGAATACCTTAGAGAAAAATGTAGGGTAGAACGATAACAAAACAAAATGCATTTTAACAAATTAATTCTGTTTTGAAGGGAGAGAGAAAAAATCTGTGAGGACAGCCATCTGGAATTGGTTCTTGAACCGGATTGTGGCCCCACGCCACCTTTCAACCAAGAATGTCCCTGCCCCGAATTCTATTTGCATGCAGAAGTAGAAGCAGCACCAGCCCTTTCAGGAACAAAGATATGGGGATTAGTTTTGGTAGCCTTGTGATGCAGGGCCCTGATCCAGGCGCTGCATTTATTTTGTGTCACTGTTTTTGCTTCCAAATAAGAAGGACAGGAGTCAGCTTCAGATGGTGAAGAACTTAAAATGGAGAGTGGTTTGGTTAGTAAGGTGCACAGAAAGTAATGCAAAGATGATTATAGCTCGTAGCGGGACAGGTCCGTACTGCGGTAATAGTGGCCAGCAATCTGGCTTTTACTAGGTGCATGTTCTCCTTGCTTGAATTTTTTTTTAAAAAAATAGCAATGTAAAGCTGTTCTTGTCATGTTTGTCTAGGTTGCAGATCTGAAAATTGCCAGGCAGCTTGCTTCGGAAATCACCTCAAAAGGAGCGTCTCTGTATGATTTACTGGGCAAAGAAGTAGAGTTAAGGGTAAGTCAGGAAAGTGAATGTGATGTTTTACTGGAGGGCAAAGATTTTTCAAATAATCATGTTTTGTCATCTACCATCCCTGTTCTGTGTTCCAGAGTCTAACCGGGGCTCAACACTTAAAGTGCAATAAACAAAAAACAACCCAGGCGGGCTCACTCGTCTTTTCTATCCACTTCCCTTGATCATTGTCTTTTCCATTCCTTTGTGTTCTTTCTCTGCCCATTTCTCTCCTAAAATGTGCTTTCCAATCCTTTTCCACCCACCCTCCATGTGGATGGCTTACCTGAGCCGCTTGTCGCCTCCTTCATTGGATCTTCCTGCTCTGGGTGAAAAGAAAGATCTCTCAAGGGTGCTATTTGGTGATTTATGTGCTATACTGGAAGCTGACTGGAGAGAACAGAACTTCATCTCTGGTGGTCTGTGCAGTAAAGGCGTACACATATAGGGCTTGCAACATTGTTGTTCCTCTGTATTCGACTCCCCTATTCATGTGGCATTGCACATATGGAATACAGTAGGACCCCTGTATCCACTGATTCATTATCCACTGATTCAGTTATCCATGTTTGGCAGAGGGGAAAAAATTAAATAATTCAGCAGCCACAAAGCATGCTGGAAAGCAAGCTGTTGTCACAAACAGCAGCTGTAAAGCAAGCTATTGTCACAAATAGAATCTGTAAAGCAAGCTACTGTCACCGACAGTGGCCATAAAGCAAGCTACTGTCTCAAAATAGCAGTCATAAAGCAAACTACTGTCAGGAAACAGCAGTTTGGGGGTGGATAGACAGGCATTCTCTCTTATCCACCTTTTTCATTATTCACGGGAAGGCCTGGAACCAATCCCCAGCGGATACCGGAGTCCTACTGTACTCCTTGATAAGAAACTGGGCAAGCCTGGCATGTGAAAAAATAAATACATCTGTACCTGGAGATTCAGTGTAGTGGCAGTTTGCGGCAATTTCTATCACGTGAAGTAGCTTATCGACCAACTGGCAGCTTAGCAGCAGGTTCTAGGCAGATCCTCCCTCTTCCAGTATGGCCCAGAGTACTTTGCTACCAGAAGCAAAAGACAAGATCGCACCCCACCGGCACTGGCAAATGGACAGCATCCTTGAGGACAGTAGGGGAGGGTTATGACTGCTTTCATCCGGCCCTGCAGAATTGTCTGTCTAAGGCCGTTGCCTTCTTGCTGTGCCTAGTGGGAGGGCAGACCTCAGCTGCACGGTGAAAGGCAGGCTAAAATTTATTTCGCGTTTCTTTCAAATCTATGCCACTCTTCCTTTGTGTTCTCTCCAAACTGGCGCTTTGAGGGGCATAGCGGGATTTTGTAGAAATATTATTGCAGTTGCAGTGATGAAAACTGTATAGGTTTGGATGATGGTTTTAGGAAGGAAGGAAGGAAGGAATGAACGAACGAATGAACTGAGGAAGGAAGGAAGGAAGGAAGGAAGAGGATTTTATTTTTGGGCATTGAATTGCATCATGGCAAAGAATCATAATACTGCTTATTTCTGAAGGTCCCGGCATGCTCTAGAGTTTTAATAAGGATCTGGAAAGCTGACTATAATAGAATCAACAGATTGTGTCTAATATGGTAGATAGGTTTCTCAGAACGTCATCAATCTGTATCCTCTAAACATAGAAACTCAAGTTGCATGGCTTTCACTGCCCTTTTTTTAACCCAAATGCAAGCTCTTTATCTCTCTCTCTCTCTCTCTCTCTCTCTCTCTCTCTCTCTCTCTCTCTCTCTCTCTCTCTCTTTTTTTTTTTTTTGACCAGGTGACTCCCTGATAGACAATGGAAATACTGTAGAGTGTGTAGACCAGTGGTTCTCGACCTGTGGGTCCCCAGATGTTCCTGGACTGTCCCAGAAGTCCTGGCCAGCTCAGCTAGTGACGAAGACTTCTGGGAGTTGCAGTCCAGGAACATCTAGGGACCCACAGGTTGAGAACCACCGGTGTAGACTATATATCTTGAATTCAGCAAAGCCTTTGACAAAGTGCCTGGTGATATTATGATTAGCAACCTAGTGAGGTGTAGTCTGGATAGTAAAACTGCCAGGTGAAGCTACAGGAAGTCAGATTCAGGCTGAATATCAGGAAGAATGTCTTAATTGGCCTTGAAATCAGACAACTGTCTGCCAGATCCGCTTCAATGTGGATTCTTGCATTGAGCAAGAGCCTGGACTTGATGGCCTTTATAGATCCTTCCCAACTTAATTAGTCTATGATTCTAAGACAGAAAAGTAATTAGTTTCTGGATCATCTTCTATTTTCACCTTTCTATCATTGAGAACTTGGGAACTTGTGAGATTCTTTTCTTTTCTCTATGCCACAGGGGTGCCTTGGTAGATTGTCATGGACTGCAGCACCCATAATCCTTCTTCACCGGCTGTGTGCCTGGGAGCTGTAGGGCAATGTTAGGCAGAAACATCAGGTGGCTCACAGTTGTCCACTACGTTTAAACTACAATTCGGAATTGGCCGCATTAATAACACCTGCTGATTCCATCCCTGTCGAGATTGGGGGAGAAAAAAACTAATAATTGTTTTTACATGATTTTTCTAAACAGCTCATCAACATTTACTTTCTGCTTTCATGATATCATCTCCTCTTGGGTCCTGGTAAACTGTGAACAACATCAGAGGCCCTTGATTGGTGAAATGCTTTTTTCTTTAATACGCATAGTTAGCTACAACTGGCCTCTTTTGCATTTCCATGTAAAAAATTCCCTAAGTGTTCTAACTGCATTTTAGGTGACCTCAGTGAAGTGTTACTTCTGCTACGTCTGTGTCAAGTTCCAGCAAAATTTAACTACTTGCTGTTCTTCCATCTGACCTATTGTTTTTGTCCCCTATTAGCTAGTATGCTAAACGTGTACAGAAGATTCCTCGTTATAAAAAAATAATTCACCCCACTTGTGGAATAATTAGCACAATTAAGATTCATAGACTGTAATACCAGAATCATAATTCTGAAATGCTATATCCTGTCTGTAGCATTCCATCAACTAATTTGCTGCTTCAGGTGCCTCCATGTGCTTCTATGCAAAAATGAATAGTCCAATAACAGGTCGGTTGTATTGTTAAGCACACCAGTGTCCATCAAAGCAGCTTATGACTAGAGTTTAAAAATGGAAATAAAACAACTAACAAATAAAATGACGTTTAGTCATTCTTTAGTACTGAATTACATCAAATGGCATTAGTGGCATTATGACCACAAACACAAAGCTAGGAATTAAATACTAATGATGAACTTGAGAGAAATGCTGAGTTTCACTTTTTTTTTAGTTTAAAGCTGCAGAAATGACAACACAGAATAAATGGTTATTAATATTTCTAAGTTATAGAGATTAATGTCGATGTAAATAAAGAATACAGTCAAATATCATTGTGGAGTTTGTAATTCTTCATTGTAGCATGCATATCTATATACCTCTTTTGCTCCAAGGCAGTGAACTTAAGCACCTGAAATGTGATATGCAATCTGGAGTCATGTATCTATGTATGTGCATGCGCACATATGCATGCATGTGCTTTACCTTGGAGTTACTTGCTTTTTTAAACGTACTACTGTAATGTAATTTAAAATGTTTGTGATTTCAAACAATACAGTACCATATCCAGACACTAGTTGGTAGACTTCTCTAACCAGTGAATAGGTCTGCAGTTCATTACAGTATTTTGAAGCAGGGAAAATAGATATAAATACCAGCGTCTTCTTGTCTGTGCTGTTGTGATTTATATCTCTTTTAATGAGCATGAAATGGCCAGACTCCTTCTTTATGGGCAAGTGTGGGTGCCCTATACTAGGAGGCACTTAACAAAAACTTGATAAAATGTTGTGAGAAATGGTGGTGCAGAAGATCCGAGAAAGCACAAGTGCCCTGTATGCCTTAAAATTGTCATTTAAAATGCTGTTCTGTATTAGTTTTAGCAGTAGTGTTCATTAGGGTTGTTTTAGTTGCATTTCCCCTGTTTTAATTGGTACACCGTTTGATTTTTCCCAGACATTTTTGTATCGCTTACCTTTAAGCATCTGTTTTTCTGCGATGGTCCCTCCGGAACACTTCCCTAGAAGCCATAACTGCACATTAAGAATTATAGCCTTGATGCTACAGACAGTTTGTACAGATCACTTTCAGTTCTTGACTCAGAGGTGCAATTAGTGGGTGAGCGAATGGCTGTGAGAGAACACGTAATATATGAGAGAGAAAGAGTTTATTATAGTTCTGCATCTGGTCCATATCTTACCCCTAACCTTGCACTATTGCTTAGCGTGCCAACCACGGAAGCTATTTCTATGGTAAATTAAGCTGAGGATTATGATTAGCCCAGGGTCCAGTGGTGATCAGCGTCTGAAGAAGTTACATTTTACTTAGGTTACAGCTTGCACAACCCCCCAGCTGGCATGCTTAGGTCTTCCCAGTCCAAATCTAACTTGAGTGTGTACAGACACACACAGAGAGAGCGGGAGGGTACGCATCAGAGATCCTTGGCCCCCTCTACCTCACGGATCAAGAGTCAGGATAGTGTCGTATATCATGCTGGTTTGGGTATGGGGAAGTTGCAGCTGTAGTCCAGAACGAGCAGCCAGTCCTCGCTGAGGCATTGGTCGCGTTGCACCATCCGATCTCGTGCCTCGCAGGGTTGTTGTGAGGACAACGGAGGGAGGAAGGGAGGCATGTGAGTCAGCCTGAGTTCATTGGAGAAAAGGAAGACTCGAACTCGAATAAACAGGCAAACAAAGGTTAAAAAAAGGAAGTGAACTGTAATACTAACTGATGTCAGTTCTCCAGCATCTTGGGTAGAAATCGTTGCTAAAGGTATAACAATTCTGAAAACATTGGGGGAAATGGGGTGGGGGGAGGGTGTTCTGTTTTTTGTTTTGTTTTGGTTTTTTGCCAAAGTATTTTTCCCCATGGCTTCAGAATTTCCAGAAATTTTACCTCTCTAGTCGTTCCCCTCATTCCCTGGAGACCTTGGGCGGGAGTGAACCCTGGGACCTTCTTTGTGTGAAGTTTGTGGCGCTCGCACTCATCTTCAACTCCTCTCATTGTCGCCGCACCACGTGTTCCAGCTCTTGGGCATTTTAAATAGCTAGCAGGGGGAAAGTTTTACATTGCATTGCAGGTTTTGCGTTACAAAGTGCAGAATACACCATTAGATTAAATGTACAGTTGCTGCTTAAAATATTTCGTACAACACATCTACTTCTCTAGAATTATTTATCTTTTTATCTTCTTATGTTGCTGTAAAGTTGCTTGCCATGTTAACTGCATACTTTTTGTAATTTCATAAGGATTAAATCCTGTTGTTGGAATGGATGCCTGCTTTTCCCTTTAGCCTGCTGCGCACAGAATAGACTTTCCACATTTAAGGCATAGAATTGTAGAATAATTGACTTCTGATGGGCCTATAAGGCTATCAGGTTCAATCTGCCCCCTGCCCCCACTTTCGAACACTTGTGATTATATAATGGGCAGCTGTCATTGCTTTGACAAACAGCATTTTGCTGAAATCCACTTAGCTGGATCAGAGAACGGCTAGTTATAAGACCATAAAACCTTAAGCTGAATACATTCAGTAGGAGATCCAGTCATGAACCTATAAGAACTAGTGCAGATTCAGAATTACCATTTAGAGGTGTGACGTTAATTAACAACCTTTTACTGACTGAAAAAGCGCCTTGATCCGTCAAAAGCATATGTATTTTAAATAGGTACATTAATGTTGAATGCCAAGGGATTCTCCTTTCTCTCACACACAGAGAATATACCCCTTCTAAGACTGTTGTGTGTGCTATTTATTTATTTTTATTTATTAATTTTATGTACCGCTCCATCTAGCTACATGGCTACTCTGGGCGGTTTACAAAGCTGAACAAAATCAGACCATAAATAATACAATACAATATAATAGAAGCACAAATAAATAAAAACACAATAACTAGTAAACAGTACATTGAACAAGGGCAAGATGGGCTACAGATAAAACAAAATAAAATACATAATAGCTAGAACCTGTTGTGTTTATCATTTGAAAACAAAAAGCACATATTCCTTTCTTTGCAGATACCAGTTTTAGTTAAAGAGGTATTTAATTGGTAAACAAAAGGTGTTATGATCAATCCACTTAAAGATTGCAGCCTATTAAGAATTAAAAGTCTACCCCGACCCATATCCTGTTTGCTTTGTTAGTCAGCTTGATACTTTCAAGACTCCCATAGGAAGGCTGTCTATGTGATATTTTCTCCCTGCTATTTCTTACATGTCTCCTTGCATTCAGAGTTGAACTGGCTTTGAACCTAGAATTTCAGTTGAGCTGTCATAGCCACTGATAAGAGCTCTCCTCCATGAAATTGTCTAATCCGCCCTCCAGTATTTTATCCAAGGTAGCATTCTGACAATCATAAATCATATTGTCAATCTGAGGTGTGCATAATTCTTCAGCCTGTACATGCATTCCCTTTGTTCTTTCCTTTTCAATGCCAACCAATCAAACCCGGATGCCTTCAAGTGCACGTCTGCTCTGTTTAACGATCGTTTCCTATTTTGTTCACACTGGGAAACTAGGGTTCTGAATCTTTGGGACAAGCCAAAATTGAAGTTCTGCTTTGAAGTCGATTCAAGATTCTGGCTTTGTCTAAAATTAATAATTAGAGGTAGAGATGGGCATGAAACGAACAATTTTTCATTTCCATTTTCTTTTTTTGTTTCGTTACGCAACGAAACGACAAACGAATTTTATCTCTAAAATGAAACGAAACGAACAGAAACACCAGAAATTTTGTCATCCGTTTCGTTTTCGTTACGGCAATACATTGAACTGCTTTAAAAGCTTTAAAAATCACAAAAATTGAAATAAATGGTAACGAAATGGTAACGAAACGAACGAAAATGAAAATGATTTTTTTTTGCAAAAATTCGCGAAAAACAGAAACGAACCGAAACGGACCCCCTAAACGACAAATGACAAACGAAACACCATTTTTTAAATTCGTGCCCCTCTCTAATTAGCGGGAGAGACTTCTGAGAACTTTCACACTTTCTCTGCAACCTTGTACTTGAACTCACCAGCAAGTTTAAACATGTTCATGATTAATCTGGCCTTTTTCACCAGATCACTCATAAACATGCCCGAGCCCACGTTGGCCTTGGGTGGAACAGGGGAATGGCATATCATAGAAATCCCTCCCCCTACCGATAATCATACTTCCATGGCTCAAACATAACAAGAAACTGTGGTTTAATGCGAAACTACTTGGTTTAATTGCTGTGGGCTGAAAAGAAGAGCTGAAGGAGCTCCCTGCTTGGGCAGAATCTCAGAATTTAATACATCACGATGTAATCCAAGAGAGCCAGGGGGCTCTTTTGAAAGAGCCATCCCTCAAGGAGGTGAGAGGGACGGCTTGTAGACATAGGGCCTTCTCGGCAGCTGCCCCCAAGCTATGGAATGCCCTCCCGAGTGAGGTCCGCCTGGTGCCAACATTGATTACATTTCGGCGCCCGGTAAAGACCTTCCTGTTCCAGAAGCTTTTTAATTGATACAATATAGACTGTGGGTTCTCTGATGGCAATTTTAGTGTCATGATTTTAGTGTAAAGCTTTTATTACTGTTTTAATTATTTATTGATATTTGATGTTTTAACTGTTTTAATTCTCTGATTGTAAGCCGCCCAGAGATCTTTGGATAGTGGGCGGCATATAAATTGTAAAAATAAATAAATAAAATAAATAATCCTCTGAATCAGACCCAAGAGCTGTCATTTGCAACTGATGCAAGACTTAATTTTATATATTAACCTCTTCTTATCATTGCCTCTGGTGATGGAGGGCAGAGTTGTCGGTTAAGAGGAGCTCCAAGACTTAGAGGGCAGTGAACCAGATTAGACTTTAGTTTGATTCAGCCTGGCTGTCCCCCCCCCCCATTCCTAAACAAGCCTCGATCAAGTGCACTAAGGCTTCCTTGAAAATATGCTGCGTTGAATGGCCAAGTCAGGAAACCTTGAACATTGGGCCTTTGTCAGCCTTCTTGATGGAGACTGAGTCTGTGAAGGTCCTTCAGCCAGGCTGCTTAGGCCACATTCCATTTATGATGCAGATGTGTTCGTTCAAAGCCGTCGAACTGATTGTCTGCAGTGAATATTCATTAGAGGCTTGGCCTTTGACAACTCTGGGGCTTTTTTTTTTTTTTGTCTTTCAGGAAATGAGGACGGAAGCGATTGCCAGACCCCTGGAGATAAATGAGACCGAGAAAGTGATGAGAGTTGCCATCAAAAATATTCTGGTAAAAAGGGTGGCCTTTTTGTAATCTGTGCCTTCACTAAGAATGGGTCTTAGGTAACATTCTAGTTCTTAATGGGTTCCTGAAGAGTTTTTAGTTATTATTTCTATTCATTATTTAGCATATTTATATGTTACCCACCTCCTTGTGGCATTCCCATTGGCATCTCGTAGGCCTCTGAGGAAAGATATATTTATTTAAACATATTTATATTTATATGTTAAATATAAGCAGATGTTTTTGCTTTGCTTTATATCCCACCTTTCTCCTTTAAAAGAGTCCAAGGCAGCTTACATCACTCAAAAATAACATTTGAAAGCTGAAAAACAGTAAGCGTGCAAATATTTTAAAAGAATTAAAACAAAAGTGGTAAATAAAATCAATACTAAATCCCATTTTAAAAACAACAGAGCACAACAGTCCAATTTCTAAAAATGGATGTCATTTATTAGAGAAAGGCCTGCTGAAGAGGAAGGTCTTTTTCTGCTTGGGGAAAGACAACAAAGATGGGGCCAGCCTGGTTTCCAGTGGGAGGGAGTTCCAAAGTCTGGGAGCAGCCAGAGAGAAGGCCCTCTCCTGTGTCTCCACCATCGTCCACCTGTGAGGGTGGTGGGAACTGAGAGAGAAAGGCCTCCCCTGAGGATCTTAATGCTTGTGGTCGTCTCATACAGGGAGATGCAATCTTGTAGATAGCTTGGACCAAGCCATTTGGGGCTTTATAGGTTGAAATCAGCACTTTGAAATTCTGCCCACAAAAGGATCGGCAGCTACTGGAGCTCATTTAACTGTTTGTTTGTTTTTTAAAGTTTGTGTGTTTTGGATTGGAGCCTCCGATTGAGGTGTTTTCGCATTAATGCTTTTTGGTATACCTGTGCCACATGCTTGCAGCGGAGCTGAGAGTTTTAACACATCTGGGATAAATCTTTATGAACCATTCTGGACATGGAGGTGGTAGCTGTCTTTTGTTCAAGGCTGCATCAGCTTCATAATTCAGCATAGTATGGGGTGGTATCAATGCCTAACATCAGCATGGGTGCGCTTATGAGACAGTGGTGCCTCTACCTACCTTTCGCTCATACGGACAGCCACTTCCATTGCCGGCCAGCTCATTCCTTTTATTGGAACTTACATAAGAACATAAGAAGAGCCCTGCTGGATCAGGCCAAAGGCCCATCTAGTCCAGCTTTCTGTATCTCACAGTGGCCCCACCAGATGCGTTTGGGAGCGCACGAGACTAGATATCTGTCATCTGATACGACTCCCCTGCATCTGGCCCTTGAAGTACCCCGGTTTTAAGCCTGGAGATGACACATCTCCATCATTGTTTGTAACCTGTGATGGACTTTTCCTCCAGGAATCTGTCCAATCCCCTTTTGAAGGCATCCAGGCCAGATGCCATCACCACCTCCTGTGGCAGGGAGTTCCACAGACTAACAACGCACTGGGTGAAAAAATATTTTCTTTTGTCTCTTCTTACTCTCCCAGCCCTCAATTTGAGTGTATGTCCCCTAGTTCTGGTATTTTGTGAGAGGGAGAAGAGCTTCCCTCTATCCACTTTACTAATGCCCTGCATTGTTTTGTACGTCTCAACCATATCCCCCCTCAGGCTCCTTTTTTCCAGACTAAAGAGCCCCAAATGTTTTAGCCTTTCCTCATAAGGGAGGTGCCCCAGCCCAGTAATCATTTTAGTTGCTCTCTTCTGCACCTTGGAGAAGGAAAAGGAACTTGGGTGGCAGCAATCAGTAGAAATGCTAGAACAGGCAGGGTCTTTAGGAAAGAGGATGTCTCTTTTGCTGTCGACATCAGATTCCTCACCTTGCTTTATATTCAAAGAAAAGAGGTGGTTAAATGTGTGCATTTGCTGCAGCTACTCCACCTATGTCCATTCTCTGGGAAAATAAAGTCCTGCTAATGTTCCTCCAGGCGAAATTAAGTGGAGGGAATCATCATGTGCCACCAAGTCAAGTGTTGGCTTTTGGTGACTCTTTTCGGGGTATCTCTACCCACTTACCCTCAGCGGACACAGCTTTGTGCATAGACTGGGTACTTGGATCTTAGGAACTGGCGTTTGGCGGGACTGCCAGAAATTGCAACTCATTCTGCTTCTTATAGGAGCAAGTCCAGAAAACCCAAGACATGCTGAATAACGTGGCTTCGGACGAAGCCAGCTTGGAGGTCAAGATCGAGAAGAGAAAAGCAGAACTCGAAAGGAACCAGAAGCGGCTGCAGACTCTGCAGAGTGTTCGGTAAGGATCGGCTCAAAAATGTCCACCCGTTTACCCCATTTTTTTTAAAAAAAAAGCAGCTTCCAGCTAGCTTCTAAAACTTGGCGACCGGCAGGATAACCTTCTTCACAGGAAGAACAATCTGACAGGAGTGATTGGTTCTGTTTCCCAGACAAAGGGGAATATCTTCATCCCTATAGGAATATAAGTGTCCCCAAGCGTGTACTTTAAGACTGCCTTCGTCCCAAGCTCACTTAAATCCCTATTAGCCAGCTCCTTGTTATTTTCCCTCTCTTATGTGTTTTTTCTGTTTTCGTTTGCTTGTTTTTCCCCTCCCCTCCCCCAACTCCATTTGCCTCCTGCACATGGGTACAGCTTTAATCCGCTTCCCCCATCCCCACTGGGTGCACGATGGTGTCAGAGAAGCTTTTCTGTTGGTGGTTGGGAAAAGGAAAAGCTGCTGTTAAGAGGTGGACAGGTAACAGCTCATCAAGCTGTTCCATCCCTAGTGTTTGAGCAGATGTATACACTTAATCCTCCCTGCAGTAGAGGGAGAATAGTCAGCATTGAACATGCTCCAAAAGTTATCTAAATATGTTGCAGGCTCAACTTTTCTGTCTCCTGCGAATGTACACTCTAGAAGTCCAGTTACTGTGTGATCCATTTCCCCACTCTTTAGATTTTACATAACTGACGCTTTGCTACTGGAACCCTCGTTTGATTATTGAGCTTTGAAGCTTGCTTTCTTCCCCCAATAATTAAATGAAGATGCAATCTGTGAGGTTTGAATCTTTGGTAATATTTAAACGTGAACTAAATACCTAGGTATTTAGAAAAGCCTTCCCTGAGTCCTGTAGATGGGAACCAGAGCTTGATAGCCTGTCAATCTGCCTCTGCTTCTGGTCTCTGGACTCATTGTTTTTAACATTTTTAACCTGCTATTGTTTTTATTATGTCTTATACTGTATTAGGTTGCTTTAGTTGTCTAATTGTGTTGTAATCATTGTTTGTTAGTTATGGTTATTATTTTGGACATGTTGATATTTTGTTCTAAATGGTGTTCACCATCCAGATAGATAGATAGATAGATAGATAGATAGATAGATAGATAGATAGATAGATAGATAGATAGATAGATAGACTGTCTGTCTGTCTGTCTGTCTGTCTGTCTGTGTTAGAGATTGTCAGCCCATTTTGCCAAATTTTCTCAGAAAAATATACCCAAATATTCCCTTTTACAGTCTTCCTGCCAATTTTCCATTTCCACCAGAGCTCTTTGAATGAGGCCTTTTCTGATATCCAGGCCATTCTTCTTTACTGCTTCTTGCAGTGCTGCCAATTATAGCAGTTCTTTGCAATAAAGGGAAGGGAATATGGCGTCAGTTGTTTTAGGAGTGGTCATATAGAGATGGGCACAAACTGGCAGTTTGTGCCTGTTCGTTGTTTTTTTTCCTGGCCAAACGTGTGTTTGGTACTTTGCAGCCCTGCCTGCTGTGGCAGGAGTCCACCCAGAGGCGTTGGCCCAGCTTTCCTGCCCCACCTCCTCCAGGTGCTGCCTCGGAGGCAGGGTACTGGCTGGGGGAGGTGAGACTCTGAAGCACTAAACCCCTGTTCAGCTTAAAAATGAGCTGACACAGATTGGCAGTTTATGTCTCTGCAGGATGCTGCCTTACTGACCAGATGGGTCCGTGGTCTTCGAAGCTCTGCAGCCCTGCCCAAGACACTGGTTAAATATTAAAGTTTGCCAACTTAGTTGGAGCAACGTCTTATTTCTAAGGCCTGGGGAAATTGCATTCTCCATCAGAGGTGCATTTGCCTGGATGTGTGTTCACCCATGCCATGAAGTGTATGTTACTTTCCAGTTGTTGCTGCTTTTTTGTTGTTGTTTCTGAAACATATTCAATTTAAGTTTTTAATTGTTGCCCTACTTTTCACACGCTTGGCCCACTCCTCTTTGTTTGACTGTCCAACTAGTGGACAATAAAGATTATGTTTGCCGAGGGTACGTACAAGCATCCTTAAAAGTCTGGTTCGAACAGTTGAGGTAGTACTGGCTGCAGTTCTTCATACGTTTTGGATGTTCCTGGGCCCCTTATGTCCCTCGCTTGGTAGCTCAGCGTTTTAGGTATCTGATTGCAGAGCCAGAGGTTGGGAGTTCGATTCCCCACGGAGCCTCAAGAGAGAAGAGCCAGCCTGGGTGGCCTTGGGCAGGCTGCACTGTCCCAGGGCACCCCCGGAAGAAGGGAAAGGGAAACCAGTTTGGAAAATTCTCTACCCAGAATATCCTGGAAAGGGTTGCTAAAAGTAGAAATTCATTTGAAGGCACATGATGATGATGATGATGATGATGATGATGATGATGATGATGATGATGATGATGATGATGATGATGATGGTGGTGGTGGTGGTGGTGGTGGTGGTGGTGGTGGTGGTGGTGGTGGTGGTGGTGATGATGATGATGATGATGATTGGCACCTTTAAGATGGAGAGGGGGAAGAGCACTTAGAGCGGTGGTGTCCAAACTTCAGCCCTCCAGATGTTTTGGACCACAACTCCCACAGTCCTTTGTCACTGGCAACCTAGGCTTGGAATTCTGGGAGTTGTGGTCCTAAGCATCTAGAGGGCTGAAGTTTGGACACCCCTGACTTAGAGGGAAACAAAAAAAAATAGCTTGCTCTTGGCTCAGTTTCCCACACAACACGAGGTAACAATTTCCCCTGCTCTTTCTCCCTTGCATTTCTCACCAGCCCAGCCTTTATGGATGAATATGAAAAGATTGAGGAGGAACTGCAAAAACAGTATAGCTATTATCTAGAGAAATTCCGCAACCTTACTTATTTGGAACAACAGCTGGAGGACCAGCATCGAATGGAGCAGGAAAGATTTGAGGTTAGAGTTTTCCACATTTACATCAGCCCAGTTTCTGCCTCACTTTTGCAGCTTGCAGGTTTATCCTTATCTAAAGTGCTAACTGCAACTTTGTATGGCTCCAAGTGCATCTCAGTACAGGTGTTCATACAGAGCTGTTAAAAATGTAGAGGCTTTATACATTTTTATAAACACAGATCATTATTTGTCTTCAGTGGAACCATTTCAGGTGGTTCCCAAGATTCATGGTGGCACCAGAATTTATGGCAAAATGACCCCACACATCCCTAGATGGTAAAGGGGGACTTCTTGATCAAAAACGATTTCTTTTAAAAAACACAAGGGTGCTGAGATATGCAAAATTGTCATCATTTTAGAAAGGATTTGTCCCCATTCTAATAGTTGGAAATGTCTCTCCTGAGATTATAAACAATTATAAGCCAAAATGTGCTTTTTGGTGTTTCTCTTTTACCTTTGACCCTGTTGGCTCCCCTTCCGAGCAGCCAGCCAAGTCAACGAGTACAACAGGACTGCGATACATCGAGAGAATAGCAAATGAGTTTGTACTGCATTGTTACAGTGTGTACCTTCCCCTGGTCCAGAGAGAGAAATAAGCAAATAAATAGAAGAGCTGATGAGATAATTGCTGCTACGATGGGAACATGTGTGATTTAATCAGAGGTGTCCTCAATTGATCGCATTCTTGTTAAGAGGAGGCCATCAGAGCTTGATTCCTTAGTGGGCTCCTTTTAATGTCAGTCATTCAAAATGTTGCTTCCTTTTCTGATTATTGTTGCACAATATTTGCATCTCACTTCTTTCCCCATTAACGTCTCCCTCCCCGCCAGAAACTTAAGCATAAGGTTCTTGGCTCTTAAAGAGACGTTGTGTTCCAGCAGGACATTTTTGAGTTTTGGCTGGTAGGAAGGTGGCATTTCCCTCTTCGTCCCTCGACGCCGTGTTTGTCTCGAAACGGTTAAGGCACGCTATTGCTCCAAGTTCATGTGGTCTTCTCTGTTGAAAGCATTGCGAGAGTACAACCGGGTCAAGACCTGAGGCATTACAGGGGGAAATCAGGTTGCAACTAGCAAGGTGCTGTAAAAGAATGGGAGGGTTACAACCTGCCTTTGAAACCCAGTGCCTTCCAGATGTCCTGGACTACAACAATGATATGATTGCCCTAAAGAGTCCATTTTTTTTCTCAGCTGGGTTTTGGCCAGTAGTGGGCGTGCGACCACTGAAAACTCATTGATATTTTTTTTTTGCTTCCGATCTGAGAAATATTCAAAAACCAAAGGAACTTAGTGACAGAGGAGCAACATAGCCATGTCGTTCATGTGAAAAAGAAATAAGCGCTCAGGGTTGAATAATACCTAACCCTGATGTTGGACTTGACATAATGATGGAGGAGTGACATCTAGCATCCTTGCCTCTCTGCCACGGAAGGGCCCAAATGACCATGTGTGTGGCATTATCTTTTGCAAATGTTCTTTTACTGAACTAACTGGTCACTTTTAAAATATATATTTTAAGCTTGTGAATGTCATGTTCTATTATTTATTTTTCAGTCTTTTTACTCTGCCTTTCACCTTGGAAAAGGACCCAAGGAATAGGTTCTGATACGATCTTTGTTTTAGGGAGAAAATAGCATAAGAGCCTGTGTCATTATTGTTATCATTAAAGGCGATGGATATATATATATATTCCACGTGGCCATTTGGAAAGAGCTGGGATGATTTCACTAGGCGATAGCATTGCTGCCCTTCTGATGTTGGCGCTTGCCTCTTTCCCTTGCCAGGAAGCAGAGAACACCTTGCGTTTGATGCAAAACAAGCTGAAGGAGGAGGAAAAGAGGTTGCTGAAGGCGGGAAGTGAGTGCTTTCTGTTAATTACCTTTTGCGCCGGTGGACCTGTGCTTGAAGACCCAAGTTTGATTGACAGTGCGTTAGGGTTAGGGTGGCCACTCTCTTGCCTGCTACACATAAGGAGGTGGCTAAGGGCCTCTCTGTCTTCATCCGTCTCCCGCCACTCCACCTTTTTCAAATAGGATCCGAAAGCAAAGGTTCTGGGTTTCCCCAGAGTCCTGAGTGCCTCCTACTTCTAAAAAAAAAATGCTTTTGCCAGCAGCCAGCATGAATGCAGTGGCTGGACAGGCGAGCTCTGGCAATAAGAGCAGATGAAAAATAAAAACACTTCTTTTAAATGGCAAAGTATCAGATCCGCATGCCTGCCCCTAGAATGACTGCCACGGAGCTTTGGGGTTGTAAGATAATACAGTTTCCCATGCAATGTCGATATTATAAGAATCATTAGGTATTGGGCTTACTTCCAGAAAATGTTAGGTGATATCATTAAAATATACTGTATTTTTTCCATCTGTAAGACACCCCCATGTTATAAGAAGGCCACCGCTATTCCAACCCCAAAGTTACTCTTTCGCAACTGCACAGTTTTCTCATTGGCTTACTTTCATGTATAAGATGACCCTCAATTTTTAGCCTAACAATTTTAGACAAAAAATACAGTCTCATACATGGAAACATACTGTGTTTTAGAACTGGGTTTCTCTTGAAGTCCTCTCACAATGAGGAGATAGTTATTTGTTACACTTATATACAACTTTTATGCCAGTTCGGTCAGGACAATTTATAATTCTAAACATTGTTTTATAATTAAATCAATGTAATATAAAAGGAGCAATAAACAGAAGACAGAAGCATAAACAATAACAAATAGCCGCTTATTTGAACAAAGTAAAATTGTGACTATGTAGAAGGAGCGCAGAGAGAAGTGAGAGAGCGAGTGGGATTCCCCATCCAGGTTAATCAGGGAGCATTATAACCTCATACCTCCCTAATGCAACTAAGCGAATATCCGTTGGCAGGGACAGTTCTGAACAGAAAGGAAGCAAAGGGTAATGGGTCTGATAGAAGGTTAAAGGTAAATGTTCCCCCTGCACATGCGTGCTAGTCGTGTCCGACTCTCATCTCCGTATTCAAGCCGAAAGAGCCGGTGTTGTGCAGGTCCATGGCCACATGGCCGGCGTAGCTGCAAGGAAACACTGTTTTACCTTCCCACTTTTTACGGCAGTACCTATTAATCTACTTGCATTTACATGCCTTCGGACTGCTGGGTTGGCAGTAGGTGGGGTGATCAGCAGGAGCTCGCTCCGCTGCGTGGCATCCGGGATTCGAACTGCCGAGCTGCTGACTTTGCAGCCAACAGTTTTCGGAGCTTTAGTCCACTGAGCCACCACGCCCCGGCTCTGAAAGAAGGAACCACATGCTATCTCACCTGCCCAGGTGGAGCAGCTGGGCAGGAAATCTGTAGAGGTCAATAGTGGCAGCCCCTCCTAAGTAGAGAAAAACGTATCTCTCGCTTCTTCAGACAGGTGCAAAAGTAGGCTAGGTGAAAGCAAGCTGAGCTTCCAGTGGCAAGCCATCGTTATCAAAGCATTGTACCAAAATACAGCCTTGGCAAAAGATGTAGTCTGCTAGGTGTTGAGGTTCTTCGTGGCCAGATTATATTAGCCAGGGCACTGTTCTGATGGGGTAGGAGGCAGGGCTGGTGTTAAAACGGCATCCGAGTCCAGGGTTGGTTTTCAAGCCCCATCTCTCCAAACAAAGGGGCATAGTCCATGCCCACTCAACTGTTTGCTAATCAGTTTGCGAATCTCCATCATGGTTTGTCACCTGGGATGGACTTTTCCTCCAGGAATCTGTCCAATCCCCTTTTGAAGGCATCCAGGCCAGATGCCATCACCACCTCCTGTGGCAGGGAGTTCCACAGACTAACAAAGCGCTGGGTAAAAAAATATTTTCTTTTGTCTGTTCTCCCTCTCCCAGCCCTCAGTTTGAGTGGATGTCCCCTCGTTCTGGTATTTTGTGAGAGGAAGAAGAGTGTCCCTCTGTCCACTTTACTGTCCATGCCCTGCATTATTTTGTACGTCTCAATCATATCCCCCCTCAGGCGCCTTTTTTCCAGACTCAAGAGCCCCAAATGTTTTAGCCTTTCCTCATAAGGGAGGTCCCCCAGCCCAGTAATCATTTTAGCCGCTCTCTTCTGCACCTTTTCCAGTTCCACGATGTCTTTTTTGAGATGCGGTGACCAGAATTGTACAGAAGCCAGAGTGAGACTTACATTCCTGAATTAAAAGGCAGTTGAGTAACAGAACACTTTTTATTATCCATGTTTCCTTCTCTCTTCTATCTCCTGATCACACCCCTCCTGAGTAATACTCAATGTGCTATAAATCACTGAAATCTTCCATGTGGGCAGAGCTGAATGTTCAAACCCATTTGGAACATCATTGGCTTTGTTTTTTTAAAGTTAGCGGCAGGTTAAAAGGGATAATGGATTCCTGAATTGCTGCCAACGGTATTGACATTTCAGTTTTGACTCATTCTAAGCTAAGACGTCAGTAGAGGGCCCTCGAGCGACTCGCCCTGGTGATTTCTGCCGATCCGCATGTGCATTTAACCATCACGGCAGGGAAGAAGCCATGAGGTTGTCCCTTGTGAGTCACTTGGGAGAATTTCTCCTTCGGGGTTGCCACTTTCTGGAAAGTCAGGGAAACTGGTCAGGGAAAGTCAGGGAAACTGGTCAGGGAAAGTCAGGGAAATTGAGATTGAAATATATCCAAGCAGTGGGATTTTTGTTTTTTGACCTGCTGCTGCAAGAGCATGATCTGATCTTTTGGCAATTGGGAAATAGAGAAGTAGCAGAACACAGGTAAAACTTAATGATGCCCTTTCTGAGCTTCACCCCCAGCAACCAGCCTCACATGTTTGTTGAGCTCTGTCCCTGCACGGTTTCCAAGGTCTGCGTGCCATAGCATTTGCAAAACAAGGCAACTTTAAACGGTTAACAATATTATTTATTTATTTATTTATTTATTTATTTATTTATTTATTTATTTATTTATTTATTTATGTAAAAGCAAAGTGTTCTGCTTATATATCGCCCCATAACAATACAAGTAGTCTCTGGGCGGTTTACAATTTTAATTACAGTGTGCAGGCTACACATTGCGCGCGCGCACACACACACACACACACAAGCTGGGTACTCATTTTACCGACCTCGGAAGGATGAAAGGGTGAGTGAACCTTGAGCCTGCTGCCAGGGATTGAACCCAGGTCGTGAGCACAGTTTCACCTGCAGTACAGGCATTTAACCACTGCACCACGAGGCTAATAAATAAATAAAATTTATTTATTTACAAGATTTTTTTTTTTAGCCAGGATGTTGGGGTGGGGGTGGGGTAAGATGCATTCTTGCAGGGTGGCCCCAAAAATGCTTCTTCTGAGCCGGTTTGACCATCAGGCTAAAAGATGCTTCCCCTCTCCTGTTCAGCTTTGGAACTGGGAGAAGAGTGTATGCATGATAAGGCTGGGGAAGTCTGTTTGGTGCCGCTTTCCTGACATACAAAGGCAGCCGAGTGCCTTGACCTTTAAAAGTTATGCCAGTACCTGTGAATGAATCGGTTTTATCCTGACTCAGGCCATTGGAAATCCTAGCACTGGACGAGTGGAAGCAACTTCCTAGGAGGTTCTTTTCCCAGTCTCTGTGCGGAGCTCATTCTAACTGGAGGCATGTGGTGCTTTCCATGTGCAGTGCGTGTCACAGGGCTGGGTTCACCCCGGCTCCAAAGGGTTCCTTACGTTGCAGCAAAGAGCATCGTTGAGTGGAGCTGGCACCCTGAGCGCCTTTCCAAGAAAAGTCATTTATTCTTCTGCCTCTTCTTGTTTTCATCTAGATAATGACGACTCTGACATTGAGATCCACGAGGACGAGGGGTCGGACAGTGAAATGGAAGACAGGCAGCTCATGAAGCAGCATACGGCCATGGAGATGTTGATGCAAGGTACCTACTCCGTGGTTCCTTGCCCCAAGTATTTTCCCATTGCGTGGTTTTTGAGAGCGAGAGCGAGAGAAAAGCCACCTCCTCGGCCTAAAGGAGCAGAGGAGGAGCGAAAACCTGGCAAGCCACAGAAGGAAGGAAATGTCCCGTTCGCACGAGAAAGCCGGTGGCGGCTTTCTTTGTAAGGATGGGAGGGTTTAGGGCAGTGATGGCGAATCTTTGAGAGACCGAGTGCACAAACTGCGATTCAAAACCCACTACTTTTTTTTTTTTTTTTGCAAAGTGCCAAATACAGTAATTTAACCTGAATACAGGTGGCTGCGAAGGGGTGATTTGGTGTGGCCACAGAAAGGGCTCCGAGGGGCACCGTGTCATAGGTTCGCCAACTCTGATTTAGGGGATGCACAGAGCTTGCCCTCTGGGCTCCCGGCATGGGCGTGTGCACCCTCAGCGCTTTTAGAAGGTGTGCTCTCTGTTTTCCAGCTGGAGACCTTGGAAACCCTTGGTTAGGGTTAGGGTTAGGGTTAGGGTTAGGGTTAGGGTTAGTCGGCCTCTGGTTCTGCCCCCCAGTTACCTTCCACAAAGGGCACATCTTTGCAACAGCTTCCCCTGACATTTGGGGAGGTGGCTCCTGCGGCGTAAGAAAGACAAACACCCCCGTCCGCCTCTCCACCCCACCGCAGCCGGCTTCAGAGCCTCCCCTGGCCCCGCATCAGTCCCCGGCAACCCGGTAAAGTAACGGGGCTGAACAAAGACCTGTCCCTTGCTTTGTGAGCGGTTTCTGAAGGAGAAAGGCAGCCGTGCCAGGCTCAGCAGGGGTGTTAATAATTGAGCATATGCCTACCCTCGGAGTTTTTAGATCAGCCATTTTGACCAGCTTCCCAACGAGACCTGATGGAGCCAAGCAAGGGAGACACACAGGCGGCGTGTGCCACGCACCCTTGATCAGATCTTTCTCATTTCCTTCTGACCTCATGTTTAGATTCGCTGCACATCTGCCGTTTGTTCACCCCAACCCTTGCCTCCCCCCCCCGGGGAGAATAAAGGGCACACTGGAAACGTAGGACAAGGTATCGGAACAAACCGGAGGGGGTTTGAGGGTCCCGATGGTGTGTTCCTCTGTTCCTTTCTTCTGCTGCTTTTGCTGGGCTTCCAAGGACCAAGCTCGTTATCTCCGGCTGAACGGCAGAAAGACCAAAGCTGAGGGGCTTCACAGAAGGAAGGGGAAGAGGGTCTCCCTCATGGATCAGGATGAGTTTTGCAGACGGTGGGGGGGGGGTTTCCCCCTATTTCCCAATTTATCATCAGCTTTCCACACCTCCCGATAGGTTGAGGTGCATCTTCTTCTTTATAGAACATACAGGGTTGGGGTGTTTTTGTTTCGTGGTCTTATCCACCCCTGGAATGCCCTCTCCTCCACCACTCCCTCCCCACCCCCCCCCCCCCCAAAAATACACCCTTATCTGAACATGTACGCAGGCCTTGGGCAGACAGTCCCCTGCCTGCACTTGGATTTAAACTGTTTGAACTGACAAGTGGGATATAGGACATGGCGAGAAAGGCCAGATGACTTGACTCATGGGCGTCTTTGAGCATGCTTCTGGAGTCAAGTCTAGGTTTCAGAGGAAGTGTGTGCCATGTCACAGAAACCTCCCCCCCCCCCCCCCCGGTCCGGCCGGGCTCATCCATGGAAACTGCACAGTACCCCTAGCTTCCTTTCTGACTGTTCATTTTCTGCATGAAGCAGCCGGGTCTTGAGAGCTCTCCTTGTGGATCAGCTAATACGAATTAAGGCTCGGAATGCTTTGGTGGCCCTCCACAAATATCTCCTTAGGCGACTTCTTAAAATCCCCATTGGTGCGTGTGGGAGGATCTCTGGCAGCCAGTCTAATATTCCTCTAAGTCTAATGTCGTCCTTTAAAGAGGTTGCCACAGGACTGGGAAGCAACAGTGTTGAAGGTGATGGGACAGAGAGAGAGAGAGAGAGAGAGAGAGAGACCATATGAGCAGTGAGGCCAGAGAATAAATCTGAATTCCAAGGTCCTGGTCTCAGGCTGCCTTTCACTCGCTAGGAAAATCTCGCCTTCTCTCTCTCTCTGCCTGGGCAGCCCCATCCTGAGGAGTCCTGTTTCTTTCTCTCCACCAGGGAGGCCTAGCAAACGGATTGTCGGGACGATGCAAGGAGGAGACACGGAGGATGACGTAAGTAGCAGGAGATGGTTCCTCATCCCACAGTAGAAAGTCTTGTTTCCGCATAACTGCTTTGCTTTGCTTGTTTGGTCTGGCTTTCCTTGTTCTTGGAGTTCCCTCCTGCCCCTCTCCAGTCGTGGCGCAGTGGTTAAATGCCTGTACTGCAAGTAAAACTGTGGTCACGACCTGGGTTCAATCCCCGGTAGCAGGCTCAAGGTTCACTCAGCCTTCCATCCTCCCGAGGTCGGTAAAATGAGTACCCAGCTTGCTGGGGGGGGCAATGTGTAGCCTGCACTCTGTAATTAAAATTGTAAACCGCCCAGAGACTACTTGTAGTAGTATGGAGCGGTATATAAGCAGAACACTTTCCTCCTCTCCGTTGACCCTTCCTCTCCTCCTCCCGTTGCTTCCTGTGTCCTCTTTTGCTGCGGCAGTGGGGCAGGATAGGGGCCATGGGGGATTAACATGCCTTTGGCTTAGTATCATCATCCAACTAGTCTTACTGGGCACATTTTGGAAGACAGGCGCCTGTACCAGAGGGGATGTTCCATCTGTCTTAGCTGAAATTGTGTTCCAGAGGGGCCAGGCACTGAAGCATCTTGGAATCCAGGTGTTCCAGATTCTAAGAAGCAAGCGGCTGCAATTAACCTGCCTCCATCCTGCACCTTCTCAACTGTTAGGCTGGGCCAGTTGCCTTTGAGATGCCCCTGCAGTGCCAGGAGGTGCCGCAGGCATTGCATTGCTCTCCAGTGGATTCTGGGAGGTGTCATGGGAAAAGGCCCCTGTTCCAAGCTGCCTGCTTAAATTGCACACAAGTAGTTGCTTCCATTAGACCGTCCGTGTTGGGCTGCTGGGCTGCCCCCTTTCGCCACCTGACTTGGAGAGCCTGACCTTTCTGTAGTGCGGCTTCCTTCCTGCTCTCTTTGCTCGTTTCATTTCTGTTCTTTAATGTCTCCTTGCTGCCATCTCATCTCGCTCTGCCTCTCCGAAGGTTGGGGCGTCGCAGGCCCGGGCCAGTAAACCCAGAGCCTCCAGAACCAAGGTGGGTGTTTCTCTGATCTCATGATGCTTTTCGTCACCACTCCTTCCCCTCGTGGCCCTCAGGTGGCCTCGCTTCTGACGTGGTCTCATCCCGCAGCAGCAGCAAAGGGGACGATGCAGGCTGCTGCCGTCTCCTTTTGCCCCATACTAAGCAAGCCAGCAGAAGCTTTGAAAATGGGCTTGAGTGCAATCTTAGGGAGCTCTCAAGGGAATTGGGGACAATGTTTCCTATCTTAAAAACAGAGGATTGGAGGATCTGTGGCAGAAATGCATGCTTCTTAGTTTGTGGCCAAGCATGCTTAGAGAACTTTAGTGTTTCTTTGTGGAAGAAGTGCTAAATTTGTAGTTTTGTCATATCAAGTTCTGATGCTTTACCTGTACTTGTTTACCTGTGTGCTGACCTACAGGCACCAAGAGGTCATATAGATTTGCTCCACGGTAGACATTCCTTGCCATGTGGGAGAGTTTTGGGGCTTCTTCTTTTTTTTTTGGCATATTTCTTAGCGCTTGGAATTGAACTGCCATCCAGTATGCTTGCATAAAGAATCCAGTCTTCTTCTCGGCAACGGAATAAGTTATAAATCACTGGTGAACTCATTCTCTCTTTAGCTGTTTCGTCTTTTTGTTTTCCCCGTTTCCGAGTAGATAATTGAGTCAGGCGGGGCCGATGTTTCATATTCTTTTATTTACAAGCTTCCGTTCTCTCTGTCCTTCATGAAATGTTTATATGATGCTTGAGGGAGCTTCAGACTATTCCAGTGATGGCGAACCTTTGAGAGACCGAGTGCCCAAACTGCGATTCAAAACCCACTAATTTCTTTGCAAAGTGCCAAGACAGTAGTTTAACCTGTATACAGGTGGCTATGAAGGGGCCATGTCGGATGCCCACAGAAAAGGGCTCCGAGGGCCACCTTTGGCACCCGTGCCATAGGTTCGCCAGCACTGGACTACTCATTGGATGACTCCAAATGGCCATAGGAAATCCATGCTTCTAAAGATCATAGAATCATAGAGTTGGAAGAGACCTCAAGGGCCATCTAGTCCAACCCCCTGCCATGCAGGAACCCCCATCACAATATTTCCGACAGATGGCCATCCAGCCTCTGCTTAAATACCTCCAAAGAAGGAGACTCCACCACCCTCCTTTGTGGCAGCATATTATTCCACTGCCAAATAGCTCTAACTGTCATGAAGTTCTTCCTAATGTTCAAATGGAATCTCTTTTCCTGTAGTTTGAAACCATTGCCCCAAGTCCTAGTCTCTGAAGCCATGGGAAACAAACCTGTTCCCTCTTCAATATGACATCCTTTCAAATATTTAAACATAGCTATCATATCCCCTCTCAGTCTTCTTTTAGAGGCTAAACATTCCCAGTTCCCTAAGCCGTTCCTCATAAGACATTTCCTCCAGACCCTCAACCATCCTGGTCGCCCTCCTCTGCACCCGATCGAGGTTGTCAACATCCTTTTTAAATTGAGGCGCACAGAACTGGACACGACTCCAGGTGGGGTCTGACAAGAGCAGGATAGAGTGGTACTATCACTTCCCTTGATCTAGACACAATGGTTCTGTTGATACAACCAAGAATCGAATTGGCTTTCCTGGCCGCCACATCACACTGCTGACTCATGTTCAATTTGTGGTCCACCAAGACTCCCAGATCCCTTGATTAGATCAGTTGTTGCCTTCTGAAAGGCCGCTTTGTGGGATCCAGGGAGGAAATAAAATGTCCTTGACCCTAACAGCTGCTAGGCCCACCTTATTTTCTCTGTTCTTCCCTTTCCCATTGTGTCTCCCTGCGGAACACTTCCTGCCCTCAAGACGCTGTGTGAGAAAGTTCTGTTGCACCTTGGATTCGAAACGCTGCAGCTTCTTCTTTACAATCCTTGTTTTATTTTACCTCGAATGTGGATGTAATGGCCTCTATCTTCCATCGGAGCTCCACTGGTATGCTGGGAATGATGTCCTTGCTGCCAGCTAACTGCTACACTAATTAAGGAGTTATTTCGTTTTTTGGGGGGGTGCATGACTCACACACAATGACACCGTCTTATATGCCCAGTCGAAAAGGAGCCTTTTAATTAGCAATGCTTGGCCACCGCAAGGAAGATCACCCACCAGAGCTCTACAAGAGGATGCATAGTTAAAAATGATGTGATTCACTGAGTTTTCTTTAATATTGCCTTTGATCAGTATTTTAATTATATATCAATAATCTTAGCCCTCAGAAACAGATTCTCTCTCTCTCTCTCTCTGTCACGCAGGGCTAAGATTAGCCACATATAATTATTATCAGCCTCGTTTGGGGGTTTGGTTGGGCGCGTTGTGTGTCGTTTGGTTTTAACCCAGCTGCACCGTGCTCTTCCCGCAGGAAGACTCCGAGGACAGCGAAATAGATCTGGACGATGAAGACGAAGATGACGAAGACGACTTGGAAGACGACAGCATGGTCATCTCTCCTAACAAGGCCAGCCGGAGAGTCAGGAAGCCCGAACCCCTCGAGGAGAGTGACAATGACTTCTGAGACGCCACCACATCTCCTGGCGCGAAATCTTGGGGAGCAGAGAGCAGCCGAGAAGATTGAACGCACGCCTGTTTGTCTGATGGGACCTACCTTGTAGCAAGGCAGGCGGGACAGCAAGGAATAGCGTACGGGGTCATCTCCGGGATGCCAGGAACCTCTAAACCCACTGGCTGTAACCGGTCACTGGGGAGTCGGAATGGCTTTGAAACAAAGCCAAAGCTGATGGCCCTTCATCGATACTCAGAAGCCCAAGCGCTGAGGGTCCTGTAGTGCCAAAGATTTCAACGCCTCTAGCAGGACAAAGACGTGCAGGGAACGCTTATTTACAATCCGTTAGAAAGAAGGTGTTTCGTGAGAAACCAGAGCGACATGTCCAGTTTGTTTGATGCAAACACGGATCTAGAATTGTTGCAAAAGATAATTCCGGATAAATTAACACATGTACTAGAGTTGGCGCCTCCAATCTAAGATTCAGCGCTGAGTTCACAGCTCACTGCTAGCGAGCTAAAACTGGTGAGGCCTCTGATTATTCTTGAGAGCCTTCCTTTCTTTCAAGGCAAATAAATCTCCCATTTACCTTCTCCCTCTATTGGGCGCATTCACAATGGTTTCCTCTTAATATAAAATAAGCTTGAAGAAACAGTCCTTGTTTTTCACAAAATAGCTCATATTCCACACATGTCCCGGCAGCAAAGGGAGGTTTAATCTATTTTTTTTTAAAATTTTCCGAACAATGTTTTTGTAATTTGAAAGAGTTTGTCTAGAAGAAATGCCACGCGAGACTGAAATAGATTTGATCAACTGTCCCCATTGCCTGGCTGTAAACATCTACTACTCCTAGGCTGCCTTTATATATTACTTCCTTTTCAGAAGCTAGATGGAAATGTTCTATGGGTCCCAGCCTGTAACACCAGTAAGAGTTAGCCGCGGAATTAGTTCCAACGCAAGGGTGCCTCGGTCCACTTATCTGTCTATACAGATTTTTTTTTTCCCCAGAGCCATTCAGAATACATTCCTGCGTTTCATCAATAAATACCTTTTCCGTCTTCTTTCTTGGTAACGTCGTCTGTGAGTTCCCTTCCTGCTTGTCTTCGCCGTTCACAGATTAACCAATGCCTTCCTCTAAAGATGGGACACGGCCCACACTTTAGTTGCGCCCGCAAAGATCCTTGGATCATCCAAGGAAGCCTTGCTGGTTGGGGGTAGGGTGGGGGGGGGGCTCTTCCCAAGATATATTCAATCCAAGCATCTTGGTGACTGCTGTCCCTTGCAGCTTGACAGCATCTTCTTTTTAGCACGTTCCCTTCGCACTCGGACTTCAAGGGGGTGGTGGTGGTGGTGGTGCCAAATACCCCCCCCCCCGAGTGTGGAGCCGCAAAGGTCCCGGTCACATCTTTACCACGCGACTGGGGGCGTTGGTACGAATGACGTCAGCAATCACTTTAGCTCCCGAAGTCACCGATTTGATTTCCCTGTAAGCTTTGGGAGGAAAGGAACAGGGTCCTCCTTAGCATCCATCCCCCCTCCCCGGCAAACTGGGTACTCATTTTATCAACCCCGGAAGGATAGAAGGCAGCAGAGAAAAGACGCGTCAGAACAGGAGTTATTATTTTCCCCCCCAAAAAAGGCAAGTCCAGTAAATTAAAAGCATTAACGAGGGCGCTAGAACAGAGCGCTGTCCACTCCAAGCCACAAAGATAAGCCTTTAATGTGAATCGGACGGGCGAAAAGAACAGCATTTTAACGACACCTTTGTTACGTCTTAGACCAAAACTCCTCAAAGGCAAAGGGGGAGGGAGGGAGGTCTTTGACGAGGATCAAATTGCTCAGTTGCAAACACAAAACGATCTTGCGGCCTGGATTCCTGCTACCCTGTACACCTAGAAGTGATGGATCTCGCTGGCTTCACCAAAACAGGGAACGGTTTCTTTTTAGGTTTACGCTTGCCCTGTTACTTATTACCCATCCCCACCACAGACACGTGGGGGAAACTGGAGGTCCCAATCACCTTTGGGGCTGTTTCCACCACAGCGCTTTAGCTGTAGGGCAGGCCATGTCCAAACGTCGGCCCTCCAGATGTTTTAGAGCACAACTCCCACAGTCCTTTGTCATGGGCAATCTAAGCTTAGCATTCTGGGAGTTGTGCTCCAAAACATCAGGAGGGCTGAAGTTTGGACATGGCCTGCTGGAGGGGGGTGACCAGTTTTGCCGGAAGCCTCTCGAGAAGACCTGCTCTCGGCCCTCCTTCTTAGAAAAGGTAGTATTCCCCAAGCGAACGCAAAAGGAGGAGACTCTACACGCGTTTTAAGAGGAGAACCCTGACAATCCCTGGAAGCGCCAGAGAGGAAGCTAAAACCAATGAAGGGGCAGAAAGAAACGGGTCGGTGGGTGATCATTATACAAGGCAGGCAGAACATGGGATGCTGGTGGTGGCACCCCAGCCCTGCTAAAGCAGCAGGAGCAGCACTCAAGAAAATGAATGAGAAGGCTTTAAAAGAAAAACACATCTTAACTGAGCCAAGTGGAGGCTCCTCTCTGACGTCTGTCTCTCCCCCCATCTACTCTCTGCCGGATAAACGGTTTCTGAAAGCTTTGCCTCCTCGCAGGAGAATCATCTTCCCTCCCATCTGTTCAGCAACACGGAGAGGAACCAGTGAGAACAGAGGGAGATGGAGGGGCAACGCGTCCGTCCCTCAACGGGGCTGCCTCCTCCGAAGCTGAGCAGGGAAACCTTCGTCGGAGACCCGAGAGCCGCTCCTTCCTGAAACGGCCCAACAGCTCTCGGGAAAGGACCCTGGAAACAGCCAGCCTGGCACAGGGCTGCCTCTCATTCCACATAAACTAGGGCTTCTCTACGAATCCTTAAAAGCCTTCACCTTTGGACAGAACCACCGGTTTGGGGAGGGGGGGAAGCCCCTGGGTGAAAATGAACAGATATCCTATGGAAAAAAAAATATTGATGAAGGAACAGAGCCATCTGTTACACATCCCTTCTAATGCGAACCCTTGCTGTTTCAGCAGGTCGCCGAAACACTATCACGGCCTGAAAATAATAATAAAATTTACTCTCCCTTGTTGTATGAGCTTCCTCCAATCAGGCTCTTGGGGAAACTGATTTGACCAATTTAGACTGTTTCTACTCAGCTCAATTAATCTGCCCTGGTTAGAAATGAGAAAATAGCACCAGCTCTTCGGAGAGTCAGGACGTCACGGGGTTATTCAAGGGCCGAAGTGCCAGTTTATGTTTTAGAACAGTGATGGCGAACCTTCGGCCCTCCAGATGTTTTAGACCACCACTCCCACGGTCCTTTGTCATTGGCAATACAGGCTTGGAATTCTGGGAGTCGTGGCCCAAAACATCTGGAGGGCTGAAGGTTCACCACCACTGTTTTAGAAATACATAGACGGGGCATAAAGGTTGTGGCTCTTGTTTCTTAAAGAGTAGATTCAAATCCCATTCATAGAGCTCGTTTCCAGACCGCTGCAGTATGCTTAAGTCACTAATCTAGGCCCAAGGGCTGGAGGCTGCTTCTGCCTGTTCCGATTTAAAAACAAAGTACTCGGTTAATTGGCAGGGCATGTTTACACGACCAGCTTCGCGACGTGCAGAAACAATAGACACCCAGAACTACAAAAAAGGGTGTGCTGTATTCAGTTAATATGAATGAGAAAATTTGGACTGGGTCAAACGTTTCTCGAGGCTATGTACAGAACCAGTTATGGATCGCTGCTGCTGAGCTTAGATCTCGCCGGCTTCCCTCTCTTCCGACCTCTTTGAACGGGATTTGCCGTTGGTGGCGTCGTGGCGTCTTTCCGAAGAGGGCTTCTCCTTCCTCTCCCGCTCGCGTGATTTCTCCCTGGAAGACCGGTCTCGAGAGGACCTGGAGAAGAAACCAAACCGTACTATCAACGGTCTACGAGGGAACGGACACGGTCTCTACAAAGCGAAAAACCGAATTAAGGACAGACAGAAGCTCTGGAATTACTGCCCCCCCTCTCAAACAGGGTCGGGAAGATGGATCGGCAACTGTGAGAACGCCCACGCTCCAGGGTTGTCCGATAAGGAAGATCAATGCTCAGCCCACACAGGGGTGCAGCCCTGCCTAGAGATCAATGAGGACTAGAAAGCTGACTGATGTTGCCCAAATGGCATGACACCAGATCTGCATAGCCAAGATAGACATGGTCTGTCCCCTGACAAGGATTCAAGCACTTCCTTCTTCTTGATAAACCCGCCCCAACCGAGCAAGAGAGATTTTGTGTGTTGTGCGCTTCTTGTGCAAGACTGAAATAAATGTGGCATTTTTGCAAAAACTAATAACTGGCAGGCGGGTTTTTCCTTGCCTATTTGTCTGCCCCTCGTTATTCCACAAAGAGAAAGCAGTCCTGTGCAAACATTCTGCCTTGTCCTGTCTCTGATGGCTGGAAAGGGGGAGAAGCAGTTTTAGCATCTCCATCTCAGAGCGCGGCGAAGGTATTTTGCGTTGCCTGGAGAACCCTCGAGGGTTTACTCTGTCAATTTTCGACCAAAACCATTCCTCCGCCCCCGATACCCTCTGCAGCTAGCCCCCCCTCCCCCCGAAGAAACAACCAAAGATGCTCACTGCTTTTGCGATGGCTGCCCCCGTCTGGAAATATAGTTCACGGTCTGCCTACAATTGTTTGGGTGTTGACTCCCAAGCCCGGGGACGCTCAAATCATTTCCTAGAGCTGCCCCAGAGAAAAAAAATGGCTGGAGAAGCATGCAGGACCACTCAAGTTCTAGGGGGAAGAGTATAAGTGGTTCCAGCCCATCCCGACGCTGCAGCTCTTTCAAAACGCAGAACTTGGTTAGCAGCATCAGGACTGAACCGGCATTAAGTTAGGCTTCTCGCCAGCCACAGAAGCGCTTCGTATTACCCCAAAGAACAGAGCGAGCCCCCTTGCTTCTCTGCTGGCAGTTCATGTCATTTCTAAAAGCTTACCTTCCAGCCACAAACATTTTTATCTCACAGTCTGTCCTGCGTCCTGCTTTTAGATGTTCTTCCCCAAACACAACCAGCCTGCGCGATGTAGCACAGAGACAGAATCTTTCTGGTTTGTCGCCTAATGCTTTTGCTTACAAGGCAAGGCCTCAAGAATAACTGAGCTTACACGGCTGCAAACAATTATTCCAGGCAGCAAGGGGCCTCTGGCAAAGTTGACCATGTTACTTCTTTGGACTAAAACTCTCAGAATTCACTAGGTCTAAATAAATATTATTTCCTGCTACTTGCATGCTTTTTTTATTGTTTGATTTTTTTTTTTCCCCTTGGGGAGGAAGGTGGCACAGCCACACAAGAGGGGGAAAGCCAGTCAAGGAGGAGATACCTTGCTTGTGGCCTTCACCACCTGCATATTCCAGAAGTTTTAAAACTGAATAGTGTGGGCCCTGGTGGCAATTTTAGTGTTGTGTTTTTAATGTATTGTATTTATGTTTTTACTGTTTTGATTTTACTGGGATTTTGATGTTTTTAATTGTTTATTTTGATTGTGAGCCGCCCAGAGACCTCTGGGTAGTGGGCAGCATACAAGGTACAGTATATAAATAAATAAATAAAAATAAATATCCACAGGCAGCAGATAAGGGTGGGGGGCACAGCAGACGCTAGGACCTGGTAGTGCCTCCCCTGCTTCAGGATGTGCAACAACTTGGCAGATGCCCAGTCCTGCCAGGTCCCAAGACGAGCGTTGAATGCTTATACCCCACTGGTAAACCGGGGGGGGGGATATTATGACAAACGCAAGATGGTGAGCTTGGACAAGAGGTTTCATAACCTATGGGGAACTGCAGGTAAGAGATACCTCAGTACGCCTGGAGCTTTGTGTTCGTAATCTTGCCAAGAACCTCCTTCACCCCGTGGACAAGTAGCACGGGTTAGTTTAAAGATCTAACTAGGAGAACAAAAGGTTTCTGCCACACACACAAAATATTGTTTTTTGTTATTTTGGGATAACAGAGTGATCCCACCACTCTATCTCCCACATTTCACCAATCAATGAAAACACAATGTCTTGTTACATTTCAGCTGCTACCGGGACCAATTCAGAATAAGCATTAAATTGCACCGCCGAGAGCAGGATAAGAACGGTTACAGGTGAGGCACAACACATGCAAAGCTAAGCAAGAGGATGTGCACGTCCATTGTAACAGATGTCTGCTCTACAGCGAAATTACTCCAGCAGAACCCCTCTACTGCCAGCCTCCGAAAAAGCAGTTCATAAAAACCACAGTTATTATGTGGGCATAAACAAATAATAGCAATTGGCCAAAGGCATAAAACTACTTATGATAAGTACAAAAAAACAACAACCCCAAAAAACAAGCAAACCAGTGAACCAAACCCTAGCAATTGCCAAAGGCATCCCTAAACAGCCAGGTCTTAACTGCTTTTCTAAAGGATGCCAAAGAAGGAGCCTGGCGTATCTCACTCGGTAGTTCATTCCAAAGGGCCGGGCCGGATACTGAGAAGGCCTGTTTATGCATTGCTACCCTACCAGCCTCCCTAGGGGTGTCCACCCCGGAGCGAGAGAGCCATGGAGGATCGGGTGGGTCGGGCCAGCTCTGATCGTCGGGAGATACGCTCTGCCACATAATCAGGACCCAAGCCATGGAGGGTTTTTTAAACCCAAACCAACACCTTGAACCTTATTCGGGAGGCAACGGGCAACCCATGCAGGTGAGCCAGGATGGGGGTGATGCGGTCAAAACGACGCGCACCAACCACCAACCTGGCCACCGCATTCTGCACCCGCTGCGGCCGCCGAACAAGGTTCAAGGGGAGCCCCGTGCCACATAAAAGCCACCCAGGTGCGAATCGCAGTTGTCATCTCAAATGAAGGAGGCCTGTTTTATGGCATCTGTGTTTCCCATTCAAAACCGACTCAATGGGCCAACTGTAGCTGGGGAGCACACCCAGGAGTTGGGTCTAGCAAGTTTCGAGACAGGCTAATGGATGTGTGTCGCCGTTCCTTAAGGGGCCACACCACAGCCTTGTGCTGTTTTTGCAACAAAAGACCACCCCACTGCTCCTTCTGGTGCATTACTTTGGGCATGGGACACTACACACGGCACACAATACCACTAACACAACACGCCGGGTTGGCATACAAAGGTCACAAAGATGCGAATAACTGTGCCCCTACAAACGCATTATCCTTTTTATACATCTTTTGTCTTATGGATATTTCCACATCCTTCTAAACAGCAGCATCTTCCAACCTTGGTCGTTCCCCCCCCCCCCCCCCGATGTTCTCAGGCTACAACTCCCTGAAATCCTGGCCAGCACAGCTAAGTGATGGAGGCTTCTGGGAGTTGTAGTCCAAGACCCTCTGGGGACCCAAGGCTGGGAACTGTGCCTTATTTATATGAAGCTGGTGGTTAGGACAGCAGCGGGTGGGTAACAATCGCTCCTTCCTTCTGAAGAAACAAAAGGACCAGCCGTCTGCTTCCTTCGTGGGTGCTTTTTTCCTCTCCACTCCCCACCCTGAGATGGGGCCATTCGCACCCAGTTCCCTCCCCACACCGAGGGAACCATTTGGGGTGGGCTAATGTAAATCCGAGGTTTTCTGAAGCATTCCCTTACCTGCTCTTTAGAAATAGTAATTACAGGGTCTTCCTCATTTCCTAATTGTCCAAACTTCTTTTCTTTATTGTTCATGTTCAAGACAGATTTAAAAAATGAATTTAGTATCTCAGCCGTGACTCAATTGTTTCCACCCATCCCAATTCTAACATTACTAGTGTGTGTTTGTTTCCCCTTTTATTTTCAATACTCGTTTCTGTTCACATGGCACAGGCGGGATAAATGGTCGACTCCTCATTCATTCCTCTAATGGCAAACATGAATCCAGAGGCCCCTCCTGAACAAAGGTCTAGGCTCACCAAGTACTGAGCAGTCCGGCATAAATATGCAGGACGTTAAAAGGCGTGAGGCAAAGCTGTCCTAAGGACAGCAGGATAATACCGTTGTACACAGGGAATCGGTGCCTTTTCCTTCTTAAGTATCTCACATAACTCAGGTAACCAGAGGTCTTATAAAATTCTGGGAAATGGTGAGCCAAACCCAGTCAAGCTGCGGGCGGTTATGACCACGCAGCAACATAGGATTGTGCCCAAATAAATTCTATCCCTAGAAATAATGGGGGGGGTCTTTCCCCCCCTAAGCAGGGAGTAATGTATCTCCTTGTGGTTTGGGGCCTTCTTAGATAGCTAGACTTGTGCGGATCAAATTATCCTGATTATTCACCATATAACTAGCTTGAGGGGGGGAACCAACAGTTGTGCAGAAATATGGAGTCCTCCTTTTGCGACAAGTCAAGTTGGACTTGCAGGTCAAAACCTGGGATCCCTAAGCAGCTGTTGGGAGTTCATAGAGACCAGGCATGTCCAAGCTTCAGCCCTCTTGATGTTTTGGACCACCACTCCCAGAATTCTAAGCTTAGCTTGCCAATGACAAAGGACTGTGGGAGTTGTGGTCCGAAACCTCTGGAGGGCCCAAGTTAGTTGGGACATGCCCTTCAGATCTCTGTGTTCTGGCTTTGTGACCTCCAGCAAAAGAGTGAGGAAACAGCAGGCATCACCTAGGTTTGTGCTCATTCGGATCACAGGGACCCCCGACTAACCCCACCTACCAATGGCCTTCGCCCACACCTGACGGACTGATGAACATTCTCCTCCCTCCAATGCCCAACCACTTTTCTGCAACGGTAGGGAACAGGATCTTCCCCCCCCCACCACCACCACCCCAAAGGGCGAAATTAACCGTGCAAGGCTTACTTGTGTTTCGTACTCCTGTCTCTGGATCCTCGGTGGTGGCCCCGGCTGCGGGAGCGGCTGCGGTGGCGCCTGTGCCTCTCTCGATCTCGGGACTTGGAGCGAGACTTCCGCTTCTCGCGGGAAGCCGACCGGGAGCGCCTCCGCCTTCGCTCGCGGGAACGAGACCTGCAGCGCACGGGACGGGCCGACGCGGTCAAAGCTCAGCGGTGACAGAAGGCTTTCACAGATCAAGAAGGGACTCGAGCCTTCATTTTCGGGCAAAACATTCCAAAGAGGCTTTCTTGTGCTCTCAAGTTTCCCATGCTAAGAATAAACCTTCATGGAGGTTCTGAATTGCAGCTATCTTGCCAGAGTTTTCTCAGCATGAAGGGCCTGTCTGAGGTCACTAAGAGACCTTGTAGCATTGCTGGAGTGGCATTATAATGTTGGCTGTTTTGTTTTCAATCCCCTTTTTGACCATCCCTAGCATGGAATTGGCCTTCTTCACTGCTGCCACACACTGGGGAGACACTTTCATTGGGCTGTCCACCAGCACACCAAGATCTCTTTCCTGATCCTGGTTTGGGGAAGTTTGACTCCCCAGCATGCCTCCTTGACATGGCCCACTTGACTGCAATTTACCGTGCCATTGTATCCTTTCATATGGTTTATATCAGGCATGTCCCTTAAAGTCAGGCCCGGGGGCCAAATGCGGCCCATTTTCAAATTCTGAGCGGCCCGCGGCTTCTTCTGCCCACCGGCTCAGCCTGTCACGCATCCCCGTCGGCTGGCCCCTCCCCATACTGGATGGAGGTGTCAGCTTACAGTTTTTACAGTTGGCCTGCCGTCCCTGCCTCTGTCCATCCCCCCCCCAGCCACCTGCCCAGCCTACCCACCCTCAGTTCTGTTGCTGCAGCATCCTCCCCGCCTCCTTGCATGTTACAGAGACTTATCCAAAGTCCGGCCCGGGGACCAAATGTGGCTGAATGGTCGGCCCCCACACATTTTCACCTCACCAAATATGGCCCTCCCTGCAAAAAGTTTGGACACCCGTGGTTTATATGCTCCTGGTTTGTGAAGGGTAGCATATAAACCATATAAATAAATCCATATGCACATAAATAATCATGTTAGTATGGACAGCTCTCTAGCAAGGAATGTTTTGGTGGCAGATCACAGAGAAGACCTTGTAGGTAATCTCTGCCTATGCAGAACAGGAAGCAAAGGTCTGTTCCTCCATCGCATCACCCCATCATCTTTACTTCTCCCCTGGTTGGGATACGCACACACTCTTCACCATGTGAATGCGGGCAGCTCCTCCCTACAGAGGCGGCAAGGGTTCTATTTTTCATGTAACGCCACAGAAGGGAGCATAGTAATGCGTGCTTTGCCTTTCTGGTCAGCCACATCACATTCAAAGGTAGTATTGGAATGGTTTAGTGATGGTTTCCTCTGCCTTTTGACCACAAGGGGCCTGTAAATGCCAGGAGGTTCCCGCGTCTTCAGAAGGCTAGGCAGAGTTCGAAATGGCGGATTTAATAGGAGCTAAATTTTTTACCTCTGAGATCCTCCTCCTCTATAGAACGCCCCGTGTCTCCACCGGACAGTTTGATCCTTGCAACAAAAACCACGAGGGCACACGAGAGGCAGGCACTTCTCGGAGTCTGGAAGGTTCTTCTGCCAGACCACAGAAGCACCAACCCCAGGTCTGACTATCTGTGTTTTCATTAGCTGGTGTACAGCGCCAAGCAGGGGCTTACGGTCTGTCAAAACTCAACCACAGAGCGGACACACACACACACACACACACACACACACACACACACACACACACACACAAACAAACGGGGTCAGCCTACGCGCGTCCATGTTGACGCTTGCTAAGAGTTTTAAATGGAAAGCCACCATATCGCAAACTGCCAGGCATCAGGCAGGAGCTAAAAACGACACTCATGGCATGCTTTCATTAAACAGATCAGGAACCTAAAGTGATTTTTCTATATGCTTTTAAACCTTATCCTATGTTTTCTTTTAATCGGGCAATTTATTTATTAATCGTTTTGAAGGAACCTACTGTGGCTGCACTTCCCAGAAACGGGTTACGCGGGCAACAATTGGAACTACAAACAGCTTCAGGGTCTTAACCTTTGTTTATCACTCTGGGGTGAGATCGTTTGCAACAGAGGGAACAGCAACGAATTGACAATCATAGCACTATTATCCCAACCTCTCCCCCCCCACACACACACACACTCCCAGAACACGTACCTCCTGCGGTCTCTATTTCTTGAGGCGGACCTAGAAAGAAGAATAAACCATCATGTTAAGAGAAATTCGTGGAGCACCAACGGACCCACAACCATGGCGTTGTGTCAAATTAAACAGCATTGCCCGTCCTGACACAATTTCATACACTCGGAGAGATTCTCATCCCAGCCATAAGAATGAACACCAGGGAAGATTGTAATCGTGGGTGGTTTAGGAACAAAGGCTGTCGGGCGACTTCTGAAGATCAGAGAAGCCTGCAAAGCAAGGGAGGTTTCAGGGAACTAGCAGGGGGTACCCACAGATTGAGGAGGCCATTGAATATGCTCTTTAAGGGCCATCTGCAGCTTTTTCTCACCCCTCACAAAAATTAGTTATTATAGCTTAGTGGAAGAGCACGCAGCATAGATGCGGCCTGGGCTCCCACTGCTGCCAGTCAAAACTGACAATACAGGAGGACTCTGGTATCCACAGTTTCAGCTACCACTGTTTCATTTATCCGTGGTTAACTGCAGTCTGGAATGGAGGGCAGCTCCTTCGCCATCAACCCCATCTGCCTTTTTGAGCAAAGAGGTGGGGGAGGCACCTCCTCCTGGCAGCTGTTGCGAGAGGAAGGGCTGAGTTGTGGTTCCCTTCAATGGGACAGGTTGATGCTGGATCAAGCGCTCCGCAGTGCCACACTCCTTGCCTTCTCGTCCTTTGCATTGGGAAGGCGGTATTCACTGCTATCCGTGATTTCAGATATCCGCTGGGGGGAGGGGGAGTCTTGGAACCTATCCTCTGTGGATACAGGGGTTCTAATGGACCAGAGACCTAATCTGGCAAACAACAGCTTCCTATGCCTCCCTATTAAATACCCTATTATGCAGCCATGCTCTGTTGAGACGCAACAGCCACTGCAGCAAGGCAAGAGCGATGCTGGACTGCTCAGAGAACGCACAGGTGACCCATCCAGGCTTTGACCCTCTGCTCTGAGATCTCACTGGAAAAAAAAAACATTATGCCAGGAATCCGGGGGGGGGCTCATGGGATGGGAGGGGGAAACTCATTTAATTACCTCTTCTCCCCCCCCCAAAAAAAAAACCCATCCCGTGGCCTCCACTCTTTTCCAATCCTGAAGATTCTCTTAGAACTTTTCCTTCTGCACCTTTTCTGGCATTCTGAGCAAGCACAATCTTCTCCTAGGAACCACATCTCTTATTTCTAAAGAAAAAAATCATTCTGTTGTTTTGTTTTGATACCCTCAACATCTCCCACTACAGAAACTGAACATTCGTCTTGTAATTTTTCCAAGGGCTAGAACGCTCACCCTCTGGATTCACGCGCCTCTTTTGCCACACTCGCTCAGACGGACTCACCGTTGCCGCAGACGGTCCTCTCGTTCCCTCTCTTCTCTCCGTCTTAGCCGGTCCTGATTCCGTTTCTCCTGTTTTTCTGCGACGGTTTTCTAGGATTAGATGGGAAATCGCGTCAACTGTGGTCCTCTTGTACAGCACAAGAATCCTGACCTATGTGGTAACGTCCTAAACCTGTACCTACCTCAAGGAAGAAATTAATAGGCACAAATGTACCAATAGCAATCAAATTCCATTGCAGTTAGCAAGAGCAGCCTTTCCCCGCGTTGGTTGGATAAATAAGACTACAGCGCTACCCAATTTGTTCTTGCTCGTTTTCCCCTCGAAAGCCAAATCCCATTTTTTCAAGCTTATTATTAAAGCCATTATTAGCCAGCCCGTGTTGTTGGCATCAGGAAGGCTGCACCAACAGCTTTCCATCAGATCGGCCAAAAACAAACAAACAAACCAAAAAAAAACCTTCCACATCATTTCCTTCTGAAAATTTACAAACCGGGCACAGGAAACATTTTCTTCCCCGCAAAAATAACAGTAGCAAAGATTAAAACATTGTGACACCTTAAGGACTAGTCTAGGAAAGCTCCAATTAAAATAGAGCAGTTAGTCTTCAAGTTGCCACAATGTTTTTTTTTAATCTTCTTTATTTTTTTGATTTCCTTTTGTTTTTGCCCGATATGGTATCCCAGAGTAGGCCGGCGACCACGTCTAAAACTATACATGAGGGAAATGGCATGCAGTCCTTTTAGCAGAGGGCTCTGTTAGCCTTCAGCTGTAATAGTATCAAAAATACATGTGCAGAAAGAAAGCAGACACAACATTTGATACAACATCAGTCAACAAAATCAACTCCCATAGTTGCTACAGACAGAGTGTCTCCTCTGCCTCACCTACTACCAAGTACAAGGTATAATAAAGTCACACATCAACTAATAAGAGTTCTGCTTATATACCTCCCCATACCACTTAAAGTAGTCTCTGGGCGGTTTACAGTTTTTAATTACAGTATGCAGGCTACACATTGCAACCCCCCCCCACACACAATCTGGGTACTCATTTTTACCTGACCTTGGAAGGATGGAAGGCTGAGTCAACCATGAGCCGGCTACCTGGGATTGAACCCCAGGTTGTGAGCACAGTTTCGCCTGCAGGACAGGCATTTAACCACTGCGCCACGAGGCTCCTAGAACCAACAAGCCCACCAAATTAATGATTATGTAGAATTAATTAACTAATACACTGCCTTTTCCCCCAGAAGAGATCTAATCATCCATAGACTGATTTAAGCATTGAGAAACACAGAGGTACGTACACAGAGAGCTAATCAGGGTGGATAAAAACAAATCATACAATCATAGGAGTTGGAAGAGACCTCAAGGGCCATCCAGTCCAACCCCCTGCCATGCAGGAACCCCCATCACAGGACTCCTGACAGATGGCCATCCAGCCTCTGTTTAAAAACCTCCAAAGAAGGAGACTCCACTACCCTCTGTGGCAGCATGATTTACACACACACACACACACACACTGACACAAATCACATTTAATTCTTTTAAAAAACAATGTTTCAATTTAAATATTCCATTTAAAAAAAATAAATCAAATCCATCCTGGAGGGCACTGCCTAAACCCAGTTCGCACTCTTAAATGCTTCCATCCCAGAAGCATCTTTTGGATGGGCAGCGTCTCTCCAGAGTTTTGAGGCGCCTCCTCCAGGCCCTGCTGAGCCTTCCAACTCAGTGGGGGTGCTGGGGACGGAATCTCGGGCCGGCCGTCCGTCAACACGAATGGGAGGAGCCCGGCCACTGAGCTTTCGGTCCTCACCTGCAACTGCTCCAGCTTCTCACGGATTTGGATGAACCCCAAATGCAGTTTGCCTCCAAAGTGATCCGCCAGCCGGCGATCGTTGTCGTGGAGGCCAAGGTACGCGGAGCAGACCTCACAGACCCGCAGCTTCTGTTGCTGGAAACTGGATGCCGGCATGGAATTGCGGTATTCTTCCTGCGGGAGAAGGGCAAAAGGATCTCAGCATCAAACCTTCTCACGGTATGCGCCTCTTACGCTCCCCCCCCCCCAACAATCACAAATTTCTTCCAATTAACTACCAACTATCAGGGTACAGTGGACCCTCATATAACAAACGGTTTGTATAATGTAAAATCTGTACAACCTAAAAAATTCCAGAAATAGGGGAAATTTGCTTAACAGAATCAATCGCCTATGGGGCAAATCCGTACAACATAAAAATGGTCGTGATGAGGGATTACTCCATTTTCAATGCATTCCTATGGGAAATTTGTATAAAGGGAAATTTGCTTAACATTAGGCAATTTATCATCATTCAATAAAACAGTTTATGCTCAGAGATCTGATCAACTCTGGATTTCACACAGACAAGGGGGCAGAAATAATCAGATGCTGTCAACCACCAGAAATGCAGGGTAACCAAGATCTTATTTTATGCTTTTTATTGATGTTAGCCGCCCAGAGTTCCTGTTGGGAAGATGGTGCGGGATATAAGCATTTAAATAAATAAATAAATAAATCTCTTCACCAATACCCTCCTTTGGGACAACTCTGTATTTTGCTTTGCTCTATTTTTCCTTTCTGCTGTAGCTTTTTGCTGTTCTGACCTAATATTGATTTAAAAATATTTATTTAAAATATTTTTAACCAGCCGTTCTCCTTTAAAAGGGCACCAGGCTGCTTATAGATACCAAAAGACAGTATTTAAGTAACAACGGTGTGCAATACTAAAAGTGATCAATGAATACAAAAAAAAGGAGCAGTATCAAATGACACTCAACCCCGAAAAAAAAAATCCAAACAGAAATCTCTACAGGAAGTAAATCCCAATTCCATATAGCAAACTGAAAGGCTCTGTCAGCAAAACAAACCTCAGCTTCTTTCTTTTTGGCTCGGACTTTCTCAACTTCCATCAGTATTTTCTGGGATTCGTCCACATTTCCTTCTGCGCCCAGCTGCTCGGCCTTAGCCAGCAGCTTACCAATGTCTTCGTTCAGTTCATGAACCTTTTCTGCCTGGAGGAGGAGACAGTGGTTAGTTGTGAAGGTCTTTTAACCCTTGGAGTCGTTCCCCAGATACACAACATGGTTTTCAAAACGATGATTCAAGAGAGAGGTGATTCCAAACTTCGGCCCTCCAGATGTTTTGGACTGCAACTCCCCCAGTCCTTCGCCACTGGCAATCTAAGGATCTTGAGAGCTCAGAACCACGCGGTTTTAACTGACTTAAATACCTTTGCCGCCACTTCCGCGCTGATCTCATCCTGGGTCTCTGCGAGCCGTTTTTTAGCCAGTTCGGTTCTTCTGTCGCACTCGGCAATGAAAGACTCCAAGTGGTTCATGGCCTGCGCACATCCAAAGAGACTAAGTTGTGGCTCTGTGTGCCCTTCCCTATAGGCATGTTCGTTCAAGACCTTCCCGGTAGAAAACAGCCTTGGGGAAAGGGCAGCAGAAAGTCCTCAAGAGAACGGGCTCATTTTGGACAGATGCAGACTAGAGATGGGCACGAACTGCCGGTATGGCGGTCCGTGCCAGTTCAGCTGATGGGCACACAATGGTTCCATAGCTCAATGCCTGCCCTTTCTGGCGGGCATTCATGAAGACACAAGTGCACTGAGGAGGTGGAGCCGGAGAGGTGACTGCCTCCATGTGGGCGTCCACCTGATGTTTGTGCCCATCTCTACTACAGAGAACATGGATGCCTCCCAAATAAGGATGTAGGAAAAGCAGAGGAGGCAAGAATTTTACTATGTATGACCACAGCGGACTGAGAGCAACACTAGAATACGACAAAACAGGAATGTTGCAGAACACTTCTGTCACAGCAACTTTTAATCTTATAAAATATTCATACCATCTTGTATGACCAAATGACACAGTATTGGTAAATTCTCCCAAATATCCATTATATATAGTGCACTTAAAAAGCAAATTTTAAACAGGTGCCCAAGTTTAGTACATACTGCCAATACACAAATATTAAAAAAATAGAACATTCTGTGCCCTTGTAAAATTTAGCATAATCGAACAGCAAAAGAATTCCGCACCGTTAAGTTCAACAAATTCATTTTAATGTGAGCTTTTATGGATTAAAATTCTAATAAATCTGCCACTCTTAAAAGTGATACAAAACTCTTTTACTACCCATGCCAAAACATAGCCAAGCAGCTACCACTGCGGAAAAAAAAGCTGCTGTATGTACCAATTCAATACTGGTTGAAATCTCAAACGAGCAGGAACAACTAAGCCCACCAACAATTCAAGATTTACTAATTTACCGCATCATGGCTTGTCAATACCAAGTAAGAATCAGAAACCAAGACCACCCATAGTTTACAACTATAAACGTAGACGAGTGACAAAATCCCACAGGCCCCGTTTCAGTAAACATGATAAGCATTGAACCGTGGTTAATTTAACTGCCTGCGTTCTTGGGACGAGACAGTGGGAACCAATTCTCTGTGCCATGATTAATAAGCCAGGATTCTCTGGAACTCTCATATATTGTTATGTGTCAAGTGGCCACTGAGATGAAACTCCTCATTAAATTCTAGCACACACTGTCAGGTCTCTCTACTTCTCACCATTTGCTGGAGCAGAGGGAGGAATGACATATGGCTGGTAAATTTAAGAATGCATTGGTTTTCATCTTTGATGCAGCAAGGCTAGGTAAGGAAGGACTCTTAAAACATGCAAGTACGTCAAGAGTTGTAAGCTACTCACATCAAGCTCAAAGAACAGGTCCCTCTCTTTACTGGCAATTTCGTAATCCGCCCTTAGCGCCAAGTCATGGATTTTTGTACACTCTCCCAGGTCCATGCGCTGTCGAAAAGCAGGCAGAGAGGAAGAAACAAGAGAAGGATACTGAAATGCTTTACCCCTTGAGAGGTAACATCCTTGACAAAGCTTTTACAAGCCTCATGTTCCGTTGACGGAAGTTAACAAGGAAAATACTCTGAGCACAGAAATGTGTTCACCCATGCCAGCCACGTGGCCACAAACATGCACAACACTGTCTCTTTGGCTTGGAAATGGAGATGAGCATCACCTCTAGAGTTGGACGTGACTAGCACACATGTGCGGGGGGGGGACCTTTACCTTTAAAAGTGTTTCAACTGATAAACATGTTAATGTTCTATAACAAAAGAGTTTACGCAGAGAACTTTCTCACACTGCTTAAGACAGGCATGTCCAGGAGCCAAATGCGGCCCGTTTTCAAAATTTTAAGTGGCCCACAGCCTCTTTTTGGTCGCCGGCTCAGCCTGTCATGCACCCCTGCCAGCTGGCCCCTCCCCATATCAGACAGAGGCGTCAGCTTGCAGTTTTATGGTTTGCCTGCCCTCCCTGCCTCTGTCCACCTCACCCGTCACCTGTCCAACCAACCCGCCCCCAGCTCCATTGCTGCAGCGTCCTCCCTGCCTCCTTGCATGTTATACAGACTTGTCCAAAGTCTGGCCCAGGGGCCAAATGCTGCTGAATGGTCGCCCCCCACACATTTTCACCTCAACAAATCTGGCCCTCCTTGCAAAAAGTTCGGGCACCCCTGGCTTAAGACATTTCAAAAAACTTTTCTCTGGAATCACAATCCCTATAGTTTTAAAAAAATGAAGGGTTGCCAGTGAGTCCCGGGGGGGGTTGTAGCATGTAATGCCCAGAGAGATACAGGATAGTTCTGGCACACAGTCACATCCCGAACAAATTCACGTGGCACCTCGGTGCCCTCGGAAAGCAGACTTACCGTTCCTGCAAGAATATCATGAGGGCAACAGTCCAGAAGGTGGCTCTTGCAGACACGCTCATCGGTAAACTTCACCCTTTGCCTGGTTTCATCGCCTGAAATTCATGTTTGGTTATAAATAGAAAACACACACATCAGAAAGGCTGATCACGCCGGGCAAGCTGTGGTATGCTTCATCTTGCCTCGTTATGCAGATTAAAATAATTCACGAACCCCAGAACTGCTGGGAAAACTACAAAAAACATAAGTCATGGAATAGTCTTTTTTTTCCCCTTTCACAGCCGAGAATGGAATCAAGCACAGCATTTAATGTCGCATGCACCACTTACTAAGTATGGTGCTGACTATAACTATGTCCATTGCCAGACATCTATGTAAAAAAAAAACAGCAGAGTCAGAAATGGGCAATCTGGATCCAGACCACAGAAGGGTGTTTTTTTTTCTACACAGAGAACAAAGGTCCAGAGAAATCAAAACCAATGCTATCCAAATGCCGTGAATCACAAGACAGACCCACAGCTAAGAATTTTAAGAGGCAGCCACTTGTGAATTCAGCATCGATTGAATTAGGTGTTGCTGATTCATACATATTAACTTAACGGGTTGCTAAACGGCCACCAGAATGTTCAACATTGCTCTAAAACAACAGGATCTGTCTTTTCCCTTCCTCTTCCCACCCCCAGAAAACAGTTTACATTTGGGAGCCACTTAAAACAAGCAAAACTTTTTAAAAAAAGTTAGTTAATACACACTGCGAGCTCCAACACATACTATACCCATCTGCATTCTTCAAGACCTCAGCTGCAGAATTTTATGCCCGCTGTTGAAAAGTTTTAAAGGAAAAGCTTTCTTGCCCATACCTGCAGTAAGGAAGTCAGGGGAATGATACATAAAACGTAAAGGCAAAGTGGTAACGGTACGTGACAGATGATTTCAAAACGCTAGTCTGTGTATGAATATAAGATTAGGACTCACAAGCATCCAGGACTAATGGTGTGTCTATTGAACAGGTCTTCTCTCTCTCTTTTTATTTTTTAAAAAGTCCTTTTCCTTCTTTCTAAGCTATACTTTTAAAGTTACTTGTGGAAAAAAAAGCAGCAAACACTCTTTTTTTTGGTTATAACAGCTTTAAAAATTGGTTGTGACTCACGGCTCGATGAACATGAGGCTTTTCTGCAACATCCTTGCAGATTGATGTAGGCAGGCAAAGATACACTGAACCTTTATAAATAAAATAGAGGGGCCACAATTGTTCAGTTTGTATGAAATAAAAATATGGGAAGAAATTCAAATACAACTCAAATACACAAAGAAAGAACAGGCACTTATTCACTTATGAAACCAAGTGCAAAAGGTTTATCAGCAGAATTCTGCCAATGCGCCAGGTTCTTAAGTCTGCTGATTCAAGGAAGGAAGCAGATACACACCTTTCCAGGAATGCACAGCTTTTTGAAGGAAATATTATTTTCCTGGGGCAAACACTGAAGTTTTCTATGCAGAACAAGCCTGACTCCGTGCTTTTAGACACACGAAGCAATACCTCTACAGGTGAGTCTACCAAAAGAAAAGCCTCACCGTGTAAGAGAAGGGTTTATTTTTTATTAAAGCCTCCAACACAGGGCTGCAGCTGAGAAACGTGGCATTTTAAAGCCTTCCGTTTCAGGCCTCTTCTGCTGTCCAAGAAATCAATGTAATATGTATTCCTTGTCGATACGTTCCACAGAGCCATACAAACATTCAATAGGCTGCTCTGTTTTACCCTGAAGGACTGATGACGGCCGCCCCCCCCTTCCATACCATCTGTACCAACGTTTTATGCTACCGAGCAGGTGTTTCCAGAGATCAGAGGTTACGTCAGGAGCTACACCACCTGCTTTGGCAGGCCTCGGGGCTGGCGCATCCTAGGTGCGATGACGCAGGTGCTGGAGACCTAGACGTCCTGTTTAGGCGCCCGCCGCAGAGATCTGTACGTCGTCAAGCATCAGCACCCACATGACCACGGCCAACAGCTCTGCCGGCCAGCGTGCCGCACCGCCAAGCGGGAAACTGGTCCGACTGGTTTGACCTGCAGCTTTGTTTTGCTACTCTTTCTGCACCCAGCTTTTCTTCTGGTAAAAATGAAGACATATGCTGAGCTACGGCCTTGTCTTAGATTTGGGTGGTGGTGGTGGTGGTGGTGGGAGAATGGCAGTGGATCTATCCCAGCCACTCTGCCTGATCGTTCTGGGGCGCCCACAGCCCCAAATCTGTGGCTCCATCTCTTGCCTCTTCTATCCACAGCGACCGATGGGGCCTCTTCGCTTCCCACCTTCCTGGATCTACCCTCGTCCGTGGCCTTGCATAAAAGCAAACGAACCCTCCTCTCCTTCGAAGGGTGCTTTCATGACCAAGCTCTCCCTCAATTCGCCCTCCTGTTCTAGGGCAAATCTCTCCCCCCCCCCCCCGGAGGCCCAACATCTTATGCTTGGCGGGGATTTCTCTGGAGCTGCTCTGGGAAGCCAAGTAAAGGTCGTTCCTCCCCCCACCCCCGACACATGTGTGAAAGTTGTGTCGGACTCTAGGGGCGGTGCCCATCTTTGTATTCAAGCTGAAGAGCCAGCGTTGTGCAAGTCCATGGCCACGTGGCCGGCATGGCTGCAAGGAAACACTGTTTTTACCTTCCTGCTTTTTTTACGGTGATACCTATTGATCTACTTGCATTTTTACGTGCTTTCGAACTGCTAGGTTGGCAGGAGCTGGGGTGATCAGCGGGAACTCGCTCCGCTGCGTGGCACCCGGGATTCAAGCTGCCGACTTTGTGGCTAACAGTTTTCAGTGCTCCGGCCCGCTGAGCCACCACGCCAGGGCAAGGGGCAATAGGAAGAGGACCTCTGAGCATAGGCTGAGTGCTTCTCCTCCAGAGGCATTCCAATCCTCCCTCCCCTCAAGGAGGCATTTGGAAGGGATTAGGATGCCCTCCTGGGTGGGGGGTGAAGGATTGACGTGGGTTAGGGTCAAGTTGGAGCAAAACAAGTTGATGAGCCACGTAGCCGCCACAAAAAAAAATATCCAAAATACAGGGGACCCTCGTATAACAAACGGTTTGTATAACATAAAATCTGTACAACATAAAAAATTCCAGAGATAGATGGGGAAATTGGCTTAACAGAATCGCCTACGGGGGAAGAATCCGTACACCATAAAAAGGACCGACTCTGTTTTCAATTTATTCCTATGGGAAATTTGTATCAAGGAAAACGTGCTTCACCTAATTTCACTTCCTCCCTTTTGTACAAGGTACAACTTTGTACAAAAGGAGGAGTCCCCCTCTTCGGCCACGTTTTAACCCCTGGGTACAGCTCTGAGGGAGAGGGTTTTTTTTTGGGGGGGGCGTCGAAATGTTAGTTAGCAACTTTTTTTTAGGGGTGGGTGGGTGGGTATTATTATCTTTTCCTTAATAGCCGAAAAGGTATCCCCTCAGGGTCTCCTTTTTTTTTTTTTGTACAGTAGATCCTTGTATAACAAACAGTTTGTATAACATAAAATCTGTACAACATAAAAAAAAATTCTGGAGATAGGGGAAATCTGCTTAACAGAATTGTTTATGGGGCGAATCTATACAACATAACAATGGTTGTGATTAGGGATGACTCCGTTTCCAATGCGCTCCTAGGGGAAATTTGTACAAAGGAAAATTGGCTGAACCTAATTTCATTGGGAACGAATTAATCCCTTTATACAAGGTACCCACTGTATATCTTATTTCTGCCAAGGGGAGGGAAGGGAAGGGCCTGGGAAGAGGGCGGGAAGGAGGCGAGACGTGTGTGTGTGGGGGGGGGGGGGGTTAGGGTGGAGGGAGAGAGAAGGGCCGCCCCGCCACTCTGAGGCCGCCCAGCCGCCTGAGGCTCGGCCCCGGGGAGGAGGAGGAGGAGGAGGAAGGCGGCGAGGAAGAGGAAGAGGAGGAGGAAGAGGCGGTGGTGGTGGCGGCGGCAGCAATAATGGCGGCGGCGGCTCCTTCCTTCCTTCCTTCCTTCTTTTTCTTTCTTCCCTTCCCTTCCCTTCCCTTCCCTTCCCTTTGCCCGCCTTGAACTCACCGTCCCGGGCGGTGCCCATCAACTGGTCGAGCAGGGCCCGCATCTGGGCCTGGGCCGACATGGCGGCGGCGGCGGCGCTGGCGCTGGGAAGAAGGAAGAAGGCGCGTCTCCTTGGCAACCGGGGGAGGGAGGGAGGGAGGGAGGGAGGGGGGGCAAAGGGCGCCCTCGGGTGTTGGGGGGGGGAGAGAGAGAAGACTTGAGGGGAGCGCGCGCGGGGGGTGACGGTTGAGAGAAAGAGGGGGAGGGAAAGAGAAGAGAGAGACAGACAGACGCCCAGCCGGCCCCGGGGATCCCTTCCTTCCGCTCTCTCGCTCGCCTCACAGCCTCCCTCCCTCCCTCGCGAGGCACGACGGGAAAAAAAAGGGAGAAGGGCGCCGACGTCCTCCACGGCGACCCGGACGACGACGACGACGACGACGACGTCGCCGGGTCACGTCCTGGCCCTCGCTCGCGCGCAAAGCCCTCTGGGGGTTGGAGTCCGCGCCCTCGGACGGGCTGTTTCCCCGCCGCGCGTCGTGGGAACCCGTGGTGCGAGGAGGAAGGCTAGTAGGGGGCGGGGTGGGCGGAGCGCCTCTCGACGATGATGGTGATGATGATGATGATGATGATGATGATGATGATGATGATGATGATGCTATCTATTTATTTATTTAGACTATTTTACCCCACCTTTCTCCTTGGAAAGTACAGTAGTAGTAGTAGTAGTAGTAATAATAATAATAATAATAATAATAATAATAATAATAATAATAATAATAATAATAATAATAATAATAATAAATAAATAAATAAATAAATAGTTGTTATAAACTTTTAGTTATTTTATTTTGAATACTTTACCCCACCTTTCTTCTTGGAAAGTACAGTAATTAATAATAATAATAATAATAATAATAATAATAATAATAATAATAATAATAATAATAATAATAATAATAATAATAATAATAATAATAATAGTTGTTATAAACTTTTAGTTATTTTATTTTGAATATCTTACCCCACCTATCTTCTTGGAAAGTACAGTAGTAGTAGTAGTAATAATAATAATAATAATAATAATAATAATAATAATAATAATAATAATAATAATAATAATAATAATAATAATAATAATAATAATAATAATAAATAGTTGTTATAAACTTTTGTTTATTTTATTTTGAATATTTTACCCCACCTTTCTTCTTGGAAAGTACAGTAATAATAATAATAATAATAATAATAATAATAATAATAATAATAATAATAATAATAATAATAATAATAATAATAATAATAATAATAGTTGTTATAAACTTTTAGTTATTTTATTTTGAATATTTTTACCCCACCTTTCTCCTTGGAAAAAGATAATTATAATAGGTCAATGTTTTTATGATTTTGATTACCTGTGCCTGGTATTTATACTATAACAACAACAACAACTACTACTACTACTACTACTACTACTACTACTACTACTACTACAATGTATTCTCAACGGCTTTCACAGCTGGGATCTCATAGCTGTTGCGGGTTTTTTGGGCTATTTGGTTGTGTTCTGGAAGTTTTTCTTCCTGAAGTTTCACCAGACTTCAAGAGGGCAAGGAGCTCAGGGAACGAGGAGTTCTCTCTCTGTGCTTGCCCATCTTGATAGAGAGTTTCCCCCCATTTGTCCTTTGAATCATCATCCTCACCAAGTTACTGAGAGTCCATCAATGTTTGGGTATGAGTGTGGTGGCAGAGCTACCTTTGCAAGGAAAGCATTGACAGTGTGGCAGTGAGTTCCAGCCTGGTTATGTGACGCTATTGGGTTGTTTTGCTTTCCAAAATTTGGTGATGGGCAGCAAAACCAGAGGGAATTCCCTCCCCCCCCCCCCACTGCTCTGTCCCATGTACGTACATTCAGGGACACAGCAGCAGTGACATGTGGTTGTGGGTCTCATGTACCCTTCACATAGATGGGGCGGTATATAAATTTATTAAATAAACAAATAAATAAATAAAAATATCCTAATATTAAATATGCAGAACGTGAAAGGTTAAAAGGTAGAGCAGAACAAATCGGAACAAAATTGATGCTGGAAAAACTTTTCAGATTTACCAGGGGAAAACCGAATGGGGATCCTCTGAAGCCCACCTCTTTTTTGATCTTGTCACATAAGAAGTGAGCCCGTCTCACAAAAGCTTACAGTAAACTGTAGCAGTTGGTCTGTAAGGTGCCACAATGTCTTTTTTTTAAAAATATTTTTGTTTTGTGTTTCTTGTTGATACACTTGGTACAACTTTGAAAACTACAGTTTCAAAGTTAATATACCACACGAGAATACAGTTACTTCTTTGGTACGAAGAGTAGCATTTCCTAGGTATTATCTAAAGTAGTCATAAAAAGGATCTGAGGCTTTTAAAAGGCGTTTTCCGGATAAACGTTTAATTTCTGTCCTTAACCTTGTGACCCGATCAGAGGGAGGGACAGGAGAATTCCAGCAACCATCTCTGGGTGGAAATTTCTATAAGGAAAATGGCTGCTGGCCAAAACATTTGCCTGGGATTACCTGGAATTATGGGAAACGGCAGGGCTGATTGAAGGTATCGCTCATCATAAGGAACTGGATCAAAACCTTTGGACGGTGGTGGGATTCCAAGCTCAATGACAAGCACGGGCAATATGTGTAGCTCTGCTTTTAGTCAGCAGAGGGGGCATGGAAATATCATATTTCCTTCCAGACCTGCTAGTCTCTCTGACCAGAATAACAACAACAGGTACCACTGTAGTTGATTCACACACACACACACACACACACACACACACACACACACACACACACACACACACACACACACACACACACACACACACACACACACACACACCTCCTTCTAACCTGCTCTGATATGACCCAGAACCTTTCTCTGGCTGTCACAAGAAGCCACCATGAATGGAGAGGGGGCCAGCTGGTCCACTCGTGTCATCTGACTTGGGGGCCCCGGACGGCCAACAACAGGGATCTCGCTAAGCCCAAATTGACTTGGCCAGAGATGTGTCTCCTTGCTTGGGGAGGAAAGAAGAAGCACTTATTGCAGGCATGTCCAAACTTCGGCCCTCCTGATGGTTTTGGACCACAACTCCCAGAATTCTAAGCTTAGATTGCCAATGGCAAAGGACTGTGGGAGTTGTGGTCCAAAACATCTGGAGGGCCAAAGTTTGGACATGCCTGATTTATTGCCTTGAGATTTCGGCTGGCACCTTGAGACCTCCCAACCTTAGGGGGCTGGCAAGAAGAGCACAGAGAGCCAGCATGGCGTGGGAACGGCAACACCGTCATTGCTGCCATGGCTCCTTCTGTTCATGCTGCTAATGTCAATGGTTCAAGAAACGTCAGGCTGAATAGTCAGTTTCACCTCACCAAATCTGGTCCTTGTTGCAAAATGTTTGGACACTCCTGTTCTAGGGAATGACTCCCCAATCCCTTCCCATTGGCCATGCTGGATGGAGCTGTGGTTTCCACATCTGGACAGCCAGAAATCACCCATCTTTAAGAGTAGTCCCAGGTAGAAGGCTCATGGTGGACTCAGCCTTCCATCCTTCCGAGGTCGGTAAAATGAGTACCCAGCTTGCTGCTGGTGGTGGGGGGGGCGGCGGCAGTGTGTAGCCTGCATCCTGTAATTAAAACTGTAAACCGCCCAGAGACAACTTGAAGTGGTATGGGGCGGTATATAAGCAGAACACTTTTACCTTTATTGGTCACTACTAAAACAAAACATGTAAGCTTAGCTTTCAATAGCAACTTGCTATCTTTATCAAAGTGTTGTACCAAAGATGCAATCTTGATAGAGGATGTAGTCTATCAGGCGCTGAGAATCTTTTTGGTGAGATGGAATGCACCAGATGATGGTATCAGGAGGCAGGCTGGTGTTAAGACTTTAAGGCATCTTTAAGAGAACTTGATGCTGTTTTGTAGTTTCCTACAAGCGGCTTCCTTCCCTCAGCTGACGGTGTGATTATACAATGAGCACGTGTCCTGGAGCCAATTCAGACTGGTGGCATCCGTTTTGAGGGGTTTCCTGCCTGTCCTCTGGTGGTGCCATGGGACGGTGCAGCTTGCTCCGCAGTAAGAGACCTAAACCACTGACCAAACTAATCTGTCTGGAGCCTCTATGGGTGCTTTTATACAACCCCTAAAATCCGTGGCAAAGGGCTCCCAGATGTGGAGCTTAAAATTGTTTTCCCACCAGCTCCGGACTTTAAAAAAAATTAAGCGTGACCACGCCCACCTAAGCGCGTCCCAGCGCTTTTTCCAAGTACCTGGTCTCCGAAGGTGAAAAATTTCTGATGCGGATTGCAAAGCAGTGAGTGCCGGGCTCTCCCCGCCTTCTGTTTGTTCTTTTTTGCCCCCCGCCCCTTTAAGAGACTGGAATGCTTCCCGGGCAGCTCCCAACCGCAGAGCGGAGGTGAGCCTGCATTCTTTTCTCCCTTTTTTTCTCCCTCCCCTCACCGCAGACAGGAGGATGGCGTGCGGAGGGGTGGGAACACAGCAAAAGGAGCAAACCCCCAAGATCTCTGGTCCGAATTTAAGTTGCCAGCGGATCTTAGGGGTAGTGTAAAAACGCCCTATGACAACACATGAGACTCCAAAATAACAGGAAACCTGTGAAATGTCTGATCTGTTAAAAAGAAAAAAGTGGAACCGGTGATCCCTTTGGGCTACTAGAAAAATAACAAAAACATTGCTAATATTTCAAGGGTGAAACCCTCTTCCTCAGAGTAGTACCAATAGGTTATAACGTGGCAAAAGAGGGATTTGCCAGGAGTTATTTCTTAGATGGAAGGTCCTTGGCAAGATGGGGGGGGAAAGGCAGGCAGTTTCTTAGTTGAGACTTGGAGCTTGGGAATGAAATGTTCACCTGTTGCACTTTTGCATTTTGCATTTGGTTTTTGTGATGGGCTACACGGCTCCTCAACCTGTTAAAAAGAGGGGAGAGCAACCCAGCCGACAGTTTCCTCCAACCACAAGTTTGTGCCTGACCCAAGGGGCTGACCTCCCGTTGGGTGGCCCAGAGACCAAAGCGCTGCCTCTTTGCTTCACTTCCGAGATCCCAGGGGGATACAAGCACGCCAAAGGGGCCACCACCTAATGCTCCTTCTAATGGAAGGAGGTAATCGGAGTGCTTGCGGGGTTAATGGCCGGTGTAATCTAATTGCGGCTCATTTGGAGTGCTAACATATTGGAACTATTGATTTTTCTTGCACGGAGACCACGAAGAGGGGCCAGCCACCTCCGGTGGCGATGGGAGCACCAGGGCCTCACCCAGGTGTAGCTCTGCGGCTGCTCCCGGGCCACAGCGATGATAAGACAGAAGTTGGGTTAGCAGAACGATGGACTCTTTTTATGAGAAAATGCTGGCCAGGGGAAAGAGGCCACCCTACAGAACCATATGCCCAGGCATATGCTCTCTCGCCCCATGGTGTTTGGTCGAAACTGTGCTCGTCAACAGAAAATGGTGAAATAAGGTTTCTCCGTCTAACAGCCTGGGCTAGGAGAATCGTAGAGAACAGTGTTGGCAAACCTTCAGCACTCCAGATGTCTTGGACCACAACTCCCACAGTCCTTTGTCATTGGCAATCTAGGCTTGGCATTCTGGGAGTTGCGGTCCAAAACATCTGGAGTGCTGAAGGTTCGCCACCACTGATATAGAATCACAAAGTTGGAAGGGGCCTCCAAGGCCATTAAGTCCACCCCCTTGCTCAAGGCAGGAGTCCTAATTAAAGCAAACGTGACAGATGCTTGTCCAATTTTCCCTTGCGTGCCTCCAGCGTTGGAGCTCTCACTGCCTCCCAACATCATAAGAACATAAGAAGAGTCATGCTGGATCAGGCCAAAGGCCCATCTAGTCCAGCTTCCTGGATCTCACAGTGGCCCCACCAAATATGTCTGGGAGTGCACGAGACTAGATCTCTGTCTCCTGATCCCACTCCCCTGCATCTGGCCCTTGAAGTACCCTGGTTTTAAGCCTGGAGATGACACATCTCCAGCATGGCTTGTCACCTGGGATGGACTTTTCCTCCAGGAATCTGTCCGATCCTCTTTTGAAGGCATCCAAGCCAGATAACCATTCATTCTGTTGTTGTGCTGCTCTAACAGTCAGGAAGTTTTTCCTGATCGTCATCCAAAGACTGGCTTCCTGTAATTTGAGCCACATTGCTCTTGGCTGCGTGGCTTGTTCTTCCATGCACAAGAAGGAAGGGACATGTATCTGTGGTTTTTATGAGTGATGGTGACCTGAGGTTGAGTGATGGGCCAACCTCAACCCTTCCACCCCATCAGCTTTGGCTGCTTTCCCCCAGGACCTCAACTGGGGCTCAACTCTCGTAGTTGGCAGTGTGAGTTCCATGCTACTTGGGGAATCTTTTAAATGGAGAAGAAATCCAACTTCTTCCCGCTTTCTTTAGCAGAATGGTGGTTCGTAAGTGTTTTAAATGAATACCTTAAATACTGCAAACTGGATCTGGACCAGGCAAGTGTTCAGATGGAAGACGCCTAGCTACTTTAGGGCACAGGGACATCATTTATTATTACATGATCGCTTCCTGCTGAATTTTCCTTATTACAAAATGAGTTTCACTAGTCAATCAGGAAAGGATGAACGGGTGTTTAGTCAAAGAGGCGCAGTCCTGCAACTCATTACATCCTTGGTGAGATTTCCTCACCTTACCACCTCTGCTCTTCTGCCTCTGATTTCCCCAGGATCAGAATGATGATACACTATGGAGGAATCCAAAGGACTCCAAGTGCAGCTCATGAGAAATATTATTCCTGCTATAAAAATCTGGCTTCTGGATGGTTTGGGCTCCCTGCAGTATGCTCGCTGTCTGCAGGGCAGCATTCTGACTTTGCTTGGGTCTCCACCTTGAAGATGCCAATCAACGTTCTCCCTCTTTTCGGCCAAAAGATTGCAATCTTTTCTGCAAAAGATTGCAAATCTTCTTTTTTAAGACAACAATGCTCCAGATTCCCCAGGCAAGACGGCTATTAGAAATCAAGTTTTCCAAACTTCCAGGACAAACCTTTATGCATCTCTAAGACAATTCCAGTGTCCCACTGAGCCAGACCACCTCTGGACTAAGAAGCACTCTGCAAGCAATCAGTTTAGAAAGAAAAATAAGTTCAGTTCAGAGGCCAGAACAAAAGGCACTCAATGAATGGAGCCCATATCCATCACTGAAGTCCCCTTTAAAATGTTTTGACCCCCACCCCATATTTCTCCTCCTCTGTGACTTTGGAACTCCTTCCCACTGGAGGTCACCCTGGCACCATCTTTGCTGTCCATCCAAGAGCAGGCAAAGACCTTTTCCTTCAGGGAAGCTTTTCCTCTGTAACTACCTACCCCCAGTTTGTGGGTTGTTCTCCCTTGATCAGTTGGTCACCCTCCTCCCTTTTATCCACCCCTCCCAACAGTTGAAATCTCTTTAGGCAAGCTTTTGATATTTTTTTACTAACTTTTTTTTTGCTATGCCTTGTGCCCCATGAAAAATTACCCGAGCCTCCGTGAATCCCCTTCAGTGATGGATATAGGCTCCGTTCATTGAACGGGTCTCCTCTAATTGGGTCTGATCATTGGATTTAGCTCTGTTCTAGTGTCCGATCAATAGTGGCCTTCTAAAAGAGATGACAGAACAGGAGTTTTGCATTTGCAAACTGAAATCCCCTTGACTCCATGATGCTGCTCTTACCGGGACCAAGATTCTGATACAATGCCTTCTGCTAGATTTTTAAAGCCTACATTTATTTGGGTTTTTTTTTTAAAAAAAAAATCATTACGGTCGCAATCCTCCCTCTTCTCTTTGGAACGGGCCATTTCCCTAGAAAGGAGTGTCGCACAAGGAGAGCCCAGCCCGCCGCCAGCCAGACGGGCGTTTTGTGTTTGCACACAAGTTGTTCAAGCAGCGTGACTTTCCTCTGGAGAGGGAGGCTCCTTCTGAAGTCAAAATACCATGAAATTCAATTTTACGCCTGCTTGACGAGGCTTGATTCCACACACACACACACACACACACACACACACACACACACACACACACACACACACACACACAGCCCTCTTCCAATGTGCGTTGGAGGCGGCCGGGCAGCTGGGGTGGCAGACCTAATAGGGCGAATCCGCAGGAATAACACTCGAAAATCCCCCAGGAAGTGGGCCATTAAGGTGAGCCCTATCTCTCCTCTTGCTTGGCTCCTTGTCTGCCGTGTTCTCTGGTTGCCCGGCACTAAAACAAACCCAGGTTTTGTTTACCGAGCTTGGCGATTACAATACAACCGCCAAATATTTGCTAGTCCTCTCCCCCCCACCCCCCCACCCCGCACACCCCGGTTCTCCCAGCGCCACTATAAATACTTCAGCCCCACCTGGGAGTTGGCAGAGGAGAAGGAGGGGGCTTGGGACGCAGCGAGCAGGTAAGTGGCGAGGAGGCTTTGGGGAGGAAAGACAGAATCGCCCGCAGGGGGGAGAACTCTTTGAGAAAGGGGTGCTTTCTCCTGACTTCTGGCCACCTCTAAAGCCTTCCACCATTGGGGGCCCACATCCTTCCCCCGTGGCATCCGCCTGACCTACCTGATTCCTCCCAGGCCAGGCGCCTCCATGTAGCCGCCCTGGGGGAGATCTGGAAACCTTCCACTAAGGACAGGGACTTCTCCGTGGTGGCACCGCGGTTATGGAACCAGCTCCTGGATGATCTGGCCTTGGCCCCCTCCCTGTACTCCTTTAGAAGGTCATGAAATAACACTCCTCTTCAAAGAGGGGGGCTCTGGCGCCAGGCCCTGGCCGGACACCCCATCTCCTTCTTTTTTTTCAGGCTGAGATTTGGCTCTCTCGTCTTGAGAGCATGTTTTGTTGCTGGTGTGATGCTAGCCTTGTGGTTCTCAACCTGTGGGTCTCCAGATGTTCCTGGACTGCAACTCCCAGAAGCCTCCACCACATCTGGGGACTCGCAGGTTGAGAACCACTAGCCTTTGGTGTGCCGCCATTCTAATTTAGGCGCTTGTAAACCTCTCAGAAGAGTGCTTCGGCACTAAGGGGTGGTGGTGTATAAATAAATAAATAAGACGCGGAAGGCATAAACGTGGAGTCCCACATTCTACCCACTCTGTACCCCCCCCCCCCCAAAGAGCCTTGCGAGGTAGGTTAGCTTGAGAAATAGTGGGCCAGTTGTGCTAGCCGAGGCTTCGCTGTCCCATTAGTTAAGTGTAGGTCACAGGTTGCTGGCATATGCAAGGAGAATGCCAAGCTCCGGGCATGTGAAGGAACGACTCAGCTTATCCCTGATGTGCTAGCTTGCTAGCTGCGGGGAGCGTCCCAAATGGAAGCTTGTTCGGAAAGGTGTAACTACCACAAGTGGCGTTGGGTCTTTCTGGGGGCATGTGTATGTGCCCTCAAAGGTTCGGCAGCCTGGGTCTTTGGTTCCTGCAGTGGACTTCCCAACTGAACAGAGGTGCAAAGGGTAGGGGGCCAGTCATGTCACCGGAAAGGGCGGTAAGGGAAAAACATCCCAGCCTATTTTTTTCTCATGCTATTTTGTTACTTGTAGGTTGCGTGCACATGCATGAATGCGTATTATTGTTCAAATATACCAGGCCCAGACAATGAAAATTATAGAAGCATTGACTGGTATTAGCATTTTGCAATAATAATAATAATAATAATAATAATAATAATAATAATAATAATAATAATAATAATAATAATGATGATGATGATGATGATGATGATGATGATGATGATGATGATGATGATGATGATGATATGTATCATCTGCCCATAGCAAAGAACTGGTGGGATCATAACCCTGAAAATATGATTGAAAATGACCATGCAAAATTACTTTGGGGCTTCCAAATACAGACAGACAGGTTTTTGGAGCATAATACCCCGGATATTGTGATTGTGGAGAAGAAAAAAGTGTGGATCATTGATGTTGCTATATCAGGAGATAGTAGTGTCACCGAGAAACAACTTGAAAAAAATTACCCGATATCAGGATCTGAACATTGAACTTCAGAGACTCTGGCATAAACCGGTACAGGTGGTCCCAGTGGTAATCGGCACACTGGGTGTGGTGCCTAAAGAGCTAAGCCAGTATTTAGAAGAAATTGGAGTTGACAAAGTCACCATCAGTCAGCTGCAGAAAGCCACCTTACTGGGATCTGCTTGCATAAATCATCATTATATCACGTAGTCCTAAATGCTTGGGAAGCATTCGACTAGTTATGTGTAATACAAAATCCAGCGTAGTTATTCTTGTCTGCTGTGTGACAATTTAATAATAATAATAATATGTTTACTATTTATTAGGTTATTTTACCCTGCCTTCTTCTTCAAAAGGGCCCCGAGGTGTTGTATGTCCTTTAAAAACACAATATTAACAAATGTTACATAAGAATTAATAACATATTAAAAATGCTAGGGTTGGGGGCAGGGGAAGCATTACTAAACTCTGATTTAGAAGCATCAAAATATAAACCATCCCGTTCATTGCATCCTAGACAGTCAGTCGCTTACGGAAAGCCTGCCTGAGGAGAAAGGTCTTGGCCAGTTTGTGGAAGGACAGCAAAGATGGGGCCGACCTGGCCTCCGGTGGCAGGGCGTTCCAGAGGCTGGGAGCAGCAACAGACACAGCCTTCTTCTGTGTCCCCACCAAGTAGACCAGTGAGGGTGGTGGGACCGAGAGAAAGGAATCCCCCCCCCCTCGGATTATCTTAATACTTGAGCAGGCTCATAAAGGGAGACACAGTCCTTTTATAGCTTAAAAGCAGCACTTTAGATGAGCCTCGTAGCACAGTGGTTAAATCCCTGTACTGCAAGTAAAACTGTGCTCACGACCTGGGTTCAATCCTAGGTAGCAGGCTCATGGCTGACTCAGCCTTCCATCCTGCCAAGGTCGGTAAAATGAGTACCCAGCTTGCTGGGGGGGCAATGTGTAGCCTGCACACTGTAATTTAAAAAAAATTGTAAACCGCCCAGAGAACTTGTAGTAGTAGAATGGTTTGTTACTTTACTTTGAATTGTGCCTGGAAACAGAATGATGGGCAGCACAGCAAGGGGTTTCTATGATCCCCTTTAACTACCCCCAGCTAGCAATCTGGCTGCTGCATTTTGGACCCACTGAAGTGTTCCAAGCCCTTTCCAAAGGTAACCCCTCATAGAGTGCATCTGTGTGGGATGTAAGGAGGGCATCCACTACCCTGGCCAGGTCAGACCTCTCCACGATTGGGCCCAACTGTCATCCTTGTTTTAACTGTGCAAAGGCACTCCCTGGCCACAGCCGAAACCTGGGCATCCAGGAGACGAAACCAGGAGCACCCCCAAGTGGCATGTGTGAATGTGTGCATTCAAAACGATGAAGGTTAATACCCTTCCAGTGCAACCCAAACTGAGAGAGGGTTTGAGGTTTACTTCCCGGAATACAATATTCCTGCTTGCAGGCTCTGTGGGGTAAGAACACAAGGGATGCTGTTTTGCCCCATGGCGCAGTGGTTAATTGCTTGTACTGCAGGTAAAACTGTGCTCGTGACCTGGGGTTCAATCCCAGGTAGCAGGCTCATGGTTGACTCAGCCTTCCATCCTTCCGAGGTCGGTAAAATGAGTCCCCGGCTTGCTGGGGGGTGGGGGGGCAATGTGTAGCCTGCATTACTGTAAATAAAACTGTAAACTGCCCAGAGACTACTTGAAGTGGTATGGGGCGGTATATAAGCAGAACACATTGCTTTTTTTGCTTTTGAACCAACTTGGGCACATTTTGTTGACTGAAATGCTGCTTTCTTTGTGCACATCTATACACACTAGCACATCACTTGGGACATGCTCCCTGCATCTATCACACTTTCAGAGCTCTTTCCCTGATACACAGGCTTTCCACATGCGGGGAGCTTTGGACACGGGAGGAGCCCACGAAGCAGTGCGCCTTGTATTGGGGGTGTGATGTACAGCCACCATGCCCCTGCCTCTCTGTGTCTGATAATGTTCTCTCCTCCCTGCTGTGGTTCTTTCTAGAAAGAGTGAAGCAAGAGGTGTTCACGATGGCCGCTGGAGTTATCCAAAGCCCAGGCAAGTTCAGGCTAGCCACGGGTTTCCAGCATCCTTTCCTACTCAGCACCGCTGGGCAGGAGATGGCATCGCAAGACTCCTCTGAAGAAGATATGGAGGAGGAAGAGGAGGAGGAGGAGGAGGAGGAGGAGGAAGAAGGAGAAGGAGAAGGAGAGGAAGAAGAAATGGAAGAAGAAGGAAGAAGACTAGGGGAAGGGGGATCCACAAGTACTCCTGAGGGCCCTGGTCTGAGTGAAAAGCAAGAGGCCACCACTGTGGCCGCTGACGTGGGTGCCACAGAAATGACCACGCAGCTCCTGCGGTTCGCCGAGCGAGTCAGCGACGACATCCAGAGGTATTTCGGTGGGAAAGGCCACGCCGACGACCCGGAGGCCTGCAACATCTACGAGGAGGGGTGCTCCCCTCGGCTCTCGGGGCGCCTGCTGTACTACACGGATCTGGTCCGGATTTCCCGGAGCAGAGGGCCTGAGGAAGAGGAGGAGGAGGAGGAGGAGGAGGAGGAAGAAGAGGAGGGCTTCCTCCCTTCTTCTAAGCCAACGTGGAGGTCTTTGGACAACGGGGCCGAGGCCAAGGGGCTGGGACCCCTGGCCGAGCTCTTCGAGTACGCCTCGTGCCGCTACGCCAAGCCGCCTGCCGCTTGCGATGGGCCCGAGAGGTTGCGTCTGGAGAGGAAGTACATCCATGTCACACCGATGCAAGCCCGGAAGCTGCCTCTGTCATTCTGGAGAGAGCCGGCCCTCAGCCCCGTCGGCGTGCTAGCCAGCAACCCTCCCGATTTTAGCGACCTTTTGGCCAACTGGACTTCCGAAACTAGCCAGGAAGAGCTTCCGGTCGGCTGAGAGTGGGGCCTCCGTAGAGTGAAGCGGAAGGAGAAAGCCCAAGATTGTTTGGAGGGGTGGGCAGGGGTCTCTGTGGGTCTAGAAAAGTGACAACCCTTTTTGTTTTCTTGGATTTCCCACTCTGGCTCTGGCGTTGCCCACATTTTCTCCTTCAAACCGTCCCCCCCCTTTCTGTCTCGTCCTCATCTTGTACATTTGTAAATAAACACATTGGGAGACGTATCAGCTTTCTTTCTGATTGTGTCCATGTAGGTAGCACTGAGGGCGTAAATTAAAATGCAGTGGTACCTCGTACAAAGGAATTAATTCGTTCCAAATGAAATTATGTTAAGCAAATTTTCCTTTATACAAATTTCCCTAAGAATGCATTGAAGACAGAGTGATCCCATTTTTATGTTGTACAGATTCGCCCCATAGGCCATTCTGTTAAGCAAATTTCCCCTATCTCCGGAATTTTTTATGTTGTACAAATTTTATGTTATTCACACCGCTTGTTATACAAGGGAGGAAGCGGTATCATTAGGACCATGCCACCTGGTGACCGTAAAACATATACAAAGCTGTTGATTTCCTAAAAAGCACACCAAGGGCTCTATCGCACGTCCTTTCAAATGCTGATTGCATTTCAAGATAAAGCGTTTCCAAAAATCTTGTCCCCACGACCACCGGGCTTTTAAAAACCAACAACCTGGTTATGGCCCCTTTATGATACTTTTGTGTGCTAAAAGAAACACAGTTTCGCAGCATGAGAAAGAAAACAGCAGACTGTTAGGAACCGAAGACTGGATCTATTATGCAGAACCTTAAGGATCTTCCATCCCTGACTGTGTTCAATGAACAGCTCATCACTGCTCTCTTGTGGTTATTGGCATCAGAAAGTCCCAAACCACACAGAAACTGTTCATAAAAATGGGTGGAGGTTTCCTTTGAGTGACTCCTAAGAGGGGTAGTTACACAAGTGACAGAAATACTGAGAAGTCAGATGGTGCTCTCTCTCAATCTCTTGTTCTGTAGGAGATGGGAGGGACAGCCATTAAACTCCTCCTCCTCATGAATTTTGGCACTCTGTGCAAAGTTTGGTGAGATATCCTGCCTCCATCACAAGAGCAAGACATGGAGAACTTCCCTTGTTGCCCAGTCTTCCAATTACACTTTTGTTCCTCTGCTTAACTAGTTTAATCCATTCCCAATGCATGCTCATAAGTCAAGCAACTCGCAAGTAGAGCAGCTGCATCTAAACAATTGGGGGGGGGGGAATGGAAAATAATTGTAAGTAGAGCAGACCGCATCTAAAATTTGTCAGGCAGCAGTTGGGTTCATCATTGTTTTGCCTCCAGAGATAGTCCAAGCCAGATTTGATCTAGGACCCACTGGTCATTTTGGCTGTCCCGGGTATTGCTGAATCTCTCCTCCTGCACATACCTGTCAAGTTTTGGATTCGAAAATAAGGGATCATGGTCACAGTATCCCTACCCCTACCACCTATTAGGCATGCTCAATGCTTCGAGCCTGCTCAATAGCTGTCCCCAACACGGCAGCCCCCATGCCATTCAGAGGATTTCTTAAAAATTATATAATCTGGGACATTTCTGGGGAAATAATATTTCTGGGAAGACGGTGGGAAATAGGAGTAAAAAATGGGATTTCCCTGCGAATACAGGACACTTGACAGGTATGCTCCTACACCGTATTTCAAGGGAATCTGTTATTTCCCCTCGCAGTTCCTCAACTGTCCAGCTTTCACACCCATACATGGTGATTGGAAATACAAGAGTGTGGGTGATCTTGGTCTCAGGAATGTGCAATTAGCACCTTCTTAATGTCCAGCAAAACTTGCACACTTTCCCTGATGCAAGAAAAAAAACACCCAAAAGTGGTTTGTTCTGGCCTGTGTTTTAATTTGGTATTTTGGCAAGGAAGTAGGATAATCAAAATTTAAAGAAGCGAATGCGTAGACGAAATCAAATCTGTCTCTGCATTATTGTGCCTTATTACTTGGAAAGAGAATTTTCAGTAATTAGACGGGGACAGGTAAGCTTCTTTGCTTCTCTGCCTTATTAACAATGTAAAAGCCACACCCATTAGCAACCTGAGTTGGTAGCAACCCTCCCAGGACCGGGAACCGCTCTTGGTGGAAACAACAGATGGAATTCTGTTTGGATCTCTGTTGAGTGTTCTCTTTTGCAGCTAAATCTACAGCTCTGGTGCATGGATTTCGAAAAGGGACATGGAAACAGCGGCATCGGCATCTTACAAGAACAGGTCCAGCGCCTGACCAATGAAAATGTAAGTTTCAAATAAAATACCTGTTCTCAGCAGGACTCTGTGTGGGGTGGGGTGGAAGGATGGATGGAGAAAATTGTTGTTGTTGTTGTTGTTGTTGTTGTTGTTGTTATCATTGCCATTGCTGCTGCCGCCATTGTCATCATCATCAGTGCACTGGTTGTTATGCAAAAATAATATAACTTGCCAGACTCCAATAGCCCCTGGGAACAGCAGGTAGAGAAGGTGTCAGAAAACAACGAAGTCAATATCTTGTGGGACTTCTGAATCCAAACCAATAGATACCTTGAACATAACACACCAGATATAGTAGTATTAGAAAGAATAAATGCCTGGACCCTAACCTTAACCCCGGACATTGTAAATCCAGGGGATGACCAAGTTGAAAAGAAAAAAATGTAGAAAAATTAATAAAATACAGTCACGTGGCAATCAACATATCTCACTTGTGGATGAATCACATTTCAGTGGCCCCCATAGTTATTGGGGTTTGGGGAACAATGTCATGATATTTCACACAATTCAAGCAGTTGCAGATCTCAGAAATAATATCAACAGTGCTACAAAAAAACAACAACAGCATTTTTAGGAATGGCATACATACTGTGCTGATATTGAACAGATACTGAGGTTTTGGGTTAGATCTGTTATCTAATACTGGTCATTGTTTTCAAAGTGTTGATTGACTGTGCCTGGTGTTTTTCCAATGATGATGATGATGATGATGATGATGATGATGATGATGATGATGATGATGATGATGATGATGATGATGATGATGATGATGACTGATGTCCTGTTGCTTATCCTAGTAAGAATGATCCAAGATCCTGAACCTGTGAGGTTCAGTTCACCATGGAGGCTTCTCATGAAGTTTGGACCAAAATTCGGAAGGATTCACTACCCATATGAAACTGGAGTCACTGCCCTCCGATGTTATAAGAAATAGACTAAATGGTGCAATATTGTTTCCCCTTTATACAGGTGCAGTTGCAAGACAGAAATGAACGGCTCTACAGCAGACTTGGAGGGCTGCAGGAGAAAATGGGGCAGCTGGCCGGCTCCAAAACCGACTTATCCTCCAGGCTGATCCACAGCGAAGAGGAGAAACTTAAGGTAACGCTGGGAATGCCCCATGCGGGGTGGTGGTGGTGGTGGTGGTCATGCAAAAAGTATAACAATCCTCATCTCCCCCCCCACCTCTTTCCAAATCTTCAAGGCACTTGATGTGAATGTTTACACCAGTGGTTCTCCAACGGTGGGTCCCTAGATGTTCCTGGACTGCAACTCCCAGAAATCCTGGCCAGCTCAGCGAGTGATGAAGACTTCTGGGAGTTGCAGTCCAGGAACATCTGGAAACCCACAGGTTGAGGACCACTGGTTTACGCAATCCCTACAACAGCTTTTGGGGGGGGGGGGGTAGGCCAAGCTTCTTATGCAAACCAGGCTCCTCTCCCAACTAAACAGAGCAAGCCAGGATAATACCACTGGAGTGTCATGTCAGTTCTCACTTATGGCAATCCTGTTCAGAGTTTCCTAAAGTGGTTTCTGTTTCCTTTTCTTCTGGGGGGGGGGGGGCAGCTGGCCCAAGGCCACCCAGGCTGGCTCGACTTCACAGGAGGCCCAATGGGGAATCGAACTCCCGAACATTGGCTCCACAACCAGGCACCTACACCCCTGAGCAGCGCCGAGCATGTCTCAGTTTTCCACGTTGTCCTCTTGAGTTTTCTGTGGCCCAGAGTGTAAGAGAGTCTGTTTCCTTCTCTTCTTAGCTCTCCAAGGACTTGGTCGATTTCCAGATCGAAGCCAACAGAATGCAAGAGCGTCACGAGGCAGAAACCTTTGAATTGAAGAACCTGGTGAGACTCTGCGTTGGGCGTCGAGGGAAAGGACATCGCAATTCGATGGCTTCAGCACTGTGAGGTCATGGGGCCATCAAGACACCAGGCCAGGCATGCCCAAAGTCAGGCCCGGGGGCCAAATGCAGCCCGTTTTCAAATTTCAAGCGGCCCGCGGCCTCTTCTGCCCACCAGCTCAGCCTGTCACTCATCCCCGCCAGCTGCCCCCTCCCCATACTGGATGGAGACATCAGCTAGCAGTTTTATGGTTTGCCTGCCCTCCCTGCCTCTGTCCATCCCCCCAGCCACCTGCCTAGCCTACCGTTGCTGCAGCATCCTCCCTGCCTCCTTGCATGTTACAGAGCAGGCATGTCAAAACTTCAGCCCTCCTGAAGTTTTGGACCACAGCTCCCAGAATTCTAAGATTAGATTGCCCATGACAAAGGACTGTGGGAGTTGTGTTCCAAAACCTCTGGAGGGACAAAGTTTGGACATGCCTGTTATAGAGACTTGTCCAAAGTCCAGCCTGGGGGCCCAATGTGGCTGAATGGTCGGCCCCCACACATTTTCACCTCACCAAATCTGGCCCTCCTTGCAAAAAGTTTGGACATCCCTGCACCAGGCCATCCACTGCAAATGCAGAACACATCTGCGCTGTTCTGTAGCACTCTGGCAGAAGATTCCTAAATAGGTCGTCAAACTACAAATCCCAGCATACCCTGGGACGGTGTCATAGCAGCTGAACTTGCGTTAGCAGTACAAGGGGAAGAAGGGGGAAGAAGAAGAAGACTGTCAGGGTCACATTTATTTATTTATTTTTTTAAAAAACTTTCATTTGCTTTTGAAATATTTTTTCTCTTCATATTTAAATACACTAAATCCCCTGTATCAGCAGGACCTATATCTCCGATTTCACTTAGCTACATTCTGAAAATATTAAAAATATATATTTAAAAATCTAAAACAACCCCCCAAAACTATTTTCATGTGTATTATCAGAACTGGCCACTAGAGAGAGATGGAGATTGTAATGTGAATACTGTACTTGTCCTTGAAAGATACATTGCATGGTATCTGGTGCCATCTAGTGGCCGTTCCTGCTAAAGCATGTGAAAATATATTTTTTCTGGGTCCCCCAAGCCCCTTTGCCATTGTATATAGTGTGTTCACCCTTATCCACAGTTTTCAGTATTGGGAAGGGGAGCTTGGAATCATTCCAGAGCACATACAAAATTCTTGCCCTACTGAAATTCCCCCAATTAAAGTGGCAACCAGTTAGACCAGCAATGCCCCCCTAATGCATGTTGCCCTCCTTGGGTTTCACCTCCTCCCCAGATCCTCTCCCTGGAGAATCGTATCCTGGAGGTCGAGCTTCACCATGAGAAGACTGCTGGAGAGCGGGACACCTTGCAGGAGCGCCTGGGCGCCCTCGAGGCCAACCGCAAGAGACTGGCGGACGAGTACCTCGCTCTGAAGGGCAACTATCTTGCACTGGGCAAGGAGCATGAGCAGGAGGTATGGGCTGCGGACACCCTGCATCCCTGTTGCTATGGAGACGGGATGGGCATCACAGCTCTGCTGGAAGAGGCCACAGCCCATCCAGTCCAGCATTCTGTCTCACACAGTGGCTCACCACTTGCTTCAGGGTATTCCCAAGCAGATGTCTTCACCTGCTTATGATTCCCTGCAAATGGCATTGAGAGATATCCTGTCTATCTCTCCAACCCGGAGGTTGTCCTTAGGCATCCCATCATGATAGCCGTGGATACCCTTTTTCTCCAGGAACTTGTCTGATCCTTTCTTAAAGCTGTCAAGGCTGACAGCTGTCACCACTTCTTCTGGCAGGGAGTTCCACAGACCAGTGATCCTGTGGGTGAAAAAAGACTTCCTCTTATTGGTTTGAGATCTAGCACCCAACTGGACACACCTCTCAAAAGCACCTCCCTTTTCTTTTCAACCTTTCTCCATGCCTGGGGCCACATTTTTGCCGTGGGCTGCATACGTTGCTTTGCGCTTTGCTCCTTCCACTTCATGTGCGATGTTGACCCCCAGATCCTGATCCCTTCTGCCCATCAGCCCAGATCATGGGTGTGCAACACAAGGCCGGTGTGCTCCATGGGTCCCCAGCTCCCCATTCCTGTATCCCCTGACACCTCGAGGAGGCCCACTGGGGAATCAAACTCCCGACCTCTGGATCCGCAGACAGAGACCTCAACCACAGAGCTACCTGGCACTGATGGATGGGCAAATCCAAAGCTTGAGAAAGGAGTGGGCTACAACTTTCAGGATATCAAGCTGATTTGGCATAAATCAGCTTCTTCTGTTCTCCTGTGTGCAGGAGAATTGCTCCTTCCTTTTCAGAACCTGGAAGATTCTTTTTTTTTTTGGCACCGGGTTGACCGTTCAATGTGAATAAGGGAGAGTTAAGGCCAGAGTCCCACCAGGTTCTTGGTACAGGTGTTCTTGTTTATGATCTCTGCAGGTTGCTAAGAATGAAGAGCTGAGCCAAGAGCTTCTCAACTTGGCCAACACCAGGAGCCAAGGCAAAGGTCCCAAGTCCCAGACGCAACCCTACGAACCACCCGATGAGCTGAGGAGGGTGCGGGCCTTGGTCGACCGTCTCTCTGCCCGAAAAGTAAAGGTGTATATTGCGGGTCTCCTCTATTCTTTAAGCATACTGCTGTGGCAATGCCACTATACAAAGCTATTCCCTGAACTAGAACATCGCAAGCCATGATAATAGCGCTAGACTGACAAGTCAGATATGACATTGGCCCTCCTTTTGAGGGCTTTCCAGGTAGAGAATACTCAGAAGGTGGTTTCCCCTTCCCTTGTTCCGGGGTTGCCCTGGGACTGTGCAGCTTGCTCAAGGTCACCCAGGCTGGCTCTATTTCACAGGAGGCACCACACGTAATCAAACTTCCAACCGCAGGCTCCACAACTGGACATATGGCTCACTGACCTATCCAACCAGCTCATCATCTTTTACCATTCATTGTTATCCTTTACCATTGACCACTGAGTAACACTGAATGTGTTCCAATTTCTCAGGTTAGTCCCGTGAGTTTTCTGTCTCCACCCCCCCACGCAAAAAAATATATCCATATTTCTTTAGAGGAGGCCTGCACAACAGGAAAAACGTGGGCTACCAGTAGCCCGTGAAGGGTTCAAAAGTAGCCCACCAACCATCACTAAAAAAGAGTGCTCCCTCCCCCACGTCTCCCCTGCACCCGCTTGAGCCTTGGAAGGGTCGATCTGTGCAAACATGCACACCCCTCCTTTGCACCCGCCCACACCAGCTCAAGCAGGTGCAAGGGAAGTGTGTGCATGGTCAGCCTTCCCATAGGAATGCATGGAAATCTGTTCCCTCCAGAATGGATTAATTGAATTTCAATGCATTCCTATGGGAAACCGCTGCTCTACTTATAATAATTTTTTTTTAAAACTTATGAGCATGGGCTCGGAACGGATAAAATTCGTAAGTAGAGGTTTTAGTGTAGTAGCCCTCAGGCACTTTGGGCCGGAAAAATTAGACTTCGGCCTGTTCAAAGTTGGACAGCGCTGGTTTAGAGCAATAGCCCCCAAACTTGGGTGGCCCAGGGGTTGGTGGACTGCAATACCCAGCAGCCTTCGCCACCAGCTGTGCTGGCAAGGGTTTCTGGGAGTTACAGTCCAAGAAGACCTGCGTGGACCCAAAGGATGGGCACCTCTGCTTTAGAGAGTTATCAAACCAAAGGAGCTCAACCCTTCCAGGTGCCGCCATTTTGGCCTGCGGTTGTTTCTTGTGAAAGGAACGAAAGGACCCCCATCCTGCTGCCCTAACCTATGCTTTATTGAAACAAATCACCCCAAATATTCCCAATGGGTAAAACTGCTGCAGAGATTTCTCTGAAAAAAAATGTCCCAGCCCTGCCCCTTGCTAGGAGGACAGGAGCCCAAAGGTCTCGGCCAGGGGGTATCCAAACTTTGGCCCTCCAGATGTTTTGGACCACAACTCCCAGAATTCCAAGCCTAGATTGCCAATGACAAAGGACTGTAGGAGTTGTGGTCCTAAACATCTGGAGGGCTGAAGTTTGGACACCACTGGTCTAGGCTCATAGGCAACATCAGCCCATCTCAGTCTTGGGTTTAAACTAACCCTTCCCTTCTCTGATAGTTGGTCCTCTGTTTACGCACAATAACCTAACGCAGGCACCCTCCCGGTGTGTCTTGTTGCCCCTTAGCCAGAAGATGTGGTAGCTTCAGAACATGAACGGAGGAAACTGGAGAGAACGGTGAGTAGAGGAGCAGTGCAGGAGAGCTGGGACACCATGAGTTTGGGTATTTCAACTCCCATGATCCCCAGACCGGCATGCCTAGTGGCCGAGCATGCTGTCTCAGGTTTCTAGAGGGGTGGGACCTGAGTGTCATCAAACAAAGGGGTTGGACTTGATGACACTTTTAAGGCCCTTCCAGCTCTCTGATTCTATGAAAACAGGAGGGCTATACTGGCTGGTGGGTTCTGTAGTCCAAAATAATTTTTAAAAAACGTGAATTTTATAAAGCTCCAGACACCTTCTGGTTTTCTTCCTCTTGTGTGCCAGCTTTTTGGAAACCAAGATCACCTCAGCATGGAGATTGAAAGGATGAAAGAAATGTACGACTCCCAACAACGGAAATTAGAGGACCGAATGTAAGAGTGTGAGAAGCTTCCTTCTTCTTTTTCAGCACCCCCCCCCCCCCCGGGAACAGCGTTGGAAAGAGTCTGTCAAAGTGCCTCACATTTTCCAAGACCAGAAAACGGCAAAGTTTCCTAGATGGGAAAGCAACTATGCAGTCATCTCCGATGTGCAGCTTAGAGCAGCGGTTCTCAACCGGTGGGTCCCCAGATGTTCCTGGACTGCAACTCCCAGAAGTCTTCATCATTAGCTGAGCAGGCCAGGATTTCTGGGGGTTGCAGTCCAGGAACATCTGGGGACCCACCAGGTGAAAACCACTGATGTAGATAAACTGGCCATCAGATTCTCTACCAGGTGTCTTTATTGCCTAAGTACATTTATATCCCTACAACCAAATTAAGTTCAGTAACTTAGGGCCTTTTTACATGACCCCTAAGATCCGCTGGCCACTTAAATTTGGACCAGAGATCTTAGGGGTTCGTCGCTCTTCCTCTGTCCCCACCCCCCTCCGCACTTCCTGGTTGCTGGCTGCATGAGGGAGGGAGAAAAAAGAAAGAAAAGAATGCCGGCTTACCTCCGTTCTGATCCCGGCAGCATTCAGATCTCTTAAAGGGGCGGGGGGCAGAAAAACAACAAACAGAAGCCAGGAGAGCCCCGCACTCACTATCCTTACACCGGATCAAATATTTTTCACATCCAAAAAGCAGGTACCTGAAAGCTGCGCTGGGACGCACTAAAGTGGGCGGGGTCACACTTAATTTCCTGTTAACTCCAGAGCTGGTGGGTAAACATTTTTAATCTCCGGAGCTGGGAGCCATTTGCCCCGGAGTTTAGGGGTCATGTGCAAATGCCCTTAGTTGGCTGGATGGCTCAGTAGTTTAAGCATCTGGCTGCAGGGCCAGAGTTTAGGAGTGGCGCAGTGGTTAAATGCCTGTCCTGCAGATAAAACTGTGCTCACGGCAAGGGGTTCAATCCCAGGTAACCAGCTCAAGGTTCACTCTGCCTTCTATCCTTCCAAGGTCAGTAAAATGAGTACCCAGCTTGCTGGGGCTGGGGGGTGGGCAGGGGCAATGTGTAGCCTGCATGCTGTAATTAAAACTGTAAACTGCCCAGAGACTACTTGAAGTGGTATGGGGGGGGCAGAACACTCAATTCCCTACGGTACCTCCTTGACTGGAGCTGGACTCTATAGGGTCTCTTCCAATGCAGTACAACACCTATGATGATTGCTTTTACGAGTGGACTCTTTCTTTTTGCTCATGTCCCTTGCGTGTACAGGGTGGCCATGGGCAAGGAACTCCAAGAGGACAAGAAAGCCATCCGGAACACGCAGCACAAACTCGCCGAGCAGTCAGCGGTAAGAAGAGTCTCCTGGACTTTCCTTTGCCATGGAAATTTGGGACTGGGGAGGGAATGCCAAGCTTGCATGGCTGAGCTACCCATATCAGGGAGAGAGAGAGAGAGAGAGAATATCAACGCAAGCCCGTGTTTGGCTTGAGGCTCTGACTCTGCCCAATGCAGTAAGATTTTTGTATTCTGCATTCTTACTCGTAAGTCCCAGAATGACAGGAACCTGGCAGCACAAAGAACGAAAGTTTTAGTTTTAGAAGAGGGAGCCGTGTTCGTCTGGGCGAGCCTATCGGGCGAATTCCAAAGAAACAAAACTAAAAACCACTAGGCAAAAATATGCGGCACCTTCAAGGCCAACTCTTATATGATCACGCGTGAGCTTTCGTGGATCATGTCCACTTCATAACAGTTCCCTCATCTCTGCCTGGTAATCCAGAGCAGCTTTTTAATCTGTCCGGACCACAGGTTCTGCTCTCCTCCCAAAACCAACTTCAAGAAGTAGAAGCAGAAAACTCACGGCTGCAGTTGAGGCTGAAGGAGCTGAACGAAGAATACCGATCATGCCTGGTTCAGTACATCACCGATCTGGCAGTAAGCGGTCCCTTCTGGGGGGGGCTGGTGTCCAGTGAATGGTGTGTGTGTGTGTGTGTGTGTGTGTGAGAGAGAGAGAGAGAGAGAGAGAGAGAGAGAGAGAGAGAGAGAGAGAGAGAGAGAGAGAGAGAGAGAGAGAGAGAGAGATCACAGACTCATGGACTTGGACCTTTAAGGCCATTGAGTCCAACACCCTACTCAAGGCTGGTATCCAGTGAGTGGTCTCTCTCTCTCAACCATCGTACAGGAAGTTTTTCTTGATATTCAACCAAAATTTGGCTTCTTGTAACTTCCACCCTTTGTTGCATGTCCCCCAGTCTGGGGTGATTGAGAACAGATCCTCCCCTTCCTCTGGACGGTTACCTTGCAAGTACAGGGGACCCTCATATAACAAAGGGTTTGTATAACATAAAATCTGTACAAAATACAAAATTCCGGAGATTGGGGAAATTTGCTTAACAGAATCGCCTATGGGGTGAATCTGTGCAACATAAAAATGGTCACAATTAGGGATTACTCTGTTTTCAATGCATTCCTATGGGAGATTTGTACAAAGTAAAATTTGCTTAACAAATTTTCATTTGGAATGAATTAACTCCTTTATTCATTCATTCATTCATTCATTCATTCATTCATTCATTCATTCAACTTATATGCCGCCCACTACCCAAAAGTCTCTGGGTGGCTTACAATCAAAAGAATTAAAATACAAGATACCACTGTATTTGCAAAATGATATATTTCCGCTCAGTCTTATTTTCTTAAGAGATGTCCAGTTCTGCCTACAAATCAGACTTTAAACTCTGCAAGAGCAACTCCTCAATGTGCACCAAGGAACACTAGCTTTGGCCGCAGGAATACAATTACACAAATAGTTGTTGTGATTTTTTCGGGCTGTTTGGCCGTGTTCTGGAAGAACACGGGCAAACAGCCTGAAAAACTCACAACAGCTATCCGATCCCGGCCGTGAAAGCCTTCGATAATACATAGATTACACAGATCTTTGTTAGGTTTTCTGAAACCAGAGAAGCTGTCAAGCTGCAGCGGAAAGAATCCTGAAGGGAATTATCTCCTTATAGGAAGTTCCACACGTGGATGTGTTTATGTATTTAAGGAGGAATGTTTGAGCCTCCATTCTGAGCCTGAACTCCTGCATTCCTTCTCCGTTTTGCTGCGTTCCCGCGTCCTCTCCTATTCCTCCTGTTTACGTTTGTATTTCTGAGATTCTGCTGGGTGTCTGTGTTTGTAAGAAAGCTCTATGTTTTTTTTTTCTGGAACTGCTTTCAAATAAATCCCAGCTTGGTTTTTGTTGTTGTTGTTGTTGTTTGAAGAACTCTCCACAAGTGTTTGCAACTTTCTCGCTATGTGTGTTTTCCACTCTGCTAACAAGGATATTCTCGGCAGCCCAGTGGAAGTGTGCTGGACTGAGACAGTAAATCCTCATAGGTCATTGAACCTCAAAACCTCAAAACCTTCTCATTGGGTGTAACTCCCTTTGCTTCTGCAATGCACTTCATTTTTTTTTGTCTTGTGTGCTAAGGAATATATTGACAGCAAGTCAGCTGCCGCGGCCCCAGAGGGACGCAAACCCCCCTGGGATCCTGCTCCCATGAAGCGCTTCATGGACAGCATGCTGAAGGACATCCGGGCTTCTTATAAGTCGCGGGAGGAGCAGCTGGCCGGAGCCGCGCGTGGCTACAAGAAACGGATGCAGAGCTTGGTCAAGAAGCATGAAGGGCTGCTGGTGGCTTACAGGTAAACGCCGGCGTATGCCTGACTCTTCCCCGGGAGTGAAAAAGGATGGCTGGAGGATGATGCCCTTCAGGCCCATCAGGAGAAGACACGGTTCCCTGGAAAAGGCAGTAATGGACCGGGGGGGGGGGGAAGTAGGCAGTAGGAAAAGAGGAAGGCAAACACGAGATGGGCTTACTGCATAAAGTAATCCATGGCCTTGGGTTGGCAAGAGAGGAGTGAGGCTGTGAATGATTGGACATGCTAGAGGTCTTTCTCTCATAAGACAGGAGGGGAGTGGGCTTGGTGGCCCATAACAACAAAAACAAGAGACCAATGTCCCTCCGTGGCCTTCATTTGCCTAGTTAATTGTGAGTAGGCGCAGGAGGAAAGAAAATATTTTTTTTTGCCCATTGTGTTGTTAGTCTGTGGAACTCCCTGCCACAAGATGTGGTGATGGCATCTAGCCTGGATGCCTTCCAAAGGGGGTTGGGCCGATTCCTGGAGGAAAAGTCCATCCCAGGTGACAAACCATGATGGAGATGTGTAATCTCCAGGCTTAAAAGTGGGGTACTTCAAGGACCAGATGCAGGGGAGTGGTATCAGGAGACAGATATCTAGTCTTGTACTCTCCCAGAGGCATCTGATGGGGCCGCTGTGAGATACAGGAAGCTGGACTCGATGGGCCATTTGGCCTGATCCAGCAGGGCTCTTCTTATGTTCTTATGAGAATCAGATCAGAGCTTTCTTTCGCATCTCCTTCTGCTTGGGTCGATTCTGGAGGAGGCATCATTAAGCAGCCTGGGAGTCTTTTCCGCTCTTCAGCATCTTAAGGGCAAAGGCTTCTCGCTGTTGCTATGAGGGCACTGTTAGAATCCCCCTGTCTCTAAGCCTGTGCTTCCTGGCCTTGGGAACCCCAGTTGGCCTTGGCCTAAGGCGTGGCCGGTGGTGAGGGCTTCAGGGAGTTTTTGCCCAAGACCGTCTAGGGAGTCGGGACCCACGCTTGGGTATCTGTTAGTCGAAGCCAGAGAGCATCCCCATAACCCATTTCTGCTGGCCGCAGGCTGCAACGCGAACAGCTCCGGGCTCTGGGCAGTGCCGCTGTGGATCCCGGGCCGCCGGAACACCATTTCACCATCACGGACGCCGAGTTGTTGACCAGCACCTCTCAAGAGCTGAACCGTCTGCGGGAGGACAAAGCCAGGCTGGAAGGACAACTGTGTGAGCTGCAAATGAAGGTGAGGCCTTGTTGGAGCTGTGGCCTTCCCATAAGAACCTAAGAAGAGCCCTGCTGGATCAGGACAAAGGCCCATCCGGTCCAGCTTCCTGGATCTCCCAGTGGCCCCACCAGATGCCTATGAGAGTGCACGAAACTAGATCTCTGTCTCCTGATACCACTCCCCTGCATCTGGCCCTTGAAGTACCCTGGTTTTAAGCCTGGAGATTCTACATCTCCATCCTGGTTTGTCACCTGTGATGGACTTCTTCTCCAGGAATCTGTCCAATTCCCTTCTGAAGGCATCCAGGCCAGATGCCATCACCACCTCCTGTGGCAGGGAGTTCCACAGACTAACAACGCGCTGGGTTGTTGTCTGGAGAGGAAGGCCTTTAGTTGGATTCCTTTCAACAGATAGACTCATTGCCTTTTAAGCATCCAGGCGCTCCTCACTTAACAACCTGCCTGTTTAGTGACCGCTCAGTTACAACTAGCCGCCATGGCCACCACATGGGTAGGTGCAGCAGAGGGAAGTGTCTGCCACTTCCATCTCTGTTTCCCTCTCCTTCCGCTTCTCCTGTGGTCTCCCGGTGAGCCTCCCTGCTCTGTCCCGCCTGCACGGAGAGCAACCTCAACCCACCACAAGCTTCCGCCTCCAGCTCTTCACTTAAAAACCAATTCATCGATATGTTTTAAATTACCTTTTGTTGCTTTGTAGGTAAAACTGAGCGAAGGCGCTGCTTTGACAACATCCCTTCCACAGTGAGTACAGTATACCCTACGATGCGTTGAGGTGACCGTTGCTGGATTCTCTCTCCCTACCCCATCGGCTTTTCAGGCCTTCGGTTGCTGAAATAAGGGGGAATCATAGCAACTTCCCTCTCAACAGCTAACCTACCCTCTTAGGGGCGCTCTGTTGCAGCCCTCTGAAGCTTCTACCCATAGAAAAGGGAGCACAATGCATTCCTCAGTTCATGCCACCCTTTCTATGCAGTCCGAGGAATTCCTTCGGACTTCAAATGCGACCTATATTTTGCTGATGCCGTTCCCGGACGGGCGAGAGAACTTTCCCACGCCTTGCCTGCATATTTCCTCGCCTCTCCTGGCGGCTTAAACCACCCCAGTGAAATAAGTGGATTTACCCATAAGCACAAAACAAGCATTAAAAAAATAATTAAGACGAAAAGCCCACGGTTTTAGAAAATGGTCTCCTTTCTGCCGCAACAACTCCTAACGGGGGTTGGGGGTTGTAATTACTCCTTCCACCGCCTCGGTGGATGTGACAGTGTTCATTCCAGTGTCAAAATCCCTGTTTGTTGTTGAGGAAGGCCGAGAATGGTGCTTGTTATGGGTATAGAAGCGTGAAGATGTGTGAAATAGCTTGATTCTCCACCAACCCAGCACTATCTATCATCCTTCTCCAACAGGACACACACCCCCGTCAAACTATCCCACACTAAGCTTAGAATCATAGAGTTGGAAGAGACCTCAAGGGCCATCCAGTCCCACCCCCTGCTATGCAGGAACCCCCATCACAATATTTCCAACAGATGCCCATCCAGCCTCTGCTTAAAAACCTCCAAAGAAGGAGACTCCACCACCCTCCTTTGGGGCAGCATATTATTCCAGTGCCAAATAGCTCTAACTGTCATGAAGTTCTTCCGAATGTTCAAATGGAATATCTTTTCCTGTAGTTTTGAAACCACTGCCCCATGTCCTGGTCTCGGAAGCCATGGAAAATAAACCTGTTCCCTCTTCGATATTCCTGGTAATGGTGGGAATTGTAGTTCAGTTCCTCACAAAGATGCTGAATCTCCTCCATCCCTGGGGTTGAATCCAACTCTCTGGATTTCCGCAAACAGCTGTTCCTCCTTGTGACACCATCATCCAGTGCATGTTTAGCTTATGCCAGGCCTTTTCCGCTTGTTCTGGAAAAAAATAGACACTGACTCCCCTGCACTTCCCGGCATGGAGCAACAGACAACCACGGCACAGAAGTACAGGACTAGTTCCCACGGGCGAGCGGATCTGATTTTCCAGATGCTTTGGGCGTTGGGAGGGCCAGAGCCACTCATCTTTGCTGGAAGGCATCTGGGTGGAAGTCCACACTGTGGTACTTGTACCTTCACATCTGCTCTTTTTCTCCTTCCCAGCACCCTGGATGAGGCAGGCTGGGCTGAGCTCAGGAAGCAGCTACAGGAATTCACACGCGCACCACACAGGTAAAATGCTCCAGGGAAAAAAAACAACCAAAACAACCTGTAACAATGCAACTTGCATCAAAATGCAGTGCTTGGGGCATATTGTACCTTCCAAGGGTGCCTTCCAATGCATGTAACTGGGCCCCAAAAGTTTGGGATCCCCTTTTAAAAGCACATTTATGCCGTACGGTAGGAATGAGCTATCCATGACGGTTTGGTTTGAAGGCGCTGAAACATGCAGAAGCAGCAAATGCTATACAGTAGGACACCAGTATCCGCTGGGGATTGGTCCCAGGCATTCCTGTGGATAACAAAAACCGTGGATAAGAGAAAATACCCCAAAACTTCCAAAGCTGCCATTTTGTGACAGTAGCTTGCTTTACAGCTGCTGTTTGTGACAGTGGTTTGCTTTATGGCTGCTGAATTATTTATTTCATTTTTTCCTCTGCCAACCATGGATAAGTGAATCAGTGGTTAATGAATCAGTGGATATGGTGGTCCTACTGTACATTACATGGTCTCTGGCTCCATCTAGTGGCCAGTTCCCATAACTACACCCTAGAAAACCAAATGCCAAACCATACCTGAATTAAGACACAAAGAGATTTCCTTTAATAGCAGGCCTCTGACACCAGCGGCGAGATAGCACTTTATGAAGGTCAAAAGTTCTGCTCTGTAGAAGGGCCGGCAAATAAACACCTCCCTCTGGTTTGGGATGGGAATTCAGAACCACGGAGAACCCACACAGACATGCTTTCAGCATCCTCTTCCCACTAGACGTTTGAAGCGGCCAATTCCAGAAAATCTAAACATTTGTGGAGAGCAACGTTGGAGGGCACTAGATTGGAGGAAGCCTTGGTGCTTTGTTCAGTAGGCCTGACCACTGGGTTTATGATTCTATACTATGCTTAGCTTTAACCTCCATGAGCTAATTGGACAGAGCCATAGGTGGAAAAGCAGCCCACAAATATCCAGTCATGCTTTTATTCCCTTTTCTGCAATCTCAGGAGAATTTGGAGAAGGAAAGGTGCCAACTGCAAGCACGGGCAACAGTAGCAGAAGAACAAGTAGCTGAACTCCACGACTATGTGGACAAGCACCTCGGAAGGTGAGGCCGGAGGTCCTGTTTCGTCAGCGAGAGACTGCAGTGTGCAAACCCGACATTGTGCTCTGGCCCTCTTTTATCTCTTATTGGCATCGCCACTATGCATCTGTGTAACACTTTTTGATATTCAAAGAGCTCCACGTATATTTATGGGGGTCATTCCCGTCCTCTTTGCTGCTGCCCAGGTGGAAACCAGAAGCAAGGGAGCAGCTTGCTTATGGCTGTCTCGTAAATTCAGTGGCTGATTCTGATAATGACACAATGGAAACCTATTTTGCTAGCAAACTTTATACATAGCATGGTCTCTGGCTCCCACTAGTGGTCTGTTTTGTTAACGACATCATGAAAATCTATTTCTCTAGTGAAACCTATACACAGTATCATCTCTGGCTCTTTCTAGTGGCCAGTTCTGGTAACAGCACCATTAGAAATATATACTTTGGTGACTTTTTCTTTTACTATTTTCAGGCTGCGGATAAGTGAATCAGCAGATACTGATCCTGTGGACAATATCCTCCTGGGCAGGATATTCTGTAGGCCTAGAACAGTGGTGGCGAACCTTTGGCACTCTAGATGTTTTGGACCACAACTCCCAGAATTCCAAGCCTGTGTTGCCAATGACAAAGGATTGTGGGAGTTGTGGACCAAAACTTCTTCGAGTGCCAAACATTCGCCATCACTGGCCTAAAACATGGTGAGTGGCCATCTCCGGCCCCCTTCCTCTCCCCATCAGGGCTTTGGCAGGATAGCTCACCAGATCTAGGCACCAGGGAAGGATGCAGAGGGACCAAAGCATATCATGTGGCCACGTTCCTGGAGGGACAAGCAGATCTAGGTGGTAGCTTCTCAGGCTCAAAAGAAGCAGCCTGATGCGACACTTATAGAGGTCTGGCGAGGCACCAATCGGTCCCCTTTCGCACCGGAAAAGCAGCTACTGCAATGTCTCTAGCTATTAGGCTGCAGGATCGTAGACACCAGGCTGAGCTCTCCCTCTCTCTCTGAGAGGAGCCTTGACGATTCAGGACGTAACACATCACGGGCAAAGTCCTTATTTTGTAAGCCTTCGATTCTGTGACCAATGGCTGCAGGAAAAGAAACCGCAATGGTGCTGAACCACAGCCCAGAGATATCTTGGGAACCGGGTGATCTTAGACTCCCGTGTTAAGCTCCGTAAGTCAAGGATCCTCGTATACTGGCTGCAGGTTGCTTCGGGGGGCGGGATAATCTCTCCACCTTTATTACCCTTCTTCCTCTGATCCGCTCAGTTAAAAGGCAGGTACGCTGCTTGGGCAATACAGAATCCGCCAGTTGGCATTTCCTGCAGGATCCCCTCTTTCTTCTTGTCCACTCCTTGCCTCTTCGGTTTGCTTCTACACTTGGTGCTTTCCTGCAGACTCTTGGCCATGTACCTCCTGGCGGCAAACCTCATTTCTTTCCATCATCTGGGTGTTTCACTTCAATAAAGCTTCCCCTTCCCTGAAGATTGCCTTAAGCGATAACCACCAAATCCACCATCAGTATTTGCCTACCACCCATGCTAGGAGCTCAGCACTCCTCAAGCTGCTAGAACCTCATTAGCTAAGCTCTCGTCCCTGACACGGGTTATGAACCAAGGCATGCACACGGCAGGACTTGGTTTAACACGGCTTCTGCTGTTGTTCTGATGTTGCAGGTACAAGCAGGAGATCCTGAGGCTGAGGAAACTCATAGGGACAGACGGTCTCCGAGCATTGAGTGCTGGAGTGTTCGATTCCCCAATGGCTTCAAAATCCAAGAAGGATTTCAGCAACGAAACATAGCATCTGCATCACAAACTATGTGAGGGAAGTACTTGTAGCATCCTCACAAGGCATGGCACCTTGAATAAATCAGCAAATGGACTGAGATATCTGGCTACTTCTGCCTGCCAGACATGAGAAAGATCTTAAATTAGTCTCTTTTTTTCCTTCCTTCCTTCCTTCCCCCTGTCTCTAATCCATCCATCCATCCATCCATCCTTCCTTCCTTCCCTTCCTTCCCCTTGTCTCTAATCCATCCATCCATCCATCCATCCATCCATCCATCCATCCATCCATCCATCCTTCCTTCCTTCCCCCGTCTCTAATCCATCGATCCATCCATCGATCCATTTATCTATCCATCCATCCTTCCTTCCTTCTCAGTCTGATCCTTCCTTCCTTCCTTCCCTTCCCTTCCCTTCCCTTTTCCATCTCATCATTCCACAAGCACAGATGAGTTTCAAAAATGTATTATGAGTGTGCTACAAATAAATTAAACAAATAGACACTCAACCAAAACGAATGGTTTATCAGTCCCAAGATGTTGCAGAGGTCGTAAGGAATTTCTAGAACTGGCGGGACTCTGCCTGGCAGGAAGCTTGGACCATTAAAAGATTTCTCCGGCCAAACCATCTCAGCCCGACATCCTTCGGCATTTGCAGGTAATCGGGCTGTGTGGTCCCAAAGGACCCCCTGCCTTACAAACCGCCCGGAGGAGCACTTGGCGGTGTTGCAAAAGGAACATCTCCGCGCCGTCCGTTTTCTCACACAGGGCTTCCCTGGGGTTTCTGCTGCTCCGCTTGCCGCAGGGCCTTGATATCATAAGCCCAGGCTTGGTTCAGGCCTTCGCCGGCCGTGTTGACGGGAGTCCAGCTCGGGAGAGGGAAGCGGCCAGCAACAACCCAAGCGTCATCTGGGAGTTCCGTCAGCAGCTTCCTTTCCAGAAGGAGTAACTGGGAAAGGAAAGGGAGAAGCAGCGTTATTGAAGGGATGCCAGGCGCAGACGAGGAACACTCTTCAAAAGAAGAGGCAACGTTTGTTGCCCTCGATGGCCTTTCCTCTTCTCATTAGAGGCTACGGAGAATGGAAGCTTTGATTCAACATTAGGAGGAACTTTGTCTGAAGAACGGAACGGACAACCCCGGAAGAGGGTGAACTCTGATTCACTGGAAGCTTTAAAAAAAAAAGAGACTGGGTGGCTAATTGCCCTAGGATCTTTCAGCTGTGGGATTTCTCTGTTTTGTCCTTGATAACCCTTGGTGGATCTACCTGGTCCTTTCAATCAGGCATGACCGTGATGAGCCCTTAGAGCTGTAGATCTGGTAGACTAAGGATCTCCAAACTTTGCCCCTCCTGACTGTGGGCTTTGGCCCAAAACATCACAACTCCCAAATTCCAAGTCTTTATTCCCAATGGCAAAGGACTGTGGGTCAACGGAGACCTGGCCCACTGGCAGCGTCATGAGGGGCAAAGTTTGGAGATCCTTAGTCTACCAGATCTACATCTCTAAGGGCTCATCACGGTCAACGGAGACCTTGAATTATGGCTACTGGCAGTGTTGGATGAGTGACGCATCCTTTCAAAGAGGGATTTTCCCCACAAGTTTTGGGTTGATCGTAGTTGGAGGAATGGCCGAGGCCTCTGATTTGTGCTCAAGAGCAAACAAGTGTACTGTACTTACCACACTAGGAGCCAGGAACACCGTCACATTCTTACAGTCTGATAGGTTCACCTGTTTTAAAAAAATAGAATGAGTAGAAAAACATGCAGCTCAGCAGGACAGCTTAATTGAAGCGGCTTTCCGTTTCTCCTGCTTGCTTTTTTTTCCTCCCACCTCTTCTTTAAGGGGCAGGACAGAAGCCAGGAGAGCCCCACAAGACCTAAATCTGTACCTGGGGTCTCAAAGTACTCAGTTGTCATCTGGGGGGGCAGACTAATTGTCTGCTCCGGAGCTGTGCCAAAACACTTGAGGTGTCCTCCTGCGGAGCTTACTGTATAAAGGCAACATCTGGAGCAGATATGATAATATGCTGGCCATACAGATGTCCTCTACTGCAACTAGAGATATGAAATATCTGGAAATTTTGAAGCCATGGAATAAAATTTTGGGTTGGGGGACAGAAAAAAAAATTTTTTTGGGGGGGGGATATCAGTTTTCCCCCTTTCCTCCCCAAAATGTCCAGAAATTTTACATCTCTAACTACTCTAATGGCTATAGGATTCTAGGAGATTTACCCCAAGATATCTGAAGGGTCCCTTACAGAGCCAGACTCATTATAGCATAGGCTAATTAATGGGCTACAGCCACCAAATTCCTCAGATTGTTCGGGGATAGCTCCAAAATCAGTGCCACAGCATCAGCTTTACACACAAAAGATTCCAGATTCAAATTTCCCATTAATGGAGAAACCGTTGACATGCAGGCTGCCGGTGCTTCTGCTACCCGAGCAGCTTCTTGCCAGCTGGGAAAAGAGAAGAACCCTTGAAATCCAGAAAGCCATCGTGTGGATTCTGAGTGAGGGAACTACACCACGGCACCTCTGGTTTTTCAAAACTGGACACTGACTTCTAGCCACTTCCAGGTTTGTTTTAGGAAAGGGATGGGGGAGTTTTGGGCAATCCACGCCATTCACAAAAGGAAATGAATTGGCCCTCACTCCCAAAAAACTCTTGTTTTCTCTTGTCGCCACTCCAGCAGCCTCAGACTCACCTTCCATAGATCCTCTCGGCAAAAAGAGACCTTCCCGTGGCATCCAGCCTTCCAGGCACGATAGCCGGAGAGTCGCAACAGCCACGGATTGAGCTCGTAGCCGACGGCTGGCCTGAAGCCTTGTTTATAGGCCTCCAAGACCTGGAACCACAGAGAAGGGGTTCACTGATTGACTGGAACCCTGTTCCTCAGAAACCAGTGATGTTGATCCCATAACAACAGTACATTCTACAGTTGGACCCACCATCCATCTGCAGGATCAATCATTCTGAGACAGGGTGGCTTTAAATAGGCCGTTTTATGCAAATGTGGTCAGCTAGGGTGTTACAGATTAATTAGTTATTTTAAAAGGGGGAGGGACGTGAATTACAGTGGACCCTCGTATAACAAACGGTTTGTATGACACAAAATCTGTACAACATAAAAAATTCTGGAGATTGGGGAAATTTGCTTAACATAATTGCCTATGGGGCGAATCCATACAACATAAAAATGATCACGATGAGGGATTACTCCATTTTCAGTGCATTCCTATGGGAAATTTGTATCAAGGAAATTTTGCTTAACAGAATTTCATTTGGAACGAATTAATTCCTTTATACAAGGTACCACTGTACTGCATCCCAGACAAGTTTTTTTAGTGCTTAAAATCAACCACTGATTGGCTTATCCACTGCCTGAAAATACTAAACAAAAACAAAACAAAACCCAGAAATATGTATTTATTTGTATTTCCAGGGTTTATTTGCCAGAACTGGGCCCTAGAGCAGGCATGTCCAAACTCTGGCCCTCCAGATGTTTTGGACCAAAACTCCCACAGTCCTTTGCCATTGGAAATACAGGATTGGAATTCTGGGAGTTGTGGTCCAAAACATCAGGAGGGCTAAAGTTTGGACATGCCTGCCCTAGAGGGAGCCACAGACCATGTACAGCAGGCATGTCCAAAGTCAGGCCCGGGGGCCAAATGCGGCACATTTACAATTTTCAAATGGCCCACGGCCTCTTCTCCTCACCGGCTCAGCCTGTCATGCATCCCCACCAGCTGGCCCTTCGCCATACCGGATGGAAGCATTGGCTTGCAATTTTATGTTTTGCCTGCCCTCCCTGCCTCTGTCCACCACCACCCAGCCACCTTCCCAGCCTGCTCACCCCTGGCTCCATCGCTGCAGCATCCTCCATTCTTCCTTGCATGTTATAGAGACTTGTCCAAAGTCCGGTCCGGGGGCCAAAGATAGCTGAATGGTCGGCCCCCACACATTGTCACCTCGCCAAATCTGGCCCTCTTTGCAAAAAGTTTGGACACCCCTGATGTACAGCATCCAATATTTCAGCACATAGGGAGTCCCCTATCTTACTGTACATTACAATGCTAGGTTTTCATTCCTGTGAGCCTACACAGCCTTTCGGAGTAAAGCAGCTCAGTGTGCTTACAAGCCTGCCGTCTCCCGACCCCAAATCCACCATCTTCCCCGAGCGTCCTTGCAGCAGCGACATCACATTTTCCACTTGCTTGACGCTGGCTGGGACATACGGCACCTAGGTGGGAGGATGGGACAGAACAGCCAATGCGATTCACAAGACAGGGCAGCCGACAGTCATGTTGGCCAGGGTTTCTGGGAGTTGTTGTCCAAGCACATCTGGGGACTCGAGGCCAGGAACCGCCGCCTTGGAATACCTGCCCCACTGTATTGATCTCACCTGTAACCGTAAAGGCACTTGGCGGAATCCGGGCATGAGAACGCCCGCCCATACCAGGTAAGCCATCAACCCGGTGCCTGCCGCCATCTGCACCAGAGCCCAAGGGCCCCCAGATTTTCCACGCAACTCGGCAGCCACCTCTTCAGCATCGTCAGGATCCATACCTGCAAGAGCAAAGGTGTTTGCAAATCCAGGGCACATCCCTATATTTGCAACAGGGTGCCTTCTTCTTCAGAGGCAAGTGAGAACATGCACAAACCCAAACCTAGCATTTAAGGCAGGCATGTCCAAACCTCGGGTTCTCCTGATATTTTGGACCGCAGCTCCCAGAATTCTAAGCTTAGATTGCCAATGAGGAAGGGCTGTGGGAGTTGCAGTCCAAAACATCTGGAGGGCCGAAGTTTGGACATGCCTGATTTAAGGTGTATACGGTGCTTTGTTTTGGCTGCAGCAACGTAACATGTCTCCTTTTTCTAGAGATTTCCAATCCCCAGCTGCTTTGTCTGTAACTTTAGAACAGCAGCTCTCATATGGCCTGCATCTTTCCTCATTTACCCCTAAGAAAAATGCGCTTGGCAAAATCCATTCCGCCAAGAACTTTTGGGCTTTACATGGAAGAGTAACTTTCCTGGCAAAATCCATCTTGCTGTGAACTTTCATACTTCACCTTCACGTGACTGATGAAGTAGTTGTGATTCACGAAAGCTCACAGACTGTGTGCTGATTATTATTTTTTTTTTAAAAAAATGGTCTATAAGGGCTCTGAAAACTGTTGGCTGCAAAGTCAGCAGCTCGGCGGTTCGAATCCTGGATGCCATGCAGCAGAGTGAGCGCCCACTGATAACCCCAGCTCCTGCCAACCTAAAAGCATGTAATAAATAGGTACCACTATAAAAAGTGGGAAGGTAAAACAGTGTTTCCTTGCAGCCATGCTAGCCACATGGCCACGGACTTGCACAACACTGGCTCTTCAACTTGAATACGGACATGAGCACCATCCTCAGAGCCGGACACGACTAGCACGCATGTGCAGGGGGAACATTTTACTTTTTACTCTTACATTTGCACTGTGGAAATAGCTCCAGAGCAGCATGGATTGGAAATCCATCAACCTCACAATGAAATACAATTCGAGACAGAGTTCACCCTTCTAACAAAATGCAAACAGGAGGATATCATTCTTAAAACTCTTTGAAATGTTTGAAAAATGTTTAGCATCCATATACCACATTATTATGAGGAAAAGATGTGTGACATTCTGTCTAGGAAGATACCAAAACATCTCTAAAGCAAACTAGAAAATTGTGGAGGAAACCATCATTTTGAAATCCCGGTGCAAATATGTGTTTTATCCAAAACAAATGCTCACCTTCAGAAAGGAGTTACCTTGAAAACCATAGCATGGTAGAAAATTGTTAAATTCCTCTTGCGTGCCTCCTGGAATATCGAGTTATCAGCCTGCCCCTTCGTCTTTTCTCCTTTTAACAAAGAATCTAGTTTAGATGTGAGTCTAAAAAGCTGAAACATTTCCCCCCCATGAATAGTTGTTACTCTGTCTCTATAGATAGACCACACTTCCTTTTGTTGGTGTCTCTGTAGATACAGAGTAACAACAATAGCACATGGCTTCCTCCCTTGATAAAATGTTAAAGTGAATCAACTTTCACTTTTCCCCCTCTAAACTTTGTAGCAGCTGCTACATATCTTATCTTCCAACCTCCAAGCAAACAAATAAATCGGTAAACCAACCAATCAATCCAGTAGCACAAAAAACCCCAGTTCAAAGTAGAATGGAGAACAATTTAGAACTTAATCCTAAATAAGTGCACTTGGGAAATAAGTCTCCTTTTATCGGGCTTGCTCCCAGATAAGAAAGATGATATAGGATTGCAGGGTAATGATTTTAGAACCTTAGCTGTTCAATGAATACTCTTCCCAATCATAGATAAAGCCAGATTGGAGATAAAGCCTCTTTAGTGTCAAATCAACATTGTTTTTTGAATATATTGCTCAGAACTACCACCTTTGGTAGAGCCAAATCAGCTGGGGGTGGGGGGGGAGATGCACAGCCAGCCTGGATGCTCTGGGGCTGGTTTTGAGCCACTCTCCTGGGGTCTACCTTGCAGGGGGGGTAGGGAAGATTCAGCACAGGGCTAGAGAGAAGCATTCATTGCACTCTGCATTCAGAGGGGTGGGTAAAAAAAAAGGGGGGCAGAAATGGCATCCCAAATAAAAACCTAAGGGGGTGCTGCTGAATAATAATAATAATAATAATAATAATAATAATAATAATAATAATAATAATAATAATAATAATAATAATAATAATATAATAATAATAATAATAATAATAATAATAATAATAAACAACAAAGCCCCCAATGGTCCCTCTGCTCCCTTAGGCAGCCAGGTGGAAAGCCAGGGAGGGATGCTAGAGATGTACACCTTTGGAGGTGAAAATAAGGGAGGGGGAACCGTTTTTCCTCCCAATTTTTCTATTTTTTTCCCCTAAAGTTTTACCCCCCAGGCTTCAAAAACTTCCGGAAATGCTACGTCTCCAAAAGGGCACCCATGCTAATACGTGTTAAAATCCAGCCCCTCCTCCCCCGTTTAAAGCTTCTTTTGCAAACTTAACGAAAACCCACAAACGACCCGACGTCCCAATACAAGCCGCCGTCCCCCCCCCCCCCCCGAAACGGCCACCCACCGGCCCCCGGGAGCGCTCTCCTCGTATCCCTATGGGTCCCTCCCTTCTCCTGTTCCGTGCGGAAACGGGGACTCCGGAAGCCTGACGTTCCGCCGACGAGAATAATAATAATATTAATAATAATAATAATGATAATAGGGAAATTGGCAATGCCTTTAGTTTTAACCTCACCTGAATGACCAAAGACATTTTTCTTTTTAAATGTGATGCTGGGGTATTTGAGTGGCGCTGGACGTGCTTGTCCCAGCTCCTTGCCCTCCACACCTCACATATTGGGCGACAATTCCCATCACTCCCCATTAGCTCAGGGTGTTGTTTGTTTGTTTTTGTTTGTTTGTTTGTTTGTATATAATACCAGGGCTGGCCTCTGGGTTCCCTCAGGACCTTCAGAAGAGGAAATGAAGGTGGTGGGAAAAGTCATTTTCTACTCTGGGCAACCTCCAGGAGTACACTGGGATGGAATGGAGGGCCAAGACAGGGTGCATAGCCAGTTTCCCAAAACTCTGACTTAAAAAAGAATCTGGAAATAGAATGATGGAACCCAGGAAATGCTGTTGAGCTTGCTCTCAGTTCTGGCATTAGAAATGGCCCGGTACCTTCTGAAGCTGCCCCTTCGTGATTTAAAAAGGAAATTAAAGCAGCTGCACCTAGAGTAAGGAATGTCTCCCTGGTGGGCTAGATACACCGTGATATGGTTTCTCTCTTTGGCTTGCAAATTTCTCCTGCTGTTATTGGAGGGGAGGTCATATTTAAGAGCATCGAAACTATTGTGTCTTGTCAAGGCGTGTTTTGCAGATGGAAGAGGCAGGGGACGGTGCTGTGTGTGGCCCAATGAAGCCGAGCTGCGCTTTGCCGGCATGAAACAGTTAGCGTGCACCCGAATAGACATGATGTCAATAAGCAGCGTTTCTATGCTTGATGGAAATGTAATGTGAAAGCCGCCACTCCAATGCACCCCTACATCTTTCCTAACATGCATTGTAAGAGCCTCATGGCACAGTGGTTAAATGCCTGTCCTGCAGGTAAAACTGTGTTCATGACCTGGGGTTCAATCCCAGGTAGCAGGCTCATGGTTGACTCAGCCTTCCATCCTTCCAAGGTCAGGTAAAATGAGTACCCAGCTTGCTGGGGTGGGGGGGGGGGGACAATGTGTAGCCTGCATACTGTAATTGAAAAATGTAAACCACCCAGAGACTACTTGAAGTGGTATGGTATGGGGTATAAGCAGACCACTTTGCTTTGCTTTGAAGGTAACTGAGATCCTTTGTGTGAATTTGTTGAAGAATTGAACAAGCTAGAATTTCCTTCCAGAAAATAATAATAATAATAATAATAATAATAATAAAATAATAATAATAATAATAATAATAATAATAATAATAATAATAATAATAATAATAATAATAATAATAATAATAATAAAACAACTTTATTTTTATGCCACCTTTCTCCCTGAGGAAAGTCTTGACAAACTGGCACTTTTCTATCAGACTTCATACTCGAATACTTCATTCCTATGTGTTCAGCATACTCCTCTATGGTGTTGGAACTTGGACCATCAAGTTCCAACACATTATGCCGGAAGTTGGAATCATTTGAAATGTGGATGTACAGACGAATTCTGAAGATATCTTGGACAGCCAGAGTCACTAATGTGGCTGTATTCCAGCGCATGAATAAAAAGTTAGAAATCCTCAATACTGTAAAGAGAAGAAAACTGCAATATTTCGGATACATCATGTGCAATAAGAAATGCCATCTGCTGCAAGTTATCTTTCAAGGAAAAATAGATGGGAAGCGTGGAAGCGAGCATAGAAGAACATTCTGGCTTAAGATCTTAAGCCAATGGTCCGCAGTGAGCACAGCTGCTCTGTTTAGAATAGCCTTAGATACAAACCAGTTCACACTACTGATTGCCAACGTTCTACGTGGACATGGCCCTTGAAGAAGAAGAATTGAAGGGAAACACCTGGCAACATCTGTCTGCCATAATTTTTTAGGACTCGGCTGACAAGACACTGGTGCAAGCCTGGGGAAGCAAATGATTCATGAAAGCCAGCAGATTGCATGAGTTCTATAAAGATATCGCCTACGTTTGTGGTGTGCAGTGGCCACAGGGCTTTCTTTTATCCCAATGCCTTCCAGCAGAGGAGGCTAGAGGGAAGCCTCTGTTCTTTTCGGGCAGCCCAGAAGGCAGTGCACAGAAGCAGGAGGCAGCAAAGGAGCTGGGGGCGGGGGCGGGGATACCTGGGCTGAGATGAGAGACCACAAGGAATACTTACCAGGTTTGCAGAATCTGGGTGAAGCACAAAAACAAAACTGGGCGAAACAGCTAATGCCTTGGAGGGCAGGAACTGAATTCAAGGAATGCAGTAGACTCATGCATTGGGCTGAAAAAACAAACAAACGACAGAATGGCATTTGAAATTGATAATGTTTTTTATTTATTTAATACATATCTGTCCCGTCTTTCTCCCCAAAATGACCCAAGGCCAAACTCTACATCTTGGGGACGGTGGCGGTGGTGGGGGGGAAAGAGATGCACAGTTACATGATGAGGGATACTTGGCACGAAAACTCTATACGTCGGAAGGATCCTGCAATTGCTGTAGGTCAGACTACGAGCCAGCAGTGCAATGTGGTTGCCAACAAGGTTCCAGCTTCAGGAAGCCAGATTTAGGCGGAATATCAGGAAAAACTTCTTAACTGTTTGAGCAGTACGATGTTGGAGGCATTCAAGAGAAAAATTGAAGAACCATCCGTTATATCTGCTTTGACTTGCCTCCCTGCATCGAGCAGGGGGTTGAATGACGCCCATTTAGTTCCCTTCTGACTCCGTTATTCCATGATTCTATGAAAAACAGCATGAGTGGGTTTTGGGGTTTGGGCCTAAAACTCAGATTTGGGGACTTCGTTCTCCAGGTCTCAGGCTTCAATCACTTGCCCTGCCTTCGTTTGGTGGCATGCATTGCCGATGACCCAGAGCCTTTTCACATGACCCCTAAGATCCGCTGGCCACTTAAATTCGGACCAGAGATCTTGGGGTTTCGTTCCTCTTCCAGCATCCCCACCCCTCCGCACCTCCTTGCTCCTATCTGCGTGAGGGGAGGGAGAAAAAAAGGGACAAAAGAATGCAGGCTCACCTCCGTTTGCCGGTCCAAGCCTCCCCGACCCCTGCCGTTGTCCTGATTCCTTCTCTTAAAGGGGCGGGAGGCAAAAAAAAAAAAACAGAAGCGAAGAGAGCCAGGCACTCACTCCTTTACATCCGGATCTGGGATTTCTCACCCTCCAACAGCAGGTACCTGAAAAGTGTGCAGGGCCGTGCTTAGGTGGGCGTGGCCACACTTAATTTTCTGTAAACTCCTGAGGAAGGGGTTGAAAGCATTTTAAGCTCCGGAGCTGGGAGCCATTTGCGGCGGAGTTTAGGGGTCGTGTACAAATACCCCCAGAGATCTGTCAAGAGATCCAAAATCACCCTTGTCTCACTTTTGGTTCAGGCAACACAGGCATGCCCTCTGCCTGCCATTGTAATACCCTATAAAGCCTGCCTGTAGGTACCAGAGGCTGCCTTCAAATATCAGAGAATGGGTTGCTGCTGACCTGGTGGCTCTAATCACAGGGATGTTATGACCAGAGCTGGGAACTTGACTCACAGGAGTTGCAGTCAATTCAGACTTTAAGCAACATCACGAACCCAAAACAGATTCGACTTGGGGTTTGTTTTTTTTGTCCAATGATTTGGACTCGACTCACAACTTGGAACCCACCCATCTCTCCCCTCTTTTTAAAGGGAAAAGGATTGCTTTTAATAGGAACCCGGACTTGGGGCTTGGGAGTCAAGATTTGGAACCAAAGACTCAGACTTGGGTACTTTTCTCAAAGACATGGACTAGTAGGGACTTAAGACTTGGTGCTGAAGACTTGGACTTAAAGTTGGATTGGGTGCCAAAGACTTGGACATGGGACTTGATAGCAAAGACTTGGACTTGAGACTTTTTTGACCCAAAGACTAAGTTGCCAGCATTCCCGGTGATGGCTTTTCCAAACAGCTGGGAAAGTTACTTCTTTTGGACTACAATACTTACCGTCTCCCACACAGCCCCATCACAGTATTAGAATCCCCAAAGGAGAACTTTCCGTAGCTTTGAGGAGCTGGCAAATCTGGGTCAAAGCTGTTCCTGGATCTGCCTCATCACACATTTTCATTCTCTCTCTCTCTCTCTATTTCTGTGTGTGTCTCCTCCCCCTAACACTGGCTTTCATTCTCAGCCTATTGTTCTGGCCCCCTGGAGCATGTGGAACACAGCTGCGCCTGCATGCCTGGAATCCCCTTAAAATAAATATATAAATAAATAAGAAATCCTGCTGATTAATTGCTTGGTGGGAAAGTGAGAATAGACAGGAGGGAAACATTCCCTAGTTATTATGTTTTTATTTACTTATTTGTAGTTATCTATTATATTATATTTTACTGTTTATGGTTTTGATTTCTGTTCAGTTTGTAAACCGCCCAGAGTAGCTGTGTAGCTGTGTATATAAATTTATTTGTTTTAAAAAATCCCTTTGCATAGAGACCCGAACCAGGCTTTCTAGCTAGTGAGACCCCAATATCTTAAGATCAGATTCCAGGATTTAGGTCACTGCCTGTTTGGAAGCATCCCAGCTTAAAAAGCAAGGAAGGGGTTGAAAGCATGGTGCACCCATTATCCACGTGTGCCCCCCACACACACACATGGGGATGTCAAGGAACATGGGATACATATCATCACCCCCAGGCTGCACTTTGCCCACCCCACAGGGAAGGACAGCAACGCCTGGTCTCAGTGGTGACCTTTTAGAAGTGCATGGGCACCGTTTTGTTGGACTCATCAGCTGCCTTCAGGTTGCCTGTTAGCTTTGCTGACTGAGATGTTCAGTTTGATTTTTGTTCTGTTATTGCTTGTGATTAATTCAAAATGGTCGTTACTTGTTATGTTGTGAAGTATATAAATCGGAGGAAGGAAGGAAGGAAGGAAGGAAGGAAGGAAGGAAGGAAGGAAGGAAGGAAGGAAGGAAGGAAGGAAAGAAAGGAAGGAAGGAAGGGAGGAAGGAAGGAAGGAAGGAGATAGTAGAAAGAAAGAAAGAAAGAAAGAAAGAAAAAGAAAGAAAGAAAGAAAGAAAGAAAGAAAGAAAGAAAGAAAGAAAGAAAGAAAGAAAGAAAGAAAGAAAGAAAGAAAGAAAGAAAAAGAAAAAGAAAAGAAAGAAAGAAAGAAAGAAAGAAAGAAAGAAAGAAAGAAAGAAAGAAAGAAAGAAAGAAAGAAAGAAAGAAAGAAAGAAAGAAAGAAAGAAAGAAAGAAAGAAAGAAAGGAAGGAAGGAAGGAAGGAAGGAAGGAAGGAAGGAATAGTAGACAGAAGGAAGGAAGGAAGGAAGGAAGGAAGGAGACAGTGAAAAGGAAGGAAGGAAGACTCCTTGCCAATGGGGAGAGGATGGAAGTTGCTACAGGCAGTGGCTCCAGCTGGGTTGCCTTGTTTCTACATGGGAAAGCGATCCGAGCCCTGCAGTCTCAGCCTTGACACGCTTGGGACAGGGAAGGAATGCATGGCTGATGAGCGGAATTGCTGGGAAACGTTTGCTTGAGAGGGTGAATGCAAAAGCCAGGGTGGAATCGGAGGGTGCCTGGCATTAACATTCCTCAGCTGTTGCCACTGCTGCTCCCCTGTCTTTTAAATTATTTTTTTTCCATTTCAGCGTTCCCCTTTCTTTTTTTTTTCCAGGCCAAAATCCTTATCCCCACCTACCCACCCACTTTCCCCATCCCACCTCTGAGGAGAGTTTGACGTGGCTTCAAAGCATTTGATTAAAATAAAGTGACACACACACACACACACACACACACACACACACACACACACACACACACTTCTATTGCAAACAGCCCCTTGGGAACATCACTTTCTCTGCCTGGAGGGAGGCATTTTGGGAGGGGGGGTGCAGTGCCCCATAGCTGGGCAGGAACTCATTCCAAATGAAGAAGTCCTTGGAATGAGTTCCTTTCCCTTGTAACTGGAATCCATCTCTTCTCTATTGCACATGGCTGAAGCAGTTTTGCTGCTTCCTTTGTGTTGTAACTGAGTTCCTTTTATAGTTACAGATGTGTAGCTGAGGAGGAAGCGCTCCTGGTTCAGATGCTGCCGGGCCTGGGGCTCAGTTGCGAGAGATACCCAAGTAGGCAGTGAGATAGAATGCTCCGTATCACATCAAAAAGCATCCTAAGGGTTGCCGGAAGAAGCAGTTGCAACTTTTAAGTAACATGCAAGAAAAGAATGATTTAAAAAAAACACCGGCACGTATAATGGTGACAAATTACGTTTGCGGCCTTGGAACTGTAATTGTGTAACAGAAGTAATTAAGATAACTGGCTCTGAGAAATGTGCGTCAAGTGTAATTTTAAAATTGCAGCATGCCAGTAAAAGAATTTACTGGCATGCTGCAATTTTAAAAGTAACTAACTTTAAAAGTAACTAACTACTTCTTTAAGTAGTTAGTCTAAAAGTACTTTAAAAGTAACTAACAACTTCTCGCAGCCACTTCTCTCCCCCCAACACACATACAAAGCCACTTCGAAAGCCGAGATGAACTCACAGAGGGATCCATTTGTATGTGTAATGTCTGTTCCACCTAACCTGTAGAATTCAAGCTTCTACATTTGTTTGTTCTCATTTGCTTTTAAAAGTCACGGAAGGTTGTACAATTGGCATTCTGCAAGTGTTTTTTTTTTTAACCATGTAGAAAAAGAAGAAGAGGAGTAAGTAATGAATGTGAGATATAGGCAGCGGGGGGGGGGGGAGTGGGTTGCTTTGTGGGTAAAGGAGGGGACGCCCCGGCCCCGTCTCTAGCTGCAGGGCCCCAAGGTCGGGAGTTCAATTCCCCGACTGGGCCTCCTTGACACGGGTTGGACTCCGTGATCCAGAGGCTGTCCCTCCCAGCTGTGTCATTCTAAGACGACTTTTGCATTGGTTCTGTTTTGTGTTTTGTGTTGACCTTTGAAGACTGGCCCTCCTTTGACCTCCTCGCCACTGATGCTGATGGTGGCGTCCGATCTCTGCGAGATATTCGGAAAGGTCACTCTTCCAAAGTCTGTGGTTTAGGTTCACGGATACATCCGAAACATCTCGCCTCTCCAGTGGACCTTTCCTCGTTCTCCCTCTGCTTCTTAATTTCCCTAATCGTCACCACTGGCCTTTGCTCAACCCTGGCCTGCCTCCCCTTCCCACCCGCCCGGCCTGTGTTCTCTCCACTTCTTCCCGGGATGGGGGTGGGGGGAAGTCCCCGCTACCACCTGTTGCCGCTGTCCGCACCGTGTTGCTGTCCGAGACCCCAGCTATAGTTTCCCCTGCTAATAAGAGCACAGTCTTGGGAACGAGGCAGAGCCTGTGGGAAAGTTCCAGCGTGTGGGAAGACAGTGGGGAGCCAGGGAGAGGAGGGGAGCGGGTGCAGGGTTGGAAGGAGGGCTGTGTGAACATGGTGGGAGCAAAAGCCGGTGCGCACGGGCCTGCACTTCTCCTTCGTTGAGGAGACAAAGGGCCCACCCACAATTAGGAGGCTGAAAAGGAGAGGGGGGCTTTCAGAATGGGTCAATTGGGTGGGTGGGAGGGAGGGAGAACATTGAGAAGAAAAGCCTTCTTCATTACATTTCAGGAACAGTTCCCGACACATCATATCTGTCTCTTCTCTTCCTTTCTCCTGCCCTCCCACTTTATCTATCTATCTATCTATCTATCTATCTATCTATCTATCTATCTATCTATCTATCTATCTATCTATCTATCTATCTATCTATCTATCTATCTATCCTTCCTTCCTTCCTTCCTTCCTTCCTATCTATCTATCTATCTATCTATCTATCTATCTATCTATCTATCTATCTATCTATCTATCTATCTATCTATCTATCTATCTATCTATCTCCCTGCTCCTGATGACATCCTGCAGCTGAAATCCACGCAACAAAAACATCGCACAACTAATACCCATACGACCCCGTTGCCTATTCTTCTGTCTGCAGCCAGAGAGGTAAATCACCCAAATATCCAGCAGTCGGTAGAAATACTCCAGCTCATCATGTAGGGATTTTCCTCTCCCTCTCTTATGCCAGTGTTTCATTGTGATGTGTGGAACTCCCTCCCACAGGATGTGGTGATGGCTTCTGGCCGGGATGCCTTCAAAAGGAGTCTGGACAGATTCCTGGAGGAAAAGTCCATCACAGGTTACAAACTATGATGGAGATGTGTAACCTTCGGGCTTAAAACCAGGATACTTCAAGGACCAGATGCAGGGGAGTAGTATCAGGAGACAGAGATCTGGTCTTGTGCGCTCCCAGATGCATTTGGCGGGGCCACTGTGAGATACAGGAAGCTGGACTAGATGGGCCTTTGGCCTGATCCAGCAGGGCTCTTCTTATGTTCTTATGTTCAGTCCGAGAACACCTGGGTCCGCCAAGCTTGGAAACTTCTATCTTGTAGTCTTTCAAATAAAGGACAGTTCTCTGTAAAGGAAGACACCCAGCCCCCTCATCCCATATGCTGGCTTTTTTTGTTTTTTGTTTTGTTTAATGGTCGTAGAAGACATGCATGAGGGGAAAAGGAAAAGCTGCCAAAATAGAATGGAATTTCTTTTTTGGCTTTTCTTCCTTTTTCTTCCTTTCCCCCTCTTCCTCTGCTGATGTGTGGGAACCAAATATTTGGTTTCGACTCGGAATCGACAAGCCCGCCCACTCCTTTTCTTTTTATCGCCCACATACCAACACCACTGGTAAGTGTAAGGCAGACCACTGCACCACAGGGATTGTAAACGCTTAGATATGTAAAATCCTGATCAAAAAGGAAAGGCTGGAGCAGAGAGGAAGAAGTATGGAGCATGATGATTTTGAAAATTAAAAAATATATATGAAAAAGCACTGGTCTGATAAGGAAACATATGGATCTTCTCCTCCCTGTCTTTTTGTGTATTTTAATTTGACGGGAGGTTTGTTATTTATAAATACTGTCATGTGGATGAGTTGGTGAAATGTTAACACACTTGGGAAGAGTGTCCCTGATAAAGCACTTGAGGAACAGTTGGTGCTAGCTGGTCCGAATGGGAAGCGTGGTATAATTCCGCTTCTCCATTGTATCACAGTTTAATTTGGGCCCAAAGGTTTCACAATGCAAGGCATTTAAGATAGAGCATTATTGCTTAAGTGACAACTGAGCCTTCCCTCTGCCCACGGATTAAATCCGGAATTAAAAGCATAAGGAAACAGGCAAAATATTTCATTTCCTTGGAGATGAGTGGGGTTCTTTTTCTCATCACTGGATAATTGCAACTTACCCCATACACTTGTGGGTTGAATTACACACAGTGCCACATTAGAACAGGAAATTCCCAGATTGTTGAAAACATCTGTTTCTATCAACAAGAGCTTTCTTGTACCTTCCATCACTTGCAAATTAGCTTTTTCTGTTTTCAGATTAATCTTCAGAAGGTGCGCACAGGGTCTGCTTGCATGTACGATCGCTAGCGGTCATGAAGCACTGCCTAAATTATGCCTCTAGTACACTAATACATTGCAGCTTCTAATGACAAACTACTTGTAACATATATTTTAGGCAAATATTTCAGTCTTTAGAAAAATACCATTTTGGTTGTCATGGCCTCCTATTTGGCCCAAATAATTTAACGTCCAAACTCTACACTATCTGAATATGGCCAACAGTGCTATACACAAATGATCTTCAGCTGGGAATACACAATATCTGACTTTAAATAAAAGTAGTCATTTAAATGATATAGCAATATAGGCCATGGATTGTCCTCACCAGTAAGAAGGTGATGTAGACCATAACTATATGTCTAATAGCTGTCCCCAAATACTCTACCCTTGGTTTAAACAAAGGGAAATGTAGGGTAGTGCATCTAGGTAAAAAGAATGAATTGCACAGATATAGAGTGGGAGATACCTGGCTGGAAAATAGTACCTGTGAAAGGGATCTGGGAGTCTTGATGGACCACAAATTGAACATGAGTCAGCAGTGTGATGCAGCAGCCAGGAAAGCCAATGCGATTCTTGGTGGCATCAACAGAAGCATCATGTCGAGATCAAGGGAAATGACAGTACCACTCTATTCTCCTCTGGTCAGACCCCACTTGGAGTCCTGTGTCCAGTTCTGTGCACCTCAATTTAAAAAGGATGTTGACAATCTTGAACGGGTCCAGAGGAGGGTGACCAAGATTATTGAGGGTCTGGAAGAAATGTCTTACAGGGAGCGGCTTAGGGAACTGGGGGTGAACAGCGCAAACTCGCTCCGCTGCAGCCGGGATTCGAACCGCCGAGCTGCCCACCTCGCAGCTGACATCCATCCGTCGAGGGTGTCTTAACCTGCCTGCCCTCGAAACACCTGCCCTTCTGTCCACCACTGAATGGGGAGGCTCGGCCTTGGGTTTTGTGTTTGGTATTTTTTCCCGTCTGAGAAGGATTACTTCCCAACCGGGATTTTTAAGAGTTCAAGGCCCGGGGTCCTCAGGGAGCCCTGAGAGGGTTCTTTGGCCATTCGCTCTGCCCCTACAAGCATCCTCCAGCTGCTGTTTTGTTTCAGAGATGTCTTCTGCTCGCTCTCCTCCTCCTCCTCCTCTTTTTTTCCAGTCCTTGTGTCTCCAACAACAGGAGGCTTGGGAAGGAGAGGGGGGATCCCCCTTGCCGCCAAAGCCCTTCTCTTCACCCCCATCCCACCCACCCCTTTACCCCCCTTCCAACCTTGATGCCCAAAGCTTTTCGCTGTAAAGGAACCGGGAGAGAAAAGAGAGCCAAAGAGCCAAAGAACAGCCTCGGAAAAAAGACTTGGGTCCTCTTTTGTGATGCTGGGCTTTTGTCATGGAGTGATTCACAAATTCGCTCTTTTATCTTCTTGGAATGTCTTTCTTGTTTTCTCCCCTGCCCCCCCCCCCAGCAAGGGGTTGGGGGGGGAGAGGCAAGGGTGGTGGCGGGTATGTTGTCAATGCTGTGGCTGGGGGGGTTTGCAAAAGGGGAAAGCAAAAGAGCCCACATAAAGGAGGAAAAATGGCGGGAAATGTCTCCTCAGAGGGGGGGGTCCCCCATTGTGCAGCTTCGCCCCCGTTACAAGGCTAAGCACACTAATCATGTGTGAGAAGGAGCCCCGGGCTTTGGTGCAGAATTCACTGACAAGCCGTACATTCTTTGCTCTGGACGTATGGGTGGTGGGGGGGTTCGTCTTTAGGGCTTTGGGAAAAATCACTCCTCAAAAGCCTGCCCCCCCTCACCTCCTTATTCACCCCCCCTCCCAGCTCTTCGGGGCAAAAAGAGAGAGGTTCTCTCATGAATCCCGGTTCGAATCCCGGGTGCCACGCTGCGGAGTGAGGTCCCGCTGATCACCCCAGCTCCTGCCAACCGTTTTTGCAACAAAAATCAAACCAAATCCGAAAATTTAAGAAATAGCAGGTGTCTTTAAACTAAACTGTGTAAACCAAAGCCCATCAAACCATCAATTACAGAGAATTGTTATTAGACTTGGCTTCACAGCCCATAATACACTGGTCTTAATTTGGTAACCCAAGCATGCTTGCATCTACAGGAATTCTAACACCGTCTACTGGCTTGAACAAAGCTCTTAATTCTGACTTCCTCCACAGTCGGCATTTTTAAAATCTCTTTCGTTCGCCTCGGGGTGGAAACGTGTGGATTGGGAGGTCATTTCATAGCAAAACGAAATGAACCAAGGGAGAGTCAGAAACCCCTTTTGGACTCTGCTCCGTGCCCCCTTCCCACAAGGCCTTTGGAGGAATCTCACACTATGAGCACTGGGGGAAGAGGTTAAAGAAACAGGGAATAAAAATGACAAGGGCAGGAGAGACGGATGACTGTTTGTTTTGGCGAATGGGAAGCCTGTGGCTGGCTTTGCCCCCTTAAAACTGGGATGTTGTTTATGGAAACAGGCCATTAATCACAGGGCATGTTGCTCTTCTCATTCATGCACTCTCTCTCTCTCTCTCTCTCTCTCTCTCTCTCTCTCTCTCTCTCTCACACTCACACACACACACACACACACACACACACACACACACACGTGCGAGTGGGTGATGCTTGTGGTTTTAAAAAAATTCTGTAGAGCAGGGATCCTCAAACTTTGGCCCGTGGGCTGGATGTGGCCCGTCAAGATGCTGAATCCGGCCCGTCGGCCATTGCAGACCCCCCCCCCAAACTTGAGCTAAAAGCTCGCCCTGCAGCAGCAGCAGCTGTAGCCTCAGTCACCAATGCAGAGGGCAAAGCCACCATTGCCCGTAGCACCTTGGGTGTGTGTGTGAGAGCAGAATGGGCCCTCCCCTACCCCCCTTGGAGCCGCGGGAGATGTGGGGCTGCCGTGCGGGCCAGCAGGCGCTGGGCTGGGGAGTGCGGTGAAGCAGGTTGGGCCTTCCCTCTCCCCCCCCCTTTGGAGCCATGCTGAGGAGCTGCAGGGTCTGGCCCCCAACAGTGTCTGAAGGACAGTGAACTGGCCCCCCTGTTTTAAAAGTTTGGGGACCCCTGCTGTAGAGCATGGGTGGTGAGCCCTCCAGATGTTTTGGACCGCAACAACTCCCCCAGTTCTTGATCACTGGCAATACAGGCTCAGAATTCGGGGGGGGGGGGTTGTGGTCCAAAACATCTGGAGGGCCAAAGGTTCCCCACCCCTGCGGTAGAGGAGATGCAGATTTAGGTATGTCTCTTAGGATGTTTATTTCCGTTTTGATACAGGTCTGCTGAATCCTGTGTCAAAGGGAGAAGGTTCACAGAATTATTCCCTTTCAGCCAGTAATTAAGCCTGCGTATTCCCCTGGCCAAGTGGCCATGCTTTGTACATGCAAAGGATTCTGGCCCACAGGAGAAATGCATACAAAGATGCACATGCGTGTTATGAATTTTGGGGCACATTTTCAGACCCCAAAATTTGAAAAGGGGACAAACGGCAAAAATAGCCGTTGAGAGTTTGGGGGGCTGTTTGGTCGTGTTCTGGAAGTTGTTTCTTCCTGACGTTTCACCGGACTCTGTGGCCGGCATCTTCAGAAGGCAAGGAGCTCAGGGAACTAGGAGTTCTCTCTGTGCTCTGGGGTATACACTGCAGTTCTAAGGTTATTATTAAGAAAGTCTAGATCGCTCAGTGGTTTAGGCATTTAGCTGCAAAGCCAAAGGTTGAGAGTTTGGTTCCTCACTGGGTCTCCTGAGAGATGTCCCAGGGCACCTCCAGGAGAAGGGAACAGGAAACCACTTCTGAGTGTTCTCTACCTGCAAGTAGAGGCAGAAGTTGAGAGTTCGATTCCCCAGTGTGCCTCTTGTTAGTAGAGCCAGCCTGGGTGGCCTTGGGCCAGCTGCACCGTCCCAGGGCACCCCTGGAAGGAGGGACTGGGAAACCACTTCTATTCTCTACCTGCATGTACAGGCAGAGGTTGAGAGTTCGATTCCCCAGTGTGCCTCTTGGGAGAAGAGCCAGCCTGCGTGGCCTTGGGCCAGCTGCACTGTCCCAGGGCACCCCTGGAAGGAGGGACTGGGAAACCACTTCTATTCTCTACCCACACGTACAGGCAGAGGTTGAGAGTTCAAATCCCCAGTGAGCCTCCTGGGAGAAGAGCCAGCCTGGGTGGGCTTGGGCAAGCTGCACTGTCCCAGGGCACCCCTGGAAGAAGGAAAGGGGAAACCACTTCTGAGAATTCTCTACCTGGGAACAGTAAACATAAGTCAGAATTGACTTGGGGGCACATGCTTATTATTATTTTAAGAGGAGAAGCCTGCTCTTCTACTCTCTTTATTTTCTTATGGTTTGATTGTGAGACCTGAGCACTGGCGGTTGTGGTCTCTCTCTCTCTTTTTTTTTTTTAAAAGTAAGCTTTTTCCTTTAACAATCTGGTTTTGGCTGCAACCCAAAGGCTGCTCTGGAATTAGGGAGGTGGGGAGGGGAAGTGGAAGAGGGGGGAGGTTGAATCGCACCCAGGGCAGAGGGCAGCAAAAACAACAAGAATAAACTCCCCCACGGGGGAAAGAGAAGAATAAATGTTTCTCTTTGGCAGAAAAGGCTATCTGATTTGGCCAAAAAAATGACACACACACCCTCCCCTTTGGGTAGGACTGTCGCCGGATGTGCACCATAATACAGGCAATAATTTAAATAAGAGGAATGCATTTGAGATGGGAAAGGGAGCCAACAACCTTCCGTGGTTTCACTGGCTGTTTTCTCTTCCTGCTCCTCTTCTCCTTCTGCTTTTAGCTTTTCTCTTCATGCTGTGCTCAGGTTAACCCCATGACTTTCTCATGTGATGTCGGCACTAGAGATGGGCACGACTCAAAAAAATGGTGTTTCGTTTGTCGTTTAGGGGGGTCCGTTTTGGTTCGTTTTCGTTTTTCGTGAATTTTTTTGAAAAAAAAAATCGTTTTCATTTCGTTACGTAACGAAACGGGAAAACGAAAACGAAAACGAAAAATTGCTGTTTCGTTACCATTCATTACAGTTCAATGTATTTGCCGCAACGAAAACGAAACGCACGACAAAATTTCTGTTGTTTCGTTTCGTTTCGTTTCATTTTGGAGACAAAATTCGTTTTTCATTTTGTTACGTAACAAAACGAAAAAAATGAAAACAAAAATGAAAAATTGCTCGTTTCATGCCCATCTCTAGTCGGCACCCTTCCCAAACCTCTACAAAACAAGTTTCCAGAGCTGGCAGAAGCCGTTGACGTGCCTGCTGCTGGGTCTCCTTATGAACCAGTGGACTCCTTCAGTAGAACTGTTGGATAGTTCAGTGGTTGAGATCTCTGGCTCTGGAACCAGAGGTCGGGTGTTCGATTCCCCATCGTGCCTCCTTGTCAGGGGCTGGGCTTGATAATCCACAGGGCTTTTTCCAGCTCAGCAGTTCTGAGATTTTTATTAAGAAGTGCTGGAGAGCTCAGGGGTTTAGGTCTCTGGCTGCGGGATCAGAAGCTGGGGGTTCGATTCCCTACTGGCACTGGACTGGACGATTGACTTGATCTGTATGACATGCATAGATGACAATGACGAGAGATGCAGCTCATAGATGAGGGTGATCCAGAAATGCTCACCCTGAAATAGGTTTATTAGTCACCATGCTTCTGTTTTTTCTTATAATTTTTCTTTTTGTCATGTATTTCTCTTTAATTCTTCCACCTGCTTCATTTTTGCCCCTTCGCACCGAATTTCGTTGGGCCTTGTGAACAGAAGCCCAAGATTATCTCAAGACACAGTGTTGGGCAACGCTGCTTCATATCTATTTGTACCCTAACAAAGATGATGATGATGATGATGATGATGATGATGATGATGATGATGATGATGATGATGATGACAACGACGATAGTTTTAGAATTGCAGAGCTGGAAGGGACTCTATAGATCAGTGATGGCGAACCTTTTAGAGACCGAGTGCCCAAACTGTGATTCAAAACCCAGTAATTTTTTGCAAAGTGCCAATACAGCCATTTAACCAGAATACCGGTGGCTGTGAAGGGGCGATGTCGTGTGCCCACAGAAAGGGCTCCAAGTGCCACCTTTGGCACCTGTGCCATAGGTTCACCAACAATGACCTAAGGCAATGGCAGTGAACCTTTGGCATTCCAGATGTTTTAGACCACGAAACCCACAGTCCTTTGTAACTGCTAATCTAGGCTCGTTTTTCTGGGAGTTGTGGTCCAAAACATCTGGAATGCTAAAGGTTCACCACCATTGTCTTAGGTCACTGTGAAGGGGCGATGCTGGGTACCCACAGAAAGGGCTCCGAGGGCCACCTTTGGCACCCGTGCCATATAGGTTCGCCAACTCTGCTATAGATCTTCAAGTTCATCTTGTGTCCAGAAGGCCCAGTGGGAAATCAAACTCCCAACTGTTGGCTGTTCCACTGGACACCTAAGCCACAGAGGTGCCCTCCAGCTTTTCTATGATGAGCTGTCTCTATGGGCTGCTCCACAGGACGATGTCAGCTGCGACAGAGTTTTATTGGGGGGGGGGGGTTCCGATCCTTTTCTGTTTGCAGCGTCTATCCAGAAAGAGGATGGGAACGCTGGTTGTTTGGAGAATTCTGGTCTCTGGTGTGAGAATATCTTCCTTGACCACTGGGGGGGGGGGGAATGACGGTGGAGAAAATGACTCACAGGAAGGGGGCTGGAAGTGCTTCTGACCATGTGGGGAATGCGTAGGGGGGGCAGGGGGAAAAACGTTTTCACTATTTGGGTTGGGGAGGGTGCGCGCGCGTAGCGGCAAAGCTAAGGACGGATGAGAATTTGGAAGCATATTAAGCGCTGATTCCCAATCTCTCTATGTTGGCCGGGAAAACCATGTTTAACAAGCCGGGACAATAAGGCCTTGTGTGATCTGAAACCTATGACAGAAATAAGGCCTGACAGCAGCTTGGGTGGGAGGCCCCCCTCCTCTCCCGGAATAGGTCTGAGCAATCCCGCGCCCGCCCGGCCCCTGCACCACCTTCCTCCTCTCTTCCCACACACGTCTTTCTCAAGCCCTTGACAACCAGGGAGTCGGCGGAGGGGGGGGGTCTAGGCAGGCCTTGAGCTCCAGTCATAAGAACATAAGAACAGCCTTGCTGGAAGAGACCCACAGCCCATCGAGTCCAGCATTCTGTCTCACACCATGGCTCACCATTGGCTTCAAGGTCTTCCCAAGCAGAGGTCTTCGCCTGCTTACGATTCCCTGCAAACGGCATTGAGAGATACCCTGCCTCTCTCTCCAACCCGGAGGTGGTCCAAGGGCTTCCTTCAGGGAAAGGGTCCTTTTGGCTGATGCAGCTGGGAAAGGGAGACACGGCCACCATGGACTTCTGCTCCCTCATCTAGATGGTTGCTACTGGCATGGGTCTCAGAGCCTGACCCTTGGTGGTGGTGGTGGTGGTGGAGTGGGCTTGCGTTTTTTGATTTGGAGGTTTGGTTCCATCCGGAAAACTGGCTAGGCAACTCAGTAGTTGAGGGATTCCTCTGAAGAGCCAACCATTGGTGTGTTCGATTCCCCACCGAGCCTCCCTGGAGAAAAGACAGCCTGGGTGGCCATGGGCAAGCTGCACAGTCCTAGAGCGCCCCAGGAAGAAGGGAGTGGGGCATTCTATACCTAGAGAAGCCCCCCAAAGGGTCACCATAAGTCAGAATTGACTAGAGAGGGTAGAGTTACAATTTGTGAGCTAGCGCAGTGGTTTAGGTCTCTGGCTGCAGAACCAGAGGTGAGGTCTTCACAGTTCCCCCATGGTGCCTCCTGGGAAAAGAGCCAGCCTGGGTGGCCTTGGGCCAGCTGGACAAGCTGCAGGTTTTGCTTGATGATCCAGGGGGTCCTTCCCGGCTCTGCAGTTCTAAGATTATTATGAAGCACTGCTGGATAACGTTGACCAAACTCCAGGAGGCAGTGGAAGACAAGAGGGCCTGGCGAGCTCTGGTCCATGGGGTCAAGAAGAGTTGGATACAACTGAACAACTGAACAACAGCAGCAGCAGCAACAACAACAACAACCTGTAGAATGGGTAGGTAGGCAAACTCCTGGAGAGTTTAACCAGTGCCTTGAGACCTGCCAACCTAACTCAGGTCTTCCATGTCATGATACAATGGAAACAGAAATAGTCCTTCTACTGCATTCCTAATTGAAAGGAAAATACAAGGAACGGTGTCGTCTCCAGATCAGGTTTGGCCTTGGGAGGGGGTGGGGGGGGGGGGCAGAAGTATTCAAAGGATTATATGAATGTGGCAAGTGAGGGATGGTTGTGGACGAGGGCCCGGACCATATGGGGATTTTCTGCCTTTTCTTAGTTGCTCCACATTCCAGAGCTTGTTAAATTATTCAAGCTCATTTGACCGCTGCTATTTTAGCAGCTTTCCTAGACAAAGAACGACTGAGCTGGACATCCTCGTACACTTTGGACTACTTCGTTTGTTTGGAAGTCGAGTCATGGCAACTGGACTTATTTTCTTGAGAGATTGAAACGTCTCGCTGCTCATCCCAACGGCTCTGTCAGTCTGAGGAAAGCTAGTTGGGAGTCCTCCATTTTGTAGTTTCAGGTCACCCTGGTCTGAAATAAGCTCATAAGATGAACAATGGCCTGAACGGGCTCGTTAGGTGGACAATAGTCTCAATTAGTGCTCAGGCACAGTCTATCTGCTACTCATGAGGCAGTGATTCCAACAATCTCCAGACAAATAAAAAATACTTCACACCTCCACTAGTTTAATGACACATACTTTAGGGGTTTTAGCACCTTAGGCCATTTTCTACCTAATGTCCATTGAGACACTTGTCCACCTAATGAGCCTATTCAGGCCATTGTTCATCTTATGAGCCTATTTCAGACCAGGATGACATGAAACTACAAAATGAAGGACTCCCAACTAGCTTTTCTCAGACTGACAGAGCTGTTTGGATGAGCAGTGAAACATTTCAATCTCTCAAGAAAAGAAGTCCAGTTGCCAAGACTCAACTTCCAGATAAACTCACATGGATGACAGAGAATCTTCACAGACATACTTCATTTGTTGTGGTCAAAGAGTACAAGAGGCAGAGAGATGGGAGTCCAACAAGAGAAACCATCCTAGAATTGACATGACTATGAAACATCATGCATTTTTAATAGAATACCTTCCCCATCAAAAGACAAATACTGTACAAGATTTTTCTTTGTTTTAAAAAAAAATTAACCACAAATCCCATCCTTGCAAACAACTGACTCAGATTTGCTTCCCAGCTTGTACAAGGACTTGAACAAAATGTACAGAATTCTATTACAAATATTACTGAACCTTGCAGTATTGTTTTGCCTAAAAAAAAAAAAAACTCTCTCTACAGATGAGCAAAACATATCTGGCAGTGTCGTTCTAGCTGCAGCAATTCACTTTATATTAACATTTCCATTTAAAAACTCCTCTCTCTCTCTCTCTCTCTCTCTCTCTCTCTCTCTCACACACACACACACACACACACACACACACACACACACACACACACACACCAGCATTAAGATTTAAACATACAAGACCACAAATTTGGTATCATTATAACTTTAGTGCACATATGATACTCCTCCCATCCTCACTCATAAAAATAAAAATAAAAATTAATAATATCTGGACTGACAGTTAGTTCCAAAGATTTGTCTACGGTGAAAAAAAAATCTTTGTGGTTTTCATTTAAAAAGGATTCCTCTCTTCAAAGCACAAAACAAGAGCAAAGGAGAGGGATGGAGTACAATAATGGATGCAATGTTTCACCTTCATTCTGGTAAGCATTCTGGTACACTACTGCTGCTTTCAATGCCAATTTAACCAGTGCCTGCAACATAAGCATAATTTCATTAGATCCCCCCCCCACTTCATAATGATTAACTTAACACATGACTCTTTCCCTATAACAATCTGACGAAGACTGCAATCTTATGCACACATACTTGGAATCAACTCATACTGAATTCTGAGCACTCTGTTCCTGACTTTTTAAAAAAAAATGAATTGTAGACTTCACATCTTTCTATCAGGCTCGTTGCCTGGATGGGGAGCCATGAGAGGCTGATGTCACAGTGATCTAATTACAGGAAGATAAAACATAATGCCCATAGACACAGTCTTATCCAGAATATATGAGCTCATCTTTGCAGCTAGGTTGGAAAACATAAAAGACAAACTAGAGCTGTAGATTTGGCATGGTTCATATTGATATCATTGGGGCGGGGGGACAACAGCCACCACAGCTCTGAAATGCAAACAATCAGCTGTGCCTATCGGGTGCCCATTGGTGCATTTTTGAAACACTGTGAGGAACTCCGTTTCCAGTCCTTGCATTAGCTTATGCTGTCTTCCTACCTGAGGCCTGCTATCACATTTGTTTGCAAGGACGCACCAGATACGCAAATCAACAGTGGTAAAGGCAGGTGGCAGGGGTTGGAATTCCAACACATCTTACAATTTTAGTCCACAACATAGAAATAATCCAGAGAGGCAGATTCAGTTCGCCACAGAAGTCACAGAGGGCAAGAGGCTGGCTCACGTCACAGGTATTCTTGGCTCATCAAGCAATGGAGGGTCCGGGGCAGAGGAGTTAATGAGGTCTCTTTTTATTTATCTGTATCCATGATGCTATTTGGTTCTGTCCATGTGCCGATATTCATGTGCACAAGCACCCCTCCCAACTCGGTTTGAAACACAGAAAGCGCTTACTGTCGTTTCTTTCATGCAGTTTGATCTTCCTGGGAAAACCTTAGGAAAGACCCCCCCCAGCAATATACTTTTTATAACGTGGGAAGGTTATGGAGAAATTCCCTTTATGTCCTCCACCACGCCACCCAACCTAAACAGGCAGCAGCTGAGAGACCATGGTTCTCAGTAGGAAGAGTGCAGAACGACCCATCCTTCTCATCCGAAAAAAGAAAGAGCTTCCACTGACTGATGGATATATGTACACCATTTGGGCCAGGGCCCATGATAAACTGCAGCTCCTTCTGCAATCCTGAGATGCACCTGTATTCTCGCGTCCCGTTGTCCCACGCCTCCCATCAGTCCAACGAGACTTCGCAGGGGTTTTCGTGAGCTTGGCGGGCGTCCTCGTATATGTGGCGGAAGTCTTTATATCGAGGGGCGCAGCTGAGCCAAGCTTCCCCAAAGTGCAACCATCCTGTAAACAGGAAGCTACCAGGCCCAGGCTTCACCCCGCACCGGAGGAGGGTACGAATGCTGCCAGCCGATTTCCCGGACTTGCCGACCGGCTGGAACAAGGCAGACTTCTGGCGATGGATCCGGGTGGCGCTCACACTGATGATCGACTCCTGCAACTCCGCGTTGTTGGAGACTGTCCGGATATTGCCACGGATGACTGCGAGGAAGGGAGGGCAGATGAAGCAAATAAATACCTGTTCGTTTAAAGTTTTTTTTTCTTACTATTTCATGGCGTACCCCTCAGAAATGATTTTCTGTGAACTTCTGGTTCACAGGGAAGCCATTTTCGGGCCTCCAGAAGGCTCAGGAAGGCCCTCGCAGGCCCATTTGGGGCAGCGCCAGTCCTTTTCATAAACTGCAGTCCTGCGATATAGTGGGACCGCAGTATGTGAACTGCGAACGGGCGAGGGACTACTGTACTATCTATCCAGCAGTTCTGAAAAACATCAGACTTCTGTGGAATGGAGTGATGGCAGTAGATGAGGTATCAAACTGTTATACCTGGGAATTGGAAGTATATGGCAAGTTTATTTTAAGGATTACTGGACCGTGATAAGCTACTTCTTTTTTTTAACTGAGAAGAGAGAGTCTCCAGTGCCTTTTATGCTGTCCATAAGCAGCTAGCAGGATGCATAACATCTGGTCATAATTTTCCTCTGCTCTAGTATTATATTTCTATTTAAATTACAGCAATTGTTTCTAAAAACGTCTTATGCACCTCAGTGCCCAAGAACAATAAAAACGGGCACTGCCTGATCACGGGATTGCCTTTTAAGGGTCAATACAGCTTTGCAAAATTTCCAAGCAGTAGGGAAGACTTCTTCCCAAGACCAAATTTTACAAACAAACATTCTCCAGGACTCTGGCCATGAAAGCACTGCTTGGTTAGCGCTCTTTTTGCTATGGTTACAATCGGTCATCTAGCGCCCGTGATATTAATTTTTTAAAAAGGGAACTCCAGCCACCCACAATCCTTGGAGTACTTTTGCAATCATTTTTCAAACAAGATGGAAAAAAAATGAATACAAACAAAGGAATACCCGTGTGAAACTTAAAGCAACTCTAATTTTGCCCTGGGTCTTGTTGGCTAAATAATAGGTTTCTAGAGAAATGGAACCCTTTGACTCTATCAATTGCTGGATAGCTTAGTGGTTTAAGGCATCTGGCTGTAGAGGCAAAGGTTGGGAGTTCGATTCCACACTGGGCCTCTTTGACAAGAGATGGACGGGATGATCCATAAGAACATTAGAACAGCCCGGCTGGAAGAGGCCACAGCCGATCCAATCCAGCATTCTGTCTCACACAGTGGTGGCTCCCCATTGGCTTCAGGGTATTCCCAAGCAGAGGACTTCACCTGCTTACGATTTCCCGCAAATGGTATTGAGAGAGATCCTGCCTCTCCCTCCAGCCCAGAGGTTGCCCCCCCCATCCATCATGATAGCCATGGGAGACCCTTGTTCTCCATGAACTTGTCCAATCCTTTCTTAAACCTGTCAAGGCTGACCGCTGTCACCGCTTCTTCTCCCAGGGAGTTCCACAGACCAGGGATCCTCTGGGTGAAAAAAGTACTTTCTCTTATTTGTTTGAGATCTTGCACCCCAAAAGTTTCGTGGTATGCCCCCTACTTCTAGTGTTGTGCGACAGGGAAATACAGTTTTTCCTTATCTACTTTGTCCATGCCATAGGGTTATTACAGTAGCACCTTGGTTTACGAGCATGATCCGTTCCCGTAAAACAAAGTACTCGTATATCAAAGCTAATTTCCCCATGGGATAAAATGGAACCTTTTATGATTCATTCTGGGGCCCCCGGTTTCCATCATTTCCTATGGGGAAATTTGCTTTGGCTGGGAGCCTAGCTTCATCCCAGCTCCCTGTTCCTGCACTGGTGGGAACTGGGAGCCTTCTTTCTGAACAGGAAGACCAGGAAATCTGAGCCTAGTGATGCCTCGAAACCTTCCAGTTAAGGCCTTTCTCCTTAACTGGAAGGTGAGCTATACAGAGCAGTCTGCCAACTGTCAAGTAGAACACCTGGAATGGACAATTATGGGGTTTATAATAAGAACTTAAAAACATCCCGAGTTGGCATTCCTAAATCAATTCAGTCCTTACTGTTGGGAGGTTTTTTTTTAAATTTTACTTAATTTTAAAAAAAAAACCACTAGCTATGTTGGCGATGCCTAGAATGGAAATTCTCAACGGATCAGTCATCTACCAACCGAATTCGGCAACGACACTGGTTGGCGCCATGGCAGTGCACGGCGGAGCTGGTTGGATCTAGCCAATTATCTGGAGGAATTTGTCCCGGTAGCCTGCATTCGGTTCTCTCCAGAATCAGCCAGAGTTATCCCCCTCCAAGATATTCTGACAAGCCTGTGATCTGATCCGGCATGGCAAATCCCTTTGTTCCTTGGGTCTGACTTGCTTGTTGCCGCGGCAACCCCAGGAGTGGGCAGCCAGGGGACCCTCCTGACCCCTTTCTCCCATTGTTTAGAGAGCTGCAAATCTGGAGGTTAGCAGAGTGTGCGGGCCGTAATTGGCAACTGCCCACCGCACCACCGGACAGCGGGTGAGTGCGCTGATATTTAAAAAGGAAAATGAAAAGCGCCATCATCTCAGCTGCAGAGCCAGGGAGCCCTTATGGCTGGGGCCTCGGATGGTGAGACTTGGGGCGCTTTAACACGACCCCTAAAATCCGAGGCAAAGGGCTCCCAGATGCGGAGCTTAAAATTGTTTTCCCACCAGCTCCAGACTTTAAAAAAAATTAAGTACGACCACGCCCACCTAAGTGCATCCCAGCGCATTTTCCAAGTACCTGGTCTCCGAAGGTTAAAAAAATTCCAATGCGGATTGCAAAGCAGTGAGTGCCGGGCTCTCCTCACCTTGTTTTTTTTTTTTTTTGCCCCCCCCCCACCCCTTTAAGAGACTGGAATGCTTCCTGGGGCTGCTCCCCACTGCAGAGTGGAAGTGAGCCTGCATTATTTTCTCCCTTTTTTCTCCCTCCCCTCACGCAGACAGGAGCAAGGGAGTGCAGAGGGGTGGGAACACAGGAAGAGCGACAAACCCCCAAGATCTCTGGTCCGAATTTAAGTTGCCAGCGGATCTTAGGGGTCATGTAAAAGCACCCTTGGTTATTTACTTAACTTAAGCAGCACTAAGGGAAGACAGGGACCCCATGGGGTCCGTTGCAGCTTTTGCACCAGCCCAGAGACTGAAGCATTAAAAAAGAAAAATGCTGTCCACTGTTTTCCAGGTATTCAAAAGGTTTCCCATTCCCTTCTTCCAGGGGTGCCCTGGGACTGTGTCACATGCCCAGGGCTCCCCAGGCTGGCTCTTCTCTCTGGAGGCCCAGCAAGGAATCGAACTCCCAACCCTTTGGCTCTTCAGCCAGAGACCTACACCATGGAGCTAACCCTGCAAAAGATTGGGCCGTAAGTAGCCCGAATGGCCACCTCTTTCCCCACTGGGCTTGCAATGCTGAAACGGAGAGCGCACAACCATGCTGCCGAATATGTACTCACCGAAATCACTAGTGCAAACAGCCATCAGGAATTTCAGTGTTGTTACACGGACGGCAACTGCCTGCATCTTTCAAAGACAAAGAGAAAGGCAGTGAATTAGAGGTCCTCGCATGTCTGGATTTGTGGATTGCAACATTTCTGTATTCTAGAAAGGGAGCATTGAAAACAGCAGGGAATTATAACTCCTTTCTTCTCATGCAGTGACACCATTGGGTTCAACTTTCTTTCTCAGCTTAACCTCTAAGGCCAGTGGTTCTCAACCTGTGGGTCCCCAGATGTTCCTGGACTGCAACTCCCAGAAATCCATTCCAGCACAGTGACTGGTAGAGGCTTCTGGGAGTTGCAGTCTAAGAACATCTGGGGACCCACAGGCTGCGAACGATTGCTCCAAGTCCTTCCAAAGCAGAATTTTAACTATTCCAATTATGCACCACAAACTCATTACAAAGGGAGAAGAATTGTCAAATGTCTTACATTTGATGAAATGTTATTGTATTTTGCTTGAATGGCCTCTGTTTCTCTACCACATACAGTTGTCCTTTCCCAATAACCCTATTGTTATTTGGGTTTTTTTTTAAAAAAAACTAGGGGGGTAATTAGTCTCATATCTGGAAATAGAATCCTCTGCACCAAATTCGGCCCACTAAAAAAGTGAAATGTCACCTTTCCCACAATCATGGAAAAGCTTAGAAAGTTTCCTCTTATTTTGGACAGCTCTCAGAAGGCTTCAGAAAGCATGGCTGCATGGCATTCTGGGAAACCTAGTCCTAAAAAAATTGATGTAGTAGCAGTCTATGGAACTTCTCCAAGTTCTGGTCCATTCTGAAAGCAAAACATGTGGACGAAATTGCCAAGTTGTCCAGACGGCAGGCTATTTAGATAGATTACAAAATGGACCTATATGCTAATTCCTCTCGATTTAAATACCTCTACCGCTATGACGTTGCACCTAGGCTAGGGAGTCATGGCAACAGTTGATTTTGTGTGTATTTAACTTATTGGTTGTCATCAACACCACCAAATATACCTGAGTGATACCAGCCCCCTTGGGCAAATGGCAGAATTAACCCAAAGCCAGGTGGGTGCTTATAAATTTTCAGAGAGAATTTAGCCACCAGAGAGCACAACTCTGGCTAGCTCTGTTTTGGCCTCTGAACTAGAGGTCTGGGTCTCTGAGGGTAAGGGCTAGTTTAAAAAAAAAAAGACATTTGGGTCAAGCGCCTGGGTTGCTATGGTGACCTCGCTCTGGGCTTATCACCGGCACAGCCCAATGAAGGGCTGTGGCAGGCCGTCGCTCTGTGTGTGAGGAATTTTGTTGGCTCTGGAGATGAGTCTGATTAGATATTCCTCCAGCAGTGCTCCAGAAAGCTGAGTGGCATTGTCCTCTCAACAGCACCCCTGAGATATCAGGGTCTGAACCCAAGCCCACAGAACAGGTCCTGGTGATGTCCCAGAAGTAGGCGAGCTGAGAAACACACACCGGATCCTTTGCACTAGCTCGTAATGGGAGGAAAAGGATGTCTAGTCCAGTGGTTCTCAACCTGTGGGTCTCCAGGTGTTCCTGGACTGCAACTCCCAGAAATCCTGGCCAGCTCAACTAGTGATGAAGACTTCTGGGAGTTGCAGTCCAGGAACATCTGGGGACCCACAGGTTGAGAACCACTGGACTCTAACCTCTTGGCGCAATGGTTAAACTGCTGTAATGTAGCCAAAACTCTGTTCAAAACCGGGGTTCAGTCCCAGGTAGCTGGGCTTGAGGTTCACTCGGCCTTCCATCCTTCTAAGTACCCAGCTTGCCGGGGTGGGGGCAGCTATGTGTAACCTGCATAACTGAATTGTAAGCAGAGTGCTGTAAATGCTATGAGGCCATATATAAGCCACACACTTTCTGTGTAAAGGAACCTGACGCAAAAAACAAGCCGTCTCTTCTTCCATCGCTGCTTTGTCTCCCAACGTGGAGAAGCAGAGCAAAGCCCTGAGACATCACCAGCCTTCACCTGACTACCCGTGGCAATCCCAGGCGAGCATCTTGTAGCACAGTGGTGTCCAACCTTCGGCCCTCCAGAAGTTTGGACCACAAGCCCCATAAGCCTTTGTCATTGGCAATACAGGCTTGGAATTCTGGGAGTTGTGGTCCAAAACATCTGGTGGGGCCACAGTTTGGACACCCCTGTTGCAGCAGAAAGACGGTGCCCACGTCTACAAGCGCTTACCTTCCATGCTGAGGTTTCTAGATGGCCACGAGAAGCGGGCGTTCCAGTTGCCCCTCAATTCATACCGGAAAGCAGCAATCCGGCGGCTGATGTCCCGGTGCAGCGTGGCCTGGAGGAAGAGGGCAACTTTCTCCTTGGGTAGCCAGCTGAAGCAGTGCACCCTGGGTTGCAATGCTGCCTCCGCCTCTGAAAGGAGAAGCTCCAAGATGCCATTGCGCTCCAGGTAGATCTGAGCTCCCCGGAAGCTGCCGGAGGACTTGATGCAGGCCGTCACACGCCGGCGGGTCTCTCTGCCCGCGGTGCCTGTGGGGAGGCGGGGGGAAAAGGCTGAGGCGCAAGGCCCCGGCCGGGTAGAGCCACTCCAGGGACCCCTCAGCACAGTGGAAAGAGATCTGCTCCACGCTGCCTGCTTCCTGAGACAGGCCACTGCAAAAGGGAAGGACACGGAAGAAGGAAACTTTGTCACCAGTGGCCACTCATGCTTCGGTCCACAACCCAGGTCTGGCATGCCAAAGTCTAACAACCGAGTCTTTTTTGCAGGGCAAGGCAACCCCTAACCCTAACCCTCTCACAAAATACTAGGGGACATCCACTCAAATTGAGGGCTGGGAGAGTAAGAACAGACAAAAGAAAATATTTTTTCACCCAGCGTGTTGTTAGTCTGTGGAACTCCCTGCCACAGGAGGTGGTGATGGCATCTGGCCTGGACGCCTTCAAAAGAAAGGGGATTGGACAGATTCCTGGAGGAAAAAGTCCATCCCAGGTGACAAACCATGATGGAGATGTGTAATCTCCAGGCTTAAAATCGGGGTACTTCAAGGGCCAAATGCAGGGGAGTGGTATCAGGAGACAGATATCTAGTCTCATGCGCTCCCAGATGCATCTGGTGGGGCCACTGTGAGATACAGGAAGCTGGACAAGGTGGGCCTTTGGCCTGATCCAGCAGGGCTCTTCTTATGTTCTTATGTTCAGACGGCTGACCAGCCTTGACCCGCGAGTCGTCCACTGAATCGTGCCAAGGATTAAGAGCGCCAAGAAACAGATGCTACAGCTGGGGGGGGGCTCACCCAAACAGAACTAAAAGCATCATACGTTCAAGATTTAAAAACAGCCAAACGGCATTCTAATTAGAACCCAACTGAACAATTAAAAAGAAGGAAAGGTTGAAACGACCTTCAGAAGGAATTCAGGGATCCGGACATGACGGATAAAAGCCTGCCTGAAAAGGAGCCTTACTGATGGGAACGTCTGATGACCTCATTCCCAAGGTTCACATACAGAGTGCCACTGCTTATGAGACACAAGGCACACTCCCCATGCACCAAGCGGAATCGTGAGCATGCTTAGGAAACCTCAGGCATTACGGAGTTCAAATATTGGGGAGGGGACCGTACGTGGGTGCTGGAGAGCCCACAAAACAGCAGGAGACCAATCATCAGCGGGGGCAGGAACGAAAGCTAGAAGGACTGACAATGTGCCAAGAACGAAGGATACTCTACAACTGCCTTTTGTAGCAGAATCCCCTTGCGTGGACTTTGAACGGCTAAAAGCTCTTGCACCCTAAACAAGCAGAGCTGCAAACTGGGGAGGGGGAATTGATTTAAAAAAAAACTTGGGCGCCCCCCCCCCCAAAATAAATAAATATATTCCCAAGTTGATAGGTTGGGAATGCATGTTTTTCCATAATTTCCAGCTTAAAGGAAAAACACATACTGTACACACATGGCAAATGCTACTTGGCAAAAAGCCTTTCCCTCACTTGAGAGAAAACACTTCTTCTGATGTGGCAGATGCTCCCAAACGATGCCTGCTACAACATACACACAATCATCACTGTGTGCCATCGAGTCAGTTCAGTCTTATGGCAACTCTTTTCTGGGTTTTCCAGGTGAGCAATACTCAGAAGCAGTTTTCCATTCCCTTCTTCCTGGGGTGCCCTGGGACTATGCAGCTGGCCCAAGGCTCCCAAGGCTAGCTCTTCTCTCTGGAGGCCCAGCGAGGAATCGAACTCCCAACCTCTCTAAACCACAGAGCTTTCCATCCAAAGGACTGTACCGGCCAGCTACAACATACACGTTCATGTTCGAAAAACATACACATGCATGTTCTCAAAACAAGAAAGGGTGGGCTATTGTTCTAGAGCTGTTGTCCAATTCCCATGCAAACTTCATCAAGCAATTCACAAGGATCCTTACCAAATTAGCAACATCCTTCTAAAGAAAAGAAAAAGAGGGAGGTTTGACCACAAGGGCATATAGGAGAAGCAAACTGCTGGCTTAATTGTTCCCCAATGAAATGCGGACTGCAGATTCCTGTGCTCCAACTTCAAAAGCCACAATATTTAAGAAGTCATATTAGAATGAGCATTCTCCACCCAGCCTATCTCCCCGGGGTGTTGTAATAGGAGACAGCATAAGAACATAAGAACATAAGAAGAGCCATGCTTGAGGAAAAGACCATCTAGTCCATATTATCCTGTATCTCACAGTGGCCCCCACCAGATGCTTTTGGAAAGCGCATGAGACTAGATTTCTGGGCCAGCATTTTTTACACTCCATAATAATCTACCATACATGATTCTACCACACATCATTACATAGACTTTGTGTTTGGGATGGACTTATTCCTCCAGGAATCTGTTGCACTCACACTTTTGAAGGCATCTCATTCAATCCATACCCCATCCTGTGGCAGGGAGTTCCATAGACTAACCACGTGCTCCCTGAAAAGCTATTTTCTGCCCTCTGTTCTTACTCTCCCACAGAGTCCTGGCGAATTCTTTGAGGAAAAGACCAGAACCAGAACATGTGGCAAATGTGGTAGCCCGTGAAAAGGCATGACATCACCTCTCAGCATTTTTTACACTCAATAATAATCTACCATACATGATTCTACCACACATCATTACATAGACGTTGTGTTTATAACCATTTATAGTTCCCCTTGCATGATTGCACTCACACTATGTTTTCAATATTAGTTCCCATCCCTCATAACTTTTGGATGGTCACCATGTATGAATACACAGCATTTTTACTCTCATTTCAACTGTTCACGTTCTCTTGTAGCTTTAATGTTGTCCTTTATTGCTGTAAGATGTCTCTCAATTCGCTGTCTTGAAGATATCTTTATGGTACTGGACTGTGTATTGTCCCTCATTACTGTAAGCCGCCTTGAGTCCTTTTCCAAGGAGAAAGGTGGGGTAAAAAAATACTCTAAATAAAAATAATAATGAATTTTCACTGTAGTCAACGCCATCGGGCTCCCCATTAATTTCAACTATAGATTTGGAGTAACCGGTGCAACACTGAATGTTGCATATGATTTTCAGGAAATAAATGCTTCCTGACTCCAGGGAATAGTTAAAACTGTAAATCAAATAGAATCCCAGTCATCTTTCCATTCAACAGTTCTGTTTTGCAACAGCCCCATGAGATACCCATTTTATTTCTTGCAATCATCTCTATGCCACATTCAGATCTGAAGAAAGTTTACCCCTTTGCTAGGAAAAATTAATGGGGAGCCCTTTGGATCCTTCTGCCAGTCCATGAAACGTGCGGTGTTTAACAGATAGGGGGAATTAGTTTCACTTCATGCTCTTCCATGCAAGAGGCCAGAGGAGGCGGGCTTGCCGTGTAACCGTGAATGGAATCTGGCTGCAATCTCTGTTTCCTAACTTGAGCCCAGAATGGAAAAGAAGAAATAGAAGAGAAACCAATGATAGTCAAATTGAGGGTTCGAAGAGTGAGAACAAACCAAATAAAACATTGCCATTCTCGAAGGCTTTTGCAGCCAGGATCTGAGAGGTGATGTGAGTTTTTCGGGCTGTTTGGCCATGTTCTGGACGTTTTTCTCCCTGACATTTCGCCAGACTCTGTGGCCGGCATCTTCAGAGGGCAAGGAGCTCAGGGAACTAGGAGTTCTCTCTGTGCTCTGGGGTATAGAGTGAATGAGACTAGGGTTCTTAAAGTTGTGGGCTCTATACCCCCCAGAGCACAGAGCGAAACTCCTTGTTCCCTGAGCTCCTTGCCCTCTGAATATGCCAACAATTATCAGATCCCCACTGTAAAGCCTTCGAGAATACATAGAAACCAATGATTTTTTTTCCAGAACAAAACACGGGACAGAGAGAGATTAAAGAAATGACGGCCCCAGTGAGCAGAGGTCCAAGAACCCGCGCCCACCCTCCCTAGAGCTCTTGGGAGGCCAGGGGGGTTGCCAAGCCCAGCCTGCGAGCTTACCTTCCCCTCCAGCTGCATTGATCCTCCGAGTAACTGCTCAGGGCCGAATCCAGAAGGAGGAGGCAGAGAAGCTTCTGCAGGCAATGCATCCTTAAGCGCTCGTCTCCCGGCCAAGCGAGAGAAGGAAGAGGGTCGGGCGCATCAAATCAAAGAAGGCCGATCCCTGCGCACCAGCATCCTTTTAAAATGCGCCGGAGGGATCCGTCGCGCCGGTTTCTTTCCATCATCCATCTCCGCCTGGCGCCAGCTCCTTTTCCGCACTCCTTGGCGAACTAGCTGGCTGTGTTTCGCTCCCCGCCGTGCTGCTCAGGCTCCCTTAAAATTTCCAGTTCGGGCCCCAGCTGGAGCCGCCGCCGCCGCCGCTGCTGCTGCCCAGGGGTGGCTTTAAAACGCACGGGGGCTCCTGAGAGATCTCTCTCGCCAGTAGTTGCAAGCAACCCGGGTGGATGGAGCGGGGGAATGCGCGTGCATGAGAGAGCGAGAGCGCGCAACTAGCACTCACAGGCACACGAAAAGGGGATGCTCTGGCGCTCCCAATCAAAGCCCGCCTGGGAAACTTTCGGCCAATCAGCTACACACAGTCAGTCACACACACACACACACACACACACACACACACACACACACACACACACACACACACACACACACACACACACACACACACACACACACACACACACACACCCCGAAGCCTTTGCCAGACTAGCAAGCGCGGGGAAGGGGTGCGCGCGCGCTTTTCTTCGTCTTTTAGAACAATGTGATTTATCTATTTATTTTTAGCGGGCTGGAGTTGGGGGAGGACTTTAAAAGCTCTGTGAAATGTTGCTTTGGTCTGGATCGCGAGGAATCCCAGTTGAGGGTGTTTTATTTTTTTATTCATTCACTTATTTATTTATTTATTTTTGGTCCTGGCTTTCCGAGTTCGGAGAAGTAGTTTTAAAGCAGACTTTTTTTTTTGGAAAAAAAAAAGCATGTGTTGTGTTTATTAGACACTAGTCTTCCTTGCGGCTTAATTACCTTCAGGGTCGACGGACAGTTAGGGGGACCCCCACCCGCCTCGGACTCGCATCCCACTACGTACGCGTTCCCCCTGCTCCCCCGCGCACTTTTGCGCACCTTTGGTTTCTAGAGAATTGCTTGGCTCGTTATTACGCACAGAACTCGAGGTGTCGTCGCGTGGATCGTGGCGCCCGACACTGCACTTGTTCAGGCTCCTCCCTCAAAACAACCCCTTCTGTGAAAAAGGATGGACGAATGTCCCTTTCAAAAAGGACGCGGTGAACCTCATCATCATCATCATCATCATCATCATCATCATCATCATCATCTTTGAGCCGCAGAACTAGAAGGAACCCTACCGAATCATAGGGAGCGCTTCTTGTCCTGGTGGCACAGTAGGGAAATCAAACTCCCCACTTAGGAATTGGAACCACCCAACTATCCAGCTGCTCTGTTACATTCAATCTTAGAACTTCAGAACTGGAAGGGACCGGAGAGATCATGCAGTCCAACCCCTCTCAAGGAGGAACAGAGAGGAATCGAACTCCCAACCTCTGGCTCCGAAGCCAGGGGTCTTAAACCGCTGAGCTATCCAGAAATGCTTAATAATCATCTCAGAACTTCAGAACTGGAAGGGACCCTCCGGTCAAGCCCTTTTGGCCCAACCCTTTTGATAGCTCAAGAAAGCTTGCTGGTTACTTCTAGTGATTTTTCAAAGGTTTTTTTTTTAGATGATTTTGGTGGATTCTCTCTCCCCTCTCCCCCCCCCCCCCCAAATACTGTTCCGGTATCAGTCCTAACATTTTCCTTTAAAAAAAAGAAGCGTAATGGGGAGAAAATTAAGTATATTTTTGAAAACAAACAAGAGAGAGAAGTTTTGCAAAGTTAACCAAAACAAATCATGGGCTGAGGCTTCGTGTCGCATCATGCAAGTCGTTTCTTTAAACGTTATTGCCCAAACTCGGTCACTCAAACTGCCTGGGGTCATTTGGCCAAAGGATGGAAGATTTTAGATTGGGGGGGGGGAGTTATAAACACCTGTGCCACAATTAACAGCGGTGTTCTTGGAGGGTAACTGAACCAGCGCAGTTGATGGTCAAGGCTTCTGGGAACTGTAGTCCAAAAACCCAAGACAGGAAACCACAGCTATAATGGATGGTTTCTTGATCCTCTCTATATTTGCTCAGATAAGCCATGCCAAGGGGTCTGAAATAATAAGCCGTGGATTCAGTTTCCAACGTAGAGTGCACGTCTAACACCATTTGCAGTCTTTCAGTATGTTTCTCATGCTCTGAGGGAAACTGTTCCTTGTGGGTTTATCATTCAGTGATCTCAGAGCCCTGACCAAGATGGGGTGGGTTGCCATTAGTAAGGAGTTACACCACGGACAGGAAGAAAGCTTCACTTCCTACCGTTGCCCACTGTACAGCTCCTGGGGTCTAACTATCAAACATCCCTGCTCCATACCTGCTTGGGTTACCTACTGCTCAATTTAGTTTCACTCTAAGTGCCCTGCCTGTCCTTTGGGGCTAGGAAGTAAGTGTGGCAGTTGGGTTGCACAGATGCGGCGCTGAAAGAAAACCCTTCTACTTTGTTATCCTCCTGACACCTACAACTGTGAAGTTATAGAAGAGGTAGCCATGTTCGCCTGTGCAAAATCCCAAGAAACAAAATGAGACAAAAGCACATGTCACTTTAAAGACTCACCAATCTATTTTAAAGTGAGCTTTCGTGGATAACTCCACGAAAGCTCGTATTAAAACAGAACAGTGTTTAAGGTGCTACGTGCTTTTGTCTCGTTCTGTCCCCTATCAGGTATTTTGCCTGATAAAATTTTACGATCGAACTGGAAAACCTGTGTCTTGATTTGATTCTCACCGGGGGGGGGGGGGGGGGAGTCATAATGAGCCAGCCATTTGGTTAGGAACTTTATGATGCGGCCGGCATTCTTTGAACTGGGTCTGGATTGGATTAGACCAAAGGAATTCTTATCCAGGCTTCTGAAACACAGGGCAATGAGGTAACCCAGTCCCATTTCACTTACAAATCACTGCCAACGTGCCATAAAAAGAAAACAGCCCACAAAACTCGTCTTGTCCCCGATCAACTGCTGTTTCCATTGTTGAAGCGGGACCAGAATGCCATCCTACCAACAGACCACAGGCCTTCCTTATTTATTTCACTGGGGTGGGGGGGGGGGGGGCTCCTCCGATCTCCAGACACCATTGTCCTGGGTTTTAACAAACCCTGCAATTAATTATGTTTCCACGGCTGGAGTGACGGCCCGCCAAAATGTTTGAAATAAACACGGCACAATGGCCGTGCAGTGATACTGGCTGAAGAACAAAAGGCCAGGGGAGGCGGGAGGGGGATGTAAATGAGGGGCTGTAAATTTTCATAGAGGAAAGGGAGAGGAAGGGGGGCAATGCTGGCTTGTTTTGGGGGGGGGGGCAAGGGGGTTCTGAGCCCTGAAAGGGAGCCCTGAAAGAAATCATTCTCCTGGAATCCTTAGAAAAGGAATCCAATTCAGAAATGCAAAAGCAACATGGCTGCGTTGTTTTGCAAGGTTTCCCCCTTATGTTTCTTTCTGTGGCTTGACCTGGAAGCAGCCCGGATCAGCCATTACCCTCTGTAAGGCGGTTACTTCACGTCCATTTTGTCTCTGTAAGTGTAGCGCTTCAGACTGTTAAAAAATAAATCTTACTTCATGTCTGTCGCGCTGTCTCGAAAACACTCCCGGAGCGGGATCAGAGTGTGACAATACTGTACCTGGTGCTGGGTTGAGGTATTCTCTTGTCACGTTTTATTACCGGTTCCTGTTCCGAGACAAGGGACTGTGTGGTAACCACTGCCACGCGACAACCAGTGTCCACCTAGTGGTCAGCGGCTGAAGCGGCATTCGACATTAGTTTCCCTACGGGAAACACCATGCAGCGCAAATGTTTATTAGAGAAAGTACTGAAAATTCTGTAGCATCGCCGTGTAAATCCCGGAAGACCAGTAAATCGAAATATCGAAAAAGTTTTATTTACGATATTTTTAAAAAGAGGTTAACAAAGCAAGACAAATTATAATTTGTCACAGAACAAGACCATGAAGTAACAGTTGTCACGAGACAAGTTATCACGACCGTTAGAAAATGGAAACAGGGACTAAACAGGGACAAAACCATGTGATTGTGACCAACGCTGTCACGGTACAAAACTAGTCGTGGAACAAGGAAGGCTGTGAAGTAACCGCCTAACTGAGAGCTTTTCAGATGGAATCATCCCCATTTTTTAACCCTATCAGTGCTGCCCTCTTTCTTTCAAACCACCCAAAGCGGGACACCTAGTATCAAACTAACCGCCCCCTTCATGCTCCCAATAACCCTGAGAGGGACCCCAGGCCAAGAGACAATGGCAGGCACAAGGCCTGGTGGAGTCTCCTCCTTTGGAGGTTTTTAAGCCGAGGCTAGATGGCCATCTGTTGGAAATACTGTGATGGGGGTTTAAGGCACCTGGCTGAAGAGCTGGAGGTTGGGAGTTCAAATCCCCCCTGGGCCTCCTTGAGAGGGGCTGGATTCAGTGATGATGACCCATAGGCCCTTTCCAGCTCAGAAATTCGAAGATGATGATAAGATAAATCTTTATTTATCCCACATCAGGGGAAGTTACTTGTTACACACCCTGCAAGATAAAGAACAAGCAGGAAGGGTAGGTTCACCAAAAGTGTAACATGAAAATAAAAAAATAGATTTAAAAAACCCACATAAGAACCTAAGAAGAGCCCTGCTGGATCAGGCCAAAGGCCCATCTAGTCCAGCTTCCTGTATCTCACAGAGGCCCCACCAGGTGTGTCTGGGAGCGCACGAGACTAGATCTCTGTCTCCTGATACCACTCCCCTGCATCTGGCCCTTGAAGTACCCTGGTTTTAAGCCTGGAGATGACACATCTCCATCATGGTTTGTCACCTGTGGTGGACTTCTCCTCCAGGAATCTGTCCAATCCCCTTTTGAAGGCATCCAGGCTAGATGCCATCACCACCTCCTGTGGCAGGGAGTTCCACAGACTAACAACGCGCTGGGTGAAAAAAATATTTTCTTTTGTCTGTTCTTACTCTCCCGGCCCTCAATAACAGAGATGAGATGCTACAGTGCAGCTCATTACATAAAAGAGCAGGGCAGTTAATTGTGCAAGGGTTACAAGGCACCCTTTACTGGATATGGCTTGTAATGACCACCACCACCACCACCCACCCAAGAGAGAACAGGTGATTCTCAGAACAAGTGATTTTACTCCTCACTGACTCCCTCCACCCGCCCCATGAATGATATAGACAACTGGCAAATATGTCTCGAAGCTTTTCCCCTGCTGTCATCAAAGTTCAGGAAGGCTCACGATTTCCTTTGTGCCCCTTCAAGCCTGTGAAGGGATCCTTTTCGTTTTTCTCAGGTTTTTTTTTTTTAGTTCTTAAAAAAAACCTTCACCGGTATAGAAAACTGAAGATGGAGTGAGGAGATTCTAGTTCTTTTTTAAGGGAATTTTTTTTTTAAATCCTGAAAAGGCTGCTGTGAATTTTATTATTTCCTAGCATGCTAGGCCTTGAAAGTTGGTCTTCTGATTTTTGTGATGGTTTTAAAAACCGTTAACCCACCCAGGCATTTTTTAGCTCACCATTGTAAAATTTTACAGACGGTAGGAAAAACGTTCACGATTAGCAGGCGAAAATGAAAACACACTTCCAGATAACTCCAGGATACTTTTCTTAACTATCAGCCAATGGGCAGTGGAGTAGGAAGTTTGGCATGAATAAGTGAGAGCTGGACCATAAAGAAGACTGATCACCGTAGAATTGATGCTTTTGAGCTGTGGCGCTGGAGGAGAGTCTTGAGAGCCCCCTGGACAGCAAGGAGATCAAACCGATCCATCCTAAAGGAAATCAACCCCAAATGTTCACTGGAAGGACAGATTTTGAAGCTGAGGCTCCAGTACTTTGGCCACCTCATGAGGAGAGAGGAGTCCTTGGAACAAGTCCCTGGTGGTGGGAAAGATGGAAGGCAAAAGGAAAAGAGGACGGCAGAGAATGAGATGGTTGGACGGTGTCATCGATGCAACCAATATGGATTTGACCAAACTCCGGGAGGCAGTGGAAGACAGAAGGGCCTGACATGCTCTGGTCCATGGGGTCACAAAGAGTTGGACACAACTGAACGACTGAACAACAACAACAAGAAGTGAAAGATGTCAACAGGGAAGCAGGAGTTTGGATTCTATCATTATAGGCAGTAGGAATTCATCTTAGAACTCGGAGGATCACAGAATTTGTTTAGACCCAAGCACCGCTTTTGTGGGGGGTGAGGAGGAACAGGTATATCCTAATGAGAACATTTTGTTTTTCATAGGGTGCTTTGCCCTTTTAAGCAGGGAGGAGCAATTTGCTCTTCTCGCTGGCCTTGAATTACTTCATTTCTCCTGGCACAGGGGTTAATTTTTGATTAGCAATCTGTTTTCTTGCCAGAGAAAGACTGAATGATCAAAACTTCCACTCTGGGGCCGGCAGAGATGCCAAAGGTTCAGGGTGGTCTGTGGGTCAGCAGGATGTTCAGGGTAAAAGCCGGACGGGGGTGTCTTTGCACCGAAGAACAAGGGGTTCACTCATTCTCCCTCCCTCCGCCTACCGCATGTGCTAGACAAAAACCACCCAATATCTTGGTGAGCTTCGGATGCTTTCCGAGGGAAGGGATCCAAGATGAGTGGGAAATTAGCCAAAGTTCATTAACATAAAATGGGGGGGGGAGGGGAGGCAAGTGAAAGACAGCCGGGGGTGGGGGTGGGGGTGGGGAGATGTAGGGGCAAGGGGTTGAAAGGGGGGAAGGTTAGGGCCCCAAAGTATGGAGACCTGATTGTCCTTTCCCCCTATCCATCACAGCTCCCGCCAGAATTAATAATGAAGCAGCATGTTTGCAGAAAGAGATGAGATTCCAGGCAGAGAGGTGGAGATTAAAGGCAGGGAGAGAGAGAGAGAGAGAGAGAGAGAGAGAGAGAGAGAGAGAGAGAGAGAGAGAGAGAGAGAGCCTTGTCCCCCACTCATTGTCCCTCTGGTCCTCATAAATCTGGGCACCTGAAATTGGAGCTGAGGGTCTGGAGCTGAAGCAGCAGAGAATAGCTGCGCCTTCCACTGAGGAGTGGGAGAGTCAAACATTTGATTTTGGTGGGGCCTCTGCATTCGGACCCAGGTTGCCTTTTCCTGGCCATTGCCATCTGGCACCTGCTGCATTGGCTACCCTTCCAAACGTGGTCCTTGTGACATGAAAAAAAAAAAAAAGAACTAGCCCCATGTCACCACACGAATCCGCTCTAATCCCAGATTCCGTAAGAACAGCCGTGCTGGAAGAGGCCACCGCCCATCCAGTCCGGCATTCTGTCTCACACAGTGGTGACTCACCATTTGCTTCAAGGTATTCCCAAGCACAGGTCTTCACCTGCTTTAGATTCCTTGCAAATGGCATTGAGAGAGATCCTGCCTCTCTCTCCAACCCAGAGGTGGTTCTTAGGCATCCAACATGATAGCCATGGAATACCCTTGTTCTCCCACTCCCTCCCCCAAACTGCAAGGAATGATGTTCTGCATCTACCCCTGGCTCCCTCCTCCCTCCTCCATGGAGTTAGGTCTATCTTATGAGATGCCCTTCTCCGTCCTGAACTGTGTCCGTTTAAAAAAGACTGCTGCATCACATTTCTAAAGGAGTGCGTTGACCTCCAAGAGTCCTGTAATGATTTCAAAGCAGACAATTTCACAGGCAGTTCGTGAGATCTAAGCTGCAGTTTCCTTAGCTGGTCTGTAAACCTGGTCCTGAATGGAAATAATTGCCCCACGCCTCTTGAGGGCACGAGGCTGGGACATGCTGGATAATTCCAGCCAGTTTTTAGGCAGTCAAGGCTTGACTCATTTCCCAGCACGTGCCATGGAGCACGTGGAGTCGGAGATCTTTCTGGGCCTTCTCATTCACACCTCGGGTGTCAAATGCTTGCAGCAGGCCGGCCACAAGCCGGAGCCATCATCATTCTATCCTCCATTCTCTCCCCCTCTCCCCCCCCCCCATCCCAAGTGAGAGCAGACACATCTGTGGGGCTGTGGGAATGGAATGCTGGGACAATGGAGGCATTTCTATCCCTGGATGGGAAGCCCCTGCCTCCTTCTCCGCACCTACTAGAAACATCTGCTGCTCGTTCTGGTGAATGCTTCATTATGCAGGCAGGGAAAAACCACCGGGCTCTATCATCTGAGCAAACAAAGGTTTTGCAGGCAGTTCTTCCATGCCTGCAAAGAGATGGATGGATGGATGGATGGATGGATGGATGGATGGATGGATGGATGGATGGGTTGGTTGGTTGGTTGGTTGGTTGGTTTTTTATAATGCACCATTTCACCAAAGACTACAGTACTCTGGAAGATGTTATTTTCTACAGGATACTTACTTTACCTTACCTTACTTTCTATATTTATGGCCAGAAGCTGGGTACTTTCCATAAAACCAACCAAACCAACAATTGCCTCCCAGAATCTGCCAGCCGGCAGGGTCCCCTTGTCACTCTAGTAATCTTTTCAACCTCTGCTTCTGGCTTCTTCAGAATTAAGTGACTGTTGGACTAGGAGATGTGGGTTCAGATTTGCATTTGACTTGTGGGATTGTATCAGGGGACTTTAGTCCAGTCTCTTCCCCCCCCAACTCCAGTCGGTCTGACCTCACCAGTTTGTTGCAAGAACAATCATTCACACCTCCGGTGTCAAATGCTTGCAGCAGGCCGGCCAAAAGCCAGAGCCATCATCATTGCACGTATTGCAATGACGGGGGGGGGCATTGCAGGTATTGCTTTCAAAACACTGGAGGCAACGGGAGATAGAAATTTAACAAATAAATGGGGAATACATAAATAATTATCAACCCACTAGAGTCCTTGCCATCCCTTGCTGGTGTACTTTAAGACTCGAAACCACAAGGTTCACACGACCCCTAAGATCCGCTGGCCACTAAAATTCGGACCAGAGATCTTAGGGGTTTGTCGCTGTTCCTGCGTTCCCACCCCCTTCGCACTCCTGGCTGCTGGCTGCGCGAGGGAAGGGAGGAAAAAAAAGGAAGAAAAGAATGCCGCTCATCTCCGTTCTGCCGTCCCGGCAATACATAGCTTTCTAGCGGGGGGCAAAAAAAGAACTAACAGAAGCAAGGAGAGCCCGGCAGTCACTACTGTTATATCCGCATCAGGAATTTTCACCTGTACCTTGCGCTACGCGCTTAGGTGGGTGTTGTCGCAATTATCTGTAAACGGACTGGTGGGGAGCTCCGGAGCTGGGAGCATTTGTGGCAGAGTTTAGGGGTCGTGTACAAAGGGCCTAAAAGTTCATCTCAGTTGGCTGTGAGCAGTGCCTTCACCATATACATAGCTTTCTAGCCAGCTAACGCAGCCCATTAGCACTTCCGTTTTATTGGCACAGAACACTGAGGCCAAGAGCAAAAACAGGTTACAGGCGATAAAAAAGGAACATTGCAAGCTTTCGAGTGTAAATCGCCCTTCTTCAAAGCAGGTCCCAGAAGTTCAGACATGGTAAAAGATGTGCTTTACCAGGAGGTTACTTTTAGAGGCCAAGAGGTAAGCAAGATCAGCCCTGGTGAAGATTTTTCTTCTGTGACTTGCTATTTTATTTTCTCTGCCTAAAACGCTGCCAGCCTGGGCGCAATTCCAAGTGCAGAGGGTGGTTTTTTTTTTTTTTTGACCTTGAAATCCCTAAAGCTCCAAGCTACCTGAACAAGGACTGCATTTCCCTTTATGAGTCTGTGGAGGGAGTGATTATTTTACATAAAACAAAATATTTCACCGCTTTTGCTCTGGGGTTAGCAAGTGAGCGAACCCATGCCAGCAGGAGAAATGCCCCTCAGAAGGGGTCCTAGTAAAGTCTTCACACAGAATCAGCTGCGATTTGCCTCTTTGCCCCCCAACCCCATTAATATGTGCCCTCCGTTGTTAAATCAATCTAAAACACCATTTAAAGGACCCCCTAATAAGAATCCGGCCCCGGGGAAGATGCAGGCTAGTTGTCACCCTGTCTGACTGCGCACACAGGAGGGTGTTTAAGGGCCGTTGGGATGAATTAATTAACCCCATTAAGTGACCCTCAGTTCACAGTCCGAGACATTTGCCCAGTGCTAAAATAGAAGAGACAGATTTTCCTGCAGAGGAGAAGGGGCAGGAAATAGGAGCAGGGTGTGTGGATAATGGTAATCTCCCCTCTCCCCCAACCCCTGCTCCAGCTGAGGGGGGAGTACATTCTCTATCCATCACAGCTGTCAGCAACCTTATATCTCGGGATGGGGGCTGTGTTAACCCCTTTATTCCTCACACTTTCTGGGAACTTTCCATCTTGAGAAAGTTCCTAAATCATGCCCCAAAATGCCGTCCCCACGGCCACCGGGATTTTTGAAAAAAAAAGAAAGAAAGAAAACCCGGTAATGCCCCTTTAAGCAAGGTTTCTTTGACTTACCGGAGAAGTAGGGAATTTTCTGCCTCGCTTAAAAATCCACCTTTTAATGAGGCAGATGTCGTGGGACCACGCAGTTTGACACCTGAGTCAAAGCAGGACCCATAACCTCGTCCTCTCTGTTTTATGAAAACTACTACTACTACTACTACTACTACTACTACTACTACTACTACTACTACTACTTTGGGATTTCTGAATACAGACAGACAGGGTTTTGGAGCACAATACACGACTTCATGTTTGCATACCCAGCTTCCTGGTGTGTGTGTGTGTGTGTGTGTGTGTGTGTTTTCTTTCTTTCTAGAAATATAGCAGCAGAATGAGGTGGGAAAACTTTGGGGGGAAAGGAGGACAATGGGAGAAAAGGGTTTCCCTCCTATTTCACCCTCCCCCAAAGATATGGACATTTTACACCTCTAGTGTGTGTGCAATTAGTGTAGCTTGCATAATTGAACTGTAAGCCACCCAGACAAGGCTTTCAGCACTATGGGGTGATGTATAGGCAGCCCACCATTGGTGCTATATAATGGACTGGATTTGGTAGGACAGGGAAGTCCTTTATTCATCCCATACCCTGGTTGGACACAATGTGTACATTTCCATCCCTGTTTGTCGGTGTGAGTGTGCTGTAGTACACAAGGGCGACACTTCACACATTTGTAGCATTCGGTGACAGCCAATAAAAGCTGGTGCCCTGGTAAAGTTTGTCTGCTAGATCATCCATGTGCGTTGAGTGGAACTCAAAAAGTCAATTGTCCTATGGCGGGGGCTGGGTGGTGGGTGGGGGTGGGGGTGGGGTGTATTTGTTCCCTGGGGGTAACAGAGAAGGGCAAGGGGAGAAGGAGCAGGATATGATGGCCCAGGGAAGTTAGAGCCAGCAGCTGTTCCTAAAGCTGTCCCTTCCTTCCCTTCTAAAGGACACCGCAGGGGGGGGGTGCATATTGAATGCCAAAGGAAAGGCAGCCCCTTGCAATTAGAATGGGAGGGGGAAGTGGGAGAACAATTTGCAGAAAGAAGTCAGGGATGGGGTGAGTGGGGAAAGAGATTGGGGAGAAGGTGGAAGCCGGAATAAAACCAGCCCTTGAGTGAGCAGCAAAAATAAATAAATAAATGAAGGAAGGAAGGAAGGAAGGAAGGAAGGAAGGAAGGAAGGAAGGAAGAAGAAGAAGAAGAAGAAGAAGAAGAAGAAGAAGAAGAAGAAGAAGAAGATATAGGCATCACTCAAAAATGGCTGAATCCGGACGGAGGGAAGGGCCGTCCCCAGGAGATGAGCGCACCCTTTCTGGGATTCCCAACAGCTGCAGAACAAATGGAGATGGATTGAGCTGGAGTTTGCCATGAGGATACAGTCGTGGGAAAAATTCTCCCAGGCTGGAGATCTGCAAGCTGTGCAGCTGTTGCAAGTCAGCAGCAGAGCTGGGTGGAATTGGGAGTTGGCACAACCATTCGAGGAATCCTGATCATCTGCCTCTCTCCGGCCCTTGTGGAGAAAGGGGTTCCGAGGAGGCCAGCGCTTAGAGACCGTGCGTGTCTTCTCTGTTCCTTGTGGACACCTCTTTGCCCATCTTGTGTCCTGCTCTGCCCACCTGGAGAGTGGCTGGCTGTGCCTTCCAGCGATTCGGGAGTAGGGACGCGAGCTTGTTTCACTGCCGATTGCTCCTGGGGCTTCAGCCATGGCCGCCTCTACGGACGTAACCGAGATGGGCCTGATCGTGGGGCAGAGTGAAACAGTTTGCCTCTAGCAGCAGGTTGGGGGTGTTTGCCGTGCGATATCTCCATGTGTGCCATGCAGTCTTCCCATGTGCCTCCAAAGCTTGCATGCCTGCTCTTGATGACACACGGAAGAACAGGGTCCGTGGCACCTGAGTGGCAGCCCTCAGTTTGTCCCTCGATCATGCGGGAGCATCATTTCTACAGACTAGGCTGCTATTACCTGCGGGAGACCAGGGTTACATTCGCTGGAGTCATGCTGATTGGGGGATTTTGGGTAGGGGTGGGATTTTTGGATTACAGTACCCCAAATCCCCCACTCAGGAAGTCCTACCTGATTTATATTGATGCTTAAATAGAGCTAACCTCTGAGAAAGCTGCAACTGGAGGGCGGGCTCAGCTAAGCTTGAGTTTCCTGTTTGTCTCGCGTGGCTAGCTTGGTGTTTGCTTTTGGAAGTAGGTTCAATTCATCTGTTAAGCCTTCCAGTTTAGTACCACCACCACCACCACCAGAGAGCCAAATTTAGGCATCTGATAAACCCGATGGAACTCGCCAGAAAGGCAGTGATTATGGGATCTGTAGTCCAAGAAATCACCAACATTGCCTCCGTAATGCCAGGAAACAGTGTTTTTTTTTTTTTAAAGTAGTCTTCCCAGCCTTTGCTTTACAATAAAACTTTACAAGGCTGGCCCATGCCAACAAAACTGAGTCTAATGATGGCCCAACAGATTATTATGTCCATATCGGGGAGCACCCTGTGTTCCTAAAACTCCAGATGTAGTACCCATGGGCTGGCTCATTAAAATAAAAATATAAATATAAAATAAAATAAAGATAAAATTGACAGCCTTGCTGCCTGTTTTTCTACCTCTTTAGGAATTTTTATAACAGAGCTTGCATGCAAGTCAAGTCAAGAGACCTCTATTGGCATTAAAGGTTGCATGGAAATACGGTAGACCCTTGTATAACAAGCGGTTTCTTTAACAGAACATCTGCTTAAAGGAAAACATTTCTGGAGATAGGGGGAAATCGCTTAACAGAGAATTGCCTATGGGGAGAATCTGTACAACAGAAAAACAGTTGCAATTAGGGATTAATCCGTTTTCAATGCATTCCTATGGGAAATTTGTACAAAGGAAAATTTGCTTAACAGAACTTCATTTGGACCAAATTAATTCCTTTATACAAGATACCACTATATACCTACATACAACAGCCAATAAATATTCGGTAGGAAACGTATATCTCACTACATATTATATTGCACACCTCATTCTGCTGCTGTATGTCTGAAGAAGTGGATGTGTCCACAAAACGATACATGTTTTTTCTTTTCTTTTCTTTTTCTTTGATTTTTTTTTTTTTTGGCCTATCATCCTTCGGAAAACCACTGGAGATGAACCCGCCCTGTTTGGCAGTGTTGCTGCCACCCACCGCCCCGTTCATTGGGGAAAGCTGGACACAAGCCAACACCTACCCCCCCTTCTGTCAAAAACTTCCGAAACATGGAGGCCTTGGGCCCTCTGGAGCCCCAAATGACTATTCTGGGTTAACTGTGCCGCAGCCGTAGCGTCATCCCTTAACAGCTTGCCGACCATTCTTTTCTTTGTTCCCTCACTTCCACCCGGCTCCCCCCACCCCAGCTAAATTTATGAATCTAAAGGAGCCTGGGAAAACACACTCAGACTTCCCACACTATCTTACCCCCCCCCCCCGCAAAAAAAATCTCTAACACCCTCCACACACACACAATCTCCATTCTAAGCCGACCCGTCTTCCACATTGTGCTTCCACATTTCTGAAGGGTGAAGTCAGCCATGGGCTGGAATGACAGTTCTAGGTTAGGCCAAAACTTTGCAGGAAGGGGGGGGGAATGGGATAGGGGCGGGGGGGGGGGAGCTAGGGTGAGGAAGACTGTCGGAAGCCGAGCTGGAGGTTCCTGGCAGCTTGCCTGGGCCGCTGGCATCTTATTAATCCCTTTGAACTCGGCCCGGCTTTGGCTGGGCTACATACAGAAGGAGGGGTAGATGTTGCGCCTTTGGCAATCTGTTGTTTCTGGAAGGCTTCCCCTGGGAAAAAAAGGGGGGTGCAGCTTCCTTTGCTCCAGAGACTTGTTGCCTTCATCCCAGGTGCACACAAACCTGACCGTCTGCTTTATCCGGTGGGTGGGTGGGTAGAAGGCTGGATGTCACTTTATCTCCTGAAATTTGTCTCCCCCACCCCGCTGTAAACATTTAAGCAATCCCTTAAAACCTGGCTATTCAAACAGGCCTTCCCAATGCCTGGGACATAACTGGAGCAGTGCATACAGGCTTCAGTTCCTATCATTGCCTTTGTTTTTAACTGTTTTGTTTAATCGGTCTTATATGGTTGCCATTAAATGTTGCTTTTATTTTGGTTTCATTGGTTTATTGTCATGTTGTATGGCTGTTTGCACTGGTGTGAACCACCTGGAGCAGCCTTGCTGCCAGATAGGTGGTATATAAATCCAAACAAACAAACAAACAAACAAACAAATAAATAAATAAATAAATAAATAATATACAGAGGGTAATAAAATGCTCAAATGGCTCCCCCGACACCTGTAGATTTTAATACACATTGGGCAACAATTGCACAATTGATTGGGATGCCCGTTGAGGAGTTTCCTCTCTGGGTGGGGTGTGTTTTGATCCTGATTTGAGGGGGAGGGTGAAGAGAGGTCTTGATCCAGTCCCAGACTACAGTAAAAGGAAAGGTTAAACTCTATTACCTGCCTCCGCCCAAATTCCAGACCAAATACTTCCCCACCCCTGTGTCCTGTATTGGTGCTTTTAAAATCACGTGCCTCCAGTTTGGCCTCAAACTGCCATTTGCAAGCCTGCCATTCAGTAGGGATGGGTTTAAATAAATATTTCCCTTGGGAAGGGATGGATCCTGTGCCTTTTTTTTTTTGGTCCTGCCCCTCCAAATGAGAAGCAGCAATCAATTGGGTGGAATTAATACCCTCATTTTGGCAAGGTTCTGGTCCATTAATGAGCTCAGCGACATGTTCGTTTGGCTGGACTGCTTTTCCCCCCTCTCTTTTTTTCCTCGCTTCCTTCTCTATTTTTTCTTCTTGTTAAATTGCCTGGGTGGAGGACCGGCAGCTGAACTTTTGACTCTCTGCTTTGGCATGCTTCTCCTTTATTTAATATTTTATCGGAGCCAGCACAAACAAACAACACAGAAAAGAAAGTGGAATATCCAAGTAGCAGAGTCGGACGAGACAGCTGGCTTAAACGTGTTGCCTTAAAACCAGCCAGCAATGGTCACCATGAAATATTAATTTAAGAAGGGGCATGCCAAAGTAAAGAGTTAGAGTAGAGAAAGCCGAGAGTGGTTTTATTAGAGATTTGGGAAAGGTTGCTTGGAGTAGATGTTACCATTTATAACTACTGTCTATGCTTTATATTTGAATGTAATCTCCTATATGGAATGTAATTTAGACCAGCAGAGTAAATAAATCAAAGCGTCAAGAAAAGCAATCCAAATAAATCAGCAATAGAATATTGAAATTAATTTGCTGATTTATTTCTTCACTGATGACCTGAAGGAAAGAAAAAAGAAAGAAAGAAAGAAAGAAAGAAAGAAAGAAAGAAAGAAAGAAAGAAAGAAAGAAAGAAAGAAAGAAAGAAAGATTATAGATATAGATATAGATGTATCCTGACTACTTTGCACTAAAGAAACTTTGGCAAACATCACCATAAGACAATTGAGTTGACAGCCCATAATAATGATGATATGTGCCAGTCAAGATAATTCCAAGGGTCTCTTTTTTTAGTTCTAAGTTGAAGGCTCTTTGTACAGTTAGTAGAATTACAGTATTTGGAGATGCCAATGCAACAGCTGGCTGTGAAATTCTGGACGCTGAGGCCTAAAAAAAGGATCATCCCCCCCCCAACTCTGGTGTCTGTCTGTCTGTCTGTCTGTCTGTCTGTCTGTCTGTCTGTCTGTCTGTCTGTCTGTCTGTCTGTCTGTCCTTGAAAGACAGAGAGATGTGTAGTACTAAATGAAAACATTACCTGCTTAAAGGCTGCTGATAGGTGAGGCTCCGTTTTGCCAGGTATGAAGGACAAACTCACCTTTATGCAGCTTTTGGTGGATGTTGCCTATTTTTCTGCACACACTTTTTCTTTCAGGGTCCTTGAAGTCAAGATCCGAAAGAAGTAATGTGTTGGACTGCTAGACATATAGTAGCAAGAACCAGACATGTAAAAGGTTTCAAAACGGCAGCTGTGTTTCAGCAACAACAAGCAACAACCCAAAACAAGAACAGAAACATTGTGACCAGTCTTATTTCAGCGTGAGCTTTTGTGCACCACAACTTTCTCTGCAACCTGGAGCGCAACAGTATGTCTGCAGTAAAGCTCACATTTGTTGGTCCTTGCAGATGTTGCGATGTTTTGGTTTTGGTTTGGCACTCCCAGGAAACCATGTCAAAGCCAGGGTGTGTTGTGGAGACACAGCAGGCGAGCTGGAACATTATGGCTCCAACTCCTGTGAGATACAGGAAGCTGGACTAGATGGTCCTTTGGCCTGATCCAGCAGGGCTCTTCTTTTTCAAATTCAACCCTTGGTCCCACACAGGACCCAGTCCTTCCAGTTGCCTTGGGGGAGCATTAGACGACCCATACAAGGACCTCATCCTTGCATAGACCCATGGGCCAAATCGGCCCAGGAGCAGGAGTCACAGTGGTGACCTCAGGTCACCCCAAAACCATGGTCACGGAGACTTGGGTTGCCATCATCTGCCTGGCAACCCCCAATATATTCTGGCACTGATCAAAAGAGAGAATGAGAGAGGAAAAGGAGAGGAAGCAGAAAGAAAGAACAGGGTGTGTGTGGAAAAGATGAATAGGACACGAGAGCGGAGGGAAACATGGCTACTCCTTCAGGAATTTGAGGCGGAGGCCAGGGCATCACCTTTTCCTCGTGCTGCTAATTAGATACGGGAGGAACGCTTGTCCTTGGCCTCAGGCAGCAAAATGGCTTGAGCTAGCCCTGCCTTCTGATGCCAACAACGGGAGTTGTTGGTAGCCAATGCCAAGCCTTGCTCCATGTTGACCACTTTCTAACTTGGCACATGGGGTCAAGCACTCCAGCCAAAATGGTGCCTCAAGCCAGGCGCTCTTTAACACCTCCTTCCACTTGTCCAGTTTCTGAATGCCTCATATTTAATGCATGTACAACCATCTCATGATCTGCGTCCACCATCCAGCTTGAAGGGATGATTTATCCCTGTCACGTGGGGTGACCTGTTTGCCTGCATGGACATAACATTTCTCACAATAAACATGTTAATGCACCAATTTCCCTCCATCTTAATATATCCTGTTTGAAAACAAAGAAACGAAAACCCAAACGAGATAAACTACATGGACATTTTTGTTTTGTTTTGCTTTCGTTTTATACTGGATAATGTAGTCTGAGACAAAACCTCTACCCCATCTTTATCATGCATGTGGGTATTTCTTCTGAGGTAAATTTTATTCCTCCCAGAAGTATTCTTTGGTTCATGTATAGCAAATTTCCACTTTCTCTCAAAAGGGGAAATTCCACCTCTTTCAATAACAGCCTAAATAGATGCACAAATCTTTTGTTTGTAGATTTTCATGATAATTGAGGTATATTAACCCACCTCTGTATCTATCTTTAAGGCTTTCTAGCTTATTGTTTCAGAAACTTTCTTATCCTTTATATCAGTCACGGAAGCCTCAGCAGTTTAAATCTTTATTATGAACATCTGGCCAAAATTGAATGTTGACCACAAAACATGTTTTAATTCAATGTTTCAGTGAATTGAACAAAGGATGCTTAGTTCAAAATCTCCACATAAGCAGACGTTTTACTGCAGTGTCTCTCCCCCCCCCCCAGCCTGCCTTATAGGGTTCCTGTGGGGATTAAATAGAGAAGAACCCTCGTATGTCACCTCACCTTCATAAGTCCTTGTAGGTGACATAAATATATGTTTATTTTAAATAAATTTAAAAGTATATTCTTAAAATCACACTTGATGGGGTTCTTTACCCCCAGAGTCTTTCTTTTTACCCCCTATAATACAGAGACAGCTGATCTGAATTTTATTGAGGGGGGGGGGAGAGACTGTCTTCACAGAGGGCCAAACTACATCCTTTCTTAGGACCATGTTTATTACATACAGCTGTCAAAATGGGAATAATCCATTAAAAACAATGAACTGGCATCAACCCTGCTTCAAAGTGTAGAGGTCACCCAGTCTTTATAAAATTAATGGTGCCTGAGAGGCTGGAATGAATGAAGAGTCAGTCATAAGCCCCAGGCAGACTCAGGAGATTTTGACATGCTTCTCTTTCATCTTGAAATAAAAGATCATACAATAAGTAATAACAAACGTATCTTTTGATCTACCAAAATCCCTACCTCCGGTTTCAGGGAAATGTAGCATGTGCAGGCTTAAAGCACCCTCTGGTGACCTAAATGGAGGATTACAATGACTTGGAAACTTAAAATAAGCATGCAAACATTTTTTTGGAAGTAGGACCGAAGATTGCACAACAAGTTGACCAGTATGTCCAGTGTGTTGACCGTCCTGATGCCAAGTGTGGATGACCAACTTCATGGACCCTGATCCCCTGCCTTTGGGTTCGTCTAGAAGTCTGCCATGGGTTGGATTATTCCTCAGCACCTTCAGAAAGGAACAGGTAAGATGTAAAACAGATTCAAAAACTTGGGTTGACCAGTTTTCAGATGACGATTTTACTATTTCCATATTTAGTAACTTTTTGATGGGGCCATATCTTAACTTAATTTGCTGTTTCTAATAATCTACGGCACGCTTCATCCGTTTTTCAGAGGATTGTCAACATTACCCCCATTAGGACAAAGGTGACATAAAAGAACCATAAATAAAGGAGTAAATAAATAAATTGATTTAAAAAACAAGAGTATTGTGGCACCTTGAAGACTGGCAGGATTACTTCAATGTGATCTCATTTCAGAGGCCATCAAAACATTAAAAGAAAGTTGCTGTCATCCACACATCCTTAACCGCTCAAGTATGGGAGAGGCGAGTAGGTGGTTGGAGTCATTGTTTCATTAAGTAAAGAGAAACAGAATATAGAAATGTTGGTTTTCCTTCACTGGATTTTTTTTTTGCCATTGTTGTTAATTATGACCCAGTCTTTGATAAAACATTTTGTCAGCCAGGCCTTCTATTGCCTTTATAAAGACAAACTGGAGTGGTTATACCTTCTTTCAACCCTTTCAGATTTATTTATTTATTTATTTATTTATTTATTTATTTATTGATGATGATGATGATGATGATGATGATGATGATGATGATGATGATGATGATGATGATGATAGATAGATAGATAGATAGATAGATAGATAGATAGATAGATAGATAGATAGATAGATAGATAAGCTACTTTGGGAGCCTCTTTTTGGCCAAAGAGGAGGCAAAAATATAAAATATCAAAGGAAAGGTTTCCATTCTTTTTGTCTTGTGTATGCAGTACTGAGAGGTTTTAATATTTTCTTTTCATCCCATAATTGTCATCCAAACCATTTCTATGCAGACCATTTCTGTAACCTTTATTGGCTCTGACTGACATGAGTACATACCAACAGCAGAGGGCATTGCTATACTGTGCTAGTTATAAAATGCTGCACACAAGGGAGGATACGATTCTCACCAATTTTCTGTTTTCATTCTCAACAGAGGATTGGTTCTCACTTTACGGCAAATGCCTTTACGTACTCTCAGCAACAGGTACCCCTCCAGCCATACACATCTTTTAGAGCTACATGCCCCGATGTGCTTTCTTCCAGTTGGTGGACTACTAAACAAAATTAAATTAATTTGCCAAATGTAGATTGAGACAAGAATGTACTACAATAATGAACAGGTTTTTTTTCCTCTTAAGGGTGCACTGTTTCCAGATCCAGAATCAGCATTTCCAGAATGCTGGACATGCTCAGTCCTTGTTGGGTAGTTTTGGGAGTGTTTTACCCTCTTCTCTCTATGTTTTTTGTTTTGTTTTGCTTATCAGGAGCTGGGGGTTAGCTCCAGAAATATGAGTGTCCTCCTTCCCCAGAAATCTTTATGAATTTATTTATGACTGAAGACCAAACAAGATGCCTCCATCTCGTGTCTTCCATTTCTGCTCACAACCTGTATTTGCTGTATTTGCTGTTAGAGAGAGTATTTCACATAAGATATTGGTAGGTTTAAAGCTGTGGCATTAAGTGGTGTAATGGATCTAAAGCAGTGGTTTTCAACCTGCGAGTCCCCAGATGTTCCTGGACTCCAACTCCCAGATATCCCTTCCAGTACAGTGAGTGCTGGAAGTAAAATCTTTACATTCCTAGGCTTGGTGACATGCTTTGGCGAAGTGAAAAGGCAACCATGAAGAATGTGCTTATATTTGAAAATCTGTGTGGCTAAAAGTACATCTTTGTGGAACATAAGCCCACGGTTACAAAAATCCATCTAGCAAAGACATGTGCAAATGAAGAGATGGAGGCTGTCCTACTTTGGACATGTCGTCAGAAGACAAGATTCTCTGGAAAAGAGAGTCATGCGGGGAAAGGTGGAGGGCAGTAGGGGGAAAAAATAAAATCAAAGAGACCCGATACGAGATAGGCTGAGTCCTTAAAGGAAGCTGCAAGCTTGGGTCTACAATTGCGCAGCAGGACTGTTGAGGGGCAGGATGCTTTGGCGATGGCTCATCATAAGGTTGTCATAGGTTGGATGGGACATTATAATCACAGATGCTGCTGCCCTAGCCGAAATAAGCACAACAATGTGACCCTGGGGGGGGGGGAACAGACACAAATCTTCATGCAGAGGGTGGGGGGGGAGAGAGAAGGCTTGCACCCAAGATAGAATGGGAGCAGGATGTTGATGGGCCTCTGAGGAACGAAGAGAGTGACCGATTTCCACAACCTTACTTTTATATCGCCTTGGTCCCTTTGCAATCTGGGGCCAAAGCTCACGTTCAAAGAAACCCATTTGTCAAGTGCCTTTTCATGCGGGGGGGGGGGGGGGAAAAGATGCAATTGTGAAAACGCAGGTCAAGCACGAGCGTCACCCGGTTATCTCTGGAATGGCAAACAATGCCCTCCTTTGCCGATCGGATAGCGGAGTCACTACGATCATGCTGATCATGCTATTGGGATCAAAATGTTGCAGGAACAGGAAACACACTTTACTGTGAAAACAATTGCTCAACCTTGCAGAATGCACGTGCTGACACCCAAACTGAAAACCTGCCTTCCACCACAGGCCTCTGAGCTAGGGAATTCCGGAAAGCGGACCCGTTCTCGCTGCATATGGAGAAAGTGTTATACAATTAGTCTGCTAAAAATGAGTTTCTGGCGGAGAAAGTTGTGCTGCTAAAACTGTTTGCAGAGATACCGGCATCTGCTATTTTCCCCCGATGTCTATTATCTGTGCCCTCCTCCTCCTCTTTGTCATCATCACCACCACCCTTCTGTTTAAAAATGGCAACTTCTCCCCAGTGATTATTGGAAGGTATCTATGAGCACAAGGCAATTGGATATATTCTAGGTTTTCAAGCAACCAAATGTCATCGCAACACACAACACACATTAGCACGTCGGATCTGCAACGTGCATACAAAACAACTCCTCCAGTGGGTAGGGATGGCAAATAATCCCAAAATATACCACTTTAGGCAATTTTCACTGCCTGTAAGTTTTGTATTTCTAATTCTTTGGACACCTTTGGTTACAAGTTCCCATCTGGGAAAATCTGGTGGTATAAATAAATAAATAAATAAATAAATACATACATACATACAACATACATACATACATACATACATACATACATACATACATACATACATACATACATACATACTTGCCACAGAGTTCATCTCTCTCTCTCTCTCTCTCTCTCTCTCTCCTCCCTCTTTCTCTTTCAGCCCAATTATGCTGTCACATGAAGAAGGTACTCTTTAAGTGTTGCAGACCTCTGATTGTCACAGCAGAGGCTTTTCACCTCTCCTGTCTTTTGCAAATGAGCTTCCTTTTTTATGATTGGTCACTGGATGTTAAGCACCAGCATCTTGGCCTATTCAAGGTGGAGCCAGACTAGTGGTGAACAGAGGAGGGTGAGCACATCATGCAATCTGGAACTTATATTTCTGCTATTTTAGGCCACATTAGCAGTATAATTTCCACATCCGGTGAGTTGCTCGTCCCCCTCTATTCAGCACTGGTTAGTGGTTAGGCGTCTTCTTCAGAATCATGTCCACCGTGCTTCAAGGAAGATGCTGACAATTTGGAGCAAGTTCAGAGGAGGGTGACAGGGATGGTCTGGGGGATGGAAACCAAGCCCCGTGATAAAAAACTGAAAGAACTAGGCATGTTTAGCTTTGATTAAAGAAGACCGAGGGGTGATAGGACAGAACTTTTCATATATTTGGGGGGAGGGGGCTGTCATACAGAGGAGGGGCAGGATCTATCCGCAATCATCCTGGAGGACACACAAACAATGGGCTCAACCAAAACCAAGCTTTTGGCTGAATACCAGGAAAGAAACTTCCTGTTAGATCAGAACTCTGGATTTTTCGTTGTTGTTGTTCAGTCGTTCAGTCATGTCCGACTCTTCGTGACCCCACGGACCAGAGCTCACCAGGCCTTCCTATCCTCCACTGCCTCCCGGAGTTTGGTCAAATCCATATTGGTTGCATCGATGACACCGTCCAACCATCTCATTCTCTGCCGTCCTCTTTTCCTTTTGCCTTCCATCTTTTCCAACATCAGGGACTTGTTCCAAGGACTCCTCTCTCCTCATGAGGTGGCCAAAGCACCGGAGCCTCAGCTTCAAAATCTGTCCTTCCAGTGAACATTCGGGGTTGATTTCTTTCAGGATGGATAGGTTTGATCTCCTTTCAGTCCAGGGGACTTTCAAGGCTGCCCTCCAGCACCGCAGCTCAAAAGCATCGATTCTGCGGCGATCAGCATTCTTTATAGTCCAACTCTCACTTCCATACATCACTACTGGAAAAACCATAGCTTTGACTATCCTGACCTTGACTCTGGATTTAGCATAGTGCAAATAGATTCAAAATTTCCCAGCTACACAATGTTATCGCTAAGTTGTGCTTTTCTTCGAAAACTCATTTCTTTTTGGACAACTGCCGGGAGGTTGTCAATTTTAAATCGGTCTGAGATTCCTCCTTTAATTCCACCACTTTCCAAAAAGTGGCGAGCCTTCAAGAGACAGCACCAGAATGCAGGAAGACAGGAAGCTGATGTAGAATGCAGAGGTACACCAGCCATTCCCAACAACGGATGGAAATTGGCTAGTGCAGGTCTGCTCCATCCTCCACAGGTTGATTCTGGATTTCTGAGCGGGAAGCTAATCTGAAGAACCTAGCGTCAATGTCTCCTCTCTGCCACCCCCTCCCCGTCTTTTGTGTCAGGAAGCAGGGAGCTTAGTCCATCAGCCTCTCCAGCCTCTCGGTCCCATCCAACGAATGACTAACGCTTGCATATTCATAACACGCGTCACCGTGTCTTTTGAGTCAGCGCACACTCTGAATGAAATTATACCCTTTCAATGGGAAGATAATGTTATTCTTCTTTATTCCTCCTGGCTAAGTTGGCGGCTCTTATAATAACCATCTCCGTCACAGGGTTGTGTGACATCTAATAGGTCTTCCATTTCAACAGCCTGAAAAGCAACGTTGATAAAATAAGAAGAAGAAGAAAAATCAGAACCCCTAATTGAAGAGCCAAGGTTCCTTGGTCAAATTCACATTGGAACCATTAAGACACGCCACGTGTTGCATGCATAGCTGGCAAGTCTCTTGGAGCGATAGGCTGGAACCCATTTGGGGTCTTCTTGTCATTTCTTTCATGTTTTCAGCAACTTTTATTTTATGATGTTTTCACCTCTTGTGCTCAAGGGTTTAGCACCTCATTAACTGCACAATTAAGGCTAGTATGCAAGTTATGCTCGTCTCTTGAGTAACCAGCTCTGGCCACGGTGACACATGCCCTAGTGATGTCCTGGCTAGACTACTGTAATGCGCTTTATGTAGGGCTACTGATGAAAAGTCTCAGGAAACTTCAAGAGGTCCAAAATGCAGCTGCCAGGTTGCTGACCGGGGCAGGGTACAAAGATCACATTACAACTCTATTAAAGCAGCTCCACTGGCTGCCAGTCAGCTATCGGGCACAATTCAAGGTGCTGACGTTGACCTACAACGCACTATATGACTGGGTCCTAGCTACCTCAATGAGCGGATCTGACAGTATGAACCAGCTCAGGTGTTAAGGTTATCTGGAGAGGCCCTTCTCTCTATCCCGCCATCCTCACAGGTACATCTTGTGGGAATACATGAAAGGGCCTTCTCGACTGCTGCGCCCAGACTCTGGAACTCCCTCCCACTAGAAGCCAGGACTGCCACATCTCTGTTGTCCTTCCGGAAACAGACAAAGACCTTTCTCTTCAGGCAAGCTTTCCCTGGATGATAGACTACCTATTATGTGTCTTTTTATGAATCTACCATACATGGCTACACAGACTTTGTGTTTATAACCAATTGTAACTTTGTGTTCCTATCTCTCCTTGTGTGATTGCATTAACATTATGTTTTCAATGTTAGTTTCCATCCCTTCATGGAATTTTTACTCTGTCTTTAACTGCTCTCATTCTCTTGTAGCTTTAATGTTGTCCTGTCATGCTATAAGCTGTCCCAGTCCTCTTATCTGTTTGTTTCCCCAAAGGGGAAAAGATCTCAGGATGCCCTGGTTTTTTGTTCACTTTTAAACACAGCCACCCACCCCAGTAGAAAGAATGGCACAATGACCTGTCATGTGTTGTTCCAGCTTCTATACTAAGGTAAGCCTAAGCTTCTCCCAGTATAAGCCCCTTTGGCAGGAGAGGCCTCTGGGAGGAAACTGACGGTTGTATGCAGTCCATGCTCTTGGATTCAGGTTAATTAACCCTGGCACCAAAATCTCTGGAAAAAAAGCCCCAGAGAGTTCTGTGTTTCTCTGATCCATTCCACTGTGGATATTTTTTTTTCAAGGTCATTCTTTTCCTTTCTTGTTTGAGGCTGGAAAATATGGGTAAATAAATCTTCTACACCAGCTGATCTGTAATTTGTAGAATTCGAGGCCTGGCAAGTGATGCCGGACTACAGTAAATCTCCCCCATACAGTATAGCTAATGGCAGGAGCTAATGGGAGTCCCTGGTGGTGGGAAAGATGGAAGGCAAAAGGAAAAGAGGATGGCAGAGGATGAGATGGTTGGACGGTGTCATCGATGCAACCAATATGGATTTGACCAAACCCTGGGAGGCAGTGGAAGATAGGAAGGCCTGGCGAGCTCTGGTCCATGGGGTCACGAAGAGTCAGACATGACTGAACGACTGAACAACAAACAACAATGGGAGTTGTAGTCCAAGGATTTCTGGCTGGCTTCTTTAAAGCCTAAATGGTAAAAAAAAAAACCATCCACACCTCTATTCTCCCATATTAAACTGGTAAACTAGAGTGGACAAGTGTTAGAAGTTGCAGTTCACAGACAGACAGACAGATAGACAGACAGACAGACAGACAGACAGACAGACGGATGGACGGACACACAGACAGGCAGACAGTGTTTCTCACTTCTGGGCATTCCTGTTGTAATTCTTCCTCCAAATTAAGCATGGCCGGAAACAGAGAGTGGTTGCCTCTGTCATGCACAAGTGATAGCTTGAAAATGTGACATTATTATTGTTTGCTTGTTTTCTTTCCTGGCGTGTGCGGCAAACCTGATTGAGCCAAAGGCTTTGCGTTTCATCTGGAACACCGCAAAACCCACGTTCTGCTCCACAGCGAGGCAAATTTGGTTGTTATCATCTGTCCCAGTCATTGTGGTTATGGTTAAGCAGCCTCTCAGTTGTCTCATTTCAGACGAATGACAGATTAATGGCTTGGTTGTTCAAGCAAAACAACTAGCCATCCCCACTAGGGAAGAATGCAAATTTCATTGCATTGTTTATTTTTTATTTTTTTTTAAAAAAAAATACTAACTTAGCAAAATGGGCAGATTTCTTCCTAAATGGGAGAGAGAAAATTGAGAAAACAGTTTGAATGGTTGTAAAATATGAAACGAAAAAGACTTGTCTCTCCCGGCAGACATTTCTGCATGTTTAATTCTTAAAACTCTGGCTGTGAATTCCTACTAGTGAAAGATCACACCACTTCTTTTTATCTTGACTTATTTTTTCATGAAAGCGGCATACGCCAACACAATCTCTTCCATCTTGGAACTGGGAATAGCAGTATCTAATCAGCTTGGCCAGTGCAGCTGTATCGGAATTTCATTTGCTTCAGCACTATAGGAACTTTCAAAAATTTGCGAATGTGATGGAAAGAGCTGGCTATTAAAAGAAGTAAAATCCCAAGAGAAACTAAGCATTGTGCATCCTACACAAACCACTACCATAACAAAGAAAGAACTTTAGCTCAGTCTTCCTTTAGATATGCTGGTCTTCTAAAATATAAATTTTTACATCTGTATAATATGCAAAAGAAATTAGCAGGATAAGGACCTTTAGATGGGGATTTAAAATAAGCTACTACATTATCTTAATTAATAGCTTGACCAGTCGGCATATAATACTGCTGGACTGTCAAGATACAAAGCATTGGACAGCAGACAAGGCAATGTCTAGCGCAATGGTTCTCAACCTGTGGGTCCCCAGATGTTCCTAGATTGCAACTCCCAGAAAGCCCTTCCAGCACAGCAAGTGGTGGAGGCTTCTGGGAGTTGCAGTCCAGGAACATCTGGGGACCCACAGGTTGAGAACCACTGGGAAAAAAGCAGAAACACTTCACACCACAACACTTTGTAGTTGCTCTTGGCATTTATCTGCGTCCCCTTGGGCTGTGGCAGTGTTATTCCAGCCTAACTACATGGAATATCCTTATAAAAAGGGCCCAATAATACACTGTAGGAGGAGAGAGAGAGAGAGAGAGAGAGAGAGAGGTGTGCGCATTGTCTTTAGAGATAAGCAGAACGCTATACTCAAGGTGTTCTGGAGAATGCTGGCATTCTGCCCAAGTTAATGCAGACTCGAAGCATCTTTGGTGGAACTGAGGATTGTCCAGAAAATATTCAGCACACTGTATTGTAGACCACATAAAAGCAATTTTAGGCTATGAGATGTGAAAGAATCCATTCCTAAATATATTTAGGACATGTTAGGATGGATGTGAGACAGCAATGCACCACCACAGGTTGATACAGACAGAAACGCTATTTGCTGCCAGACTGGAGAGAAAATGTTTAAAATGCCAGCATTTTTAAGAAATATGGTTGACTACAATACACCAGAGAAGGGTGGTATGCATTCTCATGAATAAATCTTTGACTGGTTTAAAGTAGCTCAGCCAGGCTTTCTGATTCTCCCTAGTCTCACATTGTCACCGTTCTCTTCATTTTATTGTCTTTAGGTACCTATCTGGCACATAGCACATTCTTCTTCTTCTTCTTTTTATGGGACATGGCGTATGCACACTCCCCTTGTTTTTCCTTGGTTGCATTTTCCTGTCATCCTGTGTGTGGGGCTTCTTTGAATAGGCTTGGGAAATCGTGTATAAAAATCCGACAACAATATTATGATTCTAACATGCAAGGCAAGAACGCTGCAGGTTCGAGCCTTGCTTTCCCTGGTGACTTTCACATGTTTTTTTTTGGGGAAAACCCTTCCTGCTGCCTATAATGAACTAATTTACTCTCTTGGATTGCGCTTCAGGGGCAGATTTTGCCTCCCTGTGTGGCTCAGATATATAGGTATAATAAAACTAAAAAAAAAAGAGAACCATGCTCTTCAGCTACAGGCTAAAAAGATGAGATACACATGAGCAAGCAAGTAGAAGGGAAAGGGAGAAGGAGAAAATTGGTTTTTGAAGGCTAGATCACAGCACTGCATGATAAGCAGACACTTACATACAGGTGTGTGTGTGTGTGTGTGTGTGTGTGTGTGTGTGTGTGTTTCACTTGCTGGTGTTCTTGCTAGACTAGCTATTGGTAGTTTTTGCTGCTTTGGATATAAGAGAAAGCAGCAAAGAAAGAGTCAGTGCCATAGTGAAAGAGGAATGCATCTTAGCATGGTAGACATAATAACAAAGATGTATCTCATTTATGTAGAATAGTGCTGCATTAATAGGAAAATATAAAGCGTGCTGCTTATATATGACTTCAGCGCTCTCTGGGTGGTTTGCAAATTAATTTGCAAGCTACATTGCCCACCTCCGAACCCCAATAAGCTAGGTACTCAGTTTACTAATCTTAGAAAGATGGAAGGCTGAAACAACCTGGAGCCAACTACCTGAGCTCAGGATTGTACTCAAGTCATTATCAGAGTCTTCACTGCAGTACTGCAGTTTCACCACTGCACCACGAAGCCTTTTAAATGGTAGAATACATGAAAAGAGTAGAGTAGATTAAAAGGGTAGAGTATGGGGTGGGGGTGTTCTCTGCCGCCCCTTTCAATGCTACAAACTGCCAAACGTGTTACCGGGTTGTCATCCCACACAACATTGCTAATAGCTTTATTTTGGTGCAGACTAACCATTTTGGATGGCCTACGGAATGAGCTAATTAGGAGCACTCCAAATCATGCCAAAAAATGTGGCCCTACTAATGTGCTCGTAGTCTAACTGAAGCTGTGCATGGTGTTGATTACATAGGACAAACATGACAGCATTGGTCTGGAAGACGTTAGTTCAGTGGTGGCGAACCTTCAGCACTCCAGATGTTTTGGACCACAACTCCCACAGTTCTTTGTCATTTGCAGTCTACACTTGGGATTCTGGGAGTTGTGGTCCAAAACATCTGGAGTGCCAAAGGTTCGCCACCCCTGCATGAGTTTCTATATGTTCCTTTCTCTAGCCTGGTTCTTCCACTGCATGACTGATGCCAGACCAGTCCTCTTGGTGGGTTATGCGATCAACGCATCTTTGAACTCAGAGGAGGCAGAAGAGAGTTCAGCTGGCAGAAGAGTAGTTGGTGCATCTTTTGGTTAGGATTCCATCCTTGGCAAGCTGCATCTTAGAGCCCCAGATTGTTAGGTAGTTCTACTGCCCCTAAAAATAAAGATCATGGGAGGAAAAAAGAAAGAAAGAAAGAGCTTAGAACTATGTTTAAAGCAATGCTAGAAGTTCAATTGTCTTGGCTTAGCGCTTTAGATCTGATAGCAAAGCAAGCCGCAGTTAACTTGAGGATGAGAATGAAAATTAGAATGGCGTTCCAGAGCACTCACTGGAAATAAATAATAGCTGCAGTGCTCACTCTAGGGAAACAAGATAACTAGCTATTATTAAAGTACACTGTGATAGGAACAATGATAGGAATCTAAGTTATATGGAGTTGCAGGGGAAGATGCTTCTGGATGTATCCTTTGTATCTCACAGGCAGGATCAAGGAGGAATAAAACAACATTCTTAGGGTACTGGCAACCCTAAGAATGTCAGCCTAGGTTGAAGGTATATCATCACAGGTCAGAGCAGGTCAAGTATGGTCTAGGAAACCCAACGGGATCCTTCTCTCTCTCGTTTGTCTTCCTCATACGAAAGCATCCATCTTCTTCAGTGTAAGCTGAGTTGCATCCCCCCGCCTCCAACAAGCATGCCACAATGTGGTCCTGGCTTGAGTCAATCAAGAAATCTGGAAAGCTGTGGAGGTGGGAAAATGAAGCCCCACCTGTTTCCACCTGGAGGCAGAGGAGAGACAGGGTTGGGGAATGAAAGAAAGCTGCACGGTTATAGGAAGTTAGTGCATCTTCTAACTCTCACGGCTTTTTACACGACCCCTAAGATCCGCTGGCCACTTAAATTCAGACCAGAGATCTTGGGGGTTTGTTGCTCTTCCTACGCCCCCACCCCTCCGCACTTCCTTGCTCCTGTCTGCGTGAGGGGAGGGAGAAAAAAAAGAGAGGAAAAAATGCAGGCTCACCTCCGAAGCCGCCTGGAGCCCCGTCGTCATCCTAATTCCTTCTCTTAAAGGGGCGGGAGGCAAAAAAAAAAAAACAGAAGCGAGGAGAGCCCGGCACTCACTCCCTTAAATCCGCATCAGGGATTTTCACCCTCCGAGAGCAGGTACATGAAAAGTGTGCTGGGACGCGCTTAGGTGGGCGTGGTCGCACTTGATTTTCTGCAAACTCCGGCGCTGGTGGGGAAACAATTGTAAGCTCCGGAGCTGGCAGCCATTTGCGGCTGAGTTTAGGGGTCATGTACAAAGGCCCTTAGAATCCCTGGCTAAAGTTCAGGAGAGCGGGTGAGAGCTCTCTAGCACACATGGTGGCACCAAAAGTACAGATCCCTAGATTCCATAGGGTAGGGCCATAACTGTTCAAAAGGCATCAAACTGTTGTAAATGTAGAGTGTGGGTTAGGAATATGGGTTCAGGGGGAGCTTTATGGACCACATATGTCTTACATCCCCATTGTGGGAGTTCTGCGTAGTTTGTAGGCAACTTGACCAACGGCATCAATGCGATACATCTTGGAGAAAGACCTACATTGGAAGGCTTTTGAAGTTTAGCTAAGCCTAGGGCCCCGGAGCTAGCTGGGAGCTTTCTTTCTGAGTAGGGAGCCGAGCCTCAAAGACTTCCCAACTGGTTCTTTCTTCACCTTGAGGTGCTTGGCAGGGGCCTGCAAGGCAGGGAGAACTCCCAGAGTGGAGAAACGTGGCACTGGTGGTCCAGAGAACTTGAAAATCGTATCCTGAGTGTAGATAAGCTTGGAGAGATGGAGAAAGTGGAATTATCCTGAGAATATCAGTCTATAGATGAAGAAGAAACAGAATGGGCAGGGGAGGAAGGGGGTCCCTTCTGGTGACTATAACTATCTGTATCTGCCTCTCTGTCGGCAAACAGGGACTGTTCATGGTTGCACTTCTGTCCCAATAGAATGCCTGTTCTCACGTCGACAAACAGAATGTACATTTGCATTCTTTTGCTTAGGGTCTAGAGGAGTGTTTCTCAATCTGTGGTCCCCAGATGTTCCTGGACTGCAACTCCCAGAAGCCTCCACCACTTGCTGAGCTGGAAGGGATTTCTGGGAGTTGCAGTCCAGGAACATCTGGAGGACCCACAGGTTGAGAACCACTCCTCTAGAGCCAAGTCACTGAGGGCAGGGACAGGCATTATAGATAGCCCCTCATTAGAAGAGGGAGTTCCTAGGTTGGAAGCATGGAATGATCACATCAGAAGCTCCCCCTGCCTTGAAGAATTTGCAGATGGATTTGCATTATTCCACAGTTGCCCTCTAGGTCCTCCCCCTGGCCTATTCTTCCTTTGAAGTCCAATTTCTTGTGCATGCAAGTCTGCCGGAATCACTTTTCTCCAACACGAGTGTGGTTCAAACCTGAGTCCCAATTATGATGGGCTTTTCGCCTCCGAATGGATTGGTTGTCAGTCTGGATGAGCCTGTGAAACTACCCCTCTGCCTGACTGGATATCTGTTTTGCTGTAACATCTCCAACGGGGAAGATGGCATGGACCACAGTCAAGGTACAATCAGAGCTGGAGAGTGGTGAACTTCATACATTTTTAAAAAAATTAAAAATTAAAATTAAACTCAGAAGAACCAAGCGGTTCACTTGACAAGGTCTTCTCTGCGGCTACCATCCCAACAGCCAAGGGAGCTGCCTATTGATTTGCAGCAATGCTAAAAATAGCTAAATTCCACATTCAGAGCTGTGGAGGGGTGGGGAGGGAGGTTAAAAAAATTACATATATCCTATTGCTAGGAGACCATGATTACTGGGAGGCAGGCATTGCTAGGCGACACGCGTTGCCGTGGTGACAGCTGGGCGGGCGCCTGAGTCATCGGGCGGTGCAGTCTATCTTGGGTAGGAGCTGCCCAATCGAGATTGGAATCATGTGGAGAGATTTCACACCCTTGTGCTGTTTTTGCTTTGTTTCCGGTAGAATGGGAGTGGGTTGTGTTGGAGGTTTGGGCTCCGGAGGGCTTGCACCTTTTTAATTCGATCTGGAGAAGACCATTTTGGTCCTTGTAATCGCAGCAGAGAGCAGCTGAAAATAGCTTCCTTCTCTTTTCTGAACATCCTGCCAATGGATTTTTGTTTTTACTGCAAGGTGATGGTGGTGGTCCTCTTCTGAGCCTGAAAGGGATACAGGCTTAACCGCAGCTCGGGAATCTGGGAGTGTCTTATACTGTATGTCTCCCTGTGCCGAGAGATCAATTTTCCAAGCTTTAAATCCAGCCTTTCTAGTTTTCCATGACTTCTAAGCCCAGTCAAACCGGGTGTCCAAACAGGACCACTTCTGGCTGTAGATGGGTACTGAACACACCTCTGAAAAGGAGGTCCTTGTTAAAGAAAGCCCCTGTAATACATAAAAGTCATGATTATATGCTTTCAAGGTTGGTTGCAACCTATGTGGGACCTTCCTGAGTCTTCTGTGTCTAAAGAATGCTTCCTCAGCCTTTCTCTCTCTGTGGCGCTCTGGGACCAGCATGAAGCTTATTCAATGCTGCAAAAAATGATCAGCCACTTAGACACAGAGGGGTTCAAACTCCAGGCTTCTGGCTCTGCAAAAGCCATCCAAATACTTACCAGGGTTGACCCTGCTTAGCTTCCGAGATCAGTTGAGATTGGATGTGTTTAGGTCTTAGGGCATCTAGGCAGCTCAGGGATGACACTAGGACGGTTACTTTACGTCCTTCCTCGTTCCGAGATGATGTTCGTTGCATGATAACGTTGTTTGCGGTCATGTGGTCTTGTCCCGGTTTTGTCCCTGTTTCCGTGTACCCATGGGCGTGATTGATGGTATTGTGACGACTGTTACTGCACGTCCTTGTTTCGTGACAACATCTGTACTTCCCTGCCTTCGTTTGCCCTTTTTGGGGGGGGGGGGACCGACCTTCCATTTTTTGATATTTCGAATCTCCGTAACTTTGCGTTAAAAAGCAAAGTTCGGGGATTTATGTTTTTTTATCTCTCTGCACTGCATTGCTAATGCCATAAGGAATGTAATGGCAAATGGCACTTCGCACTCCTGCCACTACATGGAGAATGTGTTCGTTCCGCAACGAGCCTTACTTCACTGGCTCTCGTCTCGAAACGAGACAAGCTGATTCCTGAGGCCGGGGAGAGGTATGGCTCATCACGCTTAAATCTCAGTTCAGGGAGCATGGTTGGGATGAACTCCCATCATCACGCAATAGACATGTGGTAACATTTCTTCGTACTGGTCCCACGCGGAACGGTGAATAGCGATGAGAGGGGCGTGAAGTAACCGCCTAGTACTGTCTTAATGAGTCCATTTTTTTCTCAACGGGGTTTTGGCCAGTAGTTGGGCCATGCAACCACCGAGAACTCCTTGATGAACCATTTTTTTTTAAGCATCCAATAGGAGAAATACTCAGAAACCTTAGGACAGTGAGGAGGAGGGTGGGGACTGCTTTTGTCGCCTTTTTAGGGTCCGACCCTGTTGCAAAGATGGGAGTGTCTGTGGTAGCCTTCCAGGAATTGTTCCCTGGCCTGCCTCGTTGGCACCTCCTCCTGGCCATAACAGGACAACACAGTTGGGGGGGGGGGATATTTGACAAAAAAAAATTATGGAAATCTCTCAGCCTCCATTTTGTGGTGTGTGTTTTTTCCTTCCCACCCTTGCTTACTTTGGCTTATTTCTTAATTCATGCACTACCGCGTGTGCACATTTTTCTGAATATGGATATTTATTCACACAGTTCTGCTTCACGTATGGGTATGGTCGTGCTAGAGGTGTGCAGGGCTGGGTCTCTGGGATGCAATTGTTGAAATTTCCCAGGCAGCACCAATTTGCACAGCCCAATTCACACATTTTATTTAACCTAAGGTATGCTTAATAATAATAAATAATAATAATAATAATAATAATAATAATAATAATAATAATAATAATAATAATAATAATAATAATAATAATAATAATAATAATGTGCCATCAAGTCAATTCTGAGTTAAGGTGACTTTTTTTGTGCTTCTTGGGTAGAGAGTACTCGGAAATTATTTTCATTCTTTTCTTCTGGGGACGCCCTGGGATTCTGCAGCTCCCCCAGTGGGGAATCTAACTGCCAACCCAAGGCTCTGCTGCCAGATACGTCAACCCTATTGAACACTCCAGCCAGCAGGGCATTCGTTTAAGACAGGCATGCCCAAACTTCAGCCCTGCTGATGTTTTGGACCACAACTCCCAGAATTCCAAGCCTGTATTTCCAGTGGCAAAGGACTATGGGAGTTGTGGTCCAAAACATCTGGAGGGTCGAAGTTTGGGCATTCCTGGTTGAAGACATTGATTTTTAGGGCTTTGATTTAGGGGCGTCTGCCACCCTCCCATGCAGAAACCACTGTCACAGAAGGCTTCCAGAAGCAGGAAAAAAACTCATTTTCTCCTTCTTTCTTTTTTTTTTCTTTTCATTTCCCTGTGGGGCTATGGAGGTCTGTTCGGGGCACAATCCAGAGCATGGCCTGCTGGTCTTTCTTTACTCACCTCTCATCTCGTCACCACAAGGGAACTTTATTCTGCTTTTCTCCTTGAAATGATATGACTCATTGAGTGGCAGAAAGGGACCCTCGAGGGACAGCTGTTTGGCACTTACCCCCCCTTGCCTGCTGTTGCCACACCACTGTCTTCCTTCACACACACACACACACACACACACACACACACACACACACACACACACACACACACACACACACACATTCTCTCTCTCTCTCTCTCTCTCTCACAACACACACACACACACACACACACACAGAGAGAGAGAGAGAGAGAGAGAGAGAGAGAGAGAGAGAGAGAGAGAGAGAGAAAGATTCTGCCTCTCACTCACACATTACCTCTAAGGTCCACTGTCCACTTCCTTTATCACAGAAGAGTTAGTGTGACCCAGTGAAAGCTCCCAAGATGGTGGCCTCCAGACAGTTTGAATGACAAGACCCCTGGAATCCTAGAATTGCAGAAGGAGTCTCTAAGGCTAACAAGCACACACACGCACACATACAGAGAGAGAGAAAGAGAGAGAGCCCCACTGGGAGGACATTCAGCTCCTGAATTAAGGGCCCAGCAGGTGGGCAGGGCGGGAAGGAGCCCGTTCATCCATGGGTTAAGGGAGGCAGGATCCACCTTGCCACCTAACAAGCAGCTGGAGTCTGAGTTAAAAAAAGGTTCTCTCCAGCTGCCTTTGAGACCTGCCTGTCCCTCCCCCCCCCATGGGAATGGCTGATGAAACCCAGGATGAAGGCCTGGAGAGCGGGTGGCCTGCTTTGTCTCCTCCTCTTCCTCCTCCTCCTCCTTGATTATTTAAAAGGCAAGTCAGGTTTCTCAATCTGGCAGGCATGCAAAATGCTGAGGGGGGGGGGGTTGGTTGGTGGTGGTGGAGGAGGACGAGAGGAAGAAAAAGACTGCAGCTCTTAAAATAGAAACAAACCTCTTTCCCGCTTGGTTTTTCTCACCCTCCCTCCCTCCCTCCCACTGGCAAGACAGATTCTCTCCTTCTCCGGCATCTTGTCCCATTGTTCCTCGCATGGCCCTTTGGCTTCCATGCACTCATCCTCCCCTGCCTGTGTTCAGGAGGGCTCCCGATTTATGGCCCTTGAATCACTCCATGGCCAGCCTGGATTAATCGTGATGCTGAATAATCTAGAGGGCAGATCGGGCTCTTACTCAGATCAGCCTCAATCTGATGATACAACCCCTCCCCCCCATCTCTCTTTTCCTGTTTTCTAAGCACAAACCCCATTTTCTGATCTCCACCCCTTACAAACCTCCTTTCAAGAGGCAAAGTTGGGGTACTTTAAAAAAAGTTATCATGCACCAACCTGCTTACACCAAAAGTCTTGCAAGGTCAACTCATTTTTCCTCTTGGTTCTTTTCTTAGGTTATCTCTTTGCTGGGCAATACATTTTGGCCTGAATGCCTAAAGTATGGAAACTCACACAGAAGGGAATGCACCCCCTCCTCCCCATCACCAACAGCCCCGTAACTATACCCTGCCCTTCTAGAAACAAAATGCTGCTGGGTGCATGCATTCAGGCAGCAACTATTCTGCAAATGCCATCTTATCCAGGTCCATTTCAGGGACTAAGGATGCCAGGAAACCAGAGAGACCTGACAATAAAAGCCAAGCCTACAGTGCTACATCACTATAGTGGTTTGTAGAACTTCTTCAATAGCCGTGGCGTCTCCCTGGGACTTGTGGTTTGGAGAGGTATTGAAAAAGGATCCCAAGTCTCTTACCAAGCTAAAGATCCTGGGGTTTTATAGGATGGAGTAATGACAGTTAAAGGGGGCATCAGGCCACTATAACAGTGGTGGTGAACCTTTGGCACTCCAGATGTTTTGGACCACAACTCCCACAGTCCTTTGTCACAGGCAATCTGGACTTGGAATTCTGGGAGTTGTGGTCCAAAACATGTGGAGTGCCGAAGGTTCGCCACCACCACGCTGTAACTTTGTAATAACAGAAGCTGGTGAGTGACTCCAAGATCACTGGAATGGCGAATCTAGCCCAGGGTTTCCACTTGAGCTTTGTGAGAGCTGTCCAGGGTGCTGAAACCTATTTCTCTCCACCACCTCAACCGAAACAGGCCTGACATCTTGGATAGCTCTTCAAAATGCAAAAAGCAAAAACCAGAGCTGTTTTGTTGCATCTGCCACTCCAGATTCACCAGCCTCCATTGCTCTGTGGTGTAAGTAGTCCCTGTTTAGCTTAAAGCCCATATAAAGAATAGATTATCATTACTAAAATCAATTTACTGTGAAACAGATGTGTGGATTGAAACCAGAAGTACTGTATTACAAAGAAGGAATGCACAAAAGACTATTCCTGTACTACTACTGCTGCTGCTACTGCTACTACTACTACCCTGTTTGAATGATGGAAGAAACATTTAAAATGTTGTGCACAGGTGAGACCTATAATGGTTACTTAAGTGGGATCAGAACCTTGAGTGCAACTTTCCAACAACAATTGTGTAGAAACTAGGTGAAGTATAACAATCATCAGTTCAAAGAGATGGCACAGAACAACAAGAAGAAGGAAAACAAGATCTCTCTCTAAAAGGGACATTTAAACCTAATTTAGCTACTGGTGGATCACAGATAACAGAATTGCCTATATTCATTAAACAAGAGAGATACAGAACAGTTGATCTGTAAAAGCAAATCAAACTTCCATATGCTCCTTCTCTCTCTCTCTCTCTCTCTCTCTCTCTCTCTCTCTCTCTCTCTCTCTCTCTCTCTCTCTCTCTCTTTGAGACCAGTGACAAGTCTACAGTATTGCATAAGCTTTAGAATTCCTCGTGAGGCTCAGTGGGCGTGGAGAAGCACTAAAGTCTCCAAATATAAGTACATATTTTAAGCCAGAAGGACTGCAGTTTGTCTTCCAAGAAGAAAAGTGCAAGCTCGATCAGGCTCTGATAGGTCCTGTACGCAGGCGAAGGTTTGCCGTTGGAATTTACCGGGTACAAGGCTACTTTTTGTGAGATGTCTGAAGGAGTTTGGAAAAGAACGAACATTCTTAATTAATGGATGGCATGTTATCCACTTGCCGTGGCTGAAAGATTACCCTCTTCCTGCATCTTATTCTTTGCCTTTCTGAAAGGGAGATGTTCTTAAACTTACCGCCCACAAACTGAACTGGCATTTCTTCTACATGCCTGGTTGTGCATGTGTGCGTGTGCATCCAAAATATGCTTCAAGGGGTGAGCCCAGTTCTACTAAGCTAAGCCTATCTGACTGTGCTTTTACAAAACCCCTAAAATCTGAGGCAAAGGGCTCCCAGATCTGGAGCTTAAAAATGTTTTCCCACCAGCTCTGGACTTTTAAAAAAATTAAGTACAACCACGCCCACCTAAGCGCATCCCAGCGCACTTTTCAAGTACCTGGCCTCCAGGAGGTAAAAAATTCCGATGCGGATTGTAAAGCTGTGAGTGCCAGGCTCCCTTGCCTTCTGTTTGTTTTTTTGTCCCTGCTGCCCCTTTAAGAGACAGGAATCCCTACGGGGCTGCTCGGGGGGGGGCTGGGAGGGGCAGATGGAGGTGAGCCTGCATTTTTTTCTCCCTTTTTTTCTCCCTCCCCTCATGCAGACAGGAACAATGGAGTGCAGAGGGGTGGGAACACAGGAAGAAGGACAAACCATCTTGGGTGACAACAATGTTCCTGGGTGAAATGGCAGGTAGATAACTTTGTACCTCAGGTGTATTACAAGATGGGCAGACTAGGGACATACAGTCAGACTGAGGGCTGGGCGAGTGAGAACAGGCAAAAGAAAATATTTTTCTACCCAGCGTGTTAGTCTGTGGAACTCCCTGCCACAGGATGTGGTGACAGCATCTGGCCTGGATGCCTTCAAAAGGGCATTGGTCAGCTTCTTGGAGGAAAAGTCCATCACTGGTACAAACCATGATGGGGATGTGTCATCTCCAGGCTTTAAAGACCAGGATGCTTCGAAGGCCAGATGCAGGGGAGTGGTGTCAGGAGACAGAGATCTAGTCTCATGCACTCCCAGGTGCATCTGGTGGGGCCACTGTGAGATACAGGAAGCTGGACTAGATGGGCCTTTGGTCAGATCCAGAATGGCTCTTCTTATGTTCTTATGTTCTTAAGGGGCGTTTCAACTCCCTGAATCCTGTAATGGCCATTAAGGTTGATGAATTCTCACAGTTGTTTACCCCATTTCTGGTTATTTCTACTGCACATCCTTTTGCCCACATGCATCTGTCCCCACCCCACCCCCCACCCCCAAAAACGTATGCAATTTTTTCAGACGGTAGGCTTTTCCAGACCGGAGTTTGCATGCTACTTGGCATAGTATTTTAAATCCTTTTATTATGCTTATCGCGCCACCATCCTGAGCATATATTATTCACTATACTTACAGTTTTCTCTGTGGGTTTGTGTTTCTCGGTCTCTCTCTCTCTTTTTCTCAGCAGTGCAAACATTCATAGCTGGACATCCTCTGGATAACTACCAGGCTATTTGCCTTTTATTCCCACCCACCCCCTGCAAATTAACATCCTGCCTTCCTTGCTATAATTACCAAAGCAGGAGACAGGAGGAGACAGAGAAAGAGAGCATCTGTTTTTCTCCCCTCTTCTGCCAATCCTGATATTGTGATCTGGTAGGATACATTTCCCTAGCCACCTCTTCGAATTTGCTGGGCTTTTTTTCTCCTCCCCCCTTTTTTCTATTGGTTGTTTGAGGAATTCTGGGAGTTGTAGTTTTAAAAAAATCAGCAACATTCCTCAGCCTTGTTAAAAACCAGCCATTTCCCTAACGTTCTTTATGCAAAACACCGTTGAACCATCTTGCTGTTTTGGAAACTGCAGCCTGGTTCTGCTGTTTCTCCGTTCTGGAAAGCATGGAATCCATGTATTTATTAATTCCAATATTTTAAAAATTTCCTTGCACACCGACAGGCAGCAAAACAGCATTTACATTTCACTTTTTATATATATATATATATATATTTAAAAATCCATTCATTAAGATCATAATAATAACTGCAAAATGGCTTGATATGCACAACATCACTACATGTCTGACTGGGGTCAATCACCAAATGACATTAGAAACACAATATAATTCCTTCAGGAGTTCGTTTGTCCGTTTGTTCTCCCTGAATTGAACACATGATGCTCTGGGGAAATAGGAAAGGATCTGGAATATTCCCATCCCTTGCCTAATTTCCCTTCCCAGAGAAACACTGGATTCGGGCCTTGAAATCTGGAGCTTCTCCTAGAAACTCCTTGAAGCCCTTGGTTAGGATTGGTATGTAAACTGGTTCGAATCCAGGCTCAGCCCTTTTGTTGATGGGGCTATAAAAATCCTCTTGACACTCCTATTGCCAACCCATGCACATGAATCCTCCGTCCATCCTTCTTTCTGTTCTTCCTCTCCTTCCTTCCCTCCCACTCCGGGTCACTTACTGCCTCTTCTGTTGCTCAGAAATGCACCCCATTGCACACCAATCCACAACACAGCCTGGCCTTCTCGAGCTGAGCATTCTTTAATATATATATTTTATAGCTAGGTAACCAACCCAGTGCCATTAGATCGTCCTCCCCGGTTTTAAAGACCCACCCAGAGCAGAATCCAACCAGCCAACCAAGGGAGAAATAAATAAATAAATAAATAAATAAATAAATAAATAAATAAATAAATAATAATAAATAATAATAATAATAATAATAATAATAATAATAATAATAATAATAATAATAATAATAATAATAATAATAATAATAATAATAAGAGGACGAGAGATGGCCAGTCCTTGTGTTTACCTACTATGAATGGTTGCCATCTCTTTTAGGATTCTAGCCAGAAAGAGGTAGTTAGGGGTGGGGAGAGAGAGAGAGAGAGAGAGAGAGAGAGAGAGAGAGAGAGAGAGAGAGAGAGAGAGAGAGAGAGAGAGAGAGAGAGAGAGAGAGAGAGAGACTCACCGGCCTGCAGTCATGCATTATTGATAATAGTGGCCGTGTGTCTTTAACAGGCTTTGCTCTACCACACTGGAGGCTGCGTGCGTGTGCATGGCACCAAGCGTATGTATATGCATGCCTCTGTGTGTGTGTGTGTGTGTGTGAAGGCACAGGGAGGGAGGGAGCTACTGAGAGAGGGAGGGAGGGAGAGAGAGAGAGAGAGAGAGAGAGAGAGAGAGAACTAGACCCTGCATCTTCCTCTCCTTTTGCGCTCCGGGCGATCCTACCCAACGTTTTCTTCCTGTGTATTTATTTATTTATTTATCTGTTTAATTTCTTGGGGCTCTCCTGGCGCGGAGGGTGTTTTCCTCCTCTCTTCTCCGGCAAACCCCTTCCTTCTTCGGCTCGGATGGGACCCGCTCCGCGTGCCATTTTGCCTCGCCTCCCGGAACCTCTCCCTTCTCGCCGCCTGCCTTCGCCTCCGAGAACAACAGAGGAGGCGCGGATGCTCTGATGAGGCGGCCAACCTGGAGGCTCCCGTGGCACCCGAGGTCGGTGGGCTTTGCGCGTCGAGGGTCTGAAAGGTGATGTCGGGGGGTGGTGGTAGGGGTGCGGAGGGCTTGTGGGGGGCAGAGAAGAATTATTATCCGGCTGAGATCTGAAAGGGTTGGCACCGGATTGGATTAGGCAACTGGGAAGATGTCTCTCTCTCTCTCTCTCTCTGTGTGTGTGTGTAGCTGTTTGTTTACCCAGCCTCTACGGGGTCTCCCCACCACCACCACCACCACCACCACGGACATCCCTCCATCTTCTGGGCACGAAGGGGCTGGATGTGTGTGCACGGGAGGCAGGGCAAAGAGCTTAAGGGTGGCGCTGCCGGAGGTAAACACGCTGCATCCCTTCATGTCATCCTTTTTTTCCAGCGCAAAGCTGCTCTCTCTCGCTCTCTCCATTCCCCTTCAACCCCCGCCTCGCCATCACCTCCCGCCACCCCCTCTACCTCCTTAACCTTTACTGTCAGGTATATTGATGCCTGGAGGAGGCATCCCACGGGGGGGGGGTCTTCTCTCGCATCTGGGAGAGAAGCGCCATGGTCTGTCATTACACCCCTGCTCAATAAAGATCTCAGAGCATCTTGGCGCTGGTGGTGTTACATAAGGACAGACCTCCTCCTCCGTCTTGCTTGCATCAAAGGGATGGGTCACTCTCCCTTTCTCCATCCTGTACTCAGCAGCCCGGGTTGGCAGTCTAGGGGCATTGTGTGTGTGTGTGTGTGTGTGTGTGTGTGTGTGTGTGTGTGTGTGTGTGTGTGTGTGTGTTGGAGAGAGGCGAGATGTTTTCCCACCACCCTCCCTTCTCTCTCTCTCTTCTGTCCTTGTTTTGGTTTGCTGCATTGCATGGACATTTTTAAAGGCCCACCCGACCAGGCGTCGGCTGAGATGTGTTGTTGCCCCATGTGGCATGATTGTGTGTGTGTGTGTGTGTGTGTGTATGTGAATTCTGCTAGGATTCATAGTTCGGAGGCCTCTTTCTTGAGGGCACAGCCTTCTGATACCCAGCTGGGTTGGCTGAAACGGTCTTGACGTAGGGGAGGCAGTGGCCGATTGAACCCACATGGATCCTGAGCCTGGAAATAACCTAGACCAGTGGTGGCAAACCTTCGGCACTCCAGATGTTTTGGACCACAACTCCCAGAATTCCGAGCCTGTATTGCCAGTGCCAAAGGACTGTGGGAGTTGTGGTCCAAAACATCTGGAGTGCTTAAGGTTCGCCACCACTGACCTAGACCCATGGATAGGCAACTGCATGCTAAACTATTTTGGATTTAGCTTCCTGTTCTGGTAGAAACAACCTCTCGATGCGCCTCAACCCCTTCACCCCTGCCTCTGTCATTTTGGACAATGCACCTCTCTCTGGGTTAAGCAATTTCACTTGATGATCTCTTTGTAGATCATGTTTGTGTGAGAGGCAACTTGACCAGGGTCGATGCTGTGCTGAGGAATAGGCTGTCTTAAAGCTACTACAGACTGTTGTGCTGACTTAAGGTTGCCACCTTTTTCTCTTGGCTCCGCTCCTGTGCTTCGGTTCCCCAATCAGTAACCTGGCTGACAAAAATGTAGGAGGTTGTTGTTGGATACCCCCCCAGCAAGAAATTAAAAGACCCAGGAAAGCATTGCCTTGTGTATTCTTGCAAGTGCCTGTCAAAAGCAGAGAAGCAGGGTGGATTTTAAATGTTGGCAACCTAATCGTGGCTACCAGCCTCTTGTAAAACGGGGCTTGTGTTGAGACAATAAGGAGGTGGGATTGTTCAGATCAGCAACCACAAAAAAGAGACAGCAGCCAGTTTGGGTAGAATGCTTTCTGGTTTGCTTTTCCTGATTGAAATTTTTTCTTGCTGAAGGAAGTGTTATTCTGAAGGTGCCTCCTTTCAAGTTTGCCTAGTGGTTCTTACCAGCATGAGGTCTCAGCCATTCTGGAATGAAACATGGGGAGAGGGGGTGTCTCTGTTTATCATCAGGCAGGTCTGGCTTGTTTGTTTATTTGGTTGGTTGGGGGTTAGGGTTCCACCTGTCCAGGGGCTCTCAGGCTGTGCCTTTCATATTATTTAATTAGTCATGTGCCATCAAGCCAGAACTCACTTATATAGAGAGACCCTAATAGGGCTTCCCGTGTGTGAGATGTTGAAGGAATGGCACAATCAGTTCCACAAATGGAGATTCAAACCCAGGTCTCTACCGCTACACCACACTGGGTGCTACCCCCTAATTCTGTGACAATGGGGGCAAGTGAGACGTTTATGCCAGTCTCAACAGCTAGAGCTGCCAGCTTTTTGCCAACTGCTGCTTCCGTGCTCCCCCCCCCCAAAAAAAAAACACAGGATTTATAGACACACTTGCAGGCAAAGCCTCACCTCTCTCACCAGAACAACCCTTGCCCAGGCTGAGATGGACTTTTCTTCTCATCAGTTGGCGTCTGCCTCTTTGTACAAGGCATTCTGGGTTTGCCACAGGTTTTACCCTCTTCCAGTTGTGTTTTCCACCCGAATCCTGCAATGAAATTGGGGTGAGGGATCCCTTCAGAAAGGCCGTGTGTCAATTACTCATATTTCAGGATGAATTTAAAAGATCCAACTGCGGCTAATGCAATGAATCCCATCAAGCTAGTTTAGTTGTGCTCTCTCCAAGAATCAGAAATATAATCAACCCATCATAGCTCTCCACAACTTCCATTCCCACAGTCCAAATTATCCTTTTGATTAAGTTTTGAAAATCAAAGCCACATACCAGAAAAATTGTCTTTCCCCCCTTTTTTTTTAAAACACAGTCTAATAGAGGTGTCCAAACATTCCTAAATTTGGTCATTGATCTATCCTCAGTTAATGCTGACAGCTTCTCCATCTAAGCCAATTCCAACACATTAAGTAGCCAGTCTTCTAGTACTGAGGGTACCTTATCCGCCTTCCAATATTGTGCATAAGAACATAAGAACATAAGAAGAGCCCTGCTGGATCAGGCCAAAGGCCCATCTGGTTCAGCTTCCTGGATCTCACAGTGACCCCACCAAATGTGTCGGGGAGCGCACAAGACCAGATATCTGTCTCCTGATTCCACTCCCTTCCATCTGGCCCTTGAAGTACCCCGGTTTTAAGCCTGGAGATGACACATCTCCATCATGGTTTGTAACCTGGGATGGACTTTTCCTCTAGGGATCTGTCCAATCCTCTTTTGAAGGCATCCAGGCCAGATGCTGTCACCACATCCTGTGGCAGGGAGTTCCACAGACTAACACGCTGGGTAGAAAAATATTTTCTTTTGCCTGTTCTCACTCGCCCAGCCCTCAGTCTGACTGTATGTCCCTAGTTCTGGTATTTCATGAGAGGGAGAAGAGCATCCCTCTATCCACTTTACTCATGCCCTGCATTATTTTGTACATGTGCATAGAATCTGATTTGATACTACTCTTTATGGGCTACTGAAGGAAAAATCTGATAAATCACTGTAACAGTGGGCTAGGTAATAGGTGATGGAAAGTTTCAAAGCACTTATTTGTTCAAAATTGTATACAACTGCTTTGCCTTCTGCTTAACCCTATCCCCAATATACCCCTTGTATATAATAAACCAGTTAGAAAAACAATACCCCCCCCCAACTCCATTCTAAATTTCGACCTCCCTGGCTTTGTCGTCACCTCTGCCTTGCAATTTCATATCTCTAAATTCAGATGTGGGTGTGACTCCCCAGCCCGCACCCCCCCAGTGTGGCAAGAATCTTTTTGTGTAAGGACCAAGTTAACTCTCAAGTTGCTCGTTTCTGTTTCCATGCCTGGCGTTAGAAAGCAAATCAAAGCATATGTTGAGCTGCCGATTTATCAGACAAGATGGTGTGTGTTTTTTCCCCCCACTCTGTTTGCATCTGGAGTATGAAAACAGGAGTTCTCTGCTTTCAGAAAAGTCTTCCTCTCACGTTTAGATCGCAACTTGAAGATGAACTCAATGCAACATGTGACGTATGATCCCTGGTGATGCATCTTCCCCAAAATTAGGTCCTCAGAGTTTATGGAACTGTCACTCCCTGTCTCTAAAGGAATGTGTTTTTTTTGTGTGCATGTGTGAGAGAGTAAAACAGAAAGAATGTGAGTACTTGCAAGGTTCGATACATCTTTGTTCTGAAAAAACAGCAAACTTGCCTATATAAATCCTTGAGCTCCTGCTGCATCATTCAGGGCAAGGCAGGGAGGTCCTATATTGACTAAACTCAGAAAGTACAAATGATTCCTCCTTTTCAAATCTTTTCTCCATAAAGGAAACAGCAAAAAGTAGGAGAAAAAGAGTCAGGAAAGGGACAAAACTAGAATTCGGTGATTCAACCAACTATTGACTTTCCCTTCTATTGCTCATTCTGCTCTAATAGCAGTGTTGTAACAGGTAGGGATTACAGAGTGACCTTTCCAGGATTCTTGATGATGGACCTAATGGGCTAAGACATCAGCTGCCCACCCTGCCTTCCCTGTTCTCTTTGAGCTTAGCTGTAATTCTCGCAGTATCTGGGAGAAAAATAGATTTCCCTAAAACCAGTAGATTGCCACAAGGCATTCCTGTTACAAGTGCAAAGTATTTGAAAGTGGCTGGGTTTTGGACTGGCCATTCAGAGCTGTTGCTTCTGCAAAAGACCTGCTCCTTCATCGTTGTGGCACACCTATTCAGCGGCCTGCACGTTTGGATGCTTCCTGGGGGTGCGGTGGGGGTCTAATCGAAGAGAGCATTTATACTTCCAGATTCAAGACTATACCCCTGTCTGGAAGTTATCTGCTATTGTTTGCTTTGCAGAAGGACAGGAGAATCCACCCGATCCAGGAGCTGTACCTGGCCTTATGTTTATTTATTGTCCTGCTCTGGGATTCAAGGGACAGTGTCTAAACTGAAAAGGTTTAGAGGAGAACAGTACTCTAGATCAGAGGATGAAACAACATTGCTGTACAGTGCCCAGAGTAGCCTAGTAGTGAGATGGACTCTATATATAAATCAAGCATTTATTTATTTATTTATTTATTTATTTATTTATTTATTTATTTATTTATTTATTTATTTATTTATTTGTTTGTTTGTTTGTTTGTTTGTTTGTTTGACTTTTATACTGCCCATCTAGCCCTAAGGCTACTCTGGGCGGTTTACAACATACAAAAAATTAGATTTTTCAGACAACCACGGAAGGGTTAGGAACTGGAAAGCAGTTTGTCATTACAGTATTTCTCTTCTATGTGCTTAGGCTTAACGTTAGGCCTATTTGCAGCAGGACAGGAATGGGGCACCAAAGCTCTTGAAACGGGACTAAACTACAGATCCCATCATGCCTACTTATTGCCTCGTTTGTTTACGCCAGGTGTGAATTAGTCCAACACCATCTAGTAAGTGGTGGAACCCTTGGTTCTTGTAGTAGGGTGGAATACATAGCTCCACGGTCTTCTGTAAGTGGGTTCCCACCCAATATTTTGGACTACAGGACTCATCTTCCCCAGTTATTGCCTGTGCTGGTTAGGGATACTAAAGGTGGTGGCCTAAAATATCCAGAGGGCAGAAGGAGAGCTCCTGATGAAGGTGTTATAGGAAAGGCAATGGTGTGTGTGTGTGTGTGTGTGTGTGTGTGTGTGTGTGTGTGTGTGTGTGTGTGTGTGTGTGTGTGTGTGTGTGTGTGTGTGTTGATCAGAAAATGAGATCATGATTATAGTCCTCGCTGAGCCAAGTGGGTGATCTTGGATCAGTCAGCCCATGATCGCTGCCCAGAGCAGCGTTGTAGCTAGATGGGCAGTACCGAAACCCAATCAGTCAGTCAGTCAATCAATCAATCACCCCCCTCAGGCATTTTGGACAACTTACGCTCTGGTTCAGTGCATGCTATTTCCCCGTGACCACCTGACACACCGGGAACAGCTTCCCAGCTGCCTTCCGATCCATGCAAAGGATGGACCTTTTTTTTTTTTGCCTCTAATTAATTTTGGTTCTGATTTTATTCCTGGCCACCTTTGCCTGTGCCCAGGAAGATGACCAGGGCCTGATTCATTAGCAACAATTTGCGACCCAAGTGTACGACAACAGTTGGCCAGGCTTCCTTGGGTCACTTCACACATGTGCTTCTGCCGTGGCTGGCATATAGCAGCCTTTTGTTCACGGGTGTGTTTATTTGTTAATCAGATTTGTGTCCTCCTGCACACACGATTCTCACAACCGCCCTGCTGAGGATACAGAGCACAGGCCAAGTGGAAGAGAGGCTGGTCCGTTGTCAACCAATTTCATCGCTCATTGGGGCACTCAACCCAAGACACGCTTGTTGTGACACCACCTCCTGTCCTGAAGGTCTGAAGGAGCTACGCAACCACCTACCTAGAACCTGCTTGCTGCCTGACACCAGCTCAGCTGCAAATTCTTTCAGCGGAGGCGGGCCACACATTCAGCAATGAGACATCCAGTCTTGAGTAACGATATTTGAGCAGCTCAAGTAGGAAGCAGAGATGGTGGACCAGAACAGAGATGAGGAAATCTTTATTTTGTAAGGGGGCATTACAACTCAAAGGACCCCGCCTTCCAGCAAGGCTGTTGCCCCTTGCTCATTGGGTATGGGAGATAATCTGGGAGATAATTCCCCTGCAAATTTTTTTTTAAATCCCCGTCTCTGTCTAAGATCTGAGAATACAGGCGACATACTGCCTCAGCATACAGCACATGTGTGGTAGGAGGGTGATGTTTTTCTGCTTAGGTTTTATGCATGTAGTCACCCCAAGTGGTTGCCAAATGGCACTAGATGGGAGGCACTGGATAGCCCATGCTTGACCAGTAGGATCATGGATCCAGGGTTCCTTGGCTCAAAACATCAGGATTTTCAGAACAGCGGGGTGTGTGACAATCATCCACCCACCCCAAGCCTTTCTCTTCCCTCTGAATTTAGCTACCACGCTCATACTAGGTGGCAAAAAATGCTCCCAAGAGCAATAAATAAAGCTAAGTATCTTAGATTTTTTCCCCTTCAATAAGCAATCAAAAGGCATTAGCTTTACAGACCTGCTCCTCATCCATTGATACAGATTGATCAAGCTGCCGGCATTTTGGGGGGAACTCTCCCTGGGAGTCTTATGACTCTGATCATAGGAAAGTGATGAATCCATTCCCTTATGAAGAAAGGCTAAAACATTTGGGGCTCTTTGTTCTGGAAAAAAGGCGCCTGAGGGGGGGATATGATTGAAACATGCAAAATAATGCAGGGAACGAGTAAAGTGGACAGAGGGACACTCTTCTCCCTCTCTCAAAATACCAGAACTAGGAGACATCCCTTCAAATTGAGGGCTGGGAGAGTAAGAACAGACAAAAGAAAATATTTTTTCACCCAGTGCGTTGTTAGTCTGTGGAACTCCCTGCCACAGGAGGTGGTGATGGCATCTGGCCTGGATGCCTTCAAAGGGGATTGGACAGATTCCTGGAGGAAAAGTCCATCACAGGTTACAAACCATGAGGGAGATGTATCACCTCCAAGCTTAAAACTGGGGTACCTCAAGGACCAGATGCAGGGGAGTGGTACCAGGAGACAGATATCTAGTTTCAGCCGCTCCCAGAGGCATCTGGTGGGGCCACTGTGAGATAAAGGAAGCTGGACTCGATGGGCCTTTGGCCTGATCCAGCATGGCTCTTCTTATGTTCTTATGTTCTTATGGTTTTAGCTGGAACGTTGCCAAAGCTCAAGAAGGCACTGTATCCTATACACCAGGGGTGTCCAAACTTCGGCCTCCCAGAACTCCAAGCCTAGATTGCCAATGACAAAGGACTGTTGGAGATGTGGTCCAAAACATCTGGAGGACCGAAGTCTGGACACCACTGCTATACACCCTGTATGTCTAGCACCATGGACAGCACCTTTGCCACTGGGATTATCCAGAATGGGTATCCAGAATACAAAATTGGAGACCCATGGCCTCCATCAGGCTAGATGCTGCTAACGTTAGATGAAAAACCTCAGGCTCCCTGATCTCTCTTTGCCTTTCAGTTACTTTTGAAATCAGTAGCTCTTCCAATACCCAACTAGCCTTTGGAAAAGAAAAAAGCTAACCTCTGGTGACCTTTCCAACCGAGAACAGGCCCCTGCCAAAGGTGGCCGCTGTGTCTGAGAGTTTGCAGCCAAATTCTCCGGCATGCCATTGGAGAAGCTGTTTTCTGCCTGGATTCTCCACCCACAGGGCACAGGGCAGAGTGAATGCCTTTGGTCTAATATATTTAAAAGAGCACGCACTTCATATGCCAACATTAGGCATTTCTAGTTAAAGAACTGAGGTAACAGCAGGGAGACAGGCCTCTGCCTTAAACTCTGAGGAGTCCCTGTCAATTAGAACTTGCAATATTGGGTTGGACTGACTCATCATCTATCTTATGTCGATGGCAGCATCATATATAGAACAGCATATTCTTTTGAGAAGATTCAGAGATATCCAATGTGCACCAAACTCAACGGTGCAGTAGTATATGATTTCCTCTCCACCAGACCTCCTTTAGCAGCAAAGATTTTGGTCTGGCTTCTTCCTAAGGGGCCAGCACCAGCATCCGTGTCCAGTCCTTGGAGTGTCTCATGTCTACTCTCTCCGGGTGTTGCTGCTCATTTTATGTAAATTTCTGGTATTTATCAGCTCCGTAATTATGTCAGTTGTTTGGGTGGTTCCCAACGTGACTGGAAGCCAACTTGTCTAAAACCTGGTTACAACATTGCTGGAAAGGAAAGTACAGTACAGCATAAGATTGGGTGGGTGCAGCATCAAACCAGCAGCTTAAAATAAAGCAGGGAGAGAAAAAAGTTCATCACGGAAGAGCTGTGAAAAGTTCCCTTTTTTAACTGCAGCTCACAGAGCCACGGTTGCCATCTGTCACCAAGCTTTTTAGTTCCTCACCCCTCTGCAAAGCGAGCAAACGCCAGCCTGCCTCATCTTTTCGCTCTAGAATGACCACAAAGATGGGGCCTGGGCATAGGATGAAACAAATGTTTGGTCTGCATTTTGCTCCTGAGGGTCTCAGTGAAAGCTGCATTTGGTTTGAGCTGCATTTTCTTGGAAGGTTTCGCCTGCCATCACAGCATCCACCTCATGGGAGGTGGGTCTTTCTTCAGGGTATGAAGGACATGTCTTTGCCACAGCACACGATTTCCCTCACCTCAGCGTTTCTCATTTAGCATGTTTTGTTCTGCTCTTGGTCATTGTGTAGCAAAGAATTGCCTTAATTTGCAAGTCGGATGGCTGAGGAATGCACCTCTTAGAAAACTCCATTACTGGGAGGAAAATGGGTTGATGGCAGGGATTGTGGATGAATTTTAGCTCGGTGTTTACAAAGGTTGCTTTGGCACTTGGTTGTTAGCTACCTGAGGTGCTGCTTTTTGACTATTTGTTTGTTTCCCCCCCCTTGTCCGGTCCTTAAGTTGCTTTGGTGTGGATCTAGGATGTGTGGATTTCTTTCTTTCTTTGCATTTGAAGAAGGAGCCTGTTGGTTTAAAATGGTCAAAACATAAGAGGAGGCTTATGGATTAACCCTAACCCTAACCCTAACCCTAAACCCTAACCCTGCACTTGCCAAGATATCTAGGATTTGTAGTCCAAGAACATCTGGGAATCCAAGTTGAGGAACAACTGCTTTAGAGGGCAGTGATTCAACTGAAGTTTCTTCGGAATTCATTCTGAAATACTATCTTTTACACAATTTATTAGAGGATCTATCTCTCTTAGTTCTGTCCTTTATAAAATGCGGCCACCCTAAATCCTCCTCCTCCTCCTCTCCTCCTCCTCCTCATCATCATCATCATCATCATCATCATCATCATCATCATCATCATCATCATCATCATCATTTTTAATTAGCATCCTTTAACAGATATACATACTTGAAACTCCCCTCACAATATATGACAATGAAACAGAGCATATGTGTTCTTCATTTATCTTACACTGTGTATACTGTAAGCTGCCCAGTTCATTCGGGTGGCTTGCAGTGACAGAGAATGATGCATAAAATATGAAGCCATAAGATCTAAATGGATTTTTTTTAAAAAAAAAAATCTAAATATAAAACTAGCAGCAGAGGCGAAAACAAATATACAGTAATAAAAGGGTGCCACATCTTCAAGCTGTCACAAACCTCAAAACCCTAATATATCCACAAATGAAGAACTAGCTGAATTCATTCCAAAGTTAACAAAGAGCAGAATCGATGCATAGAAATACACAGTCATAGAATAATGGAACAGGAGGAGGCCCATTGAAGTATATCAGACAAATGGGTATCCAATTTTCTCTTGCGAACACTTTTGATAATAAAGTGAAATTTAATCCATGAGTAGATAAATAGAAAATTTCTTCTACCATAGCGGAAACAGCATTTTAGGGTATTTCAGGGACAAAAGACAGGAACAGTGATCTGTATACATAGGAACACATTAGGAAAAGATTCTGTTTTCAAAAAAATATATACTGGACAGTTGTTGAGCTTCTTTTCCTGCCATTTAACTCAGAGATGGGCTGAGTTCTAATCCTCCTAGTTCTTGTTGAACTGCATCACCCATCAGCCCTGGCTGGTATTAGTAGCTGTGAGGGATCTTGGGAGATGCATTCCAAAAACACCTGATGGGCCAAGCATTTCCCTGCTCCAACCAAATACGAGAGTAATCCTTTTCGCTTGCGTTGAACAAAGCAGGCGGCTAAACTACCAAGGAACGTCCGAGGCCCGTGCAACTCCATCAACAAATGAAACTGCCTGGCACAATTCTGAATGGTTCATTTCTCCTGCCTTGCTTGCTTCCAGTCCGTTGGTGTTGCAGGGCTGGGAACTCATTTGTGGGTCTGCGTCCGGGGATGATTTTGGTTTGCTGGTGCTCTGAAGAGGGGCAGTGGTTAAATGCCTGTACTGCAGGTATAACTATGCTTACAACCTTGGGTCAGGAAGCTATGGTGATCCCTGTGTCCTTCTACCCACGATGCCCCTTGGCCCTGCTCTTGTCTGTTACTTCCCAAGGCTAGGCCCTGAAGAATAAATAAATTACAATAATTAATGAAAGCCCTGTACAATTCTTCTTGGATGTCATATAGAACAGGGGACGGGTTTGTTTTCCATGGCTTCGGAGATGAGGACTCGGTGCAATGGTTTCAAACTACAGGAAAAGAGATTCCATTTGAACATGAGGAAGAACTTTGTGATGGTTAGAGCTGTTTGGCAGTGGAATAAGCTGCCACAAAGGAGGGTGGTGGAGTCTCCTTCTTTGGAGTAGGTTTAAGCGGAGGCTGGGTGGCCATCTGTCGGAAATACTGTAATGGGGGTTCCTGCATGGCAGGGGGTTGGACTGGATGGCCCTGGAGGTCTCTTCCAACTCTATGACTCTCTGACAATTCTTCTTATTAAGCATCACTGACTAAGTGTCCTCCATACTACTGTGATGTAGAAAAGATGGTTGGGGGAATGTTCTGCTCTCCAGGTCTCTAAAGCTCCGGCCACTGGCCATGACAGCCAGGCATATGGGATATGTAGTCCTAAGCCACTGGAGGACTCCCAGTTGGCTACTTTCTCAGTCCTGCCTTCTGTATGCTCTGTTCATTGCTTCTTCTGCGGCGTCCCACCTGTTGCTTTAAAAACCCGATATACTGGGATGTGGCTATTCTAAAATAGGTTCGTAACTGTTCAAAGGCGAGCAGCTTCTGCATGTGAGCCAGCTGTGAGCAGCAGGGTGCTTTGTGTGTGCGCTCCGGGGAAAGCACTAAACTTAGAAGCAGGGTGTTTGCTTGGGGCTTTGAGGTTCCGCTTGCAGAGAGTCCAAGGAAGTAGCGGAATTCTTAAAGGGGACAACTTCAGGGGACAGCTTCTGTTTCTATATAAAGAATCGCAAGGCGTTGATGTCCCCCAAGGGAGACAGAAAGAAGAATTTTATAAGGAAACTGAACTAGAAAAAAGACAACGGAAAGTGTTAGAGCATCTGTTTTGAGTCTCAGGCAGTTGCTCAATGGCTTAAGATGCCTGCCAGCCACACAGTCTGCTTACAGCAGGGGCAGGAAGGGGAAGTCTTCCAGATGTGAGGGTTAGATTTAGGGTTAGGGTTATCGTTCAACAAAGTCTGGAGTTCACATTGAATTAACTGCACTGGTGTCACTTGGAATTTGGTACACATTGTAGTGTGTGAAGTTGGTGGCTCCCATTTCAAGCAGCTGTCTAAATCTCCTTTGGATTTTAGTCAGAAATAGAGATGGGCACAAAACGAACAATTTTTCGTTTCTGTTTTCGTTTTTTCGTTTTGTTACATAATGAAACGACAAACAAATTTTGTCTCTAAAATGAAACAAAACAAACAGAAACACCAGAAATGTTGTCGTCCGTTTCGTTTTCGTTACGGCAATACATTGAACTGCTTTGAATGCTAAAAAAAATCACAAAAAATTGAAATAAATGGTAACAAAACGGTAACAAACGAACGAAAACTAAAACGATTTGTTTTTCAAAAATTTGTGAAAAACGGAAACGAACCGAAACGGAACCCCTAAATGACAAACGAGAAACGAAACACCATTGTTTTGATTCGTGCCCATCTCTAGTCAGAAATTTATACAGGAGCTCTCCAAGGTCCTGAACGCTACCACTGGCACACGTTCAGCAGTAGAGGTGTACAGATTTGTGTTCCTGGACTACAACTCCCAGAGCTCACCTCGCAGGGAGAGTATAAAAACATGAATCATCACGCCGCCATTCCTCCCATTGAACAGCTCCCGTATAATTCAAACCGAAATCAGCCAATGCTTCACCAGCCCTGCGAATTGGAAGGTCACCAGTCTCCATGGATTAGGAGTTCACTCTTCCCCTTCCGGTATTTTTAACAGGGAGCAACTGGGGGCAAGCGCTCATTCATTCGATGCAGACAAACCCCTACTCTTACCGGTGTGTATTTGCATATGCACGCGCACGAGCGCGCGTGGATATTGGGACCGGGGAGGCGTGAGCACCTGCTTTGTTCGCCCAACAGAATCCGACTGCGCATCCCAGACAGATACTTCCAGACCAATCAAGGCACCTATTGTGTGCAGGTGATTAGTCTAATGGCGCCACGCGCTTCGCCTGTGAAACTTCAAATTACATCTTCATTCATATTTGAAAAGAGGCATGATTGCCACGGCTTGATGATCCTTTTCCTGCCGGAGACAGGCAGCTCTTTAGCCGGAGGGCCAGCCTCCCAGCCTCTCAAACACAGCCCTCCTCCTTATCATGTCTCTCCAGAGATGATGTTTTGTTTTCTCACTGCTGTGAGAAACAAACAGCGAGTATGCTGACAGTTCACCCCCTCCCCGAGCCAAAATTATCCGTTGCTAGTCGTCTACCTGAAGTGGGGAAGTTGATCAACAGATTTTAGGGAGAGGTGATCTCATCGCCTATTTTGGAATTCATACAAGCATAGAATAATGACATTGGAAGAGGTCTACAAAGCCATCTCGTCCACCCCCCTGCTGGAGACAGGAATGCAAATCCAATGGATACCTGCCAGGTGGCTGTCAACATTTCACTTGAAGGCCTCCAGTGTTGGAGCACTCACCACCTCTCAAGGTTCATTGGTTGCATTCCCATACTGCTCTAACGGTTAGGAAGTTTTTAATCTGATAGTCAACTGAAATCTAGCTTCCTGGAACTGGATCCCATTGTTGCGTCTCCTGCTCTCTGGGACAATTGAGTGCTGGACAAGTGGATAGGGTTCTGCTGATTTAAAAAAGCTTTACATTCATTTTCCTAATGAGCACTCGTATGATGGCACCTTTTCCTCGCCTGTTGTTGTTGTTGTTGTTGTTGTTGTTGTTGTTGTTGTTGTTGTTGTTGCTGTTGCTGTTGTTGTTGTTGTTGTTGTTGTTGCCGCCGCCGCGCCGCCGCTTATTTATTTATTGCTGCTGCTTATTTATTTATTTATTTATTTATTTATTTATTTTATATAGCTTGTATGCTGCCCACTACCCTAAGGTCTCTGGGCAGCCCACAATCAAAGTAAACAATTAAAATAATCACAATGTTGTTGTGGTTGTTCCTGTTGTGGTTGTTCCTATCGTTTTTGTTCCTGTTGTTGTTGTTGTTGTTGTTGTTGCTGCTGCTGCTGCTGCTGTTGCTGTTGTTACTATTGCTGTTGTTGCTGTTGTTGTTTTTCAAGATGGCAGGGACCGTGCAGAGTCTTGAGCCGTGGAAAAGGATATTTGGTGTTTCCTCAATTTTTTGGGTTAATTTACAGTTTCACATCTCTCTTGGGGCTTACTGCAAGGCCAAGCTCACCTTGCCTTGGAGACAAACACACTTGTGAGGCTTATGGCGCAGTTCATTTGCAGGAAGTTTTGCATCCATGTTTCAAATGCCTATGGCTAGAGGTAACCTGTGTCTGAAAGAAAAAAGGCATGCAAACACACTTGACTCAATGAAGATGTGCAGAAAAGAGCAACCATTTGGAAAAAGCGGTTGGATCCCTTTATGCCTTACACAAAAATCCAGACGGGAACCACAAAGCCTCACAACCTGTTGTGAGCAAAGGCAGCAAAATCATAAGAGAGGGTTTTTTTTTTCCCCATCCTTAAGACTGCCGATCTGGGAGGCCTTTAAAGGTGTTTCCGCTCTTAGGGCGTTTATACACGACCCCTAAGCTCTGCCGCAAATGGCTGCAAGGTCCGGACCTTAAAAATGTTTACCCACCAGCTCCGGACTTTGCAGACAATTAAGTGCGACCCCGCCCACTTTAGCAAGACCAAACAGCAGTTTTCTTGTACCTGGTCTTTGATGGTGACAAATATTTGATCCGGTGTAAGGATAGTGAGTGCTGGGCTCTCCTGGCTTCTGTTTGTTCTTTTTTTGCGCCCCGCCCCTTTAAGAGATCTGAATGCTGCCGGGAACAAAACGGAGGTAAACCGGCAGTCTTTTCTTTCTTTTTTCTCCCTCCCTCAGGCAGCCAGCAACCAGGAAGTGCGGAGGGGGGTCGGGACAGAGGAAGAGCGAGGAACCCCTAAGATCTCTGGTCCGAATTTAAGTGGCCAGCGGATCTTAGGGGTCGTGTAAAAAGGCCCTTAATCACTTTGATACTGCATGAAATGCCATGGGGTCCATCCTAAGGATCCGTGTGTGGGGGGGGATCTGTAGTTTGAATTCTGTGCCAGAGGTCTCTGCTGCACTTATTTTTATTTATTTATTTATGATTATTTTTTACCCGCCTTTCTCCTTGGTAAAGGACCCCATCAGAGAATTGCCCATCAGATATTTGCCCGTACGGTACCAAATTGCAAACCCCAGAACTCCGGAGGAAGATACAATGGCAATTAAATGAGCGTTGAGCTGCAGAGCGGTGGCTCTTAACTCGAGGGCCTGTAGAGGTGTTGGATTTTGACTTCCACAATCCCACGCTGCCTGTAGCGGGCAGATATTACTCTCTCAAAGGTTAGCCGTGGTGTGAATACAAATGAGGATGCCAACTACTTCAACTTCCCCCTGTCCCTGGGGATCGTTGTGTCTGAAAGAGAAAGTAACAGGAAACAGAAAAAAGACCTTTATTGCACCGGACACATGTTCCGTTTCTCCCAATATCCTAAGTATGCTTGATGAGGGACAACCTAACAGCTTATGGAGTGTGCTACTGCCTCCTAGCCAAAACAGGGCTGGCTCCCTCCCTGCTCGTTCCCAGTGACTGGGAACAGCCAGCATTGGGCCCCCGACCAGCTGGCTGTGCTCCTTACCATTTGGGTGCTATGCTTCCCTTAGGGAAATGCATATAAATTACATTCGCAATTGTTTTAAATATGGGGTTTCGCTCACCCATTGCCTGGGGTTGGGCCTCTTAATTCTCTTCTCTTCTGTTTAATTACTGTGACGAGCTGCCTTGTGTCCCATCCTGGGGGGTAAAAGGAGCCCGATGAATCCAGCCTATCAACCAGTCAAGAAATGCAATTTTTGCGTGTGCAATACAAGATGATTTAGGTGGCACCACCTGATGGCTACCGAATCAGCAGCTTTATTATCCTCGCTGCGAGGGGGTATAAAGGGGGTGGGGGTGATGGAGTCCATTTGTACCCATGCTTGAAGACAAGGTGACAAAGAGGGAGAGGGTAGCATCACACAAATCTTTTGGGAAGATGTTCCAAGATGAAGGGGATAGCAGCGGAAGCTGGAAAAGAACAAGATCAGGAGAGGACACAGCTGTTGCCTCACATGTCCTGTCCCCTAGAAGTAGGGCCAGGGGTCTGGACTAGGAATTATTATTATTATTATTATTATTATTATTATTATTATTATTATTATTATTATTATTATTATTATTATTATTATTATTATTATTATTATTATTAATTGGCATCCTTCAGTCTCGAAAGACTATGGTATCATGCCTGGAGTAGAGATCCTAAAAACAATACCTAGTGTGACTAAATAGACCAATTCGGGAATGGCAGTCTCTACCACACTGGGGGGCAGATGTATTCTGTTTTTTGCCCGGTCGTTTGAGTTTTGTTCTTTCCGTGCCTGCCTCTTTTCCTCTGCCTGTTGGACAAATGCCTCTTCAAATTTATGTAGACCATGCTGTATCTCTTGCCTCCAGACAGTGCGATCGGAGGTCAGGGTTTCCCATCTGTTGAGGTCCATTCCCAAGGCCTTCAGGTCCCTCTTGCAGATATCCTTATACCGCAGCTGTGGTCTCCCTCTGGGGTGCTTTCCCTTCATTAGTTCTCCATATAGAAGATCTTTTGGGATCCGACCATCATCCATTCTCACAACGTGTCCAAGCCAGCGTAGGCGTCGCTGTTTCCATAAAGCGTACATGCTAGGGATTCCAGCTCGATTCAGGACTATACTATTTGGAACTTTGTCGTGCCAGGTAATGTTGAATATTCCCCTAAGGGAGGTATTTAGAGTATTTGTACCCAGCCTTTCTCCCTGGAAAAGGACCCAAGCTCTAAGCTCTGGAATGTGTGCAGGTGAAACTCGGTAGTTGGGAGAGCTCTGTGCTGAGACTGAATCTGTTGGTCAACAAAGGAGCCTCTCTCTCTTTTTAGGGGAAGTGTTTTGTTGGCTTGCCCATCATTTGTAATGGACCCAAGGACTGGTCGCCTGAATGATGGACATCCAACAGTGAACATCTTCACTCTTTATCTTGCTCACGGGGCACGCCCTCCCTTGCTGCTGCCACCTTCCTCCACAAAGTGCACCAGATTTATTACACACCCTGGGGGTGCAGTGTCTGTATATTGGCTTCTACCGTAAGGATGGATGCCTCCGAATGCACTCCCCCCCCCTTCCTGCCCGTTCTGTGGCTCCAGCTAACCTGCACTATATTCCTGCTTGCCTTCCCTGGGGGGTCTCGATTCATAGCCCAAGTGGAAGCCCATTATCTAATCTCAATAGCCAGCTCTCTTGGAGAGGGACAAAAGCTATTCCAGGAATAAGGCAGATTGGGGGGGGGGGGGGAGAAATAATGGACATTGCATGGAAACAGGGAGGGGGTCTCTCATTCTTTCTGTTCGACTGATTGCCAGCTGCATTCTCGTTGTTTAAAGTAAAGCAAGATGAGATGGGTGTATTCATTTGTTTTCTTGGATGGACTGTACCAATTTTTTCCTGCCCTAAAATACACGGAGGAGTTTGCATCGCAACTAAACTAACCATTAAAAGGTATGGCCAGCATCACAGATTGAAGTAGGGAAAATGCTTGGCCTCGTTGGTTAAAAACAGAGATTCAAAACACAGATAGAAAGAAAGAGGCCTATAAATTCGGCCTATAAATTCCGAGGCTTAGTGAGGGCAGAAGGCTAGGCAGGGGTGATCGGCATGCCACTTGTCATTCGCCCTCACCTGCATGGTGGACCAAGGATAGGCTCCTGTGCTAGGGGACAGAGAAGGCAGGAGGCATGCGGGGGGGGGGGGGGCAACAGAATCCAGAAAGGTGTCAGATAGGTAGGTGTGAGGACAGTGTTGTGGAATCACCTTTAGCAGACACAGATGGTCTCAGCATCAGAAAGAGTTCAGCAGCATAGCCCTTAAGCCTTACCCGCCTCTCCTGAACTTGACGTTGCTGTGATTTTATGTTGATGTCGGTGTGTTTTTTTTGGGTTCCCCGCTTTCCATTTTTGTCATCGCGGTAGCGCTTGACAGTTTAAGATGTCTCTCTCTAAAATCACCCTGGGGAGTTTTTCAGGACTGGGCAGTCCGTAAAGAGTTTAAATAAAGAGATGTGGGTTAAATGAATCGGGAGAAGCACAACGAGGCCAGCCCCGTGTCTCCGTGCAAACGGTGAGCCGCGTCTCCTGTGAGTCGTGCCTGATGGCGTTAGATCTCCCAGTCCTTTGTAAAATACAGCATTGGTGAAGAACGAAACTGCAGGCTGGAAGGGAGGTGGAGGGGTGGGGGAATGAGATCATAGAGGCACACAAACACACACACCCTCCCTCCACCCCACCCCGCCACCACCCCGCTGACTTTCCAGGAATGTGTAGCATTCCTTTCCCCATCCAACCCCAGATTGAAGCACCTGAGAAAGAGGCTACAGAGATGAAATGGATAATATATATTGATCTGCCTCACTAAGCAGCACATGCAGGGGTCATTGGGATGACATCAATTTGCCGAGTGCTGAGTGCCATCTGCAAAAATATATTTAAAAAAGGATACAAGGAGGTGCATTATTTATCAGACGATGGCTGTATCATAAACATATACTCGGTGTCGTTCAACACCCAAAGCTTGCTGAACGCTGAGCGGCACAGCTAATTAAACCCCGAGGCTGCCTGCCAACCAAAGGATTCAGCAAAGGCACCTTTGATCCCCCCCCTCCCCCCAACTGCCCCTTGTTTTGCTCCAGTGAACTGACTTATCTCTTCCAGCCTTGCAGTCTGCTCCTGGTTTTAGTTTTCTTTCTTGCCTTGAGAGTAAACCGAAGTGCTTACATTTGCAATATATATATATATATATATATATATCCCCCACCACCACCACCACCAATTGCTGCCATGAAAGTCAGCTGATGTTAGACCTTGATGTTTTTCCATAAGGGCTGTGTGCTCTATGGAGTAAATCAACTGACACTTTAGTCTGAAAGAAGAATACTAACCATGTGGGCTTCATCTGGATGGCGGGGAGGTTTGGGCAATGTTCTTCTTCCTTCGCCCGTCTCCTCCCCAAAGGCCTAGGCCCTTGACATGAGGGGAGATTTCCCCACATCTCCTTAGAGTCTTCTTTTGGGAATGCCAGTGGTCACAATAAACTTGCATGACTTTCTGAGCCTTGAGCACCTAGAAGAACCTTTCCTGAATATAAGAACATAAGAAGAGCCCTGCTGGTTCAGGCCAAAGGCCCATCAAATCCAGCTTCCTGTATCTCACAGTGGCCCCACCAGATGCGCCCGGGAGCACACGAGACTAGATATCTGTCTCTTGATACCACTCCCCTGTATCTGGCCCTTGAAGGACCCTGGTTTTTAAGCCTGGAGATGACACATCTCCATCATGGTTTGTCACCTGTGATGGACTTCTCCTCCTCCTCCTGGTGATGTCAAAGACACCAGATCCACTCTGCAGACGTTTTGAGTTCAACGATGAGCAGGGTGGCATCTGCAATAGGTAGTACTTTTCCCTGTGGTCTTCTACATGCCCCAACTTTAAAAAAATTATAGATGTATTCCTGATGTGTTTTGATATCTTATTTTTTTTACAAGCCTTCTCTCGCAAGGAATTCCACCTACTACTGACTTCATGGACAACACACATTTTGGCCAGAATCATACTGGGGATGTGCTGCATGCTGGTGGGAGTGCAATTGTGTAAAACAAAGAGGTGGGTTGCTACTAGGTAATGGGCTACTACTGGCATTCCCGCTCACATGCCAAGTCATGCAGGCTGGGACTTGACTAGTAATGTGAGCGCCAGTGTATGAATTAGCCACTGTTGGCTGCTGTGTTATAATGAAGTGCTCTTAATGCCGGTGGAACTCTCTTCTATATTCTGTTAGTGGGCCTTGTTATTGCTGAACACTGTTCTGAAATCCTCAGAGCCAAACAGCGTGTGAATGTTTTTAAATAAATTCCTACAATTTAATTGGTCAAGTGGGAGGGTCCCCTCATTCACATCCTTGCCAATTCAGGTACCCTGAATTTAGAGGAACCGTTGGTCAAATGGAGCTGTATATCAAAACAAACAAACAAACAAACAAACATTAGCTAATTTGAATTTGCTGTTGTATGAATGAATACAAAGCAAAATGAGACTCTCTCTCTCTCTTCTTTCTGTGTGTGTGTGTGTGTGTGTGTGTGTGTGTGTGTGCGCGCGCGCGCGCGCACGCATCATATGCAGTCCCCCTTTCCACATTGCACTAGAAATAAGTATGCAGCAGTGTGTTTTTCAGTTTTTCTTTTCTTTTCTTTTTCAGTCAAGCGAGTGTGAATGCTGAGAGGGAAGGCTGTGTATAAAAGAGTGAAAGTACATCTCCCTGGGTCCCCTGGGCCCTCTGAAAGCCAGAGAGCTTTTGCAAGCTTTGAAGAGATGTGGCTTTTATTTGCATGGATCTTGTTTCTGCGCAGCCCGGGTGGCCCTTTCGAGAACAGGCTAGAAGGGTCACCCCCCCCACCCCTGCCCAGTCTGCCAAACGTTCAGTTCTTCTTCCAGGGACCCGAATACATTATCAGGGAAAAGGGCTCACTCCACTGTCCATGGTGCTGCTGGGTCACCTCTCTGGTTTTGCAAGCCAAAAGTTTCTAGTCAAGGGCCAACGGGACCCGGAGAGTTATATTCAAGATTGTCTAATCTAAACCTCTGCTCGCTGCAGGAATTTCACAACTACATCATCCATGACAGATGGCCATCCAGCGTTTCTTTAAATAATCCCTCCCCGAGCAAGCTAGAACATCCATCTTTTCCTGAGGCAGTCTGAACTGCTGCTGATCAGCTTTTAACATTGGGCTGTGTTTCGCTTAAAATTTCATCAAACGCTGCCTTCTTCCTATTTTCCATCCATTCATTCCAGCCATGTCCCTTAGAGAATTTTCTCCATCTTCTGTCTCAAAACTGCCTAACCTCTTTTGACTCTTTCCACACAACCATTTCCTTATGAGACTAGAGTAGTATCCTTAATCCTAGTTTTCCAGTTCTTTATTGAAACACAATGACATCATTTAGGGGGGTGGGGGAGATGCTACAGCAGGATCCTGATATATACCCTTCATTTCAGCAATCTGTCAATCTGCATTCCCCTCCAAAGAGGCTATTTTGATATTACAGTATATCTTTTTTTTTAATCTTGAAGAGGAGAGTTTGTAAACACACTGTATCTTTTCAGTTTAATTTGGGGTTTCAAGGGGGTGTTGAATTCAGTGGGATGGATGAGCTCTATCTTGACCTGGGGTGGCCAAATAAGAGATTGACTACTAGGTGTACATAAGAAGAGCCATGCTGGATCAGGCCAAAGGCCCATCTAGTCCAGCTTCCTGTATCTCACAGGGGCCCCACCAAATGTGTCCGGGAGCGTACAAGACTAGATCTCTTGTCTCTTCATACCACTCCCTTGCATCTGGTCCTTGAAGTACCCCGGTTTTAAGCCTGGAGATGACACATCTCCGTCATGGTTGCTAACCTGTGATGGACTTCTCCTCCAGGAATCTGTCCCATCCCCTTTTGAAGGCATCCAGATCGGATGCCATCACCACCTCCTGTGCCAGGGTGTTCCACAGACTAACAACACAAACAAGAATTGATCTCAAACCAAGAAGATAATGGTTTTGTGGAACCGGTTTAGATCTTTAGAATGAGTATTGGGTGGAAGATGTGACTGGCTTTTTCCGTCGAGTCTCCTTTGATCCTGGTTACCTTGCCAGAGGTTGTTCCTTCAGCCCTGGATCCAGGTGGGGGAATTCACAGCTTGAATGACAGATCGTTTCCTCATCCCAAACTCCCACCTCCAGAAATGAAAAACTAAGCCTGGAAATGTTTGTTTGAGCCACTGGTGGGGAGATGCCAGGAGCTATCATGTTTAAAAAACAAAGGCCTTTTCAACATTTTGGGTGGGGTGGCAATTGCTAAGAGTGAGGAGGATGGATCGCTAGGGTGTGTCGAGCAATCTGACAAAGGGTCATAAATTTAGAGGTGACATTTCTCCCCTTTCTTCCTCAAGTATATGGGGGGGTGGGGGTGGCCAGGATGGAGTTTTCTAACACTAGGCAGAATGGAAGCCTCTACCGCCCCGTCTGCAAAGGTTCCTGCTGGGCTCCTGCCGGTTTGCCCAAGAAGTGTGGGTGGATACAAGGCCCTAATTGGTACCCGTCCTTTGAAGTGGGAGCCCAGAGCCCTCCTTTGGGAGCCTAACGATCTCTGCTAATAAGAAACCGGGTGGAAGGCAGCAGAGCCCCTGGCTGTTCACATCAAAATGGACTCAAATCACCACCACCACCCTGGGACACGAGACCTGTCGTTGCTTCAAGCCACCCGGCCCACACTAAAGATGGAGGCGGAGGCCTCTTTGAATGGAATCCCACCTGGCGATTTCGGAGCGAAGTGCTCTGAGGTGTCAGGAGCCACAGATTTTACCCCCTTCCGACTGTGGGCAGGGAAGCCCTCTTTGTGAATACATGAATCACGAGGAAACAGCACTCACAGGGAAAGTCTCTCTGTGGCTTGATGCTGCCTAAGGATTTTGATCCGGCAAACACCAATATAAACAGAGCCCCTCTAGTCATCTGTTAAATTTAGTACATCTCTGAGCTTTGCAAGGCAATGTTAAGATTAAAAAAAAACATCAAAATGTATAGGTGTAGTTGTGTTTGTTCATCTCAGCATGCTGGCAGAATTACAGGGAACAGAAAGAGGAAAAGGAGGGTTAAAAAAAAACCCTAGTAAAATTTTCCGATTCTTCAAAGACTAACAAATTTGTTTCAGTGTGAATTTTCATGGATCGAGATGTATCTGAAAAGAGGAGATTTTTGATCCCCAAAAGCTCACCCTGGAACAAATTGATTAGTCTTTGAAGTGCCACGATGTTTTGGCTCCTTTTCCTTTTCCTTTTAATTTTGTCAACACATCAAAACGTGGATCATGGAGTGCCTGGTTTATGTCTTGAATTTGGTACATGACTTCTGGAGGAATTCACGTCTGTCCTTCAGCTTCAGCCTAGCCCCCAAATATGCTATTTGTCTTCCTTTTTTGTGTGACACCTCTCAACGAGGGTGTGGTGCTGCATCTAAAGCTGAAAAAAAAATCTAAAATGATATTGATCTGTGCTGGCTGGCTGGCTCAGTGGCTGTGAAATGAGAGGCTGAGAGTTCAATTCCCCCACTGGGATCCCTGTATGTGTAAAGCCAGCCTGGGTGGCCTTGGGCCAGCTGCACCATCCCAGGGAAACTCCCAACCACCTATCCCAGAGAAGGGAATGGGAAACCACTTCTATTCTCTACCTGCAAGGAGAGGCAGAGGTTGAGAACTGAATTCCCCAGTGAGCCTCCAGGGAGAATAGCCAGCCTGGGTGGCCTTGGGCCAGTTGCACCATCCCAGGGCACCCCTGGAAGAAGGGAATGGGGAACCACTTCTGAGTATTCTCTACTCAAAAACCCTGGAAAGGATCTCCATGAGTCAGAACTGACTTGGGCACATTGTTTGTTTGTTTGTTTGTTTGTTTGTTTGTTTGTTTGTTTGCATATCGCACCAATTTCCCAAAGGGAACGCAAACAAAACATGTGAAAACCAAAGATCAAAATCAAACGCAAATGAAATAAAACAATACAAACAGACAAATAGCCTGGCATGAGGCAAAGACCAAAATAATAACAAAACAATGTCAAACGCGGGGGGCACAAAACACATTAACAATTGCCGAATGCCTCCCTAAATAGCCAAATTTTCACAGCCTTTTTGAATACCGCTAGGGATGGCGCATGGCGTATCTCACTTGGCAGTTTGTTCCACCTAGATGGAACATCTCCTTGTTGTTGTTGATCTACTTGCTTTATGTTGTTATTGTTAACCATCTTGGTGGTGCTCCTGAAGTGAGCTGGGCCCTTGGAAGCCACCTCCAGATGCAACGTATTGGGATGCTGATTTTTTTTCTGCCCAAACCCAGGCATTTCCACTGAGAAGGCCTTTTCCTTCCTCCTCTCCCTGTTGTTTTCCTAAACCTTCTTCTCTGTGTGCCTCCCTCCCCCAACCTTGTTCCCTTTCACCTTTGGCCATCCCTCTGCGTCCATGCATAAGTCAGTGGAGCAGGGCCAGTTAAAATGGAACAGCCCTTCTCGTGCCCACCTTCCCATGAAGTAGAAATCAACAGCAGAAAGAGAGATGCTTGGTCGTCTTTCTTGCTATTTCCACCATCTCCTTTAGAGCAAGAATGAAAAAGGGGAACAGGGCAGCCAGCAGAGAATTGGGAAGATTCATAAGCAGGTCCCGATGGGAAGCTTCCCAATTAATATGCCAGACAGACAGTCAGACAGACAGACATCATCTGACTCATTCTCTCTCTCTCTCTCTCTTCCCCTCCCCCTTAATTTACAATCTGTCTTGCTTCCTTTCCACCACCTGGTTTGGGAGTTATTACAAACTCCATCTGTTGTGTTGGTCAGGCTAATTCCAAAGGCAGCCTCTTTGTTGGTCTGTGGCTAAACTAAATAAAGAAGACTGTCTCCTACAGGGAGAAGCAAACACAAAGACATGTGTGCAGAATGCCTGGCATTGAGGCCACCAGGTTAGAAGCAGCCGATTCCAAGAGATTTCAGGCTCCGAACTTGAGTTGTGGGGTGATGCCAAAGGAACAGTGCTTTCAACAGCAGTTGCAAAGCCAACGTGTGTGCATCTTGTGCAATAAGCAGACAAGGCGGTAACACAGCAAGGAATCCCAGGCATGCAAAGAAGTTCAGGAGGAATGGGGGGGGGATGAAGGTGAGAAGCAAGTGCTTTAGAAGAAAGGAGGCTGTTTTCTCACCTAAAGGCAGGCAAGAGTAAGTTCAGATCTACTCAATCCCACCTGGTCTGTGGTATGCCAGCGTGAACTCCAAAACTAGATCAAGATGGCCAGATCAGCAGCATCCCATGACTTTGGCTCCCACTCCTCATATATGGTTGGAGAACGAGCCCCAGAAGCTGAGTTTCAGGACGGAAGCTTTCAAACAACATTCTTTGTTGCTGTTCCTAAGCTGTGGAACTCCATTCCACAGGAAGCCCCCTTACTTTGCTGCCCTCCTGCTGGCAGGCAGAGGCTTTTCTCTTTGGGCAATCTTTTCCTGTCATTAAGAAGCTGACTATAAATGGGCTGTTAAAAACAAGGCTCTTAAGTGTTTCAAATGTGCTTTGAAAACAGTTCTAAACCACTTTGATGCACCTGTTGCAACAGGACATTGCTTTAATTGCTTTTAAACCTTCTTCTTCTTCTTCTTCTTCCTCCTCCTCCTCCTCCTCCTCTTCTTCTTCTTCTTCTTCTTCTTCTTCTTCTTCTTCTTCTTCTTCTTCTTCTTCTTCTTCTTCTTCTTCTTCTAGTTTTTAGTATTGCCTGTTTTAATCTTGTAAACCACCTCAAAGCCTCTCAGTGAGCATGGCAGACCACAGATGATAAGAAATGGGTGAAATGAAATGAATGAAAGATTGAGGCCTCACATCCAAACCAATGGTGTTTCCCCCACTACCAAAGGATGAGGAATAGGAAAACAATTCTGCATCCACGGCTTGTGGTTTCAGACAGGGGTTGGAGAAGTTACTCTTTTTTGACTACAGCTGCTAGAATTGCCCACCCGGCCGTGCCATGCTGACGGAGGCAAAATAATTCTCACTGGGTTTTTGTCCCTGAAAGCAGCGTGATCAGCCTCTAATGCCTACTCATGCTATACAGCCTATTTATCCATCTTACTCCACGTCATCTCCTTAGACCAACCAGTGGCTTTCTGGAAGAGCTGTTTCTCTGGCTACCTAAGATTCCTTTTGGGCTCTTTTAACAGAGGAGCTGAGATGGACTCCCAACTCCTTATCACCCCTCCCATATGTGAATGGGTGATTGTCACAGCATAGAACACCCAGGAAGGCACCGGGTTGGCAAAAGTTCCTTGGATTGAAAGTGGCAGCTTGAGATTGAACCCAAGGTCGTTGATGAGGCCAGTTCTGATATGGTGAAGAATCTGATCTGGGGTTTCCTCCCAGAAGGAGCTATCCAAGGTCCTGAATAGGGCCAGCACCCTGGAGAGATTATTAGAAGGTAAAACCACTTACTGATTAACTTCCTCTCCACCCTGGAGCATCCTGGAGACTTCTTAGATAGATAGATAGATAGATAGATAGATAGATAGATAGATAGATAGATAGATAGATAGATAGATAGATAGATATGTGTTGCATCCTTACAGTCGTGACTGACTCTTCGTGACCCCATGTCCATGGAGTTTTCTTGGCAGGAATACTGGAGTGGCTTGCCAGTTCCTACTCCTGGTATTCCCTGGTGGTCTCCCATCCAAGTACCAACCAGGGCCGACACTGCTTAGCTTCCGAAATCAGGCAAGATTGGATGTGCTTAGGGCATCGGATGTGATTAGGGCATATATACGATGTCTAGCACTTGGAGTTGTGCAGATCCTGCTTTGCTAGGCATGCAGTGAAGGTCTCCGAAGCTAGCAGGCTGACAGAGAAAGATTCTACATGGCAGGAGATGGGGGTAAATCCGTTCAGGGCATCCCTGTAACTCCTTGTCAAAATAATGAACAGAGCAGGATACGCAGGATGCCAGGGAGCCAGGATGTGCTTTTGCTGATTCTGCATCTTTTAGACAAGCTGCCAGATCCAGTTTTCCTGGAGTGTGGGTTACGAAGGGCTTCGGAGGAGGGTGGTACTGAAAGAGGTGGCCACTTACGTACCTTTAGTGCTGCCAACTAGGAAACGAAATCACCCAGTAATCAGGGCAATCATTAGTTCATTTCCCAGAGGGCACGCCTCTTTGTCAAGTGGTCTCCCACCTCACTTTGATTTATAGGTATTAGGTAAAGAACCAGAAGGAGGGAATGATCAATGGCTTTGAAGTCACCCACCAACCATTGCAACTGCGAACAGTCATAGAGTCATAGAGCTGGAAGAGACCTCAAGGGGTCATCCAGTCCAACCCCCTGCCATGCAGGAACCCCCATCAATGTACTCCCGACAAATGGCCATCCAACATCTGCTTAAAATCCTCCAAAGAAGGAGACTCCACCACCCTCCTTTGGGGCAGCATATTCCACCGCCAAACAGCTCCAACCGTCAGGAAGTTCTTCCTAATGTTCAAATGGAATCTCTTTTCTGGTAGTTTGAAACCATTGCTCCGACTCCTGGTCTCTGAAGCCATGGAAAACAAACCTGCCCCCTCTTCAATAGGACATCCTTTCAAATATTTCAACATGGCTGTCATATTCCCTGTCAGCCTTCTTTTTGTAAGGCTAAATATTCCTAGCTCCCTGAGCCACTTCTTGTAAGATATTTCTTCCAGACCTTCAACCATCCTGGTTGCCCTCCTCTGGACCCGTTTGAGGTTGCCAACATCCTTTTCAAATTGAGGTGCGCAGAACTGGACTCAGTACTCTGAATGGAGTCTAACCAGAGCAGAATATAGTGGTACGATCACGTCCCTTGATCTAGACACGAAGCGGAGACGGGCTTCAGTTCTACATCCCCTCCATTGCTGCATCTGTCCCTCTCTGTCAGCAGAGGGGATTTTATGCAAATTGGTGTCCTTGTTTGTCCACTTCAGAGCGGGTGGCGTGTAAGTGGTTGCCCTTTACCCCAGCCCCTGCATCCCTTTCTGGTGCCAGGCAACTGCTTTCTTCTGTCTTGAATGAAACGAAGGCCCCTTTGACTGCTTTTCCCCACCACCCTGGGGAGAAGCAGCAGTGGCTATTTAGCATGCATGGGGGGGGAGGGAAAGAGGGGTCTTTGTACCAGCTGGTTCAGCGTTGAAGCCCCATCATCGCTGCTTTTGGCATGTGATCTGATGGGCCACATCCCAAGGACCCAGACAGCTGCATCCCCCCGGCTGTTGCCACATATCTGAGTTTGCTAAGCCTCCCAAGAGGCCGCCCGTCCCTTCGCACTCCACAAGGTCAGGGCGGGCGGTGCCCAAGATGAATCGGATGTGACATGTAGCCAGCTGGTGCCACTCGGGACACACACACACACACCCGCGGTGGGTTGGTGTTCACGGCCTGCCCAGCAGAAGGGCCTTGGAAAAGGCCATTCGAGAATGAGCTGGCAGATTTAGAGACCATCGCCAACATCAGGCAAGGGTTGGCTGCCAACTTTTCAGCCATGAGCTGCCACCATGACTTCATCGCAGTCATGGTGGTTGGAGGCGGGAAAGGTAGCACCACCCATATTGCCCTCTTTGTTTTCACGGGGATGATCTCCAAAGCAGATTAGGGTCTTTCAGTCACTAGGATAACAGAATAATGGCATCATATAATTATACCGTTGGAGGGCCCTCCAGGGTCTCCTTACCTTCTGCCAAGGGTGGAAATCCACATCTGAAACAGTACTGACAGACGGCCACCTGACTTTTTAAAATTTATTTTATTGGAATTTAATAATGCAAAAATGAAAAAAATCACAACCAACAAAACACATCACTAAAACAATACAGAACAACCCACTGGCAATGAAAGACAGGTCTTCTCTTTCTGAGAGTGCCCGTTCTAGGACCTGACAACACTCCCCCTCCAGGATGGCCATGGGGGATTCTGGGAGTTGTAGTCCAAAGAGCAAGCACTTCAGAGCTCCTGAATTATCTCCCACTCCTCTGGCCACTCCTGTCGGTTTACAAAACTATACAAAATACAATCAGGTATAAATAGGACCAAATTAAATACAATAAAACCGCAATGGCAACAAATCTGTAAACAAAACAAAACCAATAAGCAAATCAAATAAATCTTTACATGAGCTTAAAAGGCAATTTGAGATGGCAAGACTGTGACTAAAGTGATACAGCTGACCTTTTCACACGACCCCTAAGATCCGCTGGTCCCTTAAATTCGGACCAAAGATCTTAGGGGTTCGTTGCCCTTCCTTCCTCCCCACCAGAGAAAGAGGGGGGGAAAATGCAGCTCACCTGGAGGAGCTTCCCGGAGCTCCGTTTCTCTTCCGTTTCTCTTCCGTTTCTCTTCTGCTTGCTTTTTTCCCTCCCACCTCTTCTCTTAAAGGGGCAGGAGGCAAAAAAAACACAAGCAGAAGCCAGGAGAGCCCCACACTGACCAGATTAAATCCGGACCTGGGGATTTTCACCCACCTCAAGCAGGTACAAGAAAGTGCAGCTGGGTCGCGCTTAGGTGGGCGGGGTCGCACTTAATTGTCTGCAAAGTCCGGAGCTGGTGGGAAAACACTTGTAAGGTCCGGACCTTGCAGCCATTTCCTGCGGAGCTTAGGGGTCGTGTATAAAGGCCCTAAGAGCTCAGGAAGGCCTGTTGAAAGAGCCAGGTGTTTATCCACCTTGACCTCTTCCCCCATTCAAGGCATGCTGTACCTATAGGTTTTCTTTATGTTTAAGGTATGACAACCACTGGATGGTCGAGGCTGAGTATCTTTTGCATTGTGGTAAATGTCTGGTTGTGGTATGGCTGTCACATTTTCCTTCAGAAACTTGAACCCATACACTAGATACACACTAGCCAGAGCTGCCTAATGTGAGGGCTCTATGGCATATTTTTCTCCTTCCTCTTTTTTTCTTTATCTTTTCCAATGTCGTAGTCAGGATTTCGTGATGATATTTTGTGCAGGCTTGCACCAAGATATGAACCTCTGCTGGCAATAAAATGCGAGATCTCTCTTCATGTTAAAGGTTTTCATTTTATTCTCATCTTACCATTCCAAGAAAACTTTCTGCTCAGCCGGCGCATGTACTGAATCCCATAGTCTTTTGCGGGTGGCAGAGTGTCCTCATCGTGACTGTTTTCTGGGGTGCTGAATGAAAACAGTGGGCACTGGAGAGAAATCAAGTTGGTCTCTGACCTCGCTCTCCATCTGAAAGGTCTTCAGAGTTTAGCTGAAAACGAGCTCCTAAGGAACAGACTCCATCGCTTTGGATCCTTACACTAAGGAGCAGCAGACCACCAACTGGCTCCTTCTTCTACACAACGGACTTTTCAATATCTAAGGACAGTTTTAAGAGAGGAGGCAGCAACAGAAAAGAGGTAGCAGGCTGAGACATGTCTCCAAAATTCCTAATGTTTGGGCAAAAAAAAAAAAAAGGGGGGGGGGAGTCTTTTTTTGAAGACAACCATCAACCATCCATAATCGAGATAGATCTTGTGAAATGTTGTTGTATGGGTGGTGATTCTGTTTGTCTGTCTGTCTGTCTGTCTGTCTGTCTGTCTGTCCGTCCGTCCGTCCCTTCCTTCCTTCCTTCCTTCCTTCCTTCCTTCCTTCCTTCCTTCCTTCCTTCCTTCCTTGGCTATAAAAGTAACTACCTATAGCAGCCCAAATCCAATTGCCACTTCCACTAGAGTAGACCCACTGAGTCTATATAAATGTCTCTGATTCGTGACAGGACCCAATCCACAAAAAAGAAAGGGCATGAATAGGTGCTGCCATTAAATTTCCTAACACGGTCAAGTAGGCTCACCTCTAGATTTGGCGTCCTCCAAAATTGGGTACTCTGGGGCAAAGGCCCAGATGGTCCCCAGCACCAGCACCCGCATCTTAGATATGTACCCCTCAGTATGTGAGAGGTTCAAGAAGCACCTTCACCAGTGTCATTCCTCAGGGAGTTCCCATGGTTTAGCAAAGATTTGAACCCTGGTCTCCCAAGTCCTAATCTGTCAATCTATCCACTAGATTGACATATAGGAGCCCCGTGGTGCAGTGGTTAAATGCCTGTCCTGCAGGTAAAACTGTGCTCACGACCTGGGGTTCAATCCCAGGTAGCCGCTCAAGGTTCACTCAGCCTTCCATCTTTCTGAGGTCCATCAAATGAGTACTCAGCTTGCTGGGGGAGGGTGGTCAATGTGTAGCCTGCATACTGTAATTAAAACTGTAAACTGCCCAGAGACTACTTGAAATGGCATGGGGCAATATATACAGTAAGCAGATATATTTTGCTTTAGACCACACTGGCTCCTGTGGTGTCTCTCACCATGATGCAGTGGGGAGGGGCAGCTGAACTGGGGGCTAGCAATTGTTTTTTTTTAAAAAACATTTATGTCAAGGGCCTTGGAATGATGGATCATTTCTAAAGCTGCGGGCCAAGCGCCGCTCTCGTCTCCTAATCTTTCCCTCCGTTTCCTTCCAGAGCGACCTTGGAAGATGTCGAACCAGAGCAGCGGTGAGACTAAGCCCCCATGTTTACCCCGGAATGGACTGGTGAAGCTCCCCGCCCAGGCCAATGGACTCGGCTCCGCCAGCATCACCAAAGGGACCCCAGCGATGAAAAACCGCCTGTGCCAGCCGTCTTCTGTGCCTGCCATCCTGAGCCCGGCCTTAGCGAACCACAGCGATCTGCCCATCCCCAGCCTTGCGTCGCCATTGGCCTTGGCCTCCCTGGGTGGGGTGCCGTCTCCCTCCAGTGCCAGCGTGTTGGGCCTGAACTCTAGCGGGACCTCCCCGAGCAATGGAGAGGTGACCTCTTTCGAAGGCCACCCTGGCTCCCCAAGCGAAAGGCAACTGGCCGTGGATGAAAAGATCCTTAACCGGTTGTTTATGTACTTTTCGGCTTGCGAGAAGTGTGTCCTGGCCCAGGTGTGTAAAGCCTGGAGGAGGGTCTTGTACCAGCCCAAGTTCTGGGTGGGCCTGACCCCGGTACTGCACACCAAAGAGCTCTATAACGTCCTGCCCAGCGGAGACAAAGAGTTTGTCAACCTCCAGGGTTTTGCCATCAGGGGCTTTGAGGGCTTCTGCCTGGTGGGAGTCTCCGACTTGGACATCTGTGAGTTCATTGATAACTATCCCTTATCCAAGAAAGGGGTGAAGTCCATGAGCCTTAAGCGATCAACCATAACAGACGCCGGCCTTGAAGTAAGTCTCCTGGATTATAATGTAAATTGTTCTTCCCTTCATTGATGCTGTTGTTATATAATGGCTTCAGGCACTGTACATTACGACCCCTTATCCACAGTCAGAAAATATTAAAAATATTAAAAGAAAAAAAAGAATCCAGAAAAAACTATTTTCATGTGTATTACCAAAACTGGCCACTAGAGGTAGCCAGAGACCATGAATGGCTTTGAGTGCCTTTTGGGGAAGAATACATAGAATGATCTCTTCCACCCTCTAGTGGCCAGTTCTGGTAATACATCTGAAAATATATTTTTTTATTTTTAAAAAATCAGTTTTTAATACCATAATTCTTCTCATCTAGGAGTTGGGAAAGCACATTTATCCCGAATCATGCACCTGGGAGAAAGGCAAGACTTCTCACTACCAGTTTTAGATGATAGGATGTTTTGTGTTTGTCATTGAATAGCTATACAAAGATGGTGAAATAAGGTTTCAGCTGATTGAAGACTAGCAATATGCACTGTCTTGAAAAACAATCTGTAAAGATGAACAGAACATTAGGTTCACCACCACTGGACCTTAGTATCTCTCAGATTTTGAGATGTATCACCCCCCAAAAAGGTATTTGTTCCTTCTTAGATTTAGATCTTTATTCTTGGAATACCGTGCAGTCGCTCTGTTAGGGGCTGTGTATTTACCCCAGTAGATTTATTTATTTATTTTTGGTAGCAACAGACACAAGCATCACTATTTCCTGCTACAGAATTAATCTCGCCACCAGAGAATGGAAAAGCTACTTTGGGGTGGACGGAGTGGACTCTGAGCATCCCCCAAGCCAGGAATTTGATAAATGTAATGGGGGTGGGAATTGGTTGGAAAGTATGTTTTCAACGTTTAGCCTTTGGTGGAGATGATGGTGAGTCTTGTTCCTCTCTTCCTGGTATGATGGGGTGGGGTGGGGAGAGAACAATGCCCAAATTTTATTATCTTTTTCATTATTCTGAAAGTCTGGCTGTCATCTTAATCAACTGATTGCTGCGCGAGCAAGAGGATCTCTAATATGCTTAAAGAGACACTGCAACGACACTTACTCAATTAAATTCGGCTGGCCACCCCCAGGAGCAGATTCTTCCAAGGAGAGCTGTCAACGGATTAAGGGGGGGGAAAAAATTCTAACAGACAAGTGGTCCGTCTTTATCACTGATTAATTACATGGTTATTAAATGGAGGAGGGGGGAGGCCTAGAGCCAAGAGTTGGGAATGAGATGGGCACTCATATTTTTTTTACCTCCGGAGACCAGGTACTTGGAAAATGCACTGGGACGCGCTTAGGTGGTCGTACTTGATTTTTTTTTAAAAGTCCACAGCAGGTGGGGAAACAATTTTAAGCTCTGCATCTGGGAGCCCTTTGCCTCGGATTTTAGGGGTCGTATAAAAGAGCTATTAGAGCTGCGCACTAGGAGGGGACCCTGCAGATCCTCGCACCCAGGTCCTGTCAAGGAATCACGGTGGGGAATCCGACTCCCAACTGGATGCCTCGGCTGCTGATCTATCCAGCAGTTTTAAGGAGAACAGCCACAGCCATGCCTCAAGAGATGCACATTTAGAAGGCATTGCTTTCATTAGAAACACCAGAGATTTCCTGTGACCAGGTGACCTGCAAAGCCTGGTGTTTTCCCCTACCATCGGGGTGTGCTAAATCTTCCAAGCCACCGTCGCCACCCTGCCCCCATCTCTCCCTCCTGAGTTTTCTGCTCCTCCAAGCTGGACTAGAGATTCTACTTGAAGTTGCGGGCTGAGCCATCGGGACACTTGACAGCCGGTCACAAATGCCCCTGCTGCGGAGATTCGTATTGCTCTTCCCTTCAAACCGTGGCCTTAATTATTTCTCAATTTGCAAAAAAAGCACAAGAAGCTGTCCGTTGCAAATCCCATGCAAATGAATGCCCTCTTCTGCCCTCTGTTTTTAACGATGCGTTTCCTTTTTTGTTTTAATTGGCGGTGGTGCGTAAGTAGATGTCCTATTTATACCCACAACCTAACAATAGCGCTTAGCACATTTAAACAAACATACTACTGCACCTCAGCAGCTGAGCCAACAGTGGAGGGTGGGGTCATTTTAATAGACTGAAATCAAAGCGTCTGCACTCAGGGATCACAGAACGTTTAATAAGCTCCCATCTTAGAGTCCCAAGGTAAGCAAATTTTGATTGCATATTTTAAAATAATTTTTGAGTGCGTATTATTATTTTTTTTAAAAAAAAACATGCACTCAAAAATTACTTATATTGGGGACACCAAAGTAGCAGGGTTACCTTCAGAAAGTGATTTTAGGGAATCCCCTGAAATTTGGAAACATTTGGGATTAAGGGGGCTGAGTTATGAAGCTCCGTGCCCCCTAAACCTTCTCGTTGGAATCATATGGGAAGCGGAAGCACCGCTATCGCTCCCCCGATCAGGACTTGCCCTTCCCTGCCCTCCCCAAGCTGTCTGAGCACCTAATTTTACTGGGGGGGGGGACTGGGAAAACTTATTGACTCGAGTACAGTTGGACCCCCATATCCACGGTTGGCAGAGAAAAAATAAATACATAATTCAGCAGCCACAAAGCAAGCTATTGTCATAAACAGCATCTGTAATGCAAGCTATTATCACAAATAGCATCTGGAAAGCGAACTACTGTCACAAACAGCAGCCATAAAGCAAGCTACTGTCTCAAAACAAGAGTCATAAAGCAAGCTACTGTCAGGAAACAGCAGTTTGGAGATGGTTGGGCAGGCGTTCTCTCTTATCCACATTTTCATTATCCACGGGAAGGCCTGGATCCAATCCCCAGTGGATACTGGGGTCCTACTGTATAAGCCAAGGGCATTTTTTTTTTCCAGCCAAAACTAAGGGAAGAAAAACTAGGCTTATACTCGACTACATACAGTATTTTTGAAGCTCAAGGACTATTTGGAAGGGGGATATAGATAGCTCAATAAATTAAACGGGAGGATTGTGTGGATTGTATTTCTGCTGGCAAAGTGCAGGAATCTGGTCCAGACCTTGTGATTATGCAACACAAAGGACCACTGTAGAAACCAGAAATTAGGCAAATGAAGAGAAAACCTATTCTTTGTAGTTTAAGGACATCCATTCATAGATAGTAGAGATGGGCACGAATAAAAAAAAATGACATTTCATTTGTCGTTTGTCGTTTGGGGGGTCCGTTTCGTTTCGTTTCCGTTTTTCGGGAATTTTTGCAAACAATTCGTTTTCGTTTTCATTTGTTTCATTACCGTTTCGTTACCATTGATTTCAGTTTTTTGTGATTTTTTTTAAGCATTTAAAGCAGTTCACTATATTGCAGTAACGGAAACGAAACGCACGACAACATTTCCGGTGTTTCTGTTCATTTTGTTTCATTTTGGAGACAAAATTCGTTTGTCGTTTCGTTGCGTAACGAAACAAAAAAACGAACACGGAAACGAAAAATTGTTCGTTTCGTGCCCATCTCTAATAGATAGCACAAGAACAGAAATCCCTCAACACAGCCACAGAGACTCCTAGAAGTGGCTTCCTTGTATAGTGGCCATGCTTACCGAAAGCCCGTGTTCTGTGGCTCCCCTCCCTGCAAGAAGATGACTCAGACAGTGAGCTAAAAAGTAGGAAAGAAGTGATCCTAAGAGGCGCAATCCACATGTTAATCAGCAGAAGCAACAAGAGAGACTAAAGCAAATGAGTTTGCCCAGCCGTTTGTTGAATCCTGCATTTTCTCAACCCAATTTGGGTTATTCGATACATGGATTCGTGTTGCGTTTTTAACCCTGCACGTGTCCCCTTTTGCAGGTGATGCTCGAACAGATGCAGGGCGTCATGCGGCTGGAACTCTCCGGGTGCAACGATTTCACCGAGGCGGGCCTCTGGTCGAGCCTGAACGCCCGCATCACCTCCCTGAGCGTCAGCGACTGCATCAACGTGGCCGACGACGCCATTGCCGCCATCTCTCAGCTCCTGCCCAACCTGACCGAGCTGAACCTCCAGGCCTACCACGTGACCGACACGGCCCTGGCGTACTTTACGGCCAAGCAGGGCTATACCACCCACACCCTCCGCCTGAGCTCCTGTTGGGAGATCACGAACCACGGGGTGGTCAACATGGTGCACAGCCTGCCGAACCTGAGCGTGCTGAGCCTCTCCGGCTGCTCCAAGGTGACCGACGATGGCGTGGAGCTGGTGGCCGAGAACCTGCGCAAGCTCCGGAGCCTGGACCTCTCGTGGTGCCCTCGGATCACAGACATGGCCCTGGAGTACATCGCCTGCGACCTCCACAAGCTGGAGGAACTGGTCCTTGATAGGTAGGTAAGGTCAGGGGTTGAAACCCACTGCTTTGTAGGGGGTCTGGTTCTACCTGAGCCACTCCAGAGGTGAGCTCCGGTGGTGAAGATGGAGAGATGAAGAATTCTGCTTGCCTTCCCAGCTGAGTGCAGCACTGATTGGCTAGCTCCTGGAACGTCACCAGGAATCCTCCCCTACATCTTCCAGAGGACTGGCCGTAGTGACTGGTGTCATCTGGCATTTGTAGTTCGAAATCAGCAACGTTTCTGATCTCTGGAAAAAGGAATCGCCTCTCCATTCTTTTGGACAATGTGTTTTCTGTCTCTTCTTCTCTTTTCTGAGGGCATGAGTAAAGTGGATAGAGGGACGCTCTTCTCCCTCTCCCAAAATACCAGAACTAGGGGACATACACTCAAACTGAAGGCTGGGAGAGTAAGAACTGACAAAAGAAAATATTTTTTTCACCCAGCGCGTTCTTAGTCTGTGGAACTCCCTGCCACAGGAGGTGGTGATGGCATCTGGCCTGGATGCCTTCCAAAGGGGATTGGACAGATTCCTGGAGGAAAAGCCCATCACAGGCTACAAACCATGAGGGAGATGTATCATCTCCAAGCTTAAAACAGGGGTACCTCAAGGACCAGATGCAGGGGAGTGGTATCAGGAGACAGAGATCTAGTTGTCTCGTGTACTCCCAGATGCATCTGGTGGGGCCACTGTGAGATACAGGAAGCTGGACTAGATGGGCCTTTGGCCTGATCCAGCATGATGGCTCTTCTTAGGTTCTTATATGTATGTTCTTATGTTCTGTCTCTCTCCCTTTTCTGCCACCCTTGTTTCTCTCTTTCTCTCTTTCTCTCTGCCAAACTTGCTTATTCCTTTCCTTTTCCAGTCTTCTTTTAGATCCTGACTATTTTCTAGGTATCAAGTCCTTTGACTCTCTCTCTTACTTCTTTCTCTGTTTTTCTTCTTCGTACCAATCCTCACACACACACACACACACCATCTCAATGGCCCCAAGTACGACTAGAACCACAGGTGAACCTCCCCTGATTTAAAGTTCCCCTTCCCTCTTGGTTTTCATGAGTTCATTCTAAAAGATGGAATTTCCCACCTCTTCCACAGGTGTGTACGGATCACAGACACAGGACTCAGTTACCTGTCTACCATGTCATCCCTTAGGAACCTATACCTCCGATGGTGCTGCCAGGTAAGTGGTGGGAACAGGGCAAGCTGCTTCTTTGGGTCCTGCCGGTGAGAATAAGGAGGTGTCAGGAAAAAAGGGAAATGTTTCTAGGGTCTCCTGTGTTACTGCTGGGGCAGCGGGGAGAAAGTAACACATTGCAGTTTGATTTCCCATGAACGAGACTATCATCTCCCTGCTCTACAAAGTCCAACTTCCTAGTTGAGAGCTGAATCCGCAAGAGCATCTCTCTGCACTCTTGGAAAAGGGTTAAGTGGGCTGCAGCAAACTTCCGGCATGATGGGAACACGGTTCTTTGTGAGATTCTGCCAGTTGTATTCAACAACAGCAAAGGGAACGACAAACATACTCCATCTATGGATCAGACTCAAACTTGGGGAAAAAGTTATTTCAACACCCACAAGAGCCAGCACTCAAAGATTAGCATGAACCACCAGTTCATGCCAGATCATTTACTGGCCAAACAGGTGTTTCCCACTCCCCAGCCCCGCCTCCAACAGTGGGCACCCACTCAAAGGCAGTGTCCTGGAGAGGCGGGGCCAGGAAGCCCAGGGACTGCCTCTGATTGGGCACCCATTGGAGGAGGCGGGCTGGGAAGTGCCAAACACCTGTTTGGCCAGCCGATAAACAAACCAGCACGAACCTCCAAACCAGTGGTTCGTGCCCATCTCTAGCCACTTCAGGCCTAGACAGCAGCAAAGTCTGCTTATGGACTTTCTGATTAAAAGATCTTGGGACCACCTTTGCTCCTTTTGGAGCCTGGTGGATCTCTGTAAAGCGGACATCCCAAAAGGTGGACCCACTACAAAAAAAGTCCCTGCTTTTAATAGATTGTCACTAGGTATCACCCATAGCAAGGCTGGAGTTGCTGGTGGGAATAGATGTAGTCAACATATCCATTTATAATGTACGGACAATTCTGGTTCCTATCCTAATCATCCCTTCTCTTCCCCTCCCCTCCTTTCAGATTCAAGACTTTGGCCTAAAGCATCTTCTGGGAATGAGAAGTTTACGCCTCTTATCTCTTGCTGGTGAGAGTTGAATTTTGGGAACTCGACATGACGGGAGGTGCAGTGCCATAAATCTATGTCCCAGGGGAATCCAGAGCTCCGAATGAAATCTGTTTAAGTACATCCGGTCTCGCCTGATTTCGGAAGCTAAGCAGGGTCGGCCCTGGTTAGTACTTGGATGGGAGACTACCAGAGAATACCAGGTGCTGTAGGCACCTGGAGTAGGAACTGGCAAGCCACTCCAGTATTCCTGCCAAGAAAACTCCATGGACATGGGGTCACGAAGAGTCGGTCACGACTGTAACGACACAACACACACATGAATGACTGATCAAAAGCTACACCCACCAGAATGGAAGTCAGAACCCATTTGACAGCACACTGGAGCAGCAGCAAAAGTGTTCACAAAGCAAGCAGCAGTAAACAGTAGTTCAGCAACTAGAGGGCCAGATTATCCTGCTCTGAATCCATTTAGACGATGCTAAACAGGGTCATGGTAAAGTGTGGCGTGTCATTTGGGGCCATTCTTACATCCACAAGGATTGACCACACTGCACCTCAAGCAACTCTATTTGGCCCTTCTTTCTCTTTCAACACCAGTTCCCATCTGATCACACCCTAAGTGAACCCATGGATCCAGCTCCTGAGAATCAGGTTGATTAAGAAAGAACATGTTTCACACCCAACACTTCTTATTTGAGGAATATAACAAAGCTGGTGTGTTATCAGAACAACACAGTAGGATCTCCATATCCACTGGGGTTTATTTCCAAGCCTTTCCATAGATACTAAAAACATAGCATAGTAAAATGAAAAAACAAAAACAAAAAAAATTCACCTGCATTATCATAACTAGTCACTAGGGAGCGCCAGAGATTCACTAGCAAATATTCATTGCACTATCTGTAGTTCCCCCTAGTGTCCAGTGCTGATAATACATTTGAAAATAGCTTCCCCCCCCAGAATTTTTTTTCCTTTTAATATTTTCACACTGTGCATAAGTGTAACTGATACTGATCTTGCAGATATGGGGGATCGTACTGCAATCACATGGGCATATCACTCACATTTAGGATAACCTGTGGTGCAATCCAGTGCAAGCTATGTCCCAGCCATCTCGAGATGTACAGGCAATGGTGCTCTCGCCTTACCTTATTCCCCGCTCAAACGGCAGATTTTTGGCTACCATCTTGGCGGCTGGGAATGGCGGAGCCATTTCCTAAACAAACTGAAGGGTCACTTTAAGTGAGGGTCCCAAAGTGGTGCTTTCTGGTACAGTCAAATGTGACCCTTCCGTGCTCTCTGATCTAGCACCCTACGCCCACTGGAGATGCAGGGAGCCAGGGCTGCCTCGTCAGATGCTACCGGCAAAGGCACAGCGTCTCTTTTCTTCATGCCCCGAGACCGAGGAAGGAGATGTGAGGAAATAAGGCAGTGATATCACCAACGCTAAAAAGTCACTTTAGGGCCATTACTTCCCATCCAGTTCGTTGTTCTAGAAAGTGCGCTGAGTTGCGGAACATTGTTCCCACGTCGTGCTATACTCAAAGTGTGATTCCTGCTTATGATTCCCCGCAAATGGCATTGAGAGATCTCCTGCCTCTCTCTCCAACCCGGAGGTTGTCCTGAGGCATCCATCATGATAGCCATGGAGACCCTTGTTCGCCATGGTCTTGTCCAATCCTTTCTTAAAGCGGTCAAGGCTCACCACTTCTTCTGGCAGGGAGGCTTAGCAAGGGGTTGGTTGCGCAGGACCCATTTTCCAGCTCTGAGATTTGTGGTGAGTGTATAAGGCAGGACTTCTTACACGCTTTCTGACTTTGGTGCTTTCTGACTTTGGATTTTCCCAGGTTGTCCTCTCCTGACCACCACGGGACTTTCAGGCCTGGTCCAACTCCAAGACCTAGAAGAGCTGGAGTTGACGAATTGCCCGGGGGCCACGCCGGAGCTCTTCAAATATTTCTCCCAGCACCTGCCCCGCTGCATGGTGATCGAATAAGCAGATCCCGGGAAGAATCTGACCAGCGTCTGGAGCCGATTTCCTCCGAGCCCAACCCAGCACTGACCAACCAACCAGAGTCATGGTTTTATTTATTCATTTAATCTATAAATATACACATATAAATATATAATATATATAAATATCTAGGGGTTTTTTTTCCCTCCGTTTCTTTTCCTGGAGAGATGCTGTGACTGAAACCACAGAGGAGAACAATGACAAGATCGCAAGGCATACCGAACGATTTTGAGTTGGATCGTGCGAAATGACAACACACTTGGCAAGTGTCGCTGCATCCCAGAAAGCGGTGGCCGTGCCAACAACTCCGTGGAAAGTATCCCTCCTTGTGTTTGTAAAACCTTGTGCCTCCTTCATCTCCCATTTTCCTTGTAGTGACCTTTCCTAACCTCCCTCTCTGCTCCCCCTCCCCCCCAGGGGGTGGGACACAATGATGATTTAAAACAAACAAAAATAAACACACAAAAAAATTAAATGTTTAAAGAAAAGAAAAGAAAAAAAAGAAACAACAAGGTGGAAAAAATTGTGTGCAAGAAACCACAACGGTAGATTGGTGAGTTGGTTAGGCACGCTGTTGCCGCTCAGTGCTGGATCCAAGGGGTTCCCCCGTCCGGAGGCTTCGTGTCGTGGCGGGCGGGCCAAGGTTCACCTGTCCTCCCGCCCAGTTCCGAGGGGGTTGCGAAGCGAGAATAAAGGGGCTAGTCCTCTTGAAGGCCTTCCGGGCAAGGCTCTTGCCGGGAGTTGAAGCGGTCGGCGTCGTTCATGGTGGAGAAGGGGGGCGAACTGAGTCGCCCAAGAGGAACCCGTTCCAGGAGGCTGAGAGGACGCCTCTGCGGATTGCGTGGTGGGTTTCGCCTTCCGATTCCAAGGATGGGACGCTACAGGGAAGGTGGTTCTTTTTTTGTGTGGGGGGAAGCAAAAAGAAGAAGACGATGATGGAAAACGGGCCAATGCTGTCAAAGAACACCTGGGCGTTTCTCCTCAAGGCTCTTGGGAGGCTGGAATCTGGAGCTGCTCCCGGACCTGGAACCAAGGTGTGGATTGTCGTGTGTCTTCATCTGAAGAACAGACTGCTGCCGAGCACTTTCCCAGGAGATGGAGCCCGTTAACTTACCTGAACCATCCTGGTGGACCCTGGCTGCGGTTACGTGATACTCGGCAGACCATTTCTGCCGCCTTCCCCCCCCCTTTGTTTGATTTTTTCTTGTTTATTTATTATTTATTTTTAAAAAATTTTAAATGCCCCTCCTTTTGCTAATGAACGAGGGTGGATTTTTTGGGGGGGGGGGTCGTTTGCCTTTTTTGGTTCCTCCCCCCCCCTTTTGATCTGTGTCGCCTCTTCAGAACAAAACCTTACAAGCTTTGCATGCTAGCTTGCTTCTGTCTTGTGGTAAGGTAGACTCTGGATTTTGCTATTGGCCGGGCTAGGCTGCAGGGGGCAGTCTTGAGCTCGGCTCAGCTTGTCTCTGTTCCAACGTAAAGCTGATGTGGGTTTGGTAATACTGTCCATGTTCCCTAAGAAGGGGGACACCCATTTCTGGCTGGCTGTTCCGCTGTTACTTGGAGAAGGTTGAGTCATCTTCGTTTAAACCACCTTTCGCTTTCTAAATATATCCTCCCCGGCCCCTTTCTCACTCAATGTAGGACCGGAAAGCTCAAGAGACCAGGCCTACGTTGTGATCAACATGTCATCTTCTAAGCCACTAACCCTCTAGCTTGATCCTCACGAGCCCCATCCATTTCAGCCATGCCCCCACTGCTGGGCTTTCCAGAGGCCAATAACGCCACTCTGTGCCAAAGGGTCAAACTAGACAAGTTGCCCACTTTTGCCATCTGAAAGGGACAGGACCTTTCTCCTGCAGTTCCCCTGAAGATGCATGGTTGAAGATTTGGCTTGCCCACAAAGCGTCTACTGACCTCCCATGGATCAGTTGTCTATGATGACGAGGGTCAGGCTATGTTGTCTAGTTTGACCCTCGGGCAACCTCCTCCCACCAGCACCTTCTCTACCACCCCCTTCGGCAAATCACCGTGAAGGGCAGAGCCGTTCGTTACAGGCACCTCCATGGAAATGGCCCCTTTCAGGCAGCTGCAATGCGCAGGCTCCCGGCAATGAACTCTCGCTAAGGGGGCATCGGCAGCTATCGCTTGTGTGTTCACCATCACTGCTCAGTTAGTTGCTCAAGTAAGTGCCTGGGCATTTAGTCTCCAGCCGAGGTCAATGAGAAAGCCCTTGGGCGGTGTGGGAGCATGCACACAGAGTGGGCTCATGTTTCCCCGGTCACGTATATGCCTGAGCACTATGTGCCTTCACTTGGAGAAGGGGCAGATGTGCCACTACCAGTGTGCCAGCCCAGTCCTCATGGCCGCAGTCCTGTGTGCAAGTGTTTCCCTGGAAGTAAGTCATACTTAATGCGGGGGGGGGGGCTTACTTCTCAATAAGCAAGCTTAGAGCTGCAGTGGAAAGCAACGTGAGCTATGACCAACCTCATTATAGTTTCCTATCATACACTGTGCCGGTTTCCATGTCATGGGTATTTTTGATGGCTTTCCCATTTTCGGTTCAACGATACCGATGGGAAAGCCAACCAGGTTTCTCCCGCTCTGTCCGTGAAGGAACGTGAACATGCAAACACGGGGCAAGTAGCCTCTGAATGAGAAACCTTTGGAGCTCAAAATTCCCCACGTTGACACAACACTTCCCCCAAAGATGGATTACAACCCCCCCCCACTCGCTCAACTACTCTGCCCGAGGAATTAAGGGGGATATGATCCGATATGTCCGGAGGACACCAGGTTGGGAAAAACTGCCTTAGCTCTTCCACCGGTTTAAGCCATCGTCCCCAAAGCCAGCAGAATGAGACCACAGGCACTGTCCACCGTACGTCCTTTGAGTCTTCCCATGCCAACCTCGCTCTAGGGCAGTGTTGGCCAACCTAGGGCACGGGTGCCAAAGGCGGCACCCGGAGCCCTTTCTGTGGGCCCCCGACATCACCCCTTCACAGCCACCTGGATTCAGGTTAAATTGCTGTATTGGCACTTTGCAAAACAAAAATAGTGGGTTTTGAATTGCAGTTTGGGCCCTTGGTCTCTAAAAGGTTCGCCATTAGAGATGGGCATGAAACGAACAATTTTTCATTTCCGTTTTCGTTTTTTCATTTCGTTATGTAACGAAACGACAAACGAATTTTGTCTCTAAAATGAAACAAAACGAACAGAAACAACAGAAATTTTGTGGTCCTTTTCGTTTTCGTTACGGCAATACATTGAACTGCTTTAAATGCTAAAAAAAAATCACAAAAATTTGAAATAAATGGTCATGAAACGGTAACGAAACGAACGAAAACGAAAATGAATTTTTTGCAAAAATTCATGAAAAACGGAAACGAACCGAAACGGACCCCCTAAACGACAAACGACAAATGAAACACCATTTTTTTTATTCGTGCCCATCTCTATTCACCATCACTGCTGTAGGGTGTGATTCGAGCCAAGCTTTAAGACTAGTTACTAGTTAGGCATTCCTATTGATATGAACCATTACAGGGGGTACGCCTCCGATTCATGCCTCTTCATGTCCTGCTTGTTTCCCTTCCGCAGAGTATGATCCATTGCTGATGATGATGATGATGATGATGATGATGATGATGATGATGATGATGATGACGACAACGACAACGACAATGGGGATGATGGGGATGGGGATGGGGATGGGGATGTGCCATCAAGTCAATTCTGACCGATGGCAACCCTTTCTTCAAGGTTTTTCTGGGTAAAGAGTACTCGGAAGGAGTTTGCCATTCCCATTTTCTAGGGGTGCCCTGGGCTTGTGCAATGGGCCCAGGGCTACCAAGGCTAACCGGGAGGGCACCAGTGCGGAAGAGTGCCCAACCTCACTCTCTGCAGCCCGCGAGCTGCCTCACCCACGGAACTCTCCAGCCAGCCGCTCTATTGCTTTACTGACAAAGATGTAAGAGATTCCTCTCTCTTTTTTAAAATAAACAAATAAATAAATATAAATATATAATATAAATATAATATAAATATATGAAGAGTAACTTTAAAAAAAAAACAAGAAAAGCCATGCCGGGTCAGACCAAAGGCTTACTTAGTTCCGCGTTCTGTTCACACTGTGGCCGACCGAACCACCATGAGAATCCCACCAGCAGGAGCTCCGTCAGAGAGCTTCAGGTCTCCTGCCCTTCTGTGATGGACGTGCCAAGGTGCAAAGCCTCTGAACCTGGGAGGGTGCATGTTTGCATCGTGGTGACCAGTCGCTACTGAGCGTCTGGCCTCCTTTGACCTAATTTGCTCTGCTTTTTAAAAAGTCGTGCAGTTTGGTGGCCGCCGCAGCATGTCGTGGTAGAAAGGTCTGCCTTTGACAGGAGCATTGAAAAGTTCCTTTTGGGTTACATGTCCCAGAATCCAGCACCTAGGGGATTCCGAGACACACAGAGGCCTTTTTAGACCTATACAGTCCGAAAATGAAGTTTCCCAAGCCTCCTCTGCACCTAGACGGAACCGCCCAGAGGCACTCTTAGTCCGATGCCGTTGAACTAGCCTGTTTCAATATCGACAAGACTTGCTGATCAATCACTCTTGGAGTTTTGGCTTGAAGGTGAATTCTACATCAGTATTATTTCAGATTCCGGTCCAGCATGAAATGGGGTTGAGTCTAGAAATGTGAATGCAGAGGTAGCTTTGAATGGAATGTGCCTCCTTTACAATGCAACATAGATATGATGTCTAGATGCTTCCATAGTTCCAGATTTGAATCAGTTTTAGCCATACTGCCTGGTCCTTGGGCGGATTACTTTTGGGGGACTACCACTCAACTCAACTGTGGGCCTTTTCACACGACCCCTAAAATCCGTGGCAAATGGATCCAGATCTGGAGCTTAAAATTGTTTCCCCACCAGCTCCGGAGTTTACAAAAAATTAAGTGCGACCACGCCCACCTAAGCGCGTCCCAGTGCACTTTTCAAGTACCTGCTCTCCGGGGGTGAAAAATTCCTGATGCGGATGTAACGTAGTGAGTGTCGGGCTCTCCTCGCTTCTGTTTGTTGTTGTTTTTGCCCCCCGCCCCTTTAAGAGATCTGAATGCTGCCGGGAACAGAGCGAGACCGGCAAAACGGAGGTGAGCCGGCATTCTTTTCTTTCTTTTTTTCCTCCCTCCCCTCACGCAGACAGCAGCCAGGAGTGCGGAGGGGGTGGGAACACAGGAACAGCGACAAACCCCCAAGATCTCTGGTCCGAATTTAAGTGGCCAGCGGAGCTTAGGGGTCATGTGAAAAGGCTCTGTGTGTGAGCATCCTGCCTAGGGAATTCTGGGAGTTGTAGTCCAAAATGTTTGTTTTCAGGGTCCAGGATGGGAATGTATATTTCTTTGTGTGCTTTCTTTTTCTTGGTTTTAAAAAAGGGTAATTTCTAAACTACAATATCACTTAAAACTATTGTCAGTATATTCAAGGGTATTCAATGTAACATTTTGGATTTTACAAGCAGGCCTGCAACAGAGTCCTAGAAATACAAAAAGTGGACTACAACTTCGTATACTTTTTCTTTTCATAAACAATTGTGTTTGGTTTTTTTCAACTGCAACAAAATGGAATAAACACTCCAGGTAAAACTTTTGTAACACATTGATTATTCAGATAAAGAGACAAGACTAGTGCTAGACTTCATTCTGCTTACCCAAGTGCGCCCTATGGTTAAAACATTGATTTAGTTTTTTTTTCCATTAATTTTGGAGTGTTTAAGTCTGAATCCAAGTTATTGATAAAATAAACATAAGCTGAACAGTGCAATCCTAATTATCTTGACTTACAGATAAATGCCCATGTTTTCAGCGGTCTATCCCATGTCCATGAATGGATTTAAGATTACATTGCACACAGAAGAAATATATAACAAATTCACTATGGTACAATCAGTGATACGTAGCAAAGGAGGACCCATAAAGCTTGAAGGAATACGCTGTTTTTGTTGCATGTGCCATGCTAATTCAGCCACTCTTGCCGCCTCTTTGGCTTTTCCGAACCATTCCACCATCAAGAATACCAAAATACTTTGGGAATCCTAGAACTAATTTGTGGCCATACTGAAATCCATTGGTCCATAGCGCAATACAGTAGGACCCCCGTATCCACTGATTAATTATCCACTGATTCAGTTATCCACAGTTGGCAGAGGAAAAAAATAAGTAAATAATTCAGCAGCCACAAAGCAAGCTACTGTCACAAAGAGCAGCTGTAAAAGGAACTGTCATAAAACAGCTGTCATAAAGCAAGCTACTGTCTCAGCAGTAGCTGTAAAGCAAACCAGTGTCACAAAACAGCAGCTGTAAAGCAAGTTACTGACACAAAACAGCAGTTTGGGGGGGTTGACGTTCACTGTTATCCAAGGTTTTCATTATCCACGGAAAGGCCTGGAATCAATCCCCAGTGGATACCGGGGTCCTACTGTACTGTCCAGATGTCTGTTAATAAGGAAGTCCCATGGAGTTCAATGGGTCTCACACTCAGGACATTGGCTTTATGATAGCAGCCATACCACACAATCCTATTTAGGTCTACACAAAAACAGATCCTGTGGGATTCAACGGGATTTATTCTTGAGTATTTATGGGATTGCAGCCTTGTTCCCATAAATACTGTGAGAAGCCACCTAGCACACAATTTAGGCAGATGACTTTTGGATTCTTTGGCAATGGAACTAATAATCATGTATAGTCATCTGGGTAACAAAGCCATCTTATATAACCAAACTCAGAATATTCTCCACTGTATTTCTTTCTGGGAGTTTGAATACCTCTTAGTCTGATCCACCATCAAGCTACATTTTTGCAGCTGCCAGAGTTGAATAAACTTTGCTCATCTATCTGTGGGGGAGGCGGTGGTTGCTGGTGCATTTAGATGTACCAAATGGCAGAGCTCATCCCTTGAGCTCCCTAAGGGAGGAACCTGCCCATTCTATGCGAATAAAGGAGACTCTGCCCAAACTCGTCTCCAAATTTAAGTGATACAGACTCCAAAGTTAGGAGATCATTAGCGAAGTTTGCCATCTAGAGACTGAAGATGGTATTGCAGGCTTCAAACCCATATACAGTGGTCCCCCGCCTGTTTGTGGTTCATATACTGCGGTCCCACTATATCGCGGGACTGCAGTATATAAAAAAAGGCCCCCTGGGGTAAGGGGGGGAAGGCCTGTTTCAGGCCTCCTATACTTACCCCAGGACTGGGGCTGCCCCCAAACAGGCCTGTGAAGTCCTTCCCGGGTCTTCTGGAGGTCCAAAACTGGCTTCCCTGCGAATTGGAAGTGACTTCAGGTTTGCAGAAAATAATTTCTAAGGCCTCCGAGGGCCTTTCTAGGCTGTCAGAAGCCTCAGAAATGATTTTCGGTGATCTAGAAATGACTTCCGGTTTGCAGGGAGGCCCTTTGGGGGTCTCCAGGAGACCTTCGGAAGGCCCTCGCAGGCCCGTTTGGGGCAGCCCCAGGCTTGGGGGTAAGTAGAAGGGCCACCAGCTAGGGCTCCCAGGCCTGACCCAATATGCATCCGCATATTGCGGATTTTCAATTATCGCGGGTTGGGTCAGGTCCCTAACCCCTGCGTTAGGCAGGGGGTCAGTGTATACATTTAAAATGATTTAAATAATATATATGTTAAAACCAAGGTATATGTTCTATAGCTCCCTATAGCAGGCATGTCTGGTTTCAAGTACTGTACTTAGATTTCATGGCTTGGACTTCTATCAAACAAATAGACATGCTCTTTTATTATTTTTAGATTGCAACTGATTGCTTCATGTCATATTGTATCTTTGTACCTGCCCACCAATAATAAAAACAGCTTGTGTTACACAAGGTTTCCTACACCATATACTGTAATCACATTATATATTTTACATAGCCCCTCTAATTCAACCTCCTTCGACCTGGTGCTCCACAAATGTGTTGCAGCACCCCCCAAATTAGAACGATGGGACCTTTAAGCAGAACACTTTTTAAAGTTAGAGAAAGCTCTTCTAATTGCGCCATGCAAAAATGGCACTTGGGATTTGAACCGCTGACTTTGCAGCTGACTGTTTCAGCGCTCTAGCCCACTGAGCCACCACGCCCCACACTAATATATACACAAGCACTAAAATACTGTATACACTATTAATTGGTTACAATTAATACACTATTAAAATATACACTGAGTTGCTTGTAGAGATAGAAAAGTCAATTTTCTGGACAACTCTCCAAATATTTCAGGCAGCATGGGGGATCTTGGGAGGTACAGTTCAAGAACATCATTATCCCACTCTTTCTGTGACTTGGAATTAATCGCTAAGTCATATTATGATTGCCATGCAGCAAGGGATTTTTGCAATGTAAAGGCTTTTTAGTTAATTGTGTGGTTATAAAAGGCGTAGAGCTCCATCCCTTCAGTCTGCTTGTAGCATTCTGGTGGCACCCTCCGGTTGCCTCTTCATCACTGAAACATGGGAGCCAGAATGGAGAAAACAGCGGTGTGTGCTTGCCAAAGACAAATGTTCTGATTCTGAACATACCTTGAAATCCACCTTTTCCAACCCTTCAAGTACAAATAAAGCACCTAACGATGGTCCAATTGGGACGAATGCATGATTGAGAAATGTTGGCTCTGGACAGTTGCTGCCAAGTTGGGGGGTGATCCTAAAGCATAATTTAACACCATCTAGAACATTTCATTTTAAAAATCTCTTTCCCACTACATCCTGAGGCAAATTCGGGTTTACTCCTGCAGGTCCATTCAGCTTGGAGATGGTGGCCAGCCCTGGCCCTCCTCTGCAACCCATGTCAGTCTGTAAAAGTAGTTTGATCTCTGCTTGCTTTTCTAAAAAATTTCAGATCTACATGGGGGAAGAGGGGAGGGGGGTAGCTAAAAACAGATGAAAAGTAACTGGTGCCAAAATCAGCCCTACATCTCGACATAATTCATGTGCCACAGAGGATTCACCCTGTTCAGAGTTTTCCATATTTTAGATTATTATGGGGAAGAAAAGAGTCCAGATTCAGAGGGTTTGAGGTGTTGGGAGGGCAGGTGAAGCTAATTGAGCAGAGAGTGCCTTCATAAAGGATGCACACACCCCATCCGAGCTTAGAAAAGTTACTTTTTTGGACTAGAACTCTCACCCTCACTGGTCATGCTCACTGAAGCATGGAAGCCCTTCCATTGCAGTAACATTCCCTAGTTCTGATTGACTTTTTTAAGTAAAGTTTTGTAGATTGGTTTTTTTTTTATTATTCCTTTTCAAGAAGGAGCGTGCTATCGATATCCATTCTTGGAGCAGACATTTAAATGCAGAATTCATCTTCCTTTGCAACGCCATTATTGGCAGGGAAACGAGCAGCACAGGACCCCTGGGGGGACAAAAAATGTTCCAGGGTTGTATCAGTAACAGAAAGTGGTTTTCCTGAAATCTTACGCTCGGAGAGGTGCAAAGGAGGCTTGTCTTCTGGGTCTCTCAAAATGCGAACACTGCAGAATCCGAAGTGGTAATGGAAGGCGATGAAAAGTGAGAACTAACGGGGGAGAGAAGTTAGCTCAAGAGATGAATAATGAGCTGAGAAGTCCCTGGCTCAAATTGGCCTTCGATGTGAATCTATTGAGTAGGAAGACCTCAGTTAAAATCCCTGCTCTGCTACAGGCACTCCCTCTGGGGTGTGTGGGGTGGGGTGGGGGGGAGAACCTCTCCTTTAAATATCTCCCACTGCAAGCAGATGTCTCCATCCAGTATGGGGAGGGGGCAGCTGGCAGGTATGAGTGACAGGCTGAGACAGTGGGTAGAAGGGGCCGCCGGCAGCTTGAAATTTGAAAACGGGCCACATTTGGCCCCCGGGCCTGACTTTGGACATGCCTGTTCTAGGGGTTGTAATCCAAGAACATGTGGGGATCCACAGCTAGGAACTACTGTCTTTTAAAAGTAACTTTTCCATCTCTTGAGGTGGATGCATTTAATTTGTTTTTTCTTTGAGTCACGTGCCCTACACATTGAAGAGCAGTTTGGTAAAGAAACAGCTTCATCGTTTAAATTTTATTAGATCCATAGATTTTGAGGGTTGAAATGGAGGCAATGGAATAACGGAGTCCCTTTTATTCAAACCAGGCACATTCCCTCTAGTTAATATTGTATCAAACCCATTAAAGCCTTTATTAGTCTCTTTGCACCGACATTGCTTTAAAATGCCACATTTGTTAAAGCCTTAATTGCCACGCTAATTTTAAAGGTGACCTCGGGGAAGCTCTAAACATTCAAGGAAGGCGAGCAAACTATGTCATTCTTGAATAATAAAATAGTGGAAGTCATTGGCAGTGAGTGACCTTCTGGAGAAAAGTGTTTCGATTCCACTAGGAAGAAATAATGTGAGATGAACAACAAGAAGTCCACTTTAAACCAGGGGAGGAAAGTCACCCTGTACAGCGCTCCTACCTGACCACCGATGACTGTAAAACACGACCTACCACCTGGGCCTTATCTTAGAGACAAGCCTTTTTAAACGCATCAGTAGGGAAGCTTTGGCATCCCAGATGTTTTAGCCTTAACTAGCACGGCCTGAAGTAAGCAATTATGGCAGGCATACCCAAACTTCGGCCCTCCAG